>OZ010571.1:56925187-57360187 GCA_963932145.1 Acanthosepion lycidas | reverse complement strand
TATGGTATCCCTGACCACTGTGACGGACGCAGATAGCCCAAACACACATACACGCATATATTAAGGTTAATCTCCGCCTGACAACAGAAGAGGTCACGTGGGAGTCTCGAGACATTTTGGGAAAGCAAGTCAAGAGGTTGACTGATTTCCCATAGCAACAGATGTCTAGACAGAAGCTAGACAGGGGACTGATGTAAGCTGGAATTTGCGCCAAAACGCAGGACACGTGAGAGTTAGAAAATTACTTGGGAGTCAGTTACTGTCTTGTCTTTGAAGGAGCAAGACTCGAAATCGAAGTGCTGATAACTTATGAACAGAAAGATGAGACCCATTTGATAATGATGGAACTTGTTCGATTCATCCCAGGCAACTCCGGACAAGAAATATAAGAACATGTATTTCTGTTCGTTAACCCCAAATTGAAGATGATAAATCGTGTTATTTATCACAGAAGACACAAAGGAATTTGTATGCTGAGAATACAGCCTCTGTTTGAAGAAATAAAAAAAGAAAACCAGAGGGGAAGAAACTATATATCTCTGTTACAAGCTGAATTGTATACAGAAGAAGAAAGAAAGAAAAGAGAAAACCAGAGAGGAAGAAAGTATATATCTCTGTTACAAGCTGAATTGTGTAAAGAAGAAGAAAGAAAGAAAAGAGAAAACCAGAGAGAGGAAGAAAGTATATATCCCTGTTGTAGTTGAATTGTGTTTGAAAATGAACTGTATACAGAAGAAGGAAGAGAGAAAAAGAAAGCCAAAGAGAGGAAGAAAGTGTACATCTCTGTTACAGCCAGATCGTGTGTGAAATTGTACTTGTGTAAAGAAAAGGAAAGAAATAAAAGAGGAAATGTGAGAGAGAAAAGAAAGGACAATGATAAAAAAGAGAACTGAATATAAAGATAAGTAATTATATATTTTGGACCCGTGTTAGAAAGATACACATGCATCCATAAATATTATGTTCCTACAAACACCTTTCCACATGTCAAAATAATAATATGTAACTCCTATCCCATCTCTTTTGGTTATGCGCTGATTTCTGCATTCGTAGTTATTCATACTTATTTTTGTCCATTCGGGTTCAGTCAAATCCACTTGGATTTAGGCATATTTTGGTATCCCAACATAAGTCTTGAGATCTGGTTGTTGGATGTTTTACTCATGCTTATATTTTTCTTTTATTTTAATATTTTGTATATATGTATATATTAAAATTCTTATATCAAAATTCACTACAACTTATCGTTCATCCTTGGATTGTGGATCAGTATTTGTGTTGAAACCGAAGTGAACCTGGGAAAAGATTACTGTTCAATTATCCTAATCGAACAGTGGTCTTTAAAATATTTTTGTTTACTAATTGTCCTTTGTCATGATCTGGGAGAGATAGCCTGTATCTCTCCACATATGTGATAATGTATGTATCTTCTGGTCAGCGTATGATTGACTTATAAACCCATTCATCGACTAGGGCATATGACACCACCCACACCACAAAAGGCCTAGCATTGTCATTAACACAGATCCGCAGTGATGGTTTGAACCATGAAGAGCTGCTTATAGTACACCACTTGTTGACTAGTCCACCAGATACAGAGCAGGATCTTGTGTGGGTGTAGATATGGTCTTGTGGTGTGATGCACATAGTTCCATGGTGACAACCAGTGACTTGCACACTTGGTAGTGTCATACAGGATCTACTTTTCATTACTGGATCAAATATGGTATGTTGTCGTGCCAAGAAAGCAATGGAAAACAGGATTTCATTCATTGTTGTTTGTTAGCTTGCAACAGTATGTAGGGTATTCATTTGCTCAACTTGTATGCCTTCCCTGTGCAGTGCAGGTGAAGTCTGACTGTTTCATCTGAAACCTGGAAGCATTTGGCAAGCTCAACACAGGTTTAGCTGTGGTCTCTTTATGGCCATCTTCTGTCCCTCACCATCTACAATCTGTGACCAGCCACTGCAGAGTTCATTCAAAAGGGACAGATCTCCTGACCTAAACTTCTGGAACCAGTGCCTGCTGGTGTGTTCACTCACAGCATTATCTCCAAAGGAATGACATATTCAGCAACTTGATGCAGATGTGTCTGTGGACAAGCCAATCTTAAAGACATAAAGAAACCCCTAAACAAGTTGTTTCAACACAACCAAGTTTCCTTGCTTCTGTCTGAGCTATGACTGATATCTGTGTGCAATGCACCTGCATTGGTCAAGATCACTTTCCTGGCATGTGACACACTCATTTATAAAGGAGTTTTTTTGGTTACCTTATATATGTGATAAATTTTGACACATTAAACAAGTATAACCATCTCTGATAAGTTTGATCCGTTGTTTTAGTTCTTGTGAAAATGTCAATGGTTCTTGAAGGCAGCAAAAACCTTGCAATATTTATTGCAAATGCAGCCAACTAAGTTGTTTTGTACATGGCTGGGATTGTTTTATAAATTCTGTTCATGTTACTGATTGGTTTTCATGTGATGGGTGAGAATGGAACAATTTATGCGGGTCATATATATGAACTCTCATGCTAGAGACATGATTTACACTGAGGCCTGAAGTGAGGAGGGAAAAAACAGAAGCTTGCCACCAGGGAGAAACATGCTCGAGGGAAAGAAAACAACGTGGCAGCATCAGCGGACAGCATTCTTTGTATTCAAGACTGTCACTCCTTTGTGGGCCTGTACCGCCATAACAGATGGTGTGCCACCATCAGCAGCTGAACACAACCTTTTGAGTGTAGATTCATGGTCTCCCCAAATCAACAGATGCCACACACGAACACACACACATGTGCGCGCGCTTGTGTGTGTGTCTGTGTCTGTGTGTATATATATATATATATATATATATATATTGTAAATCAATTTTCAAGTGGGTAGTGACCAACCATGATTACCAGTTTCCTACAATTTCATGCAATCATCAGGCAGTCAGTCAGTGACTGAAGTGTGGGAAAATAGGAACCCTTATACTCCCAGGCAAGTCCAAAATGCTAAGTTGTGTGGCCAGTATATTCATATCATGCACACATCAGCAAATTCACCAGTGGGTGGGTAACCTATCCGGCCAAGTTCAGAATAGCCGTATATATCATAATTAATTAAAAAAACACACACACTACGGTTAGTTAGAGCCTGATGATTGCATGAAAGTGTATGAAACTAGCAGTTGTGGTAGGTCACTGCTCACTTGAAATTTTATTTAAAAAATATATTAATGCTCTGCCATTTAATATGGCATAGAGCACTTTTTTTCCTGCGTGCAATCTTAAGTAGACTCTTTTATTCTTATTTGTACCCATTTATATATATATATATATATATATATATATATATATATATATATTATTGAGGCATGTGTTATTAAAGACTACAGAACTTTTCTGTTTAATAAAAGAGAAACAAAAATAAAAAGAAAAGATTATTAAATGGAAAAGTTCCGTAATGTTTCATAACACATGGCTCAATAATGACATGCTGCCAAAATATATATATATATATATTTACACACACATATATATATATATATTTACACACATATATTTTTACCCCATTACTCAAAACTTACAAAAATATTGGATGTAAAGAGTGGTACTTACTGAAGGTACCATGAGCTCATTAATATAAAAAATACAAAAAATTGTTTCTTCAAAAATCACATACAAAGCTTTTGAAACTGTTTAAATAAAAAGGTTAACTTCCAGAAGAAATATGTAAATAAATAAAACCAATTGATTAGTGGGTAATTTCCTAAAAAATCATTATCAGGATGACAAATGACAAACTTAAGCATGACCAAATACTGCATGACTGGACATGTCTTTACTCTTAGTACATTATCAGTCCCAGGGGCCAGCTTTTAATTCTTTGAAGAATGGATAATGAAACTCACCTAGCAAATGTATTGACTTAGGAGAATGAGGGAAGTGAGTTCATTTAGTCACATGGGATGTCCTTTGTTAAGGTCCATGCTTTAGAACAATGTAGTATTGATTATAAGAAACCCCATTTGATAATCAAGTATCATAGAGCTCACTTTTCAATTCATACATGAAACCTGATACAATTGCAGTCAGTTATTGCATAACTTACTGATAACACTGCCCATGCAAATAGCTCTATGGTTAGAGCATTGAACAGGAGGCTATAATATGTATATCTTAAATTCTAATGACAAGATAAAGCTCATTAGCTTAAAATCCTTTTATAAATGACAATAAATTTACCTTCATAAATAACAGAATAAAGAATGAGAAAAAGTAATTAAATTTTTTTAAAATGCCTCAGCCCTTCTGAATCATAGTTTTTCATACATTCCCTTTACTATCTGGGAATTGTAATGACTTCTAAGGAAAGATAGTAGAGCATTTTACCAGTACTAATTTTTTTAAATACTATGTACTATCTAAGTTGTTTCATATTATGTTTTCTATCCATTTAATTGACACTGTTCGATTAGTTATTGGTATTTACTATATTTCTTTTTGTTAGCAATTATCATAAACTCTTCCAAAAGTATGCTCAGATCCCATATTGTTATCTGTTTAGTTCTGTTGGAGAAGATTATCAAATCTGGACAAAGTACTTTCTACAATTTGTTTAAGGAATTTTAATTGCTTTTTTAAATCTGCTTCTAGCTACATTCTGCAGCTGAAAATAACAGAGTAGGCTTTTCCCTACTTTGTACTTGCTTATTTGTACCTGCTCTGACAATTTCAACTTCATTTGCTCTCCTTCATAGTTCATATCTGCTTGTTCAGATAGCTGTGGTAGCTATGTCAGATATCACTTTCACTAGTTGATCATGTCTCCACCAATAACATCTGTCAATCAAAGCCTTGAGGTAACTACTTAATATATATTGTAAAAATCATTTCTTTATTCAAAGTGGACATTTTGGTGTATTGCTCTTACTTCATGTATATATGTTTGCTAGGCTTAGTAAGGTGTTGTATGCAGAATGGTCTAGGAAACATAATTAGTTGAAGTCTGCTTGCCATAAATCTGACCACTTGATCTTTCTCCCTTCTGTTCCTTCCCACCTTGTCTATGCTCCTTGCTTGCTTAGTTCTTTTACTGTAAAATGGTATTTTATGGTAAAAGTCTGCTCGGACTTCATCCTGTATGAGCTAAAATAAATATCACTATATTTTTTCCATTCTACCAAAGTTTTTTTTTATTAAAAATCACATAATCTTGATAATGATGACTGTGCTGGTCATAAGGATGAAGAAAATGCTGACAATTATAAAATTAGAACTGATTTGACTGAGTTCGAAATATTGGAATAATATTCTTCTCTCCCACTCAGTCTGGGCAACTCCTACCTGGGCTGAGCACTAAAATCACTTTGGAGACCAAAAAAAACTGTTAATTTTTTTAAACATAAATTTAATTATAAAAACTTTACTGAAAATTTTGGAAATTATTTGGTAATAAAGTTTATAATAAAAATAAATAAAGCTTTTCTTCAAAAATTTAGTAGAAATATTTTTAGGTCTGTTATTAAAATAATATATGTATGCACACATGCAAATGCACATATACATAATTTGAATGAAATTAAAATTGACGTCCATGTTGTGAAAGCCAATTTTCCTTTCTGTCTGACAACAACCCTTGGATAACAGGAAAAGAGTATAAACCAGCTCTTTGAAGTCATTTTTTATGACTTTTACCATATTTAAACTGAATATATCTTCTAATAAATGTAGTATTTTAAATGGGCAAACTATTTAGATTTGAAATTTGATCATCTTGTCATCAGCAAAGCAACAGGTATTGAACTAATTATAACAATAATATTAAATGATAAATATAGGATCAGAAACAAAAAGACATACTTGGGATCAGAAAAATCTTGAAGAACCAAAAGCAGGAAGAAAAACAACTCCAAATACATTTCAAGAGGTGATGTAGACATAACTGAAAAAGTGATATTTGAAGAATGATAAAGAATCACTATTAATGATTGGCCAGAGCAATTTTATAGGAACAAACTATATATAAGCCTAAGATAGACAGAACACAGCAAAACAGTATATAATAAATGAATGCAATAAGTTAACACAGAAGAAATACAAAAGTAGATATGGTTGGATGGGAAAGGAAGTTGATTTGATTTGTTTGTTTAACAGCATATCAACTCCTTATGGGTCATTTAATGCTGAAATTTAATTTTCTTGGGAGCTTTGAAATAAAAAAAATATGATATATGTTATTCTGCTTTCACAATTGAAAAGTAGTTGATACTCAGCTTTTGTGCTTATACATGTTTGTGCAGACATAATTACTAGAGGAGGTGATATGTGTGTTTTATGTTGTAGTTTTGTTGAAGTTATATTTTGGAATTTTGGAATACAGTTTGATTTCTTTCAGATATTGTAAGATATTATATGGAATAATGTCATGAAAGAGTTCTTTCATGTTGGTTGTTTGATTTTGTTTAGTGACATATCAACCTCTGTGGGTTATTTAATGACTAGCAGTAGAGCTCGGCGTTGCCCAGGGATGTAACAGTAAGAGATAGATCAAGTATCGACCATCATAAAGACTGAAAAATAAAATTGACAAAGATTATTGTTTAAGGTTGATGGACATGCATGTCTTAATTAGTTTTTTTTTTTTTACGAATTGGTCAAACCCAAACTCAAACAAAAACATTGTTTTCAATCGTTATGAGTCTACGGATTGAATAGAATTTTATTATAAAGAATTGTCTTGTAAATGGAATTTTTAAAGCATTCTGAATGTAAAAATAAAGAAAAAAGTGTGCAAGACAATAAGAAACACTACCTGCCAAAAAAAAGTGAAGTTTTGTTGAAATTGGTTGAAAAATGTAGGAAATCCAATCCCATATATAAACGAACACACACACACACACACAAACAACCTGGGTTTTATAATAAGTATAACTCGATATGAGTTGTCCTCCTTTCATTCTCGCGATGCCTCTTAATTGTGTTTTCAAATTGATTTTGTGCAAAAACAATTGTGTTTTTCCAATTTTTGGTGCTGTCAGAACCACCGCAAAGTAATTTTATGTAGTCCTGTGAAGTTTTGTTGAAATCGGTTGAAAAATGTAGGAAATCCGATCCAATATATAAATGTACAGACACACACACACACACACAACCTGGGTTTTATAATAAGTATGATGAAATCTAAATATTTTGAACAAAATTTTATGGCTTCAACTAAATATATACTATAAATAGGTATTGTGGTAATGTTACTATAAATAGGTATTGTTGGTAATTTTTTTTATATAAAAATGTATAAAGATAAAATTTATTAAGAGCTACAAAGGACAGGAAATTGTGGAGAGCCATGATCACCTATGTCCTGAAGGAACATGGCACATAAAGAAGAAATGCTCTACATAAAATGTCCACCAAATGAAAATATTGTGAACTAATTTTAGTGTGCTAATTCTTACAACATAAACCATTTATTAAATACATTTCCAACATTTGGTACTATTTCATTTTCCATTGGAAATTTTGGTCAAAGAAAAAAATCTTTTATTGTAGATCATAAAAAAAAGAAATTGTTTCTTTTAATTTATAAATTATTCCAATCTAAGAATCAATCACTGTTATTTCTAACTGAGTGTTACTATTCACATATTTTCTCTAATATGCTTTCTGAACTTATATTTTCAATTGGTACATAGAAAATGAATTTGAATTAGTGGAATTGAAACTTGACGTCAGTGATGAAAAAAAGAAAGAAAATTAGATATATTTTCTCTAATGTGCTTTCTGGACTTGTATTCATCAACACTTTTATATATTTTGCTCATCATTTTATTTGCACTTTTATCTCCAATCGAACAAATATCATTTTACAGCTGCTCATTTTTGTATTAAAATCTCTTGTATTAATTATTTA
Source organism: Acanthosepion lycidas (assembly GCA_963932145.1). Taxonomy (NCBI): domain Eukaryota; kingdom Metazoa; phylum Mollusca; class Cephalopoda; order Sepiida; family Sepiidae; genus Acanthosepion; species Acanthosepion lycidas. Next base: position 57,352,286 of record OZ010571.1, on the reverse strand, counting down.
CATTTTTTATATGCTCCACTGTAAATTTACCTCCCTGTGCCTCTTCTATAAATATGTTCATGGTGATTGTTTAGATGAGCTCTTCACTATGATACCTAGACTCTTTGGATATGAGTGCAGTACTAGACTAGTGATGAGATCTCAGAAAATTTACAGTTCAGTTGGCAAGATGTAACCATAAGTTCTATGTTAGCAGTTTCTTTTCTTGCACTTCTCACTTGTGGAACTCCCCTTAGGCTTCTTGTTTTCCAGTGAATTTTAATCTTCAAAAATTTAAATGCAATGTTAATTGCTAACTACTGTCCTCCTGATTGCTCTTATTTTCTTCTCTCTCTTTTGTAATATTTCAGTTTTCTAATTTTTCCACATGCAGTAACCCCTTGTGTCTTAGTGGCTTTACTGCCATGCTTGGGGGTGGACTCAATTAAAAAAACAAAAAAACTTACTTAAAATTACTTCTTGTACAACACTGAAATTATATTTACTAATTATTTATTTTGTTTTTTCTCTCCTTAATAGGAGTAGATAGGTTTGTCTATTACCTGGTTCATACATCTACCTGGTCTTTTGAACTGGAGTAGAGGTTTATCCCTTTTTTCTTGTTTAGGATTAGGATTTCCGGTTCTCTCTAAAGTCTTTTCATTTTCTTTCACTACCAGTAGCCAATTGCATCTTAGTGGAATTATAACCTTGCTTGGGATGAATTGATTTAAAACATAAATTGCTTTAGCTTTTGCTTGTACACCCCACCTGACTTAAGAACCATTCCCATAACTCAAAAAAACTCTGATGATGGGCCTGGACAGTGGGTAATAATGTGTTATAGGTAGAAACCTCTAATTAAAGGCTTATAACCATATCAAATTGAAACATCTTTTTTCGTCTGATCAACAGTTAAGCAACATCGAGCCTGGTCAGTACCTAGATGGGTGACTGCTTGGAAATACCAGGCACTGTAAGCTTGAATGTGTGGGTGGTGTAATGGATAATGACTCAGAATTGGAAAACTGAGTTCCAATTCTAGTTGAGTTAGTTATATTCACTTATGTGGAAAATACCATTGGGAAAGATATGAATTCCCCTCTTCTACCACTGTGAGTTAATTAACAAGAATTTTATCAGTAAATCATTATTATCTAAAAAAAAACTCTTACAATCTAAAAATATTTTCTGGCTTTAAATAACCTGCAAAAAATTAATAAGCTGTAAAAAAATAAATCAATCAATCAATTTAGAATCTGTAATTAATAAAGGATTTTTATGAGACTATAATTAATATGGAAATTTTTTTTATAAACTTATAATTAATTATGAATGATATTAGAACCCTATAATTAATACCAAATTTTTATTTAGAATTTTTATATTTCATACTGGAAAATAATTACAATGGCAATGGTATTAGTAATTCTTAACTACTTTATTCTCATACTAATGAGGTATAAATACAAAAATATATCTGGACACACGCCACTCAGCTGTTTATATGACACTGGATGAAGCAACTTATGTCTGCCCGTGGAAGTTCCGCATTATCTAATGATACCTTTCTACTCTACAAATACTATGTTTTACAATGGGCAAAGAAAAAATGAAAAGCTAGAAAAATATTTAGACAGAGAAATGAAAATATAGTGGAATGTGGTGGTGACACTTGTGCCCATTATTACCTGTGTACTTGGAACAATCCTGAAGAGCTTTTCAAAAGGTTGGAAGAAATGGAAATCCATCAGTCAGTTATGGGCCATGCGTGATACATGCTTAGGTGATCATGTATCTTTCGATACATGACTGATGAGGTAGATTTTTTTCCCGCAGTAAGTTGCCATTTTTTTCTGAGGTAGATCAGTTGCCATCCAAGGGCTGGTTTGTCTGGCTATTTACCCATAGCTGGGGAGAGAAGAGGATTCATATCTTTTACAAGGGTATTAGCATGTAAGTGAATGTAATGGATCTGACAGGATTTCGAACTCGGCTCTTCAATTCCTTAATCCGAGCTGCTATTCATTACTCCACCGTGCCTCCTCGAAATCCATAGAAAACCTAAAAGCATCTAAATGATCATATGATTAAATTCAGCTAGGATATTATGAAGAGTATTATAATATTGAGGTTTACTTGTTATTGATCTCTAGTAAAAGCTTCCACTTACTGGTGGGAAATCTCCATGAACACAACAACAACAATAATAATAACAATGGTAATAGAAGAAACTGTGTACCAAAAATAGAACTTTAATGCTGATAACAAACTCACAACAACAATATCTTCGATGATAAAAGCAGCAATATTAATGATCCAATTTAGAAACAATGATGCAAAGTAGCTACAAAAATAGAATTTATGATAAGAGCAACAATACTTAAACAGAAGAAAAATATCAAAGACATTCTTAACTATAATAGTATGATCACTGTTTTCAGCTATTGATACTTTTTATATCTCAGCAAAGTGTATCTTTTAATCAAATACAACAATTAGAAAAAGCATTGTTTTTATTTGAACATGAAGAATAAGAGTTCTCATTATGAAAATTTTATTCTCCTGTAGAAGTTAACAGGTTGTGTGTATTTTATATGGGTGCATGTTCAATATGTCAACAAAGAAGACAGAAGCATACAAAACTTGAGTTTCTACTATGGACATTTATTTTTTTATATTGACTGAAATGAAACAATTTTCTCTGTGTCTTTTGGGTATGTCCGTTCTCTTTCTGGTCCAGAAGTTAAGGTAGGTAGGTACAAGTATTGTATTTATGATTGAGCTCAAATCAGCCTTGTGCAGTGTTGAAATAACCAAAGGAAAGTTTCTACTTACATTATCATTGGAAGGTTTAAACATGGTTATGTGATGTCCATTTTCTTTTTCTTGGTCAGAAGTTAAGGTAAGTTAGTAGAAGCATCGTTACTATGTTGCACTCAAGTTAGCCTTGTGCTGAGTTGGAACAACCAAAGAGAAAGCTTGATCTGCTCCATAGGTTTAGGTTTTGGAAGACACATGCAAGTGAGAAGAGAGTTCAGTCATCAGTAGACTAGAAAAACTAACTTTTCTCAGCAAAAGTGTATTTACCACATGGTGCTACATCTTAGAGAAAAGAGGAGAAAGTGAGTGAGGATGGGAATGCCTTTTTATAGGCTTCAACAATGCTAGCTAATGACGTTTGACAAAACTAAGTGAGGTGATCATATTTCCAGTTCCTTTACTCTTAGCATCATGAGAAAACATTTTTTCTATTGTTTTATTACTCATTATTATTATTTTATTTATCGATTTTATTTCATTTTCCCACACTTCTAAACATAGATGAAATACACTCATAAAAGATGCATAATTTAGCAGTTTGAAAGAGGAGGGAAAAGAATAAAGCATTGCTACAAAATTTATAGAGAATAGTTAACTAGCCCACCATTCAAACTCAAAGTCATAATTATAATAGCCAGCAAGCTAGGACCTTGATACCCACAAAAAATGGCGAGTCAAAAGGATAGTTTTTCCCTTGACACCACTATTATTTTAACTACCTTCACTCCTCAACAATATTTATTGTTTTAAAAAGCAAGGATTAGAAATAGTAAATTAGATAGTAAATAATAAGGATTTCCTTATAGTTAGTTCACATATTTTAATAATTTAGTAAATGTTTATAAATTTATGAATAAAAAATTGTTTTTTTATTTATTTCTTTATAAATTGGTAAATGATAAATATTGCATTTCATTATTTTTATTTGTGTTAGTTTTAGAATATTGTAAATATAAAATTATTCTTGTACATGAACAATCTAATAAACAAAGTCTTTAATGTTATAGTTGTAAATTATCAAGAGCCAAAAATTGTATAAATTCACTTTCATCATAAGTTTAGGTTTTATTACAATTCTAATCATCACTTTTTAAAACAATAAACATTGGCAAGGAGTGAAGGTAGTTAAAATAATATAGAAAACTGTCCTTTTGATGCACCATTTTTTTTTGTCAGGCACAAAGATTAAAGTTTACCTAATAGCTTAGTGGATTAAAGCATTGTCTATATAAATTTGGTGTCAAATCCTGGTTCAAGTAGTACATACAAAGACTCAGCGGAAACAGATCAAGCAGTAACTGAGTGGCACTAAATAAGAACAAGATGAAATATTGTGGATGTGCCAGAGGGTTCTTTGTATTATTTATTGGAATTTCAGAATTAAAAATGAACTGACCCAAGGGTATAAAGAAATAATATATATTTATTTATTTAATTTAGATTGGAGTATGCCCTTTGTAATTCAGGGTAATAAAAAATTTTTCATAAGTCTGAATTTGGTAGCAGTCAAAAGAAAGTCCTTTTTGGCTCAGTAGTGGCTAGTTCAAAGTCAGAACTTGTTAATAGTAATAATCATCTTAGAAATAGGTTGGTGTCAATCTGCTGTCTTTTTCTCATCCCTAAGAAGGGTAGAAAATATTATTAGCAGATGATCTTTTAATGCATCAAACATGGTTGGTTTCTCTGATAGTCTCTTCTCTTGTTCCAGTTTCTCTGGCAGTTTCTTCTCATTTGGCCTAGGGGTGTCAGTTTATATCACTTTGACCAGACTCCCAGACTACTGGCATGAACCTTGGTTTTGGCTAACATCAAAAGTCTCTTTGTGCTCAGTTTTTTGATTGGCCAAAATTATTTTATTTTCTGGCGTTCCTTTCTTTTTCCTTTTTTTTTTATATATAGTGGAAGTTATGCGTGGAGCCTCTCTGATTTTTGGTAGTTTTTAGTCACAAATGGCTAGACTCTGGTTCAGCAAACTTCCACCATTTTACAGTAGTGTTCAGTCTTTTCTTCTTCTTTGCTTTTTTATTTGAGGGTTGCCTTCTCGTTTGTTGAGGGAGAAGTATAGAGAAAGAAAGAAAGAAAGAGAGAGAAAATGTTAAGGGTTTTAATAGAAAGTGAATGCCTTATTTTAATTTTAATTCTTTTTATTTTTGTTTATTTATTTTATTTTCATTTTTTTTCATGGGACACACTACAATATTCTTAAACATGGACAGCAGAATGAAGACAATCTACTTTTATAAATCAAATAAAATTACCTAGTGCTGCATTTTGTATTGTCTCTACATCATAGACTGCATCAATGACAGACAATTTTCTCATTTTTTTTATCTTGCTTTATTTTATGAAAGACAGTAGTTGTAGCATTGTTTCTAAGAGGAAATAAGATGGATAGAGAGATGATTGAGTGGATGCATATCAACTGATTGGTTAAAATCTCATTGCCATGTACAGGCTTGTTTTACTGAGGAATATAGGAGGAATATAGTTGTGGGAGGCTTCTTGACTCTTCTGATTCTTGCAGCTGTTCCTGTGTCTATGCACCTTTTTAGTTTCATATTAAAGTCCATTGACTAGTAGTTTGTTATTCTGGGCCAGTCTACACATTTTGTAATACCTGGATCAACAAACATCTGAAAATGATTGAAGGGCAATGGCTGAAATGCTGTGATGGTAACAACAATGAAGAGGATATTAGTCCAAATATAAATATTGTAAATAATAATAACTCTTGGTTCATTATTGGTTTTCATTTTTTATGGTTTATCAACCCTTTTCTGATTATTTAAAGCTGGAAAATATTTTTATATTGTAAGAATTTTCTTTTTTTAAGATAATAATGACTTAGTGATACAAATCTTACTAATTAACTGTTGTGACCCAGAATATGGTTAAGAAATAACAAAACAGGTTGCAAATAAATAGTGTATTGAACAGTAAATACAACAGAATTGTGTTACATGATTTGGGAGTGTGTATCGGTTAACCAGCATTCAGTCTAGATCATTGTTCCGACTGAGGCTTACTTTTCCTACTACTTTATAGTAAGTGGAAGCATCCATAATAGACTCATCAGAGGGAAGACACTACAACATTAACCCTTAACCCATAGCTGAGGGAAGAATAGGTGTATTCATATCTTTTCCAAGGGTATTTGTGTGTAAATGAATATAACAACACCAACTGGAACTTGGCACTTCAATTAACAATTCCAAGCCATTGTCCATTATACCGTCCACACATCCAAACTTACAGCACCTGATATTCCCAAGTAGTCACCCATCTAGGCACTAATTTTGATTTTGTTTAACTTTGTTGATTGTATGGGGACCAGTGTTTCAAAATGATGCAGCTATTAGCCTTTATTATTATGTACTGATTTATTTTATTTGAACATGTGTCTTCATTGTGGTTGTTATAGTCTCAACTATTGTTGCTAAATTGGACTAGCAGTAGGGAATTAGGTGATATTTTAAGACCCAGTACTTCTAAATTCTAAATTGACTTTTTTCTCATTAATAGTCCAAATTAGACCATCCTATTTTGAAGGTAATACCAAAAATTACAAGTTGTGGAATTGAAAATTTAGTTATGTTGGGCTTTCAAAATTCACTCCCTTGAATGTAGCAACCCTGGTCACAATGTTTTGGCTTTAGTCACTGACCTATTCAGAAACTTTCTTAGAATTTTGAACAAAACATTTTATTCAATTCCTGAGAGTAGATTTTTTTCTCATCTCACTACCTATTTTAGAGAATTCTTCTAATTTATCCTGACTATGCGGCATTTGTTTTTTTCACAGAACCAATACAAGTAGATAGGTGCATAATAATAATAATTCCACATCTCAGGAATTCAGACAAAATAAAACTTTGGTCCAATATCTAATGCTGGATAGGAGACATTCTTTAAGTTTTGTCCGAAATTGTAATTAATTACTGTTAATATTCAATAATTATTATTTTGAAGATTATCCACATATTTGTCATTGATTTTTCCCCTAGTATTTAGACTGGTTCATTTTCTAGTCTTCTTCACGTGACACTTTTATCTAATGTAAGTTCTTAATTGACCTTATTTTTTTTATTTATAACTCAGTTATAAATAACTAATTAATATAAGTCTGTGGGTAACAAACAAAGATAAAACCAACTGTGCATTGAATAACACACTCACATGAAGAAGGCTGGAGAATGAATCAACAAAAAACACTGTAAAAAAAAAATGTAACAACAAAAATGAGCCAAATTATTGAACAGTTTAAGCAGAGAATATTGACATCTGTGACGTGGATTTTACAAATAAGAGGTTTGGTTTTTATTGCAGCATATCAACATATTTAATGCTAAATTGTATTGTTTTGATAAACAATAGATCAGTAGACATAGGTTTGGTCTGCATGAGAATCAAAAACATAGACATAGGTTTCATTTGCACAACTGTCAAAAAGGTATATAGGAATAAAGTGTCACTGCTGACACTGTAGTTTGAATATAGATTGCCAGAGAGCAAACACAGGCAATCCCATTTTGAATAAGTAGATCATGTGATGGTAAAGGGAAATGTATATATGGGAAATAGCGTAGCATCTAATGGATCGCCATTTCTGTTCTATCCTCTATTACTACATGGATCACTATTTCTACTCTATCCTCTATCACTATACAGACCGCAATTCTCTATTATATTCACTATTCTATTTCTCTATATTGATCACTATACAGATTACTATTCGGATTACTATTTGGTGTTTACTTTCCGAGCAAGTATTATCAAGCAAGTACTATTAGTGTGGGTGTCATTCAAAGGTTTCTGACACCAGTATTGTTCAATGGCGTTACTATAGTTGTATCTGTGATTAAAAAGTCTCTACTACAATGAGCATTTCAATGAGTATTTGTTGACATTACAAAAGTGGCAATGGGTGTTCATTGACATCACAAAAGTGGCGATGAGGATTCATATGGATTTGCAAGGATTCCTTCAGCTTGCATGAGGATTCATTCAATTCAAAGTTATTCAAAAATTAATCTACATAATATTCAGCAGAGTACAGCGGAATGGGAAAATTAAAAGCTTTCATGATGATGCTACAAAAGCAACAACAAGAACAACAGTTTCAGCAACAAGTATTGCAACAAGAACAACAATTCCAGCAACAAAAATAACAATGTAGCAATTACAATTACAACTACAACAACAGAAGTTTTTTGAGTTGTTTACCAAAACAGTAGAAGGAAAAACTTCAGATTCATTTGCTCCAGATGTTGTTGCTAATTCAATCAGTGAATTTGTGTACAATCCAGATCTATTTATTACAGAAGATACAAAGGGATTTTTAAAAGGGATTGGAATGATGAAAAGAAAGTTCATTTATTGTTAAGGAAATTGTTCCCTGCAGAACATGAAAAACATGTAAATTATATTTTGCCAAAAAAAACAAAAAAACCAGGTGAGATAAATTTTGATGAGACTGTTCTAATACTATAAAAGATTTTTGGTGATAAGAGTTCATTATTTGATACACAATGGCAATGTCTTAACTTAATAAAGTCTGATGATGAAGACTTTGCCACTTATGGAGGAGTCATGAATTGAGAATGTGAAAAGTTCAAGTTAAATGAATTAATTCCTGATTTGTTTAAATGCCTGATATTCACACAGGGTTTAACTTCTAATAAGGACATTGAGATAAGATCCAGGATACTTGCTGAATTAGAAAACTCTCCAGAAAATAGCAGAAGAGTGTCAACGTATTGTGAATTTGAAACTCAATACCACAAGGATTGAGGAAAAAGACAATTCACAGATACATAGTGTCCAACCATCTAAGAGAAAAAACTACAAACATTTTTCAACTCCTAACAAAACATTAAAAAAAAGACTATAAACCCCCCTCACTACCTAAAGCTTGTCATGATTGTGGAGGTAAGTATTTTAAAAGCGATTGTTTCTTCAAGAACAAAAAATGCTATGAATGTGATGGATTAAGACACAAAAGTATGTGTTGCAGATACAAAAAATGGAGAAAAAATAAAACGTTTATGAACATGATAAATACATGGAGTAACAATAAGAAACCTAAAAGGGAAATTAACAAGACATCTCAAAAGAGGAAATTTCTTTTTGTGCAAATTAATGATGTAAAAATAAAATTGCAACTGGATACAAGATCTGATATTACTATCATAAATTAACAGAAATGGAGAAAAATGGATAAACCCAGTTTATTGACTTCTGATAAAGTTGTGTATGGCATCTCAGGAAAGAGATTGAACTTTTTGAGGGAATTCAGCTGTAACATTTCTTTTGTGGGAAAAACCAAAAAAGCAGTGGTGTTTGTATTAAAGAATACTGCTAATTTGTTTGGAACAGACTGGAATGCATTGTTTGATTTTTGGGACCTTCCAATTAACTCTTTTTGCAACAAGATAAATATTGTTACCCCTGGTACTAATACGGCAACTGAAAAATGAACTGAAAAAAGTTTTCCAGAAGTTTTCTCAGAAGGTCAAGGGACATACATGAAAGCAAAAGCTAAGTTTGAGTTAAAAGAGAAAGTAACACTGACATTTAAGCCAAAAAAGGACTGTACCTTTTACAGCCTTAGATCCAATTAATAATGAATTGGACAGACTAGAAAAATTAGGTGTGATATCAAAAATAGACTATTTTGCATTTAAAAAAAGGAATAATAAAATCCGCATATGTGCTGATTTTTCAACGGGGTTAAATGAAAGTTTAAAACAACATAACTACCTGTTACCAAGTCCAGAGGAAATTTTTGCCAAATTGAATGTAAGAAATTTTTTTCTAAATTGGACCTACCAGATGCTTAACTACAAGTACTAGTGGACAAAGACTGCTCAAAATTATTAACAGTTAATACTCATAGAGAGTTATACAAATTCAACCGATATCCTTTCAGTATAAAGGTAGCACCAAGCATATTCCAACAGATAATGGATACCATGCTTGCAGGTTTGGATTGTACTCAAGCATATTTGGATGACGTACTTATTAAAAAACCCAAAAACAACATGCAGAAAATGTAAAAAAAAGTATTTGAGAGATTCAAAGAATATGGTTTTAAGATCAGTGAAGGAAAATGTAAATTATTTATGTCCAGACTTAAATATCTAGGACAAATTATCGATGAAAATGGTAGATGATTGGATCCTTCAAGGGCAAGTGCAATAAAAGACATGCCCGCTCCAACAAATGTAACAAAGTTACAAGCATTTTTAGGGTTTTCTAATTACTATCATATATATATATATATATATATATATATATATATATATACCAAACATGCACAAAAAAAGAGCACCCTTGAATAACCTGTTAAAGAAATATGTGAAATGTAATTGGACAGATAAATGTTAAAGTGCTTTTGAAGAGATCAAGAAAGTTTTTACATTGGTTTTGTCACTAGCTCATTTTGACCCTAAATTAAAGATTGTGGTTGCATCAGATGCAAGTTATTTGGGTATTGGAGCAGTGACACTACACAAATATGATGATGGAACAATTAAACCAATAGCTCATGTTGCAAGATCATTAATTGCAGCTGAAAGAAGCTACAGCCAGATTAAAAAGGAAGCATTGGTAATCATATTTGCTATGAAAAAGTTTCACAAATTCATACATGGCAGAGAATTTATACTACAGACAGACCATTGTCCATTATTGTCCATATATGGATCAAAAAAAGGGTGTTCCCACACATATAGTGAATAGACTGCAGCACTGGGGAACTATGCTATTGAACTATAATCATAAGATGGAGTTTCTACCATTCAAAAAATTAAGTCATGCAGACAGATTGTCTAGACTAATACCAAGATTCTGCGAACCACTTGAAAACACAGTAATTGTGGCGATAAGGACCGAAAATGAAATAAATAATGTATTATACAATACTGTAAGAGAACTGCCCATAAAATTAGAGGAAATAAGGATTAAGTTGACAACTTTATAATGAAAATGAAGAAGCAATTAAGTTTTAAAGGAAAAAATATTATTGGAAATAATGCATTTATATTATGTAATATTGTATATATGTATGCAGAAAGAATTGTGATACCAGCATTGTTGCAAAAATGTATGCTAAAAGAATTTCACATAGGGCATCCATGAATTTTTAGAATGAAATCCTTAATGAGCGGTTATACTTATTGGGTAAAAATGGATCAAGATATTGAAAATTTAGTAAAATCATGCAGAGGTTGTGCTCTGGCAATGAAGTCATCGCTTATTAAAATTCAACCTTGTCCGAAAACTGGTCCAGAATACATCTAGTGGTAGTCGATAGTTACACTAAATGGCCAGAAATATTGAAATGTAGAAGACCGACTACTGCAGTAACAATAAATTTCCTACACTAGATTTTTACAAGGTTCGGTGTTCCTGACTCTATCATTTCAGATAATGGGACTAAATTCATGTCTAGTGAATTTAAGCTTTTTGCAAATCATTAGCAATAGAACATATTAAAACTCCCCCTTATTATCCAACATCAAATGGACAAGTGGAATGGTTTGTTGATACATTTAAAAGGGCACTAAAAAAGTTGGAGGGAGAGGAGTTAGATGAAGTAATGCTACAACAATTTCTGAGTGTTTACTGAATAACACCAAACCCAAACACTGTGTCTGGAATGTCGGCTGCAGAGTTGATGTTCACCAGGAAGATTAAGTCCATTATTAATAAATTATTACCAGAATGTAAGGCAGGAACATCAAGAAATAACAATACAAATGGATACTTCAAATCTGGAGATAAGATATGTTTTAAAGTGTATCAATGTGGAAAAGAATTCTGGGAAGATGGTGTTATAAAAAAAACAGATCTGCAAAATGATATACATGGTACAAGGACAAAGATGGGAACATAAGTGATACTATAATTAGTTAAAACGGAGATTCACTGATTTAGTAAGTCCATGAAAAGAGGTACTGATGGAAATATTCTATTACATATTTGACATACCCACACCGTCAGAAATTAGTGAACCAAGGAGGTACAGTAAAAGAAAAAGAACAGCAATGGAACATTTGAATATTGAACCGAAGCTGAAGAAATATAGACTCCAGAGGAAGTCATCTCAAAGGGGAGGTGTTATATAGGAACAAAGTATCACTGCCAACACCGTAGTATGAACATAGATCACCAGAAAGCAAACACAGGTGATCCCATTTTAATTAAGTAGATCATGTGATTGTAAAGAGAAATGTATATATGGGAATTAGCATAGCGTCTAATGGATCACCATTTCTGTTCTATCCTCAATTACTACATGGATCACTATTTCTACTCCATCCTCTATTACTATATAGACTGCTATTCTCTACTCTATTCACTATACTATTTCTCTATACTGATCACTATATGGATTACTATTCAGATCACTATTCGGTGGTTACTTTCCAAGCAAGTATTATTGAACAAGTACTATTAGTGCAAATGTTATTTGAAGGCGTCTGACACCAGTATTGTTCAATGACCTTACTATAGTTGTATCTGCGATTATAAAGCCTCTACTACAACAAGTATTTTGAAAGTGACAACCAGTATTCATTGACATTACAAAAGTGGCAACAGGTGTTTGTTGACATCTTGATACATAGCTGTATTAAAAAGTTTTTCTTTTTTGAGAGGTGGTTAACTCCTTTCACGGAGATGCTGTCAGTGTATTCTTGATCCTAACCAACAAGGTAGGAAATAAATGAAGAGCACTTTAATGTGAACATATGATGATGAACATTACTATAAATAGACTCTCAAATCTCTAGGCCTCCAGTCCCATGCTCTGTCTACTAAATTATATTATGCTTTTATGGGGAGTTTTAACACAAGAAAAAATCTCTGTAGCACTGATATTATTATAATACATAACTATTTGAAAAAAAATGCCCAAACATTACTACACATTTTATAAATGGCATTATTTGTTCAATTAATTAAATAGATTTTAATTCATTTTTCCATATAAATTAACATTATCATTTTGTATAATAAAGTCTATACAAGGAACCGAACTTTCCCTGACGATCCGTTTAGGTGAAACCTAGTTAGGTTTGTCTGGCTCACTAGGTGTATCTAGGTCTGCTCTACAGTTGTATTGAGCTCTTTTGTTAATTAGTTGTTTACTCATATCGGGGTTTTTTCTTTGGGCTTCAGACCTGCATCTGTGCAATTTTTTTTGGCAGTAGTTCATGTTTGTAGCTCTTTCTTTTTTTAAAACCTTTTTTTCCCTCGAGATTGATTTGATTATTGGCAAATCAAAAATTTGAGGGTTTTTCGAAACGAGTCTAGTTATCTATAGTTGTATGTATATATATATATATATATATATATTAAGGGTTTGTCAGTTATATATATATATATACATATATATATATATATATATATTAAGGATTTGACAGTATATATATATATATATATATATATATATATATATATATATAGTTGTATATTTAGGCAGCAATCCTTCCTTTATGCATGTTTCATTAAAAACGACAGACAAGGTACTATGGTTGAGCTTTTTATTTAATTTTTCTTGTGTTCTGACAAGAGCTTTCTTTTCTGGACAAAGAGTGTGTAAGAACTGTCCGAATGTTTTATATTTATGAGCGCTTTAGGCTATACCTTTAGCCATTATCAAGGATGATTTGATTTTCAGCTTAGTTGAGTGCGTGCGTTCTGTGTATGTATTAGTGTGTGGTAGGGATGTTTTAATTTCCGAATATGGTTAGCACATTGTGGCTTTGTTTGTAGTTAATATTGTTAAGAGTTGGCTTTTCCTTTTTTAATATTAAAGCTTCCATTATTTTTAGTCTTTTTTTGCAGGTGGATGCAGTTAATATATTTGTGTTTTCTACTAGTATGTTCCTAATGGAATCGAGTAAATCTGTGTGTGTGTTTAAATGGGTTCTAATGGAGCTGTGATCAGATAGGTGTAACGTAAGACGTCTGGATAAGCATGTGGTTGTGTAACCGATGTAATTATTTATGAGTCCAGTTTGACCTAAAAAAAACACTAGACTAATTGAGTTTCTTTTTTCTAGGTTTTCAGATAAAACCTTTAACCATCTTGACACAATTTGTCATCAGAATCACTGAAAAACCCTTTGAGTTATTCAGCTAGAAATAGAACAGGTTAAAATCTTTTTGTGTCAGCCCAACTATATCTTCCCAACTGAGCAATGGTGAGAGGAAAAAGATCATTCAGGCCTTCAGTAATATTATGAACATTCATACTCTGGTTTCCATCTTCAAAGTTCATTCAAGAATCTTCTAGAGATTGGTAAATAAGTTTAAAAAAGAGGAAACAGTAGAGAGGAAAACTAGATCAGAAGGTTGCAACAGCAAGAGGGATCATCATTTCAACTTAGAGCAAATACATTCTTAGTGTTCAAAGTAGAGTCTGTGTTATAAAAATGTTGGAGAATTCCAGTAAGATATCTTTAATCATTTCTAAGGTACAACAGTTCAAAGCTTAATCTAACAATTGGACAATTTTGCTGTTACACCTGATATATATAAACTCTGTTGGTTGAGAAAGTTACATATTACTCACCAATGCCAGAGGTTGGTGTTTAAGCTCAGATAAAAACTAAGATTTTGAACACTAATTTTTAAAGAAAACTTTTTTCTCTTCTTCTATTTCTTGTTTTCCTCCTCTCATTCTATTGTTCTGACTTACATTAAGCTTAATAAACATGCATGTATATAAAAGTATGCCAAACATCAACCTTACTTTATTCAACAACAGTGGCAATTTGGTTGTGCTTTTCTAAAAAACACAAATCTTTACTATCTCCCCAAAAAATTGTTAATGCAATATTCATTCATGATAAAAAAAATTATTCTTACAATCAAAAAATATGTTGTAGCTTTAAATAACATACAAAAATTCATTAAGCTGCAAAAACCAAACCAATCAATCAAAATTCTAAAATGACTCCCTCAGCAGGGAGTTATGGTGAGTGTGGATGAAAATAAAATCTAAAAATAAAATATATAAGCAAAAATAAAAAGAATTCAAATTAAACATAAGGGATTTGCACTTTCGTTTAGAAGCCTTATCTCTTTCTTTCTCTCTCTTTCTGAACTTCTCTTTCTTTCTCTCTCTTTCTTTGTCTCTCTTTCTGAACTTCTCTTTCTTTCTCTCTTTCTGAAATTCTCTTTCTATATCTCTCTTTCTGAACTTCTCTTTCTTTCTCTCTCTTTCTGAACTTCTCTTTCTGTCTCTCTCTTTTTGAACTTCTCTTTCTTTCTCTCTCTTTCTGAACTTCTCTTTCTTTCTCATTCTTTCTGAACTTCTCTTTCTTTCTGAACTTCTCTTTCTTTCTGAACTTCTCTTTCTATATCTCTCTTAACTGACTTCTCAACTGAGAAGGCATACAAAGAGGAAGAAGAAAAGACTGAACCTGGCCAAAAAATGCTGGAAGTTTGCAGGACCTGAGTCTACTTATTTGGGATTGAAAAATACCAAAAATCAGGGAGGCTCTACACATAACTTCTGTTATAAAGGAAATGAAAAAGAAAGAAACACCAAAAAACAAAATAATTTTGGCCTATCAAAAAAAATTAACACAAAGAGATTTTTGATGTTAGCTGAAAGCCAATGTTTGCACCAAATTCTTGAGCCTGATCAAAATGATATAAACCTGACAGATGGGACAAGGAGAGGACAGAGCAAAAGAATGCTACCATGTAGGAACCAGCCATGCATGATGTGTGAAGAAGCAGTTAAGAGATCATTTACTACTGATATTTCCTCCCTGCTCAGCACCAAGAAAAACACAGTAGATTGACATTGACCCAATTTCTGATAATACTACTATCCTTATCATAGTCTTACTTCAAAACACAACTGATAGACCTTATTAACAAAATATTTGCTACACCTAATAGCAAAGGACTCACTCATCACTCTAAAGAAAATAAATATAAATATATTATTTATTTTAAACCATTGAGTCAGTTCGTTCTATATCCTATATTTCTGATAAAATAATTATCCTACCACCTATCTACACTGGTGACCTTCTCATGCGAACACACTTGCCATAGAATTATAGCTGCATGTTCTCTTGCAGCGTGAGATTTCTACTACTTCTATACAATATACCTTAGAAGACAAATATTGAAAAACATTAAAAATGAATACCTTGAAAATGGCTACAATATCATACCATTTGGTACTATTATTTTAGTAAAAACAAAAACAACATATAGGGAAAAAAAGTGTAAAAAATTTAGGACCATCTTTATTTCTAAAATGAAAATTACAACTTCTTACAAAGTAACTTTTTTTGCTTTTTTTGTTGGCAAACTCTTCAATGACATTGTCACAAAAACTATTTAATCTGTCAATTGTCACTCTATAGACAGTAGATAGGCCAATATATATGCCAATTTAAGTTTAAGCTACTTAAAATCAAAAAGATCCTTCAACTGTGAGTATTGACCTAACATTAAAACCACTATTATTTCAGAACAGCCTATACAGGCATATATCCTACAGCAGACACAAAAATGCTGCCCCCATAAAAGTGCTGCCTGGGGTGGACAGCCTCATCCACCCTCTCTATCTATGCCAATGATCCAGATACTTAATGAAATTTCAGAACCAAAATGACACCATCCACTAGTCATGTATCTGATACCGTGGAATAGTCCCTGTGTAGGAGCTTATTTACTTCAAGTGATGTCCTAAGTACACCAGCCGCATGATTCATCTTCATAACACAGGCATATTGGATATGGGAAGACAAACAAGTAAAAATATGGATAACGCTTTACTAAAATTGCCCCCAGATATTTTACTATGGGTGTATGAAAATATTAAATTTACAGACTGGATGAAATTTCTTGGATTTTGGTACTACTCACACCTCTCTACCAAAATCTATAATTTTAACATCTTGATTTTGTAGTTCTTGGATTTTATTTCAGGTAAATAATTTTATAAGTAATAATGGAACTGGGTAAAGAATTGATGAAACTCGAGAAGCTTATAGCAGCTTCAGGATTATTAATGGAGAAATACAAGAAGAAAGTCATCAATTTTGAGGTAAGTAAAACTTTCAGATAAGTGTTTAATTAAAATCAGAATCTATAATGAAGATCTTGCATGTTATCAAAATTAAATTTTGATTACAAAATCCAAAACCTAATAGTTACTATAAAAGATAGGAATAAATTGAGTCTGTGTTATAAAATTTTTGTGCAAAAAAAAAGGAACCTGGAAATGGTGTCAAAAATCTATAGATGGTGAACATTAGTTCAAGGTTATAAAGATAATTACAAGTCACTTAGTTTCCATAGGCAGACATAACAGAGAACACACCACATGGTTTATGATTTTAAGTGCAGTACTAGATTGGCAGCTAGGTCTCATCATTTTACAGTTGAAATCGTTAGATGTAACCATAAGTTCTATGCTAATAGTTTCTTTTCTCACATTTCCTGTTTGTGAAACTCAGTCATTATCTACACCAAATAAAGGAATCAAAAAAGAAGTTATATATGACATAACTAAGTAATAAGCAGTACAATCTTTACAAAAACCTATATTTAATCATGATCTTGTAACACGTTTGAAATGTGATAATTTTTGTTTGAATTTCTAACATCAGGAATTATCTAATTTTTTTCTAATCTTTTCATAGCTTGTGAAGGACTAATAAGCAAAGGAAGAAGAAGGGGGGAAATGTACACAAAATAATTTTACATTTGACGTACTCATTGATATTTTTGTCTAAACTTTATAAAACAAAGGTTAGTTGGTAATGGAAAAGGTAAAAATAGCCAAGAAACATTCTATATTTATTAACAGATCAGTTAGTGCTAATGTCTGTTAAAATTTATAAAATCTTCCTCTTAAAACACGTTTTCAGGTTTCTCAAGTCCATAAACTTTTATTACTCTTTCTAGTAATGATAAGAATCTCCTTCCTAACCTTTTGTTTAAGACAGTGTGGAAAGTCAGAATCTTGAATCTTCCCTTCTGGTTATATGTGATATCCATTTTAGTTGGTGCTACTGTTGGAAGTCTTCAAGTGATATGGTTTTCGTTAATTGGTAAAATTCTTTGTCTGTGATTTTGTAGTGCCAGTCGGACAAAGGATTATCTTCTTTAAGACCTAAAGGATTAATTCTCTTGAATCCATTTTTAATCATTGAGCTGAAAAAAATGGTTGTATGTAGCTTATAGTTTGGACATCTTTGAATAAGTTGAATGTCATGAATACAGGGCCAGATTTAGGCCTTAAGAGGCCCCTGGCCTAATAGAATTTGAAGGCTCTTTCATTACGTATGTTTGCCCCCTGTGTCTATTGTAAGGGAGTTATAATTGTGAGTAAATAATTATAACCCCCCTAACCTATATACTAAAATACTCATAAAAAGGAGAAACAGCAAGACATGGAAAGAACACAATGAGTATCATTTATTATCTGGTTGTTATGTGATGTTGGAGAAATGAGAGTCAATAATACTGTGTAAAATTGTGAGTTTGGGGTCAAATATAGATCGAATATAGATCAAAATCTGACAGAATGATAAGAAAAAGAATAAGTAAAGTGTATACAGTCTTTCTCGTATGTTTTTTTTTTTTTTTATAGATATGTGTCATGAGTGTCCAGATAATTTAAATACAAGAAGTGTCTGAGATTTTCTTATCTCAAATTTTTGTTGAGTGCTAAGAGGTAAATGTTACTATTATGGCCTGAAAAAGGAAAAGGAGCTGAAATTTTCATTGACACATGAGTTGACAGCCTGTCTGTGTTGACTGCTTGTCTGATAGTAAGAGTGTCACATGTTTGTGTGTGTAGAAGAGAAAAGTGGAGTTGATTCTTATTAGTTTAGAAAGAGTGAATTAATGATAGTTATAATTGTTATAATTATTTTATTATAATTATTTTTTTGCCACAATAATTAATTTTTATTTATTTATTTTTTATGGACACAAAGCTATAAAAAAATGTTATAGTTTTAGGTGATGCTTTTTTGATGTAAAACATGAAACACTTCAACTAAAATTTTTAATGATTTTGGAACTCATCCAATTTATTTCATTAGCAACTTCATGATATTTTTATCCAAACTTTACATTCTACAGAAATCTATCTAGAATAAAGGAACTGTATTACATTGAAATTCTAGTATTTAAATTTGCTAGTAAAGTATCCTAATTTATACAATATTGAGGAATTTTGCATTTATTACATGTGTGTGTTCAATGAAGTGTAAAACTGAAAAAATAGACAAAATTATGCAAATCTAAAGAAGCTACATCAAAAATCTATATCAGCTATGTGTCATGTGGGATACACACTTAGCCGATCATGCATCTTTTGATACATGACTGATGAGGCAGATTTTTTCCCGCAGTAGGTTGTCATTTCTTTCTGCAGTAGGCCAGTTGCAATCCAAGGCTATAGAACCCAGTCTGTCCTGCTATTTACCCATAACTGGAGGGAGAAGAAGAGGATTAATACTTTTCCTAAGGGTATTATCATGTAAGTGAATGTAATAGATCTATATACATATACAAAAAAGATGCATCAAAATCTAAATGGGGCCCCTTCAAGAGGCCACATCAAATTTAAAAGACTCCTCCAACTAGAAGGGCCCAAATACTCTAAATTGTTTCAATGTTGCCCCATTAAATCTGAAAATAAAAAAAAAATATTTTGTTCTCATATCTTAATTTATTTTAGTTTTATCAGGAGCCCCAAGACAACAGTGGCCCAAGGGATCCTTTAGTTTTGGGGCACCTGGGCTGCAGCCCACACTAACCCATATGTAAATTCAGCACTGGATGCATATGATCCCATTGAAAAGAAAACTGTAATAAAAGGTAACTAAAAGAAATGCAAGCCAAAAGTTAGTAATAATTGACAATGTTTCATTTAAGCATTGTCAATTATTATTAATTTAAGAAAGTCATTTAAAAAAAGTAAATGATACAAGCATGTTGCTTAGAGTATGGCTAATTAATAGTTTATATTGCTACATTATTAAGATTATTTGATAGGTTTATAACATTTAAAATAATATCAGGATTAAAACTGAAGGAAATTTGTGGTGATCTCTTAAATGTGCCACACCTCCGCTTTCTTTAATGTCATTGGTTCATAAATATATGATACTTATTATATGACAATTTTGCCATCGCACGTAATTTGAATTTTTCTCTAAAATCACAGATTGGTCCATTTCCTGACCAATCGCGTATTTTAGTATCTTTCTATATTTTTAGCGCCAAGCTCACTGGAGCCTATGAGTAGATATGTAAACTCTCTCGCTGTTAGCCAACAGCCAGTAGCAGTTCAATTCTTGGAGAATACGGCACGGCGCATATTCTTGTGACATTTTAATTCTTAATTATTACTCATTCATCATACTAATCATACTAATTCCTATTGATATCACTCATGAACATTACATCTTTCTACACTGGTAACACCATGGAATTATTATTAATTTAGCTAAGACCTCAATTGAACTTTTTAGTTAAATAACATTCAATATTGTACTCAGCATTAATTAGCTAAACATACCCTTTTTATTACGGAAAAAGGGAAGCAACTTTCTTTATACTTATTGTTGAAATTTGTATACCATTCTTAATACAATATTTTATTAATGTTCACTGAGCTTGATTATTTTTCTCTCGTGTATGTTGTACATGATTCATGTGGGGTGTTGTTTACAAGAACACAGCCTTCCTTCTTGATTATATTCACGGTGACCCTAGCCAACAATTCTTACAGCACCTCTACAAATTAGTCTTTTAGCTTAAATCAATTTATGTTAACTCAATTGATGTATATTTGATATTCTTACACGAATATCATTAAATTTTTTACTTCATTGTTATAATTTTAGTAATTAATATTTACAGTTCTGTATATGTTAATTTGGACATGCTTTAAAATTTTACATACATATTCCTGCATGTGGATATATGTAGATGTATTCATAAGGCATTGTGTGATTATTAATTTACTGATTTTGGAATGAAAATATTAACAATATGAAGTAGAAAAATATATGAGAACAAAAGGTCATTCATCCAATTAATTAGTAGACTATTGTACAGATAGTTAAGTAGGTATTTAATCTTGAGAATCTAAGTAGAATATATTTGTGTAATTTCAGGAGGAGAAAAATGAACTTAAAGCCAATTATAATCAAGTGAAACCTAAGATGGAAGCTTCTAAAGATCAACGAACTACATTTAAAAAAAATGACTTGGCACTAAATGCAGAACCAATTTTCCAGTCACAGGTTAAGCGATTCCAAGGAGCCATTCAAAAAGTGAGTATCAAAGAATACACTTACACATTTTGTTATTACATGTGTATGTATGTGTGTGTTGTTTAGATATACATGTATATTGTAGCAGACATGATCCCTTTTCAGCTGTTGGGACATGCATTATAAACTGGGAGTATGCATAGTGTGAGTTCCAAAAGGTAATTTTTCTTTCACACCATGCCAAAGTTAAGGTAGAACCATACTTTCAGTCAACTGTAATTGAATCAATTCATCCTCAATAGTCAAATCTTGAGTTCCAAGTTTCTCAAATTTGCGGAATCTGCTAGATTCTTTTAATCTGTGAAGATATTGCATAATTGATTCATAATGTTTCTTTTTTATGGACAGGAATTTTGTTCTTTTTACTATGACAAGATTCTTTTTATGTCATAAACTTCTTTTATAATTTCTGAAATTTCAACGAAACTCAAATTCTCCAATTGTTTGGAATATGCATTAACAGAAATTTGTATTATAGCTTTACAACCTGCCAAAGCTAGAAAGAGGTCAGTTATTTTAATTTCTTCCACTCTTGCCTTTTTATCTTTCAATTTTTTAGCCCTAGCCTGGCCTGCAAAACACTGTGTCTAAGTGCAACAAATTCTTGTTCATCCAAATGACTTAAACAGCCTATTGGTGATGCCATATTGTTGTATTGTGTTGTTCTAAAATATATGATCAGTAGTCAATTTCTGCCTGCTTCTTTTTTTACTATACACTTTATTTCTTTTCTACTTATGCAAATAGGTACAATTTTATAAACCAATCCACTAAAACTGTCTTGGTGTTTATTTCTGTCTTCACTCTATGAATGTACTTAGTGACATTAGCCAGGCAAATAAAACAGTGGTAATAATAACAATAGAAAGATATGGATTAAAACTTGTAGTATATTGTGGTGAATTGGAGAAGCATACAATAGTAATGAAGTGAATAATATTTGAGAAAGATCTGTGCAAAAACTGGCTTAGAAATTTTTTTGTAGATATATTGAAGTTGAATTGAGTTTTATGTTTATGAATGGGGGAGTGAATATTTGAATCACTGAATTTATTGTGTTGTGACTTTATGTGTAATGAAAATGTGAATTGTGTAATGAAACTTGTTAACTTCAAGGACCATTATCACTAACACTAAGCCTAGCTTAAAATGCTATATTTAAAGACTAAGAAAGACTCAAATTCTGAAAAATGGTTCTTAGTACTGCTTCTGATTGAATTAAACATATTTTTGTTTTGCTGCCAAATTTCATTACATCCTGGTATTTGTACTTTTTATCCAATCTCTTTGTAAAAACTACATTTGGTTTTTTCACTTCCAGTCTTTGAGGAGTGAAGACAGTTATTGCAATATTCATTTCCTTCACTGATTGAAGTTGAAATTAATAGAATTTATAATCTATCAAAGTTCTCACTTGTGAAACTCTCTTCCAGCTTCTTGCTTCTCAGTCAACTTTGATCTTCAAAAATTTAAAGTTAATCATTAACTTCCATTATCTTAATTCTTGTTCTTTTATTGTTCTCTCTCCTTAATAGTGTTTTTTTCATATTCTCTAACTCAGTAAACCTTTGCATCTTAGTGGCTTTATTGCCTTACTTGGAGTGAAATGATTGAAAAAAATTTAAAAAGACTTACTTAAAAGTTCAAAATGTTTAGAATCATCATAGATATAAATCTTGATATTAAGGATTCATATTACAACATCATTTAATTTTTTATTCTAATGAATTTGTGACCTTCAGCAAACCTTTTATAATTGTTTTTCTAGATCCTTGTTGAACAGAGAAGCTTCGAGAAGGAACTTGATGATATGCGACTGTCCAAACAAATGCTTGCTAATGAAGTTGTGGTCTTACAGAATTCTCTGGCCAGGCTGAAATATGAGTTTCGAACACGAAGTTATGCTGATAGAGACATGCAGATTATAAAACGAGAAGTCCAAAGAGTATGGCACCAAAAGGTATATATCATAGTTACCATTTTTCAATATAACATGGGATGATTCTCTATGACTTGCTGGTTCTTTAGTAGTTAGTGAAGCCTATACAGGAGAACCATGCAAGAGTCTGGCAACCAGCAGAAACTCTAGAAACAGTGGTTCCCAACATGGCAATTCAAGAATGAGATATTAACAGGGAATCTTTTCTTATCAGTCTCTGTACAAATGGATGAATCGACTGTGAGAGACAGTGAGCCCTTATTACTATATATAAGATATATTAATAAAGATGAATTTGCTGAAGAAATTTTATTCTGCAAATCATTAGAGAACACCACCACCACCACCACTGTTGATAGAAAACTACTTAGATGTCAATAATATATCAATGGAAAACATAACATCTTGTGCTGCAGATGGTGCTCCTGTTATGATGGGCAAAAAAAATGACTGCTTAAAATTGATGAAAGCTGAGAATCCAGACATGCTTCTTGTGCACAGTATTATGCATTGAGTCCTTGCATTCTTTTATTTTTATTTTTTATGAATGTCATGTTCTTCTGAAGCATGTTTAGACCAAGTTAATGGCTTTTTAGGCTTCCTTCATCTGAATAGAAGTTCACTCTTTGAATAAGAATTATATATCACAGGTGTGGCATCAGGATTTTAGAGATGCTTAGGTGGGAACCACTGCTCTAGAATTTTGGAGATATCACTTTTCTTCTACTCTTTTTATGCAGCTTATTTCATCAAGAGAGATTGCCTTATAAATCATGTGTCTCCATGTTATCCTGTCAACTGGCTATATTTCCTACCAATGGTGATTAAATCCAGAGGAGATAAATTTCCTTTTCAAGGAGACTATATATCTCTTTAGTGAAACCCCAATTCTATGTTAGCCAAAGTAGTCATTTTTTAGATTACATTTTTGTTGCAGTTAAGTCTTTCGTAGCATAGATACAACACTTGTGAATCTGGCTCATGTGAGAATCTCTGCAAGTTTGGAATAGTGTGGAGACAACATTGATGCACTTAAGTATGCATTGGGAGGGCTGGCATATATTATATATTGGCATCATACAGAAGAATGAATAGCATCATGGTTTTTCAAACTCTGATGTTTTGCATCTTACTTCCACTCAGTCTGATATCAATGAAGAAATTGAATATTTTGGGGTGGCACAAATGGTTTGATGAAAGGTGAGAAGATATGCACAAGCAAGCAAAGAGCCAAAAACACAAATTTCAACTATGTTCATGTCCCTTCAGGACGTTGGATCTCCACAATTTCCTGTCCTTTGTAGCTCATAATAAATTTTGTCTTTTTGTTATCTCTCCGAAACCTTGTTCCACCATCTGTTTACTCAATCTCACTAGGTAGATTATGCGTTGTTTTTTTTCTATCCCAATTACCTTCAATATACTCTGTGAGTATCAAATTTTACAAGCCCTCTTTCCTCATTATGTGTCCTAGAAATGTCAACCGTCTCTTTCTTATGTTAAGCATAAGTATCCTTTTTATTTTCATTTTCTCTAAAACTTTGTCATTCACATGTTCTGTCCATGGTATTCTTGGCAACCTTCTGTAGATCCACATGTCTGCTGCTTCAAGTCTCTTCTTCTTCTTCTTCATCTGTGAGAAGACTGTTCAGTATTCACTGCCATATAGGAGGACTGAAAATATGTAACAGTTCAGAACTCTTATTTTTGTTTCTAATGAAATTTTTTTGTTTCTTAATAGTTTTGTTAGCTTTTGGAAGGCAATTGTCCCTATATCAATGCACCTTTGGATTCCAGTGTTCTACTACCCATCCTCAGTTAAAACACCTCCCAGATATTTAAATTGTTGTACTTATTTGATTTTGGTACAAACAAAAGATGCAAATGTGGACAGAGTGTGAATTTTGGTGTGTTCAGAGCAAAGATTAAGTTTGAAACTGGTACTAGAATTGAATAGGAACATGAAAACAGATTCTAACAAAATATTTGGGAATGACAAAAAAAGATGTCTTCTTGGTTAGGAAATCCGTTACAAAAATTGGCCATCCACCTTATTCATCAGATATAGCCCCTTGTGATTTGGGGATATTTTAAAAATTGAAAAATGCCCTGAAAAGACAAAGCGTTGCTAATATCACTGACATCAAGCAACATGTGACTACATTACAGAAAAGTGTACTGAAAAACAAATTCCAAGAATCTTTCCAGCGATATCACTGTTATGAATAATCAAGAGTGATCTCCCCTTGTCTTGTTACTCTTCTCTTTGAAAGAGCTATTTCTGTTTACTGGGACTATAAAAGGACACTATATGTGTATTCTCAGTTGAATAAAGCTTTCTTAAAGCCTAAAACTGCATACTTTTGTCATTACAAGCACCATTGTTTAAAAAAATACAAAGCTTTATAGGGGGATATATAGAAAGTAACAACAGCCAATAGTGACCAGGTATGAAAAACTTGCTTTCACAGGCTCATTCTTTGGAATTAAATTGTTACATTTCATAAGTTATTGACATTGCAAGATGAACCATTTTTATTATTAAATTCAATTATTCTATAAATTATTTAGGTTAGAATCCTAATTTTTTTATTACAATGATGATTCTTTTGTAAAATTCCTAAATTTCACTATTTGGATTTGTGAATTTTAAAACTATGTCCCTATTAAGGGCATCAAAAAGTTATGGTTGTCATTCAAGGAGTACGAAATGCAATATACACCCAAGAAAAGCTGGAGAAAAGATTGGCTGAAACAATGGGAAAATTATTTAAAATAATTTGTGGAATTATTTAATTAGTACAACCCAGTTCACACTCCTCCCCAATCTTTTGAACAGGGGTAGGGGTTTATCCCTTGTTTTCTGTTTAGGATTGTGTTTCCTGTTCCTTATAAGTCTACTTCAAATTTACATTTCTAATGTTTCACCTGAACTCTCAAATTTTATTTATTTTATCCTTCTCAATAGGAGTAGATATGTTCACTTATTGCCCAGTTTACACTCCTCACCAGTCTTTTGAACAGAGATAGAGGTTTATCCTCTGTTTTCTGTTTAGGGTTGGGTCTCCAGTTCTTTGTACAGTCTATGTCAAATGTATACTTCTGATGTTTCTGTCTGAACCCTGAAATTTTATTTATATTATTTATTCATTTTTTCCCCTCTTCAATAGGAGTAAATAGGTTCATTTATCATCAGGTTCATATTCTTCCACAGTCTTTTCAACAGGAGTAGAGGCTTATCTCTTGTTTCCTGTTAAGATTGGGCTTCCAGTTCCTTCTAAAGTCTTTTTCACTCCAAGTAACCCCTTGTATCTCAGGGGCATTATCACCTTACTTGGGGTGAAATGATTAAAAAAATGTTTATTTAAACTAATGTGATATTATCCCACCTGGTTTTCCTGGAGACTCTTCTTAATTTCCACTAGGTGGCATTGTATGAAGCAGAATATAAGGAAAGGTCACAAAATCTTACTCTCTCTTCTTTCTCTCTTAACCTACTGGATGCTGTAGTAACAAGATATGTCTTGTTTCCTCTCCAGGGATGAATTCCTAATCCCAATAAAAAAAACAACACATGTCGCAGTGCTTACAACACACTACACTATCTTTAAAAATATCACATGCAACAACAACAATAACATTTCTACTACGACCTATCACACACACACACACACACATATATATATATATATATATATCCAACACAAGAAAATCTTCCAGTTCAACAAACAACACTGCTAGAATTTGATGACTTCCATAACAAATTTGTAACCTAATGCCAATAATAGGTTTAGAAAGTTAGTAGTTTGTTGAAGAATGGATACTTTTCTATTCTTTTCTGAGTTATGTTAAACCTGTTTGGTATATAAATATGTATAAAATCCTTGTATGTATTTACACTATTTACATTCAGTATCTGTCTATATTTCTGAGGTGAGGTATTATGTACACTATTTACATTATTTGGAGTATCGTCCTCATCTTTGTTGCCATATTTATCACCACATGTCGGATGTTGTACACTTCGGCCTTCTTCAGGTGGTTGGAATGTTGAACTGAACCCTTAATTTTGCTTGCTGGGATAGACTGTTCTAGTTTCACATGCCATGTCTAATAGATGTCAATTATCAGTTATCTCCTGTTAATTCACCTCTCCAAGTTCTCCACTGCCTTAACCAGGTATTGAACTCACACTCTTTGGGTCCTGTCACTGGATCTAAACAACACCTTTATCCACAGTGGATAAACATTGTGATAAATATGGTAAAAAAGATGAGGACAATAGTCCAAATAATGTAAATAGTGTACTATTTACATTGTTTGGATTATTGTCCTCATATTTATTGTCATATTCACAACATTTCGGCCATTGTACACTCCGCCCTTCTTCAAGTGATATAGGCTGGAATTTTTAACCGAACACCTTATTTAGTCCACAGCAGATGTGAAAAAAAAAAAACAAAAATCTCGGAGAGTTGAGTAATCAAAGGGAAATAACTGAAACTGAGACATCCAGAAAAAGGCATGACACGTCTATCCCTATGGATTCAGTTTGAAATTCCAATGTATACCACAATTTCATAGAAATACAGGCCTACCTGCTATACCAATCCCTCGTCACCTTAGCAACCAGTGCACCATATCATGAATCAACCCACTGCCTTAACTTTGATCAACCATCACGTGTCAGACCCAACCGACAAATATGTCTGGTGACCTCAGTCAAACTAACCCAAGAAACTGGTCAACTCCAGTCTCTATTCTTACATCTGACTGACACTTCACCAATTTTCCAACACCTCTGTAAGACACCTTATATATTAAAAAAATACATATTGTTCAAAAACTCAATCCTCCTTATTCCTTTCCTTTCACAAACAAATGCTTATTATAATATTCCGAATAATGAATATAGTATAAATACTTACAATACCTCATCTCAGAAATATAGATAAATTCTTATATGAGTTAAATTTATTTGAGATAGGTGACATATTTCTATTCTAGCATTTAACCACTGAATTTTACAAGTCTAAATCTGACTGTTTTGTTTTCAACTAATTTGACTCTCATCCACTAAATAAAGCTAGGAACATAATATTGTCTTTCAATTTTTGGTTTTGATGCAAATTTCTACATTGTCCACAGATTTGTCCTGAATTGGTGCATTCATTATAGCAAAGGAAATAAGATGTAATGGAATTTCCATCTGTAAGTAATAGTGGCAGGTACTGTATTCTATGTATATGGTAGAGTGTGTGTGTGGCTAATAAGTTAAATTAATTCAAGGTGCATGTTGCCTTTTTTGCAGAGGCTTTCTGATGAGCAGAGAAAGAAGAAAGAAACTGAGTTGGCAAAAATGGAAGAAAGACTCAAAGATGTGCAACAAAATCTGAAAGAAACAACAGAAAACTTAAACAAAACAAATATGACATTGAATGTTTACAGAATCATTTTGAAAGAGCAACATCAACAAATCCATCATCTTCATGTAATTATTTCATTTATTACATCATGTTTTTTTGCTGTCCTAATATACTCAGATTCTAGACTCAGACTTTTTGCTGTCCTAATATACTCAGATTCTAGACTCATATTGAGACATCAGGTTGTAGTGTTTACTATGTGATTAGACAACTTATGGAAATATAGTAACAGTCTAAGTTGGGATTTGGTTACTAAAGAAGAGTGGAGGATTTTGAATATCCTTAGAAACATCAAACAAGTATAGTACTAGAAATTATGAATAAACTTGTGGGAAAATTAAATAAAATCTATAAATAAAGTAATAATAATGAGTAATAATAAAAAAAGAAATACATTTTCCCATGATGCTACTAATAAAGGTATTGGAAATTTTATTATCACACTTGGTTTTGTTAAACAGCCATAAAGCAGAATTGTTTAAGTCTCTAAAAAGTCAAACATTTCCTTCTCCTCTGTCTTTCTCCCTCTTGTTCCAAGATATAGCAGAACACAGAGAAGGATGTTCTTGCTGGTGCACATTCATTTCCTTGGTCCACAGATAACTGAACTCTCTTTTCGCTTTCCAACACAGAGCATTCGGACCATGTTTTGCAGCTCCACTAATGGTCATCCCAACTAAGCAGTGCAAAGCTGATTTGAGCATGACCATTTTAACCATTCTTATCCTTACTTACCTTAACTTACTTCTGGACCAGAAAAAAGAAATGGTCATACTTAGGAGATATTGAGAAATTTATTTCCCTACAGTTTCTATAAAATAAAGTTAATAGTAGAAACCACAGTTTTTGTATGCATCTTCTTTAATTTGTTATAGGCTGGTGTATGCATTTCCAACTTGTTGCAGGTGTTTGTAACATTGGTGTTTGAAATTGAGAATAATACACTCCTGAAATACCCACAACAAACATGGCAGACTTGGGATGTGAGTCCATGTATAGAAATTAAAAGAAATAACAAGAACCGATATATAAGTACAACAAATGATAATGTATTAACAATAAAGGGTTACAAGTGACAAAGACAAAGATGTGTGTGTCAAATGAATGTGAAAACCGTTTTGGTCCAAAGTATGTGTAGTGAGTGAATATGTGTACATATGTGTGTGCGTGTGTGTGTTTATATATGTATTGTTCATGCATTTCCCAAAAGGAACACATTCTCCATGAGAGGTTACATGTTGGTGAGTAAGATTAGAAGAGAGAGATAAAAAATTATTGCAGAGTATTTATAATCCAGAGAGCATCTCCTAGGAGTAGTTTCAAAAATTAGAAGGAGGTAACATGAAAAATTGTTTACATATAAATACACACACACACCTAAAATACTCTCAATAGGCAAACCTATAAAACTAAAGAAAAGTAGATTCTGCAGTTAACAATAACAAGTATTTATTTAGCCTGTGGTATATTGATGATGCCAAAGAGTAATGGTTATGGTAGTATAAGGAAACAGTAGGCATTCATTGGTCAAGCAGCAAGTAGTGTTTTCAGTTGAAATTTATAAAATCATTCTCTTAAAACAATTTTTCTGGAAAGTAGCTTTCTCAACTATTCAAATATTTATTTGTGTATGTACATTTATATGCATTTGCGTATACATGTGTGCACATAGTGTATCTTATATTTTCACATGCATTTCTCAATTACATTATCAGGAAGAAATCCAGAAACAGTCCTTGATCATTGGAAAACAAAAACAGCATCTTGAAAATTGTTTGAATGAATTGTGAGTATTTCACTTAAATGATAAACATACTTCAAGATTAATCTTGTAGAACAGAGGCATGTATCCAGGGCTGGATTTGGGACTTCAGAGTCATTTGGACTAATAGAATTTGGGAGCACCTTCATTACATATGTCTATGAAAAAAAAAATTTAAATGATGCTTTTTTAGTGTAAAACATGAAACACTTCAACCAAAATTTTAATGATTTTGGAACTTGTTCAATTTATTTCCTTAGTAATTTCATGATATTTTATATCCAAACTTTTAATCCTACAGAAATCTATCTATAGTAAAGGACCTGTATTACACTGAAATTCTAGTATTCAAATTCACTAGCAAGCAGCCTAACTTATATAAAGATAATGGAGAAAGAAAATTTTGACTTGCAACAGCTTTGTAATCCTAGAATACCACAGCTGAAAAAAATTTAATTATATTTATTGTTAAAATTGTCAACTTCAAATAGCCAAGGTAGTAATTCTAAATTATAGGGATTAGATAGAAAATAGCTAATTTTTGGATTGTATCACATTGTGATGAAAGATAATGAATTATATCACTGAGACATCAATTACACATATATAATAGAAAAAAATAATTTTACATTAATTAAATTAATTTTTTCTTGATTTATTTGCAACAAAGTTTTTGACTAAATCATCAAAATAAATTTTATGCAGTTTATCAGTCTCAATACATAAAATACTGAGGACATCGAATTTATTTTGTGTAAGAGTTGATCAAAGTTTCCTGTTTATTCATTTTAGTTGAGAATAAGATCTTTTAGCACAGTAGACAAAATTATACAAAACTAAAAAAAAGCTACATCAAAAATTTATATATATATATATATATATATATATTTATAAATACATCAAAATCTAAATGGGTCCCCCTTCATATTTTTATTTTTTTAGTTTTATCAGGGGCCCAAACCAGAGATGTTGTTCTACTGACGGATGTTGAGAACACCATAGACAGAATGTGTAAAGATCAAGAAAGCCATAAGGAAAGGGAAATAAAAAAAGACATACTCAGAATCTGAAAGCGACAAGTGAAATTTCTTGGATACATAATGAAGGCTTGGAGAATTTGACATTCACAGGACATATTGAAAGCAAAAAGGACAGAGCAAGGAAGTGGGTCATCTACCTGATAAGTTTGTATAAATGGATAGTGGAATGGGGTGGGTAGGAGAGATGGTAAAAAGACAAATGTTACTAAGAGCTAGAGGGGGAGGAAGTTGTAGATAACCATGATCACCCACGTCCTGAAAGGACATGGCATGTAGATGAAGAAAACATTTTTACATCACTAGAAATGTTCACTACAAAGAGAGGGACAAATTTTCTGTTATTTTGACAAATAATACACCATAATTTGTTTACAATTGATGATGATGATGATGATGATGATGATGATGATGATGATGAGGAGGAGGAGGAGGAGGAGGAGGAGGAGGAGGATAATGAGGATAATGAGGATGATGATGATGATGATGTACTATTAGAATTGAAAATTTGGGATTATTTCTAAATGTGCTAAATATTTTTGAGTCTAACTCACTTCCCAAAATCTCACCAAATGACTAAACTTTAAAATTTGGGTAGGTGGGCTCCTTGGCCGGGTCAAGAAATTTTCAGCACCTCATTGTATAAAATTCAACAAATAGAAATTACATTATTTTTTAATTTTATCTAAGTGAATTCAGTAATTACTTAAGCATTTTGAGTTTTTTAATTTTTTAATTTAGCAAGTTAATAATAGTGGATTATTCAAAATGACAAATTATTTTCATGTTGGTTGTAAATATTCAGGGACTATAATTTTTTTTTTAGAGAATCATCAAAAATTGACCAGAAACAAACTATGCTGAATCTGGAAATAAAATTGGAAGAAGAAAATCACTTAAAAGATATGCTTTCTGAAAAAAGGAAAGAAAATATGGGTGTAAGTTTCAAAATTCTTTTCTTAAAATTTCACATTTATACATTGTCTACTGTCTCAAATGTAGTCAGCCATTTTGAATATCCTAAGAACCAATCAAAAGAGATGTTGCTGCTCATATGTTAACAGTCTCCTAAATTAGCAGTAAGATGCCATTGAATGAACACTTTCAACTGTAGCAGCAACAAAAATGGGTAGCACTTCTCATAAGTGCCATGTTCCTTCAGGATCTAGGTGGTCATGGGTCTCCATAACTCCCAATCACTCATGGCCACTAGCAGCATTTTTCCCTTTGCCAAATCTTCCCTCTCTGGTTTTGCAATCCATTCACCAAAGCTTGTCAGATAGGTGGCCTGCTGGCTCTCCCTGTCTTTCTTTCTCTTGATATAAAGACTTGTTGTTTACTCATTGTATTCAGGTAATTTTTAATATCCTTCTGTAGAACCACATTTCTGTTGCCTCCAGTTCCTTTTTCATCTGTGGTGAAATTGTTCAGTATTCACTGCCATACAAGAGGATAGTAGAGAAAATAATGATATAATTAACTTTCCACTGTATCAAATACAAAAGGTTTGGAAGGAAACTCCCAGCAATATTAGAAAGAGCTATAACAGTAGACTTGAGAAGTTTAATTTCCCGAAAAACTTATTCATAACTTTCAACTGACAGTAACACTAATCCTTTGGCCAATGAATACCAAACATTTCCTACATGTTTTTATCCATTATCTTGCAATTGTAGGTGTGAGATCATCTCATTCACAATAACAAGGAAAGTAGACTCTTCATAATCCATGCAGGGCTTTTTGCTAAATGTTGTATCACCCTGGCCTATCAGCAACCTTGTGGCATCTGGTTTTTCCTAAAACTAAAATTCCTATGGATCAGATTAAGGCAAATATAACAAGGCAGCTAATAGAGATCACTAAAGTAAACTTTTTATACTATTTTGAAAAGTTGAAGGGACATGTGTCAGTTTCCATATTAAATGGTAATGGTAATTGTAATATTAGCTGTTCCCTTATAAAGAAACATTTGGCATTCATTGACTGAGCAGCCAGTGTTACCTTCAGCTAAAATTTATAAAATCTCTCTCTTAAAAAATATTTTCATGAAAATAGGTTTCTCAAGTCTCGTAACTGTCATTGCTCTTTTCAGGGGGGCTTCCTTTCTAACTTTTTGTTTGAAGTAGTGTGGAATGTCAACATCTTAATTATGTCTTTATTTTCTCATCCAGTTACATGTGCTACACCATGGGTGGCCAACTTTTTGATTCCATGTGCCAATATTTTGTACGATTAACTTAAATGCACCACATAAACATTCACTTCCTTGCAATGCAAATAAAATATACCTTTTTTACAAAAAAATTACAATGTTGTATAAGGCCCTCAGAAAATTACAATGTTGTATAAGGCCCTCAGAAAATTAAAATGTTGTATAAGAGGCCCTCAGAAAAGGTAAACAACATAAAAATAAATGAATAAAAGGGAAAAATACTTCTCTGAATAGTTTTCAAAGAATAGGAAAAAATTTTGAAGCAAAGTCCATTGTAACAGAATAGAACAATTACACCAGCCAAAGAATTTTCTTTGATGTGGGAGCGACTTTGATGTTCCTTTCAATTCTTATCTGGGGGTCATCAAATTTTTTCTGTGTTGTTTTTCTTCCTGGACCAGGGTAACCTGGGTTCATGCAGCATCTGTTTGTTGACTCCTTGAGTTTAATCCAAAGCCCTCTATTCATTCATTCAGATAGGCTCTGAATTCACCTCTCAGAATTTGGAGGGAAACCCACTAATTGGTTCTGAATGAAAATCAAAATATACCAAAAATATTTTTGAAATTCAAAAGTTTAAGCAAGAGCCTAGCACAGCGTCTGTTTTTTCTCAGAAAAACAGACGATACACACTCAAGAAACTTAAATTTCTTATCTAAGATACTTTTTCTCATACACATAAACAAATTTTACTAAAGGTATTAAACATACTTGAAACAATTCGGCCTGGCTAATTTACTGTTTATTTTCAGTATAATTTATATTAAAGTTTTAACATGATCAATAATTACTGTTTTTATGGTAAAGTGTAATTAAAGAACATTTTCCTAAATTACAGCTTAATTCTTTCAAGACAGATTTACAAAATCTGGTCAATTAAACATATCTTCTTTCTTCTTTTATATGCCCTGTCTCTTTAGGACATAGGCGATCATGACCCTCCACATCTTTCTGTCTCTTGTAGCTCTTAATAAGTTTTATTTTTTTGTTATTTCTCCCAAACCCTGTTCTACCATCCATTTACTCAAGCCCATCAAGTACGTTACATGGTGCTTTCCTCTGTCCCTCTTTCACTCAGTCTGTCCTGTGGGTATCAGATTTTTCAAGCCTTCCTTCGTCATTATATACCACAGAAATTTCAACTGCCTCTCCCTGGTGTTAAATATCCTTTTCGTTTCCATTTTCTCTAAAACCTTGTTGTTGCATACAAGTTCAGACCATAGTGTCCCCAGTATCTTTCTGTAGAAGTACATTTCTGTTGCTTCAAGTCCTACCAGGATTCATTATTGGTGGCCACAACCTTAACAGCATAAGATATGCAGATGACACAGTGTTGATAGCAGACACAAAAAGGAAACTATAAAAGCTCCTACAGAAAGTAGCAAAGGAAAGTGAGAAGAAAGATCTAAATATAAACTGCAAGAAGACAGAATGTATGGTTGTTAGCAAAAAGACAAGCCCAAAATTCAAATTACAAATTGGGGATATTAAATCAAACAGTACAAAAATCTAAATATCTGGGAATTGTTTTAACAGAGGGCAGAAAGTGCAACCGTGAGATCCAAAGATGCATTTGGATGGTCAAAGGTGTATTCCAAAAGCTAAGCAGAGTATTAAGAGACAGGAAAATGTTGTTAGAAATGAAGGAAAGAGTATGGAACAGATATCTGGCCTCCTGTATACCAGTGAATGCCAGACAATCTCCTCAAAGTATTGCCTTGCTGTATAGGTTCAACTGTTTATAAAGAAACCTAATAAAGTCAATTTTCCATCGAAAATTATTGAATTGACCTGAACAACCAAGCAACTACCAAGTAGCACTAATGTACTTTGAAATTAGTGATTTATTTTGAGATGTTGCATTCATACATGATTAAATTTCAGACTCTACAATATAGCCTAAGCATAATCCTACCAAAATTTATATGGTATAAAACTGTGGTTTCCCTAGGGGGGCAATTTGATTTTCAAGTGGGCAATTCTAGAATGCGTTATTAACAGGGAATTTATTTCTTATCAGTCTCTGTACAAATGGATGAATCAACTGTGAGAGACAGTAAGGCCATATTGCTAACCTATGTAAGATATATTGATAAAGATGAATTTGTTGAAGAAATATCCTGTAAATCATTAGAGAGCTCCACTACTGCCACTGATATATATATATTCCAGTGCCACTAGAAAACTACTTAGATGTCAATAATATATCAATGGAAAACATAACAACTTGTACTCCTGTTATGATGGGAAAAAAATGGCTGCTTAAAATTGATGAAAACTGAGAATCCAGAAATAATTCTTGTGCACTGTGTAATGCATAAAGAGAACTTAGTCCTTTCATTTTTTTATTTTTCTCTTTCATGGATGCCATGATCTTTGGAAGCTTGTTTAGATCAAGTTAATGGCATTTTAGGCTTCCTCCACCTGAATAGGAGTTTGATTTTTGAATAATGATAAGAAATATATGTCTCAGAGAGGTGGGACATCAGGATTTTAGAGGTGCTTAGGTGGAGCATGGCCAAAAAAAAGGTTGCCAACCTCATACTGTGCTTAAATTCATAAAGGCTAAGTACCAAAGAGGAAAGGCCATCAAAACAATTACCATGAAATATTTATTAATATTATTAATTTCAGTTAAATATTAATGCATATTCTCATGTTTAACACTTTATGAATAAATAAAAGGTAGCATGTCAAGTAACGAGTTCAAGTAAAAGTCTGAGTTAAGGTAGTAAGAGGAGTCATTAAGTAATCTTCCTTTGTCTAGTCTTTTTATTGTCATATGAAAACTTCTTTCAAAAAAGAAAAAGAATGAATAAAAAAACAATGTTTGTAAAATCATTTCAACAATTTCTTGATTAATAAATTTTGTATTTGCACTTTATCTGCTTTTTTCTTTTCCTTTCCTTTTTTTTTTGCAGACAAGTTGAATATTCTGTGAAGGCCAACCCCCTCAACATTCACAAGCGTTTTGTAATTCTATATTGATTCTTAAGTACTTTCAGTTAATTCTATATTAATTCTTATGTACTTTTAATTATTTCTATATTAATTCTTAAGTACATTCAATTAACTTTTTATTAATTCTTAAGCACTTTCAATCTTTATTCTTTGTAGCTCAAGATGGACTTGTTTATTCTTCAAGAAAGACTCTCTGAAAGTC
Organism: Acanthosepion lycidas; assembly: GCA_963932145.1. NCBI lineage: Eukaryota > Metazoa > Mollusca > Cephalopoda > Sepiida > Sepiidae > Acanthosepion > Acanthosepion lycidas. Next base: position 57,315,610 of record OZ010571.1, on the reverse strand, counting down.
AACACCAGGAGGATTTGGCATCTACTAAGTTAAAATGGAATGAAAAATACTGGAATTACTACCAGAGTCGGTTTGTAAAATGCAAATTACAATTGTGAAAAAACATACAAACAGTAAAGTAGTAAAGTCTCAATTGAAATAAGGTAATATATATATATATATATATATATATATATATATATATATATATATGAATTTTAAAACATTTATACCCAAGCAAGGCAATAAAGTCACTAAGATACAAGAGATTACTACATGTGAGAGAATATGAAAACAATATTATTAAGGAAAGGGAACAATAAGTACAGGAATTAAGAAATTGGAAGATAACAATTAACATTGCATTTAAATTTTTGAAGTTCAATGTTGAGCAAAAAGCAAGAAGCCAGAAGAAATTCTACAAGTGAGATGTTTGAAGGAAGAAACTGTTAGAATTGAAATATGAAGCACAAGCATCAATGATCAGAAAATCTGGAGCAGGCAGAAGCTCTCCAAGTTGCAAAGATAAGCAATCATGAACAGTTTGATACATTGGTTTGATATGCAGTGATCAATAATGATATGTGACACAGTCAACTCCAATGACAACCAATTCTACTTAGCTGAATACTATAGTTGTTAGTTGGAAATTTGATAACTACAGGGTGCAACAAGTAAATTGTTGCCATTTTACATTATTAATTTTGCACATGTGCGTTGTTTGTTCTTGATTTTATCAACTACACAGTATAGTAGGGTCAGTTGGCCACTGTCTGTGAGAAAAAGAACGCCATGACGCAATTCTCTCTGCTAGAAATTTGGAAACGGTATGCTGTACTGCTTGGCAATCACACCAGAATCTTCAATACAAATGTTTCAGTGTGTTTGGGTGTCAATCTGAGGACAGTGCACAGGATTCAGAAAGAGATGGAATATATATCCAATCAACATCATGATGTTTGGAGTGATCACTAGTGATGGTGACATTATGGCTCCATTCATCATCCCACAGGGCTGCAGTTTCAACATGCAGGCCTGCATTATGCCTGGAGGAGATAATGCTGCCTTTGGTCAAATAGGTGGCTGTTGGAAGGCTCTATGTCTGGTAACAGGACTCTGCACCATGCCACACAAGCAGGAGGACCCAGTCATGGCTGTCAGACAATTTCTGCGACCACATCACCTCTTACATCTGGCCACCTAACTCCCCAGACTGCAACAACTTAGATTATTATGTTGAGGGAACAACCAACAAAACTCCTTGTAAGCACCAAAGATGAACTGAAGGCAAGGATTATGGCAGCATTCACAACTTAAGAGACCGTCCCAGAAGAGTTGCAGGAGATTCTGATGTCATCTGGAGGTTATCGTTGAAACCAATGGTGATTTTATTGAATAAATTTACTCTTTAGGGTTTCAAAATATTTTTATGTAATTTTGTTAAATATATCGCTTAAAATGAGATGTTAGTGTCATTTTCATTTTTGTGTAATTTAGACAATCTATTTATCACACTCTGTAGTACAGTGTAAGTATGAAAGCAATAGAAAAATATAATGTCTAGTAAATATAAATTTTCATAGCAAGAATAGTAGAAACTAGTTGATGGTATTTGAGTCCATTTGAAATAAAAAAAAGCAAAATATATCAGAATGGGTATTTGTTGGTCTGTCAAAGTTATATAACAAAGCATTTACAAACTTTGAACAAATAGCTATAATATTCAATAGAGCAATTTATATACATTTTTATAATAAAGGTTTTGTGCCTAAAATTGTGTGCATGTGTGTTAATTGATTTTTGTGTACATTTTGAAGTATAAAACTTTGTATTTGATGTGTATAGTTTGAAACAGAAGAAATTCTTTTTTTAGAGCTTGTGTAAATGAGAAATTCATTCAAAAGTTTGATAAAAAAGTTCATACAAAAATAATATTTCATCTCACAAGATGCTGTAGTGGTTGTTAGTGGGTTGTTTGATATTTTGCTATTAGCTTGTCATATGCTGTAAGGAGTATATTTTTTTACTGATGTTGCAGTTTTAGGGGATATTTGACATTTTGCCTTTGGCTTGCCATAAAGAAATAACAGAAGTAGTCATATTTTAAAGATAAACTGACATTCTTGAATTGATTCTGGGTTGACTTGTTTACTATTGAAAAAAATTTCTTTTTATAACTCTTAGGAGGATCATAATTATTTTTTTACTTAAGTAAAAGTAGTGTTTAAAAAAATGTCCTTTTGACACTACACTTTTTTGCAGGCACAAAGGTTCAAGTTTACATGCATATTTTTATAGATACTTAAATATTCCCATCTGTTCACAATGAAAATATTTCAAGAATATTATATACCTTTCTATTTAGACTAGTATATTTATCTTGGTTGTTATACTCACAATGTTTTGGCCATTATGCTTTGAGTCTTCTTCAGTAAAGTTGTACTTAGTAACCTTCTTGGACTTTTGTACAGAACCCTTTATTCAATCAATGAAGGTAGACTCATTCTGCTTTCCATGCTTAGGGCATATCTTAGATCAGTTAATAGTCTTTTTCACTTTTGTATCACTTTACTGTTTCTTCCACTCAATCAGAATATATGAATTTTCTCCCCAACCACATTGAAATACCAGTTCCCATACGATCACTGAAGTTAAGCAATTGTGAGCCTGGCCAGTACCTAGATGGGTGACTGCTTTGGAATACAAGGTGCTGTAAGCTTGGATGTGCAGGTGGTGTAATAGATAATTACTTGGAATTGTTAATCAGAGAGCCACTTTCTAATTTCTGTTGGGTTTTTTATATTCAGTTAAATGCAAATACCCTTGGGAAAAGTATAAATCCACCACTTCTCCCCCAAGCTATGGGCTAATTAGTAAGACTTTTATCACTAAACCATTATTATTTCAACAAAAAAATTTTACAATCTAAAAATATTTCCTGGCTTTAAATAAAAATATTTCCTGGCTTTTTATAAAAAGTTGATAAGTCATAGAAAATGAATGAAAATCAAAAACCAACCCAGGGATTGAACTTGTGGGGTCACTCACATCAAAGCAGCAAAAATTAGCCTCATGTTCACTAAGATAAAAACATACTTAACAGGAAAAAAATGTACAGAAATAACAGGAAATTATGGTAAATTGTATGTTAATTTTTTACAATCTATTTATTTTTTATGTGTACTGGCATGTGTATTTTTGGTTGTAAATTTTTCATGGTACATGTAACGAGAGGAAGAAATTACTTCATATTATTATACGTCATGTTACAGAGAGAAGTTGGACACATGTTAACTCTCTGAGGGTTCATGACAAAGAGAATGAATTTTAATGCCTTTTGGCAGGATGTCTGTATTTTTGGCAGGAACAGTTTTTGTTGCATGTTGCGAAAATATTATTATTTTTATTTTTTTACTTAATTTATTTTATACAACATTTTCATGTTACTATTTTATTTTATTTTATTTATAATATTCATAATTATTATTATTATTTTATATTCTTATTTTTATTTATTTATAATAATAATGTGCCTACAATCTCACAACTACCAGCCGATCAGATATGTTTTTCTTAATGGAGGGTATAATGGCTGAAATGCTCAGAATATAACAATCAAAATAAAGATACTAGTCAAAATAGAAAGGCATATAATAATGATAATCCCTCATTGAAAAACCTAGGACATAAATTATTGAAAGAATATTATTCAATTCTGTTTGAAGCTATTGACTTTATTTGTGCATAAAATAAAAGATTTTTTTATGAGAATGATCTAAGTAAAAACTGCTATTTTTTTTTTTTTTTGCTGTTTAGGCTGGAAGACCAAGATAATGAATTAAGAAACATGAAGATTAGCCAAGAATGTTTGTGGATTAAAGAGCAATTCTTAACACTTGGATCAAGGTAATGCATTTTAATTGTTAATAATGTGTGATAGAAAAAATATTCAGAGACTGATATTTTGGTAAATTGTCTGTAAAGGTTTATATAACTATTTCATTTATTATCATAATTTAATAATTTATTATTTAATCATTTGTAATCTATACCTATTTCATTTTGGAGATCATCAGGGGACGAGTATGTCAAACAGGTGGTTTTAGGTGTGTGTCTACTACCAGGATGGTTTCAAGAGGATTTTTTTTGGAAAAAATGTGCACCTTACATGGCAGGAAATATGATAAGTTGAATATATCTAAGTAATTTTTTTTATTGCTTCACCCTAAGCAAGACAACAATGCCACTAGAATGTAGGGGGTTACAGAGAGCGAAAATGAAAGAGAATGAGAAGATTGAAAATTGGGTGGATTGAGGAAAGGACAAAAAAGGAACAAGGTTCACGAAGACAGAAAATGGCAATTGATGTTGCATTTAAATTTTTGAAATGAAGATTGTAGTTATCAGGATAGTAAGAAATTAAAAAGGAATTCCACAGGTTGGAAGAGCAAAAAAAAAAAAAACATCTGAGTAAACTATTTCAACAGTAAAAAGGTGGGACCTAGATGCCAATCTAGTAGCATGCTTAAATTCATGTAGTTGAGGCACCAGGGAAAAAAGCTCATTAGAGCAGTTGCCATGAAAATACTTGTAAAACAGGCAGAGTGAAGTCATGTCACGTCTGTGAGAAAGTGACTGGAGACGAGATGCTTGGTCAAGATTGATTGTCTTAAATTCAGCTTTTCTAAGACATTGTGTTGTTGAGAAATAATTGAAAAATATTTTCCAATAAGAGATAGTAAGTATCAATAGATTGGTAGTGAGACGGAGAAAGTGAAAGCATAAAAGAGAGAGAATGCTTGTAAGCAAGCAATGGTTGACTGCTCGTTTCTGAGTATCTCCATTACTAGAATTATGCCTTAAACATAACCTGCCTGCTGCTGAATGCTGTTGCTTCTGCTGCTGCTGTTTGTCACACAACTGAAGCTTCTTTTTGTTACTGCTGTTGCTGTTGTGATAATAACAACAAAGATGAGGACAATAGTCCACATGCAAATAATGTAAATAAAATGATTAGAATTTCCAACATTATATATATATATATATATATATATATATATATATATATATATATATATATATATATATATATGCATAAATATTTTATTTTATTCTAAACAATTTTTTAAACAGAAATGACTTGATTATATGTACAATGGACAGACAACAAGGAGAGGTCACCCATAAAATTGATGGTCAACTAATCAAGTCACTGACTCAGAATCATCCATCATTGATGCTTGAATCATCCTTTGATAAGCCACTAAGCACAACAAATATATCTTCTCAACAGGAATATAAAACAAAGGTAAAACAAAAAAAAAATGATATTTTACAGGGCGTTTCCTTTTCTTCATTTATGTGATGTGTTCCTTCAGGATGTGGCCGATCATGACTCTCAACAAAATCCTATCCTTTATAGCTCTAAGCAATGCTTATTTCCTTAGTACCCATTCCAGTTTCTGTTTTGCCATCCATTTATACAAGCATGCCTTCAGTATGTCCTGTAAGTGTTAAAATTTCCAAGATTTCTTCCTTCATTATGTATCCCAGAAATTTCAATTGTCTCTTTCTCATTCTAAGTCATTTTTGCTTCCATTTTTCTTAAATCTTCCTTGTTGCTCACATCTCACATCCATAATTATTGCCAGCATCTTTCTGTAGAACTACATCTCTGTTGCCTCAAATCTTCTATAAGAAAATTGTCCAGCATCTACTGTCATATAGGAATATTGGCATAGTAGTTTTAGAATTCTTTTCTTTGTTTCTCACAAATAATTATTGAAAGACAGGAAAATTTGCTTAGCTTTGGCAAAGCATCTTTTACTATTAAAATGTGCTTTCAGATTTTGGTGTCACATTTTCTGTTGTCTGTTAAAACACTTCTCAGATATTTAAATTTGTATACTTGTTTGATTTTGATAACCAATGTGTAGTTCACATCTTGGGCTCTCTCACTTTCTTTTACTACACTCTATCTTATAATTAAAAGTTCATTTTTCTTGCTTTCCTTTACCACATCTTCCAGTAGTTCCTGCATTGTTCTTTCTATCTGCCCTGTGGCATATCTTACATTGTTAAGTTTGTGTCTGCCAATAATAAATCTTGGTAGAATTTCTAGTTCTCTTAGGAATGCGTGAAGGTTAAATAAATCTGATGAGAATTTTTGCCTTGTTTCTATCTGCTTTTAACATTCTTTTACATATAACATGATCAGCCATACCTGATTTCATTGTCTTACTTCTAATTGTAATAGTCTGAGTTTGAATAATATAAATATGTGAAATGATTAAAAAAAAAAGAAAAAAAAAAAGTTGTGCGGCCCTGTTGCTGCATGCTTTGCTGAATGCCACTCTTAATTTGGTCCCTTTCCATTAGTCTGTCTCTGGTGAGCCCACTCTGCACCAATCCTGTGTCCCCACATTGTGTTTTTGTGTTTCAGTATCTACAGAAATATTCATGAAGAACTGTCAAAGATCAGGCTTGACTCCTTTCTGTCCTGGCTATGCTTGTGAAAGACTAAAATCAAATGTAAAAATAACAACTTTTATTCATGGTACTATGATTAATATTATGAATGCATAAACAAAAGTGATTTAAAGAAGTTCCCATGTATAAGAAATTCTTCAGCAGGAAGGAAGAGGTTGACTAGCAGTTGTAGTTATGGCTAAACAACCCAGAGTTGTTCAACAATTTAAATAGTTGATTGAGGAGATTCAAAAAGAGGTGCAGAGAACAGGACTTTAGGTGGTTGAGGCACCACAGTCATCCAGCAGGGAGAGTGTTGATCTACTAGTGGAAAAACCTGTTCAATCTTACTTCTGCTCTTTTGGCAACTGCTTTTTTGGGGGTGCAAACTCCAATTACACTGCTCTGAATGGCTAGCCAATAATAATGCTTGACCAATGGTCTTATATCATAAGCCTTGAAGGGGAAGGAAAGCCCCCAAGAATCCAATATGATTGGTGGTCCAAATAAATGGCTTTGTGTTTTAAGTATCAGAGGGGGAAATGAGAAGCTCCATTTCAGCCCTTTTCTCACTGGTGGGCCAATCAAAACTGTGGGATTGCATTGCTCATATCCACCTTCAGTGGAACATTTTCCATATTCCAGAATCTCACCTTTGTTTGGCTTGATTATTACAGGTATCATCATCAATTCTATCTGAAAGTGTGTTATATCCCTGATCAAAACAAACCTGACTGTAAAGATTTGCTTTGTGTAACTCATTCCAATGAACAATTCCTTTATCAAATGAAAACAACACTTAAACAGACTGTACCTAATAACCAAATATCACCCTCTCACACTATACTCTATAAGTGGCACAAACCAGAAAATTTATGGTATGCATTGTTTTAACATGAAAAATATTTTTATTTCTTTAATTGGATTGCTAGTCAACCTTTGATACTAGTTATGGTGTCATAGCCGGATCCTCCAATAGAATATGTAAACAAGCAGAATAATACAATAAATATGCTTATTTATTAAAAAGATGAATATGAAAAAATACAATGAAGCTAAAATTAACCTTTGACAAAGAGGCTGATTTGGTGTTCTTTACATTGTTTTATTTTTTACTTATGCAGATTGCAGCTCTTGAATTGGAATTACAAAAAAAGTCAGAATTACTTGACTCTAACGAGAAATACAACAAAGAACTGGAATATCATATCAGTTTGTTACATCAAATCTTTCTGGGAAGATTCTGCAAGAAGTGATCATTCCAATGATTATAATCAACACAGTGCTACTGAAAATATGCAGATGTGGTGTCTCAAAACTTTTGGGAATTTTCAAATGCAAATTATGGACAATAACTAAATTGAGTTTCATCTAGCATGAGGCTACCAGTCAAGGAAGAAACAATAAGGAACAAGCTCACCACAATAGTAGTGACCTGCAAGAATAGCTTCTTAACCCCTACTCTGTGGTAAGGTCTCCATGTTATTTATTTACTCAATTTATTCTAGTCTGCCAAAAGGCCATAGTAGTAGGGTATTGAGTGAGAACCAAACTTACTACATGAATGAAATGATCTGTGAGACAAATTTTCCAAGTACTGCATGATATATAGATATATATATTTTATAAAAATTTTATTTTTTATAAGCTAGCCTTTAGTGTAGTAAATAAATGTCTAATCATCTAGGTTGTTTTTTTTTTTTACACATACCTTTGAGAAAAGTCAATATTAAACCAAACAGTTTGTAAAAAATTGTTACAGTTGTGTGAAAATCTATTTTTAGAAGTAGTGGTTAAAGAACCATCAAAATTGTTTCTTTTTGGATTGTTGCAGATTTATTTTTTGAATTTATGGAAAAATATATTTTCCTATTTACTGGCCAATGGGAGACATGGTCTCAAGCCCTTGTGAAATCTGGATTCCTCTTTTCTTGAATAAGTTAGCATATAATTGTCAAGGAGAAGGTACTGAAGCATCCACAGTTCAAGACTGGAGGACTAGTCCAGCCAAAAGAGTCACATATCATCACAGGAATAGAAAGAAGAGCCAATAGCTAAATCTCTACAGGAAGACAAATTCAAGTCCCATAACAGAAAATTCTTTTCAGTGTCTTCCAGAGAAGAATTTGAATGAAATGAAAACATTCAAGTTGAACTTTTCATTAAAGGACTATATAAAGTCTTCATTACAACAACCTGTTGAAACAAAAAAATCCCTTTGTGCTGAGACATTCCTATTTAGTTGTAGAATTTAGGTGGGTGTGCTTTTGTATTTTCTACCTTGTGCAATTTTTGCTTCCTTAATTTTTAAAAGGTGTAATCTTTTCTACTGTATACTGGAAGTGTTATCCTGTCTTCATTATTTATAAGGGTTACTAAAGAAAATTTTTGTGCCAGTGCCTTATATGTAAATTTTTTTATGTTTGTCCTTTAAAATTTTATGCAACACTTTAAGTCTTTATTGCACCTTATACAACTTTCTATTCCTACTAACTAGGTTTTTGTGTTTGGCACAAGATTTAGTATGGAGTTAAATTTTTTATAATTTCTTCTTATTTTAAATATTATAGTGGACATCCATGTTTGAGAAGACATTTTTGTTTTTTTTTTAAACAGTATCAGTCTATGTATTTATTTGAAAGTCTTAAACAAAGTATGCTTTCTGACAGAGTTTTAATGCACAAGGCCACTAGATATAGATATACACTAAAGTTTGAAGGTGTTTAGGTTCAAAATTATAAGCATTGGAATTTCATTTCAGTGGTTAGTGAAAGCCTTATAAAATTTATAATTTACTGAAGCTTTATAAATTGTATATGAACAACATGCATGACACTAAATTATTGTGCCATCAAATAAGACCTTCATTCGTTTCAAAAGGAAATTATACTGAACAATTTATCTATATTATGATATTTTATACAGTGCAGTAGTTTTAGTGTGATTTTCAATAAACAATGCAAATTTAAAACATTTTGTCTCATAATTTATGCCCAGCAATATCATGGTGTTATATATACTTTTATCTATTTTTGGTTTTTATTATGATCTAACAAATGCTTTAACAAATCTTATTCATTAAGTAGCCATTTTTGTAATCATTTACAATGTTTTTACACAGATTTTACTTATCAAATACAGTAAAAACATAGCATATTTTGCTTGTGGTAATTCATAATTACCATTCTGACTTGAAAATATTTTCCATTCAGTGTATTTAATACAAAAGATATTAACTTTGTTTGGATTTATTCTTGAAATAGTAAAATATTGAAGTCACTTTGTAACCAAGAACCTGTGGAAATTAGGTATTTCAGATGATATTTAAAACTAAATCCTCAAAGATTGGTAAAAGCTATGAATCTAATTTTTGGTGACAATACTTATCACATCAAACCCCAACTTTCACACTAAATGCACTGTTGATTTTATAAAAAGTGAAAAATCAACCTGCCTTAACCAGTCAATAGCTATAGATTTACAGTTTAAAAAATAATGAGGTCTACTTAAATGCAAATATTCACTAAAATATGTTTAAAGTAATAAGAAATAATGTTAGATTATAAATACAACCCATTAATTCCTTAAAAATTACAATATATTAAGTCATCATTAAGTCTGTTTTTAAATTTCATTTTTTTAGTATAAAATTAAAGACATCAGTTTGTTTGCCTTAAAATTAAAAAGGAGATGCATGTAGTGCAGTGATTAACACCACAGAGAGTGTAACTGGCATTTCAAGTTCAAATTCTGATTGAGATCATTGCATTTACTTTTGCAAAAATATCAACTTCTTCCCTCAGCTATGGGTTAAGTAGCAGGGTATATTGGGCTCTCTATCCTTGATTGGTAATCAGTGTTAGAGAAGGAAAACTGAATTCAAACCTGACCAGGGCTGTTTGGAGGCACCCTGTGCACCATTGCTCTGATATAAGTTCTTTAAAAAAAGTGTGGCTGGTTCAACACAAGCTTACACTCCTGACATCAAATCATATGTAACCTCTGGCAGTTCAGTTTAGAACTGAACTGTTATGTCCTCATATACTGAAAGCAATAGTATAGTCCACTATATAAGTAAAAGATTTGTTGTTTAGCTGATTGATGTTACTTTCAGCATCATGACTCCAGAGTTTCATAGACAGATGCTCCAAGAATTACATTGTCAAGTGGGTATCAAGAACCATTTTAGGGGCAAGAAGTATGACAAAATGTAAAACGTTTTTGTGTGAGGCATTTAATCCTTTAGGACTTCAATGGACTAAATATATGTTTACATTGATGCAACTACACATGCACTTGAAGGAAAGCAGAACACTGAGAATATAATTTTTTTATTTTTTTTATTTACTTAATATATGCTTTGGGTATATAATCTAGTTGATCCAATTTAGATTTTCTTTTTGTTTGTTTCCATCACTTTTGTTATTAAATATCCCACATCATGATAATAGGTCTTCCAAGAATGGTGAAACGTAAGAACTTTGACAAAAATTCACTGTGGATTATCTAACAATTAAAGCACTTTCTAAATATTTTCATTTATATTGCAATATATTCAACTACTTATTTTGGTGAAGATTTGTGAAGGTATTCAAAGAACATTTCAATAATATTCAGATTCAGAAGGTAAAGGACAAACCTAGTCATGTTACTTAAGTACAAATCAGAATTACATAGCTTTGACAATGTAATATTAGGTAACTAGTAAATGTCCAAATATCATAATTTATACTCAGGTATTTCTTTGTCTTTTCAAGCAATTGGAAGTTAATCTGATATAAAAAAAAATGTTTGTTCCTTATTCAATCTCTTTCTCTATTCTTTACACAAATAAAATGAAGACACTTAACTACAACTACAGAAGTTGTGTTATGTTTTTTTATACTGTTAATCTTCAAACTGAAGTTTGCTGGCCATTTTAAATTTATATTATTATATTAAATTTGGCTCCATGAGTGACCATTTCATTACAGTTAAGATGTGTGGCTAGTTTAATGAATAGCAGCTTGGAATGAGAAATTGGAGAGTCATGTTCGAATTCCAGTTGGGTTCATTATATTCACTTATGCACAAATATTCTTAGGAAAGGTATGAATCATTCTTCTCCCCTAGCTATGGGTTAAATAATGTCTCGTATCTGGAAAAATCATTTTTATTCTCAAAAATTGTTCACTTACAAAAAAAAACATTTTTAAAATCCAAAATATATTTTGGCTTTAAATAACACACAAAGGGTTGATAATACATAAAATAAATTAGTCAATATACAGTTTATATACAGACATGCATATACATAAATTCATGTAACTACTACTACTACAGGAGTGTTACTAACAAAACCTTTATTAGTTGACTTTGATTTGGGATATGGTTTTGGAGCTGAAACATCATTATCACTTGCCCAGAGCACCTAGTAATACCACATGGTTTTGTTGCTTTTCAGTTAGTGTAGAAGTGTCAGATCTGCATAGATGCAGCTTCTGCTTGATCTTGAGGCCTTTTCAAATATTTCCTCTTTACTGTTTATCTGAGTTTAGTTAGATATACTGAGATTGAGTTGAAAAAAATCAACGTCTGACTATGACAGGAAATATATTAGTCATCCAAATCAAGTTTTATAAACTATAGGTCTTTATACATTTCTTGCTGATGTAGATGTACACCAGTTAATATTCTCAATAGGAAACATTAATTCAACAATATAAACTTTGAATTACTTGACAAGAACACAGGATTAAGATTCTGGGCAGTTAACATGATCTCAGTTAGAAAGGTAAGATCATGTTCTAAATGTATTGTGTGTGTGTGATAATGTTAGTTGTTTCCTTATAAGGAAACATTTGTCATTCATTGACTGAGCAGCTTGTGCTATTGTCAGTGGAAATATATAAAATCTTTCTCTTAAAACAATTTTAAGGAAAACAGGTTTCTCCAGCCCACTTTCTAGTAATGATGATAGTTTCCTTCCTAACCTTTTATTTGAAGTAGTGTGGAAGGTCAACATCTTGATTATGCTATTATTTTCTTTTCAAGTTACACTTTAGCTGTTGTTGCTGTTGAAAGTCCTCAAATGGACTTCTGTTATCAGGTACAGTTCTTTGTTTGTGAATTCTGCAGTGCCAGTCCATGATGTCTGAAGAAAGACCGTCTTCATCAAGATCCACAGGCTTTACTTGCTGAAAACCATTTTTAACAATTGATCTCAAAAGGTGAATGTATACAGCTGATAGTTTAGATATTTTGGAATAGGTTTGGGCTCGTACATGACATCCATATGAAAGACTCGATATGACAATCCTATTGAATTTTACAGGTTTTTTTGGTTTTGTAGCATTTTACGATGTTGTGTGAAACTATGTCCAATTTTGTATTCAGTAGATTGACACTAACCTATTTCTACTACTAGCAAGGTCTGAGTTCAAAACTACCCACTACCAAGCCAAAATGGATATTTCTTCAGACTGCTACCAATATCCGCCTTATAAACGAACATTTTGCAACACTGAATATCACAGGACTCACTCAAAATCAAATAAATAAAAATATATTATGTATTTTATATGCTTGAATCAGTTTGTTTTATTTCTGAAATTCCAATAAAAAAAAAAATACCAACAAGAACCAATCCTGGCAAATCTATCACACACTCACTGCTTTCATTTCAATTCCAGATTTAGTTTCTATTTTTACAAAGTTTTATTTTTTGAGTCCTATTCCTTTGTTATAGGATGTTGTTTTTCCATTCAAGATCATTCTTATCCCAACTATGAATACCTACATCATTGTCATAGCCTCTCTTATCATCAGTACATTAGCCTCGAAAGGGAAAATGTAACTGTTGTCTTCTATCAGTATATATGCAAATACACATAAAAATAAATGTGCACAAATGATGCATATGAAAATATAACAAAATATACTAATAGATGAAATATTTATTTATAGAAAAATATTCTCTTTGCTAATATGAAAAATGCACAAACTTCATGACAAGAATATCTTGTAAGGATTTAAAATGGCTCGAGAGTCAAGTGTTTGTTTCATGAGCTTCATTAGGTTGATTGCAGATGAAGATTTGCTGTGATGTAAATACATTGGTTTGTGAATTCCAATTCCATGTTCAGCACTGACACTGCCTGAAACAGTTGCCACATAATCAAAGATAAATGGCTCAAGAAGACTCAGAAGATAAGGATCATATTTCGGCGATACGACATTCACATGAATATTGCCTGTAAAAAGAGAAAAAGAACATTTAAAAAAATGACAAAGTGTGAGGGTTCTTTTCAGACAAATCATTGAATAAAATTCCCTGGTAAATTTCACCTATATTCCTTGACTGACAGTAGTAAGTATATAAGACTTATTTAAAATGCTTATTTTAAAAATAATTAAAATTAATTCTAAAATGATTTAACGTTTTAAATTCCACCTAAATTCTTTGAGTGACAGTAGTAAGTATACAAGGTACATTCAAAATGTATCTCTCCTTTGGGCATAAAAAATAAATTTTGTACATTTCACAAATTTTATTTAATCACCTTCAAAATACTCCCCTTGGCAGTTCACACACTTCTCTCAGCGGTTCTACCACTGCTTGTAACCCCTTAGGAATACCTTCTCTGAAATGCTATGGTCACTTTTCTCATAATTTCCTCTCATGACTCAAATCACTTCCCTTTCAATGTGGTTTTCAGATTAGGGAACAGCCAGAAGTCACACAGTGCCAAGAGGGAGTAGGGAGCCTGTCGAACAAGTAGTGTATTGTTCTTGACCAGGAAAGCTTAGATTATATAGGCAAAATGAGTGTGAAAATTTCACCAACATACTCTGCATACACAAATCCTCTATTAAAATGGAATGCACTGATCCCATGCAAGATCCCATTTCATGATTGCCTGGATTGTTACATGACAGTCTTCCATGAACCTTCTTAATTGGCTTCTCCTTTTGGCCTGTTGATGGCCTGCCTGAGCATGCTCTCAGTCCTCATGTTGGGAAAACCCATGACTTGTTATTTCCAGTTTGAGGAATATGTCTTTACTAGTGACATAGAAAATAAATCTGGCCCACCTGAATCTCTGCTGGGAATCTCAAATATGGCATCTCCATTAATGCAGAATAATCCTCCAACACCTCAAATTGCCATTGGGAATTATTACAAGTCAGACTCTCTCTCACACTTTGTGTCCTTTTCACACTGCTTGTTGTTGGACATTTTATAGTTTCTCTGTATGGGAATATAATATATGTGTATATAATTTTGTGTACAACTTAGCAGTATAAAACTCTCTCTGAGAACAAAGCATGTTTTTCATTCCTTTTTTTTCAGCTATTCTGTTTTGTTTGTGAAATGCCTATAATGGGGGGGAATATAACTTGGGAATAAACCTTTTTTCCATAGCTTGCCCATTATCTGTTGACCAACCCAACGTGATATAATAATATTTTTAACCTCCATCATAACAAAATCTGCCCAAGACAATTTTTGTCCTCCTTTTCTAATGTAATTTCTCAAATATTAAAACAATTTAAATCTACAATATGTAAGAAAATTGTTCTTGGGAAGATATTTAAAACATACTCAGTTTCTGTCATACATTAAATTGATCATTACTCACAATTAGTACCATTTGCTGGTCACCAAATATCAGTTTTTTTTTATATAATTTTCATTGTATTTATCAGAAAATCATGATCTAGAGCTCTATTCATTTGTTTGTTTGCTTTTTATACAGGACTATCAGCATGGTCCGGCGTTGCCCGTGCTTGATTAAAAAATCATATGACTCATACAGCAATCGCTATCACTTGACTTAAAATATTTTTGCCCTTCCTTGCCTTTAAAGGAGTGCCCTTTGTTGTGCTGATGTTACTACATGCCTTACTTCTTGCCTATCTCACACTGCGAATTTTTTCTAAGCTCTATACTAAACATTAAATCTGTTACGAAAAAAGAACTAAGCAAAATGAACACAAAATGATCAGCTTTAAAAAAGGACTCATAACTGGAAAAACCAAATGAAAAAAGAATGTTAACAACAAATACTTTTTCACACCCAACCCAGTTCTGCAGAATCAGAATCAACGTTCAGTTTAAGCAAGCGAATTAGTGAATTGGAGTATAGTGCCATGCAGATTAAAATTTTTCCCACTTGTGACGAATGCAGCTATCGATTTTTTTTGCATGCTAGCATGCTAGTTAACATTTGTGTCAGTCAGCTGTTGGCTCTCACGCTGGCCAATAGAATCTTCCTGCCTATTCATGGCAACCAGCTATTGGCTCTCACTCTGGCCAGTACAAAATGGCCACAAACTACATGAAAACTGCCGTAGAAGCATGAAAAGAAAATCGATTATTTCCACTATTGATGGGAGTTGGAAAATGCAAAGTTGGTCTTGGCCTTCCCGCTAACTTGGAGCATGTGCATGTAAATTTTGGTGCAAATCCGTTGAAAAATGTGGTCGTGCATTTGTTACACACACACACATCCTGCCTTTTATAGATAGAGATTCATTTTGGCACTCAAGCCAAAAAAATGTCTAAAGGTGTTAAATACAAAATTAAAACACTTTTCAGGTATTTTGGCTCTTCACAGCATGTCAGTGTTTCTTGGTCTCAGCTTTTATTTTTTGATTAGAATTGTGAAAGTTTCATCATAATATTACACTTAAATACAAATAAAATTAATGCACTTCATAAATCAAGTTAAGAACCATTCAGGGCTATCAAAAACCACAAATGTCTACTTTGCTCTATTGAGTGAGCCTATTGTGTACCAGATACAGTGACAGATGGAGTGGATAGCCATTCTGCTAAGTTTCAGATATAGTAGAAAGGAAAAGTGCAAACCCAGGTGAATAGGTGTAAGAAAATGGTTACTTGGGGGATGCAGTTAAAACCATGAATCACCTTATGAAAAAGAAGGCTGAAAAACATCTACTGGATGGTTTGAGCTTGAGTATCACCAACCTTTTGGAAAAACTTGATGTAATATCTCTGCTTAATGCATTCAGTTATCTTGCATGAAAATGAAAATCTGACAAGCATGAACTACACATTTGTAATCTAGGCCTAACAACCAGGGAATTGATCAGCTTACTAGCACAAAAATTTTCACATGTGCAAGAAGAGTGGTGTTGCGTCAGACCCAAATCCTTTGGGTGTGACACAACACCACTGGAGAGACCTGTGTAACAACAAGAAGTTGAGAATAAAAATGTCCTAAAGAATTGGTATATGAAAAGGTTGATAGCAGACATGAAAGGAAACGGAAGATAATAAAAAAAATGTGAGAAGAAAAGATTAAGCATCAAGTATAAGATGACAGAATGTTTGGTTGTTGTGGTGTGAGTAGCCATGGTCAAATGCAAAATAAAGAACTGAACTGTTCAACAAACAAAATTGACAAAGTTTGCAATAAGAAATAACAAGAAAAAGAAAAGAACAGAGCAAAAAATAATATAAAGCAAGCAAACAATGTATGGAAGGCAGATTAACAGTAATAAGGCAAAACAACAGTAATATGGCAAAAAGTTAACAAACTAAGACTTGGGGTTGATACACAAAAGCAAGTTCAAATGAGTGAATGTAGCATTCTGACTTCAATACAAGATAGACTGGGACTGAGTCAGATGAAACTGAGAACCAGCCTATTTTATTGGCTAGGAAAAAATCCCATCATGCATTTTGTGCTTTTGCCTATAAAATGAGGAGGGGCAAGTATTTTGCACCCATTCCCAGATTGATTGGAATCAACAGTTGTTACAAGAACAGTCATGAAAACTACAAATTGTAGATGTCAAAATCAAGTAAGTATGAAAATTCAAATATCTGGGAAGTGTTTTAACAAAAAATGTAACACCAAATTCTGAAGGCGCATTGGAATAGCAAAAGATGCATTCCAAAAGCTAAGCAAAGTATTAAGAAACAGGTAAATTTCATTAGAAACAGAGTGCTGAACTGTTATATGATATCAATCCTCCTCTATGGAATATAGGATAATCTCCACAGAGATGAAAAAGATACCTGAGGCAACAAAAATGTGGTCCTACAGAAGAAAAAGGAGATTACCATAGACTGAATACATGGTTAATGAGGAAGTTTTAAGGAAAATGTAAATGAAATGGACATTTATACTTTAAATCAGAAAGAGACAATCAAAATGTTTTGGGCACATAATGAGGAAAGAGGAATTGGCAAATCTAACATTCACAGGACATACTGAAGACAATAGGGGCAGAGGAAAGTAACCTGCCTAATAAGCTTGTGTAAATGGAGGCAGATCAAGGGTTGGGAGAGATAACAAAAAGACATGAGGCTCCATGTTTATCATCATCAAGTGGATTATGATGTATGTGTTAACAGAACAGGATTTAATATAAAATAAACATTATAATCTCTAAATAAAATATACATTGACTTATAAGATACTTACTGTCACCAACATGGCCATAGCCCATCACCACGGTGTTTGGAATGTGGGAAACACGTTTTCTTACTTCCAATACTAAATCATAAAAACCTGACAGTTTGAGAGACAAGTCATATTTGTAACAATAGCTTCCATTCTTTGTAACACTTTCAGCAACTCGTTCACGAAGGCTCCACAGATGCTGGAAAAAGAAAAAATTGAGTGACATAGAAAAAGCAAAATATATCTAATTGGTTGTCAGGTCCTAAAAGAAATAGAAAAAAAACACAATAATAAATATACTAACAATTTTCATTATACACTGATGGAAAATACAATTGCTAGTGTTGTGATGTAAGTGTAAGTCTGGCTAAAGGCACATATGCTTAGAGACCTGCTCTAAGTAAACTTACCAACAGTTTGTGTCAGCACATTTGCTCAGGTTTTTGTATAATGCATTGATAATGGCAAGTGTCTATATTATGTGGCCATCCAGAACCTGGTCTATGATACTAGGACTGTTCATTTGATGGCTGTTGCCAACATCAAAGCACCACTGAGATGTCACATACAGCATGTGAAGCCATTCTCTGAAATTATCAACCAGACTCTTGAAAACTCACAGTCTGATCTAAATTATTAAAAGAATAATGCGGGCATCTTCATGTCATGATACCTGCTTGCACTGGACTCCTTCAACACACTGAACTTTACCAAAGCTCAGACACAAATGTTGTAATGATCTTAGTGTTACTATATCACAAGATGGTTGAAGACATTGAAAATTTTATCTGAATATCTATTATTAATGTACATAAGAAAATGTTGATGTACTACCACAGTCAAAGCACCTTTGTGTGGCAAACAGTTTTTGTGAATAAAGAAAAATATGCCTCTCCACTGGACTAGGTTAGTGAACATGCAAATCCATTTCACAACAAGCCAATCAACAGGAGGCCTACTGAGTTCAATAGACTGCTATAAAGAACATGCAATTCAATTTCACTCCTGGTCAATTGTAAAGCGTAGTAAGTCATACAGATTGCTTTAAAAACTGTTATTTGTTTTTGCCATGTGCAACAAGTAAATTTCCCTTGAGTGGATGTGAGTGAGTGAAGTTCATGACGTTTTGACAAATTCTATTCTTGATTTTACAATTAACAAACATGCTTTGGATTGTATCCAGATTAAAATCAGCATCATCCTGAAGAGTGTTCCAATTTTATTTTTTGTCATTAGTGGATGGAGTGATTGCTGGAGGGTCTGTCTATGAAACTAGAGTCAGGATACTGAAACTAACACCAATCAGTGACGTGACAAATTATATTTTTGAATTAATTATATATATATATATATATATATATATATATATATATATATGTATGTATATTCAGATGACCTGTATCTGTAGAAGAGACAAAATGAATAAAAAAGGCAAGAGGAAAAACTATACTTAGCCAATGCATTTTGACCTGTGAGGGACTTTATCAAGGCCTTGATAAAGTCCCTGAGAGGATGAAATGTCTTAGTTACATATAGTTTTTCCTCTTGTCATATATATATATATATATATACACACACACACCCAGGGTGTCTCAAAAAATGCATGCACATAAATAATTCAAACAAATAAAACCAACTATATCTAATTTAAAAGATGCATATGAAGACAGTATTTATTATAAATGCATGCACTTAAGATTTTGTTAACACACATTTTCAAATTGATGTCTGTTTTGCTCCAGATATTGCTGAAAAAGCAATGCAATGGAATTACAAGTTGCAAACATTTCAATAGGTATTTGGTTGCATTCTTGCTCTATGGAAAGTTTAATTTCAGCAATTGTTGCTGGCTTTGTAGCATAGACTTTGTCTTAAGTATCCCAACAAGAAAAAGCCTAATGCAGTGAGGTCCAGTGAATGAGGAGAATATTCTTCAGAACCTCTTCTTTCAAACTGTTTGGCAAGATTTCATTCAGCTACGATCATATTTCATGATGGTAGTGTAGTGGTGCTCCATCTTGCTAAAAATAAAACTTCTTATTTTCCAAATTCTTGGCATGATAGACTGTTGCACGGTTAAGCCACATACATTTTTGAGAGTGAGACACTATGTGTGTGTGTGTGTATATATATATAGCTGGTCATCCTGTAAGTAATTTTTTTTAATCATTTTGACACATGCAAGGAAGTAAAGCCACTAAGACATCATGGGAGATGCAATAATTTGCATAAGCTTGTTAATACTTCAAGTTCAGCGACTGCTGAACACTTAATAAATAATGTGCTATGTCATTTACCATGATCAGCAGAGTATACTTCAATTACCATTTGAAAATATTAGAGACATTTTCATTAGGTTTAGGCAGCCTTTCCCTCTGTAAGTAGAAGGGATGGCCTTAATATAATCGGAGTATGATTTTTTTTTATTTTACATCTGCTTATTCCTCTGCAATTTTAATTTACTTATTAGCTTTTTAAATGTTGTGCATACAATTGACCTCAACTGGCTCTGAAGAGTGAAGATCAAAAACTGGTAAGCCTCTATTTTGTTATTTTCTTGCGGCTTATTCTTATTGTTTCAATTTGTGAGTCACCTCTTCATGGTAATCTATTTTATTATCTTTGCTTTTCTTCCCACAATTTGTTGTTTGTTTTGTTTTTTTGATGTATACAATTTTAACATGTCTATTTTTATAACATTAATAAAGTTTTGTACTCTCCATTGATTGTTTAAAAAGTTTTATCAAAACTTTCCTTGTATGGAGATTAATTTTGGTTTATTCTTTTGCCCTTTTGCTTCCACAAAGACAATGTCTGCATAACTTTATAATTTTAAAAAGTATCTATTTTTTATCACAAGTTGTAATCTATCTGGCAATGGTAGTATACATTAACAAAAATTCATTCAAACTTTTATTTAAATTCTTAAATGTTTCACACATGTATTTTGAGGGACAGTTTTTGCAGTATATTTTGTAAATTCCTGCCTCAGGTTTAATGCCTTTATTATTTTGTTTTGTGATAATTAAATCTCTTAGTCCTAGGCATGATGATAAATTACATCTGCCAACAAGGCAGAAGATTGGAAGTTTTGAGGAGGGTGGAATCATCTCTTAATTGCTATTGTTCCCAGGTCCACCCTGACCTGGGGTGGTAGCACCTGTTAGGGTCCCAGCTATGAATAAATTGTGACACCTCACCAAACAAAATACTATGAAAGTATAAAAATACATTTTTATATTAAAAAATTACATATTTATATAAGAAAATTACCATAATACATATTTATAGTAAAATTACCAATAATACATTTTATCTGTAGTAGAAGGCATACAATTGCATTTGAAATATATTTAGTTGATGTCATAAAATTGCATTCAAAATATCTAGATTTCAGAATTAAATAACCTAGAGAGGTTGATGTGCCACTAAACAAAATCAACCAACCAATTTCATTTTATTTTTTTAAAGTACTTGTAAAAAATTTTATATTAAATTTAGATAAATTCTGTTCAATTGACATCATTATTGATTTGGTAGGTATTATACATTTAGTATTATCAAGATTATTTGAATTATTTTGTTTTTGTAGATTTTGTAACCTTAAAACAAAGTAGATTTAGTCCTACTGGTCTGTGAATTGTGAGTTCAAACCTTGGTCCAGGTAGTACAAATTCCTATTCAGTGAAAACAGGGCAAGCAATTACTGAGCAGCATTAAAATGAATATGGGCAGTAGAATGAGAACACTTTACCCACATAGATTAAATAAAGGGTCCAGTTCAAAATTCCCTGATAGTTACCCAGATCAACAAATACCTGAAGAAGGCTGGAAAATACAATGGCCAAAATGTGACAATAGCCACAAAAGATAAGAATATTAATCCAAATGTAAATAATATATATAATGTCAAATTTTATTATGCAGATGAATGTGTTCACAATGAAATTTTCATTAATCAATTGGGGATGAAGTAAAATTGTTTAGCCATGAACTGTGGTTGTTGCTGTGAGTAGTCAAGAGACTACACTAAGTTGTAGGCACTACTTTGGCTCACCTGAATACCTTTATAGAGTTCTCTAATAGTGATTCTTCTGTTAGTTGTAATGAGTGCTTCAGCCTGCTTGGCCTTACCCTCATTCTCAACATTCTGGAGTATGTCACTAAAGCCAGTTTCACCTTTTCTCTAAGATTACCATTAACTTAACAGTCCATCTTTTAACTGTGTTTACATCAAGTGCAAGCCTTTCCAAAAACATTCACTAACCTCTTATGTATGTTTGCAGCATTTTCTCCTTCCAAAAGCAGAAATTTTACTTCATTTCTTCACTAGTTCTCTTTTCAGACCATGTAAATCTAAATTAATTTTATGATTTGCATGAATGGGCAGCATCAACCACTTGTTAACCAAGGGTTTAAACTGAAGTCATAAAACAGTTTTTATTATTTTGTAAATAGAACATTGTTACTCATCTTTCCAATGCAAATAAATAACAGCTATTTGTTTTTTTATGCTTGTCCAAAGAGGCAGCCATTTTGAAAGAAGATTATAGGTATGAAAAAAGAAAACATGACTCTTAAAATTTTCCCTTGGATGGTTTATAGATAAAAAAAAACAAAAAAAACTTAGGAATTCTAATACATTTAAAATTAGAACTGATATTACTTTTTGACTTGCTTGTAGAAAAATGTGTTTTGTCTGATTTTCTTTCAACACAAAATCAAATATTACATCAGCATTCCCCAAGTTTAATAGAGACTAGAACCAGACTGTAAAAACAGCTATAAGATGGATCACTTTCCCCCACATCTAAAATTTAAAACTTACCTTAATTTGTGTTATATCAGCTGCTATTGTACCATCTTGTACTAATCCTTTTGTTGTCAGCTCCTCAATCAAATTATTCAGTTTCTCTTCATCATGTGTTCCATTTGATCCAAATGTTTCCATCAACACATAGAAAGGACATTCACTGATTGGGCGAGTTAATTTAAGATTGTCAGTGACAGAGTTCATAGATTCTGTATCCAGGAATTCAAAGGCAGAAAGAATTTCTGCAAGCTTTCTTTTTGTTGTCTTAAAAATGTCTAAAACATCCATAAAACTTTGGCATCCTAAGAATTAACAACATAACAGTGATCTTTAGTGAATTCAATGTGAACAAAATGGAAATAGTACTTAAATTTTTGTAACAGATCCATTTATCATTATTGCAATTCCTAGAACAAAAAAAGCAGTAAAAAACTAAAAATAGCTATATTATTTTTTTCAGAGAATATAAATTATTTTTTAAATTTTGAAAGTTTGACATATGTTTTATGCTCACTAAAAAATAAAGACAACATATCAATAAAATTTTCAAATCAAGAGGAAAAAGATTTTCATTTTTCTAAGCAATTCATTACAAGCAAGGCAATAAAGACACTAAGACACAAGAGGTTACTGAGTTAGAGAATATGAGAATGATATACTATTAAGGGGAAAGGACAACAAAAGAGCAAGAATTAGAAGGCAGAAGATTGATGCTGCATTTAAATTTTTGAAGATAAAAGTTGATTGGGAAGCTAGAAGTAGAGTTTCACAAGTGAGAAGTGTGAGAAAAAAAATTGTTAACATAGAACTTATGGTTACATCAATCATTTCAACTGTAAAATGATGAGACCTTGCTGACAACCAAGTACTGCACTTAAATTCATACAGTTTAAGTATCAGAGGAAAGGTCATCAGAACAATTATCATGAAAGCATTCATAGAACAGGGAAGCTATGTTATAACAGTGGGAAAGTAACTGAAGCCAAGATGCCAAGTCAGGATCAATAACATCACAGATTCTTTGTATTTTATCAAGAATTTCTAAATATATGGCAGGAGTGCCAGACCAGATGTGGTAGCAATATTTAAAGCAAGGGCAAAAGGTCAACTTATAAATATGTAAGATAGATTCTGGAAAATGCTAATCTTCATAACAATTTTATGACTAAAATTTTATATTAAGATGGTAAATTATTATGGAAACACAAATTAATGAATAAACATACACTGTGTCTAAGATGATGCTATTTACAAATATATTCATGTCTCTTATTATATAATTGATGTCACTTTTTCCTTGGATTGTTAAATTTTATATTAGAAAGAAATGAAGTGGGTACAGTGAACACACTTACACAAAATGAGCTCTACTGTATTTGGGTGTAAAGACAATATTGCCGGTAATATAATCACTGTGGGTGCTGCTACAGATGTCCCAAGTTTGTTACATTAATGTGTTAAAATGAATAAAATTCAGAAAATATGAAGTTTTGTACAAAATCGTTAAAAAATTTATTCAATAATATATGCAGTTTTTGTTACACACACACACACACATATATATATATGAAACTTAAGTTGCAGCTTGAGCTATAGTTCATTGAGGGTTGAATTTGTGAAGTGTTTTTTGCTCTGACTGGATAGCCTAGACGTTGAGTACTTAAATTTACTGCTTATGTAGATGTATGCTTTTTGGTCTTTTTTTTCTTAGTTTGGGATTTTTTCTTGTCTAATTTTTTTTTTGTCAAAGGTTTTAGGTCTTTGGCTGGTAATCTGCATCAAAATTTTTGTAAGAAGACCAAAGAATACGACTGACATTGCATTTAAACTTTTGAAGTTCAATGTTGACTGGGAAGTAAGAAGTTATAAGAAAGTGAGAAGGGTGATAGAAGAAACTGTTAGCAAAGAACTTACAGTTATATATATATATATATATATATATATATACACACACACACACACTAATAATAATAAATATACATTTTGTTCTTCACCACTTGGCACAACTGTGCATATGATAATTGTCTGATTGAAAACTGACTGTTGTAAAATTTAGATATTTATATTTATAACCTACTGTTAAGTTAGTGGAACAGTCCATTTATTAATAAAAAAAGAAATTGCACTGTACACTATTATATATATATATATATATATATATATATATATATATATATATATATAAGAGAATATGATGAAAATCTACTTAAATTTATGAGCCTCTCTTGATACTGCTGAAGTATGAATGTCCAAAAATGACAAATCTTATACGTGAAGAGGCCATTTGTATAGATTTTATTTTTAAGTTAGGGATAAGTCTCTGTATTTGCTAAACAAATAATTTGAAAGTAGGGATAAATTTTGCTATTATATCAGTATTACACTAGCAATAAGTTAACAACGTCTCACATTTATATTCATTTTTCTATGGAAAGAAAAAGAATTTTGTCAATTATGGAGAATTAAAAATTTAAATAATTTACTTACCAACTAAGGCAACATTAACAGAACTTGGCTTTTGAGGACATGCAATGGCTGCTTTCGTAATGAAGCCAAGAGTACCTTCAGATCCAATAAATAATTGCTTCAAGTCATAACCAGTGTTGTCTTTTCTTAATCTGGTCAAGCAGTCTAAAATCTCTCCATTAGCAAGAACCTAATAAAAACACAAAGGCAAATATTTTATTGAAAATCAGCATATATCAAAAATAAATTGCAATGAAATAAAATGATCAAAATGAAAGAGTGTAATACAAATACAAAGAAATATGGAGAAAAAAATCCGATAAGGAAAATCAGGAGATAAAAAAAGAGCAAATATTTTAAAATAATTATGAAGCTATAAAAAAAGTTAAATAAAAATTAAGAAAAGATTAAAATAAATATAACTATTTAGTTTATATTATTTACAAGCTTAAAAGCTGCCAATAGAGCAGCATTTAAGTTAGCTCCTCTTGATTGGGCTTTTATCACAATAGGGTAGGGAGGAGTAGATGCGATAGACAATAATAACTGCAGAAGAACTCAAAACTGATTGCTGCTTTTAAGTATTGCAATAATATTTAAGCTTACCTTTTAAAATTTCAATGATAATTTTTCTGCTGCCACTTAATTTAAAGACAATGTGATGTACATAGGTCCT
Organism: Acanthosepion lycidas; assembly: GCA_963932145.1. Classification (NCBI taxonomy): domain Eukaryota; kingdom Metazoa; phylum Mollusca; class Cephalopoda; order Sepiida; family Sepiidae; genus Acanthosepion; species Acanthosepion lycidas. Next base: position 57,289,791 of record OZ010571.1, on the reverse strand, counting down.
TACTTTCTGTATAAACAATTATTTTTATTTCATGGGTGACTTTCACTGGATTTCGCAATTAATTTTGATTATTCCCAAATTTATTCCTAAGTTATAAAAATTGTTAGTGTACAAAAAAATTTGTTGCAAAAAATCCTGTAAAAATAAAATTGCCAAAAACAATCACAGTCATGAAAACTTGGGAATCCAAAATTACAGGATTGTGGGTTTGGATTTGGCCTGATTCCAAAATGGTTATATGATATGTTGTGCTATGGCCTAAAGATGAAATTTTATCTTGAAATACTGTAATTTGAAAACAGTAATTTTTTCATTTGAAAATGAACTATTGAAAGTTAGAGAATTATGTCCCTTTAATTGTTTTTTATCAGTAGAAGCCAATATAGCAGAATCTGAAAACAATTGCAGTAATGAAAACTTGGGAATTCAAAATTTCAGGATTGCAGGTCTTGATCTAGCCCAGAATGTTTTTAAATTGCTCACAGAGTTGGCTTGATTCTAAATGACACACTGACATTCGCATTATTATATAGATATTTGAACTAATATCATCATCTTTTTGTTGTTATTTCAGCTATTTTTATACACTGGCCTTATTCAGTTTAACAACCTTTAGGGAATTTCAAATCCAATACTACATTACATCAATGATCTGCCTAAGAGTATACTCCAATCATTTATGGATATCTATGCTGATGATACAACAGTATATAGGGGCACATTCCAAAATTCTTGATGATCAGATCTTGGCAACTGATATCTCCTCTGTTCTAGCTCTAACAGCTCAGTGGGGGAAAAACTGGCTGGTCACATTCATTGCCTTGAAAACCAAACTAGTCTATTTCCCTTATCACAAAGTGGACTGTGGATTTCATCTGTTGCAATGAACGGGTATTCTCTCAGGGAGGCCCCATGCCATGAGTGCCTATTGGGACTTAAGCCCACTTCACACCTCAAGTGGAATTCATACATACAATCCATCACTAAACATGTCGGTACCCTGTACTGCTTCAGTAAATAGCTGACTCCTCTTGCTTTCCTCTACCTTTACAAGAGCCCAATCAGGGGATGAAAATGGAGTACTGCTGCCCACTCTTCACTTTACAATCTCAAAAGAGTCCAAAAGCATCTACACAGCCTTGTGGTTGATGAATTGTTTGCCACCTTACAACCCCTTTTCCACAGACAGAATAACTCAAGCCTCTCGCTACTCTATTGCTATTTCCATGGAAAGTGTTCAGACGAACTACATTCCTTAGTTCTACCAGTTCCATAGCTAAGATCCCTCCATGCCATGCACATTATACATTAACTACCCTCACATTACCTTTGTATTCTATTGGTGCAATGTAACTTTCACTTGAACAGCTCCTTACCATGAACTGCTGCTTTGTGGAACTAACTCAAGAAGATGGTTTCCTGATCACTACAATCTTAACCTGTTCAATTCTAGGGTTAACAATTATCTTCCCCACATATCCACATAAACTGTGCCTCTTAGCTTTTACTCTGTAATCCTCTACCTCGAGTGGCTCTTGGGATCTTGTACAGGGTGAACATAATTATAAAGATAAAAAATAGTCCTGTGGATTAAAGAGTTCATTTGTGAATTTGACCACATATTAAATATAAATTTTTTAAACCAATGATGTCATATTTTTCACAGCAGAAACAATGAATTATTCAGTTAACTATAGAAATGTGTGTACATTCATTCTCGTGCTAATTTTGATAAAGAAGCTTCAAGCAAAACTTCAGGAACTATTTTATTTTTGTATGACAATTTTTGGGAAAGGTTAGTTTTAAAAATATTGCATTTGATGCTAACATAATTTGCCTCCTTTGAATATAATGTTTAGTTTTATTGTCTGGTTCACATTCCTCCTGAGGCTTTTGAACAAGAGTAGTGGTTTATCCCGTGTTTCCTGTTCAGGATTGGGTTTCCGATTCCTTCTAAATTCTTTTCTTTCTCTCCCAGTAGCTCTTTATGTCTTAGTGGCATTATTACCTTGCTTGGAGTGAATTGATTAAAAACAACAGCTTAGAAAAAAACATTTTACTACTTTTAACACGATAGCTAAATAATTATAATAAATTTAAAAAGTAAATTTTTCTTTTTTTTTTTTTTTTTTTTTACAATGATGTTCACCCAGTACAAGGCACAAGAGCCACTCGAGGTAGAGGGTTACAGAGTAAATGGTACAGTTTATGGGAATATGTAGGGAAGATAACAGTTAACTTGAACAGGCTAAGAGTGTAATGATTGAGGATGCATCCTCTTGAGATTCAGGTCCACAAAGTAGTGGTTTGTGGGAAGACTCTTCTTGAATGGAACTTACATCTTACAAATGGAATATGAAGGGAATGAGAGTGATTGGCTACAATGTACATGGTATGGCAGGTTTTAACTGTGAAGGATAGAACTGGGGAAACAAAGGAATATAGTTTATCTGAACACTTTCCATAGAAATAGTGATAGAGCAACAAGAGGATTGTGATGTTTCCTCTATGGGAAAGAAATGAAAAAAAAATTCACAAAATTCTTACATTATATCATAAGTGATTCACAAGATTTTTCAGCAAATATGACTAATACATATGCCTGACATAGAGTTAATGAAAGGAGGCTGAAATTTTAATCTTTATAACTTTGTATATGAAATTAACTAAAATAGTTCTTCTTTATGAACTTTGTTATCTGACTACCAAATATGCCTCATCACACAGACAATATCTATATTATTAAATTCTTCAGATGACATACAAAGCAAAACATGGGCATACAATAAATGGAACAATAATTTTTATCTTTATTTTATAATATAGCTGATCTACTATGAAACTCAGGAAACTTAAACTCCAGGGTCCTTAATCACAAAGGGGTTTTAATGAGTGAATTTTCCCACAAAATTAATGTTTTTTTTTTTTTAAATTTTGTTATTAAAATAATACCATTTTAGTGATAGAATCATAAGCCAATGAGTTGAAAGAGCTAATGTTGTTCTTAGAACATGCTCTAATACCCATTTCATATAGCGTCAAAATCCCCCTGTAATTGGCCAAATTTCAAAATTCTCTTGGGAGCTTGCCAGAATCTATTTATATTCTATATTTTGGAAGTTGGATCTATTGTTGTTGGTTGTGAAGGGACCCTCCATATCTGTTAAATCTTCAGGGCCCCAAAAATGGAAATCCTCCACTGAGTGCCCAAATGTCCTGGTATTAATGCAAATGAATAAAAAACTGCCCCAGCTGGAATTTGAACATAGTACACAGATTCCAGTCTTTAAGACATTAACCATATAGCCATTTCTCCAATTTATATGCTATACAGTGTTTCAGTTTTTAAAAAAATAATCAAAAAAAGAAAGATCTTACCACTTCAAGCCCAAGAACACTGCCATGTAAAGATCCATATCGTAAGAAACGTATACCTCCAGCATTAGTTGCAATGTTTCCACCAATGTGACAACTCCCTTTTGCTCCAAGGTCCAATGGCATAGTCAATTGATGTTCTTCCAAATATTTGTCCAGCTGTTCCAGAATACACCCAGCCTCACATACCAGTATACCTTTAATAGATATAGGTAGCAATAAGTAAAAGTTATTCAGTTATTCAACAGATACATAATTAAAAGACTGAACTAATCTATCATATAATTCTGATGTTCCATTTTTCCTTAGTTATTTAGCACATCCATTATGTCCTGCCAATGGCAGTAGGTTAGAGAGTTGAAGGACTAAATTATGAAAGACCAAAAATGTGTCTACACTAGAATACCTTTTACTTAGCATGCAAGTATCCTGCTGGTAAATAATTATTTATAATTTTAGACTAATATAAAAACATCCAATGAAAAAAACATTTTCTACATAATTGCTAATTTTTTTTTAACAAAGATCTGCATTCAAACTACAGTAAAGAGTTAAAATTTTTATTTATGAGAAATTATAATTGTGGTAAAAATAAAAATAAAATTTAGTCAGTTTGACTATTTTTCTATTCAGCACAAAGTGCTGAATAGAAAAAGAGTCCATTCAATACATTGTCCATTCAGTACTTTGTACATTCAACATTTTGTTCTTCAACACTGTCTACACATGCCTGCCAATACCTCATAAATGAACTCTTCCATTTTGATCATGAGGAAAAATGGAAAAGACATATCACAGATGCTGTTTGATTTTAGTGAGAAAATAACAAAGAAAGAGAAGATAAAGGAAATGATAGTGCTTTCATGTGTATAATGTCTAATTCAGTGAAATAAAAATCCTTTCATTTGTAACCTCTTACTGCTTAAAATAATGACCTGCATTAATGATGATTGTTATTGCAATATGTTGTTAAAGTTTTTAATCTCAAATATATAACACTGCAATAGGAAAATTTCCACAGGTATTTTATAGTTGTAGAACTTGCTTATGCAATCATTAACTTAAGAATTATGTTTTATCAGAAGACTCAAATAACAAAACCATGAAATTTTCATTGATACTACTAGTGTATATAAATTTGGAAATTTGCTTAATATACAACTTGATTTATTTTTTAGTTAAATCCTAATGTCATGTAGACTTTTAATGTAAAAATCTTGAAATGTCTTAACTTACCTGATACGTCATCTACACTGATTATTTCATTCATAAGTCGAGTAGATATAATAATTTCATCAAAAACTGGCACACTTCCACCTACTAAACCTGTGTTGCCACCTTGGGGAACAACTGCTAAATGCCTTTCATTACAGTAACTCAAAAGCTGAGATACTTCTTTTGTTGTCTTAGGAAGCAGAACTAGTCGACTCATTCCTGAAATAAATAAATTTGAAAAGAAATAATACAAAATAAAAGACAAAGATTTTGCAATACATGCACTAGATTGATTGTTTTTTAAACTTATCTACCTTTTGCAGGTTGTTTAAAGCCAGAAAATATTTTTACATTGTAAGAAGTATTTTGGAGATGATAATGATTTTTTTCCTACTAATTAATCCATAGATTGGAGGGAGAAGAGGTGGATTCATACATTTCCCAAGGGTATTTGCATGTAATTGAATATAACAAACTCGACTGGAACTGGAACTTGGCTTTCCAATTTCCAATTGTGAGCTGTTATCCGTTACACCACCTGGTATTCCCAAGTGGTCACAAATCTAGGTATTGATGTTTGATGTTGGTTAACTTTGATGATTGTATGAGTACCAGTTTCTCAACGTGATATGGTCGTAAAACCTGCATTACCTTGAAGCAAGTGATAAAGTGATGAATTACCTCTCGAATTGGGAATACATTAAAAATCATTATAGTACCAATACACTGAGGTGTTTCATTTTGTTACTTTTCCTAATTTTCAAAAAGGGCTACCATCAAATCTGAAGTCACATTGGAATAGTGAAAGATGCTAAACAAAGTAATAAGAAATAGGAAAATTTCATAAGCAGCAATGAAAAGATTGTTGAACTATGTAATAACAATCATCCACGTGGAAGTGAATACTGGACAATTTCCTCACAGATGAAGAGGAGACCTGAGGCAATAGTGATTTGATTCTAGAGATGGATGTTGAGAATACCATGGATGGAGTATGTATGCAATGAAGAAGTTTTAAAAAAAAAATGGAAGCAAAAAGGACAATTGTACATAAAATGAGAAAGAGAGTTGAGATTTCTGGGATGCATAATGAAGAATGAGGGCTTGAAGAATTTTACAATCACAGGACATACAGAAGACAAGAGAGACAGTGAGAAACATTGAGTAACCTACCTAATGAGTTTATGCAAATGAATGGCAGAACAGGGAGTGGAATGGTACAAACATTGCTTAGAGCTATAAAGGTTTGGAAGTTGTGGATAGTGATATTTACCCATGTCCTGAATGGACACAGTAAAAAAAATAAACAGAAAAAATAAAAAAAATAAACAATATCATGTCAATATAACTATATATACTATGACATTTAAATATCTTTCTATTCTTGTGTAATAAGGCACTAAATTAATTATACAAAAAACTAAATTTTCTGATTGGTTAGTTTCAGATACTTACAAGATAACTATGTATGTCCCAACTAATTTATACAAGAACTTTTCACATAATTTATGCCTGAATTTCTGGGATAGGGCATTATAATTATTTACATTATTTACACACATTTTTGCTGTTATCATGTTTTGGCTGCTTTACCTCCATCAGGTGATTACTTTTAGCCTTGAGAGAATTTTGAACTAAACCCTTTACATAATCTATGGGGGTAAACTGTTTCAATTCTAATATCCATGTCCAAGGTTATCTAATCTAGTTCTTATCAGTTACTGTTCACCTTATTTCCACCGAGTTCAATTACACACTTGCTCAGCCCAGAGATTGATCTTGAAATTACTATATTACTAAATTCACAGACCTATGATTTAATCCACGAAACTACAGCATCACTTGAGGGCTAGGAATAGCTAAAATGGATATCACACGTAAAGTCTTGAAGGAAAAATAACGACAATCGAGATGAAGACGTTTCCTACTACTTCAAATAAATGGTTAGCAAGGAAACTCTCATCAAGACTAGAAAGAGTGATAACAGCTACTGGACTTGAGAAACCTATTTTCCTAAAAATTTGTTTTAAGAAAAAGATTTTATAAATTTCAACTGAAAGCAGCACTAGTTGCTTGGTCAATGAATGCCAAATGTTTCCTTATAAGGAAACAGCTAATATTACTGTTGTCCCATATAAATAATCTATATAACCATTCATATGTTTAGTGGATTTTGACACTATCTGCTCATATTGGTCTATCAGAGATATATTTAGATAAATCAATAAGCCATCTGTAAATGTTTTTTTTTACAATGGTATCTACCTTGTTCAAGGCCAAAGAACCACTCGAGGTAGAGGGTTACAGATTAAGAGGCACAATTTATGGGAATATAAGGAAAATATAACAGTTAACCCTAGACTTGAAGAAGTCAAGATTGTAGTTATTGGGGGAAGCATCATTTTGCTACTTGTGAATGTAAGGGAGGTAATTCAGTATTTGCTATGGAGACATCGTCTGGGGCGGTAAATTTAATAAATATCTAAAAAAAGAGAAATTAATTTGTTTCGAACATAGAAAATTCTTATGGAACAATCACACAAAGCAGCGTACAACAGTAGTCACACAAAATGTGTTATCTTAAGTAAATTAAACGGTAAGCACCCACATTCTCTCCGTATTCTATCAGTGAGAAGTTCCACTCGATCATCTTCTCGCGAACCACTGCTCTGTTGAACGGACTCCCAAGAAGAGGATGTTTCTTCGATCACAACAATCTTAACCCGTTCAAGTCTAGGTTTAACTGTTGACGTTATCTTCCTATCTGCATAAATTTATTTTTATCTAATTATTTAACTATTTAAGTAAAAAACTTTTTTCTGAACTGCTGAGTTTTGAAAATGTGATTCGAATGACTTTTCTTTTTTTTTTAATTGACTTTTTGTCCTATAAAAACAAATCAGACAGACGAAAAAAAAAATGTATTTTCATGATTTGCAGCTAAAAAAATGCGTAAGCATTTAGTTTTATGGAATACAGAAGTGTCCTTTTGTAAAACTTTTAATTAAATAAAATAATTTAAAAACTAATGCAAGGTAACTTTCTCCTTGACTTTGCTTGGTGTTGTGTTGTTTCCTTCTTTTTTTTCTTCACTCTCTTTTTAGTCTATAAAATATAAATCTAGGCTTTTTATATGATTTGCAGAAATAAGCAGCATCAACAACTCTTTAGTAATTATATGATGCTTTAAACTGAAGATACAAAAAAAGAATGTAATTACTCGTTCTTCTAGATATGTTTTTTAACGTTTACGTTTTATTTTTTAAAAGCAAGTACTATGTAAACTTACCTCCCTTGGATTATGACCCGAACCTTGACGAATTTGTTCGTACTCAGTATTTGTTATTGAAATTTATTAGATAATTATTTTATGGGGTTACTTTTAATAAATGAATAAATAATTATATATAGAAAATTTAAAAAAAATAATACAATTAAAAAACAACGTAATTTACCTCTGTAACTTTTCATCCAGTCTACATTGTAAGGTTCCAGATCAGCTGGGTCGGATACGCACCTATTTGTGGTTAAAATATTTCTGAATACAGACAAATCATCTTCAGTGAGCCTAGAATAATTTCCTCGGATTATTTCTGGATGTCTGACCGATGTCAGTTCTACAGATGACGAACGAGCGCGACACAGCACTTTGTGGAGTTCATGTTTATTATTATGACTTCTTACTATGCGGTTTTGAATTAGCTTGAATCTACTTGTAAAACTTAGTCCTTTTGTTAATAATGCCGATATTTGTAGTGCCTTCATTTTTGTGCTGGCCGAAGAATTGAGTTTCCTTAGCCCTCGACCCTCACTGTACGTGCGTGTACAAGGGAGGTAATGCTGATTACTTGTCAGCTCTCTAAATTTTTTCTTTTTTTTTAAACTAAATTTCATCCAGTACCAGGCTCAGGAACCACTCATCTTAAGGGTTACAGTCAAAATGGTAATCATGAATATGATGAAAGAGAAGGTGGTAGGAAGTGAAGTTTATGAGGATAAGGAAGATAGGTAAAAACTGATTAAAGTGTTCAAGAAAGCATCCTCCCCGGACTCTGTTCTCAAAGTGGTAATTCACATTTGGAACCTGGAGGAAATAAATGTGATTTGAATTCTTGGAAGTAGCATGGTATATTGTAGTTGTAAAGGTCTGAACTGGTGAAACTAAAGAATGGAGCTCATCTGAACATTTGCTATGAAAATAGTGATAGATTAGTGACAGACTTGCAACATTGCATCTGTGAGAGAGTGATTGCAGAGTGTAAAATAAGTTTTCTACCAAAAAACTATATAATCAATTTTAAACTCTGTCAGGTCTCGAAAGTGAGGACTGAGTAGCTTCAATTCAAATATGACAGTGTGGGAAAATGAAATAATTAAAAGAATAATAATGAAAAAAACACATTTTCTCATGACGCTAAGTATTAGGTTGATGCAAAAATAATGACGGTTTTTGACGTATTTTTTAACGTCAAAAACCGTCATTATTTTTGAACCAACCTAATAATAAAGGAACTGGAAATTGTATCACTCCACTTGGATTTGTCAAATTCTGCTAGGTGGTGTTGCTAAAATCTATAAAAAATAAACATTTTTTAAAATTCTAAGCTGAATAAAGCTTCCTAAGCTACACTGTTCTCCTGTGTCTTATTACACATAGCATGGTATCTTTTATGCATTGCAAAAAAATAGATATTGTTTTAAAAAGTCTATTAACTTTAGAGACTGGTGTGCATAAGTCTATTAACTTCAGTGACTAATTTGAAAAAGTGTCTGTAAACACTTTTGGTGTTTGTCACAAGCAGACTAATTATAACAAAATTATTTTTACTACTTTAAAATGTTAACCTTGAATAAATGTTTAATTGTCTAGGTTGTTTTTTTATCACACATTCTTTTGAGAAAAGTGTATTTTTATGAAGGCTAGGCAGTTTGTGTAAAAATTGTTACACTTGTATATTTTTTTCAGCCCAGTAGTTAAAACGTGCCAAAATTTGTGAATGATCCATTTTTAGTTTATGGAAAATTATTTTTTTCATATATATTGACCAATGAGAGATGTGGTTTAACTACTGAAACTTGAATTTTTTTTATCTTCAATCTTTAAAGATCAGAACTCAAATAAGAAAAGTTGTTTTTACAAACACAAGAAACTCAAACAAAAGGTTCCAGTAGCTAATAAAAATTGACAGATTACCTAAAATATTTTCCATCCAGCTGAAGACCATCTATGCAGAAGCATGGTTCAAGCCTGTCAGTAGTGATCATAAAACCTTCCTTCTGCCATTGACCTCACCACCTATGACTCACATCTATTTCTCAACTCAATAGTAACAATGATCTTTTAGGTCAACAGACTTCATTCCTTATGCAATATACACACTCTCACAACTCAAGTGGACTTCTCAACACTATTCAAACAATGATACACATATTCATTATTTCACATAGTAAAACTGACTACAAGCCAACTTTAGTGATAATTCATCCATTCATGGGTGAATTTCTTCACTATTGTACTCTTGTACATTTCAGCATACCATACAATTAATAATAAATACAATGAATCTTGCTGCTAAAAGAAAATGTTCACCAAAGAGTAAATTCTCTTGAATAGAACTGAGTGAGAAAGTTTCTTGAATTGTGTCCTGAAAAACTGAAATTATTTTCAGTAAACTTGTAGCTTCAGATGACTTTTTTAAAGTAATTTCTTGCTGGTGAAGAATTGGAAAAAAACTGGAGTATCCAAGTTAAATTTTTTTAGGGTAGCAGCAATGTGTTTTGTTGACTTTTAAAAGGTCTCACTGATGAAGAATTGAAGGAGTGAATGTTCCATAATGTTTAATTAATTTCTGCTTGCTTGTAGTTGAATATTCATAATATGTTGATGAGTGTAATGTTCTGTAATTTTCATAATGTTTGTAATTAAGTTTCTGTATGTACGTGTATGTGTGTGTGAAAACGGTCGAAACGTGATTTCTTAAACAGTTACATTTTTGAAAGAAATCAAAAAGAGAAGAGAGAGAGAGAACAAACTTGTGTCTGGTATTTATAATCAACATCACGTGACAGGCGCTGGAGAACATTTCTGATTTTTGGCAGAAAAATGGTTTGGGATTAAACGTAGGTGTTGTATGGATGTAGGCGAGAATATGATTTTAATATTAATTGACCAATGAGAAGTGAGAAAAATATCAAGGCTCTGTGATCTACTTTTTGCACAGATTTGCACAAAAATTGACATTGACAAAAAAGTGGTAGCAGAATGCTAAACGTTTATACTCGAAGTGAACAAATAAAACTAAAAGATCTTAGTTTGTAATAACTGGAAACGTTCATATTAAAATTGAATTACATGATAATCACCATATATATACTTGTATATAATCCTACTTCATGTATATTGTGATCCTTAATATTTTTTTTGTGAAAAACCTGATTTCTTCATATAGCTTGTATATAATATGCCCTGTGGAGAAGCACCAGAGGATCTTAGTCATAACTTTCAGAAACTTCAGAATAAACAAACAGAATCAAAGATGTAAACAAATAATATATGTTTATTGAATTGACTTGGATTGGGGCAAGTCCTTCTTAAATCTGGTTGGTGTAAGTTCATTTGGCTTGGTAGTTGTTAGTTTATAGATCAGACTTTGATAGTAGTCATCATCTTGTTGGCAGCAAACCACATCAAATTTATAAAGATTTTCTTACTAGTTCCTTATTTAATCATTTTGCTGGATTTAATTCATATTCTTTCAATTCATATATAATTTCTGATGATGCTAAATAACTAGCAAAACATGTCAAATTTATAGAGGTTTTCTTACTTGTTCCTTATATAATCATTTTATTGAGTTTATTTCATATATTCATATTCATAATACAGACAAAAATATGCAAATAAATAAGGCACACTATGTAGATATATAATTTTGTTGTCAGAATCAACAAAGTATTTGAATTCCATAACTGTTCACCTGGATTGGGAGATGTGTATACTTCAGAACTCCCAGCTGTGCAAATATTTTCCCACGCTGTGACAGTAGTTAAAGTGATTAAAAACAAAACACCATATATATCCATGTGCCTACTGCTCCAACAATCAAAACATCCCCTGCTCAAAACACACACAAACACACACATGTGTGTGTGTGTGTGTGTGTGTGTTTGTGTTTATTCAGGCACAGTGGGGTGTAACTATCTCTATGAGCAATCTTGCATATATATATATATATATATATATATATATATAAATGAACAATGAAGTCATCAGCAAGTGGCAACAGTCTGTTTCATGCTTGACTGCAATCTTCACACTGATATTGTGTACTTTTACCCATAAATAGAGAATACTATAAAACTATATACTTACTGAGAAAAAGGTTATTTATTTTTGTGCTATAACAGAAAATTTGGCTCAAGGCCGAAGTGGGGAATGGGGAAAAGGTCGGTCTTCTGTTTTAACTTGTAAACTTAGCTAGCCACAAACGCTGACCCAATCATACTAACAATATTTCTTGCACCAAAACAACACATTCTTACTTACCTTTCTCACCACACCCACCATAATACCTCAATGACTCCATGAAAATACTAACTAGTCCCCATATGTACAATTTGTGGTCTGTGGTGGGGAGGGGAATAAAACAATTTAAAATTTTAAAAAGTAACCCCAATGAGTATTTACTCTATGAAACAAATAACTATTTACAAGAAACTAAACAAAATCGTGTTAGTAATAAAAAAAACAAAACACAATCACTAAATGTGGCAGAAACATCTGTTAATTAGACGAAATTAATGCGGGACTATAAAAATTAAAAAAACATTCATTCATCCCAAGCACTCACACGGACATGCACTCATTCAGACAACAACAGATACGAAAAATCTCACCCGAAACGAAAAACGCCCTGCAGCCACCAGTGAACTGACGTCACTGGATACCTAACGAGGGAGGGGATGGGGAATTAAACTTAAAGAAAGATAGGGACAGAAATAAAAGAGGACAATGAGCATACATACCCTAGCTAAATTTACTGAAAAAGGAAACTAAAGACTCAAAAAACTAAACCTAAGCTAACTTACACTTTGGGGTGTGTTGCCCGTGTTCAACCCAGCTAAAGCAATATCCTGATGCCTAACCGGCATCAAAATGCCACTCCAGGTCAGCCCCTTTCACACGACACAAACGCGCAAGATTCACTCACCTTTTGCCGAATTCAGATGAAGAGAGTCGCCGCCTTTCCGACCTAATCTTGACTTTAAGCTGATGCTTAAAGTACAAGATCAGCTGGGAAGAGGTAAACTTCTCGCCTCCATAGAATCCCTTCTGACGTGTCGTCCAAATCACGACTCTTATAACACCTAGTAAGCATAAGAACACATAATGTTCAGCCCTCGTCAACGGTGGAGCCACATTGCTACAAACAGAAGCGGCCTCAAGGAAAAAGAACTTTCCAGGCAGCATGTGAATCATGAGGCCTTCAACATACTTGCACAAAGGTGCTACCACCAAGCAATAAAAAAGGCGTGACCAATGGTCTCCACCTCCCCACTACAGCGGCGGCAGTTTGGATATTTCTCCAAGCAAAGTCTTTTGGCGATCCAGAAGGCCCCACGCATCACCAGCCAGGTGAGTGATGCCTCATTGTTATTGAGATATTTCAACCCGGGCGCCCAAGGCCATATTGAGCGAGCCTCCCGCTTCGTAAGACCGAGCTCGTCAATCAAATCATCACGAAAGCCCCCCCACCCCCACCAACTAACACCTGATATAATACCTTACAAGACAACGCCTGGCGTTGGAGAGGCCATCCAACGTCCGTAAGAGTCGTTTCAGGGCACGACGACATTCACGGTAGAAGGAGCACTCGGCTTTTGGTAAACGATAAACCTCCTCCTCGGCCGAGCGCACACTTCTCAAGGATGGGAAGTTCTTACGGGCGTCTTCCCTCCAGAAGGCGCCCACCTCATCCGGTTCGCGACACATTCGATCCAGGAACCCGATGCGAAGCATATATTGACGAATCTCAATGCTAGGCATACCTAGACCGCCTTCAGATGGATGAAGGCAACAGATCTCCCGAGAGACTCTGGCAGCCTTACCGCAAGAAGGAGAACAAGAGCTTCATTAATGCCAGTAAAGTATCATACGGAAGTGGAAGCACAGAGAGTCGTGTGGCACCATTTAACGAGGCAGAGAGGGAAAAGAGAGAAAAGAAGAAAAAGAGAGGCTAAGAACCGAATCGTGAGTGATAAGCAAGAACACACACACAGCTAAGAGACAATGGATAAAAGGATATTTTGATAAGTAACAAATGGCGAAAGAGTGTCATTACAATGACAAGGAAATTCTGAGTAAAAAGAGAGGGAAAGAAGGAAAGAATCAGATATGTTTTGGCATCGGCTGTGTTATCTAAGGATATGAAAACAAACTTAAGACATCTTATTATCAACTACAGACCGGCTGGCCAGAGAAAGAGGGAAAAATTCAAATGAAAATGTTATTTCGTTAAGTGACGAAAAACAGATAACTAAAAAAGGACTTGGACAGATATGAAAAATTAAAAACCACCCACGGAACATCCTTGGCCTGCGATAATAAAATTTTGTTATCAGGAATTTGTACCGAATGAAATGAATGTGTTTTCTTTCTTTCTTCGAGGCGACAGACGGACTGGAACTTTGGAGATGTTCCTTTTTGAGACCATGTCAAGAAGACCACACATTCTGATAATTAGCGATAAAATACCTGACGTAAACCACGTGTAGAACAAGAGTTATGACCGCCATTGTCATACTGTCCCGTTCGCGGCTGGAGAAATGATAAACCATTAAGGGGAAGAAAAGGGAAGAGATAATTTTTTTTTTAAGCAAGATATTTTTTTTCTTCCTGAAACAAAGCCGCAGATTCGTCCACGCCCGACTAAGACATCATTGGTCAAGTGGTGATCACGTGATGCACGAGGGAGGCTGTTGCCGCCCATCTGGAGGATGAGTAAGAGAGGTTGCCACGAAGATGTGGGGAGGGCAGTTCACGCCCCTCTGAGGTATGATGAGAAGGTGGGAGTGAGGAAATTTCCCAAAAATGGAAAAAGGTGGAAATTCCTAACCAGAGAGGTGGATATGTATTTAGAATTATCGAGGAAACCCCCGGCGCCGACAAACTCACCCCGGTTTTGGTCGGCGCCCATATAAACGAAGCCACAACGAGCAGAAATGAGTCGAGACCCAGCAAGTTCCCAGAGTCAGTCTCCGGTTGAGGCAAGCCTCGCAGATAGCTGACCAGGATTCACGCACATTTTCCGGACAAACATCTTCAAACCAAGAACAATTATTTTGAAGAGCGACTTAGATCCAGATCGCCGAAATAAGTTTTTCTTTTGACTTTCGTCCAAAGATCCACCGAAACACCAACTTCTTAGAGAGCAGACGACTTGAAGTGTTAAAACTTGCCTAGCGGAAAACGACGTGTCACAATCCATAGAACGGGTCAGGAGATAGATGCAGTCCTATGTAACGAACAACTAGACATAAAGTTTGTTACCTTTTTCTTTGATACTTTGAACTTTTGAGTTTTCATTTTATTGCCTTTTATGCGTATTTTTGTGGTATCACCCCCGTTGGACTCGGTTTGCAGTACGCCCCCGATGACTGATTGATTTCCTCTGCCTAGATCAATTCACAACGTGGGTAGGCAGACTGGGAATCAAAGTAGGACGTCACAGTTGGTGCCGTGGTAGACTGGGATAGAACGACACGGTTGGCGCTGCGACCAGGGGACGACGTCACAGTCGGTAAAGGAGAATCGGGTAGCGCCAGGTAGGAAAATTCCGCGTAGGACCGGATTCGTCTTTAACTTGCGAAGGAAAGGTTCCAACGCAAGAACGTATAGCAAAGGCGAAAGCGGACAACTTTGACGAACGGAGCGAAACAATACGAAACATTCCGATCGTACTCCATTCACCTCCACCAGTGCACCGAGGGTCGCATACAGAAGTCGGATCCAGGTACGGCCCGAAACCGGCCGCCGAAAGAACAGCCTCCAGAAACCGATGGTCAACCCTATCTCAGTTTTGATGGTACCGTCTTGGGAGAGACCGCCGAAATCCCAGGGGAAAGTCAATTTTAGTGCTCTATAGAGAGAGGGGTGAACGAAAACAGGGACCCGCCCAGCACAAAATTGTTTCAACTTCTTTTTGTCGTTCTAGACAATTGTTATGGGAGGCGTCATTTTGAAAGAGGCTATTGCCTCATCCAACATTGCCCAACATTGATGCGCTCCCGTGCCAGTTCTTATAGCGGTCAATACCCGTTGGGCCTTTGGAAAGTTTTTCGGATTCTCAATGTCTTTGTCGGCGTACTGCTAGACAGAAAGAAGATACTTTAGGTTTTTAAAGCTATTGCCATAATCCCTGGCTTTCTCCGCTTGAGTCGGAGAAATACGGCAGATGTCTTCTCCACTATTGTAGATTTATTTAGGAAGTTTTTTTCTTTTTTCATTTGTGTCCTGATTAGGACTTCTTTGTCTCTTATTCATAGGAGGGGACATTTCAGGTGTGTTAAGGGGTGGTTTAAGGGTGAAGGACTGGGAGAGAGACAAGGAGTAAAAATTTTGTCTGGGGTCTCTACTGAGAAAGGTTGAGGAATGGGAGGAAGTGGAGGAAGTGACCTTTTGGATAATAGGGGTCTTGACAGGAGTTCATGGTTGGGAGGACTGTTTTTGTGAGGATGTGGAAGGAGTAGCTTCTTTAATAGGTTTGGTCTTTTTTGGGGTGGGAGGGAAGTGTTTTTGGGAGGAGGTAACAGGAGTGGTCTTTTTAGATTGAGCGGCCTTTTGTGAATTTAACTTTTCTTTCAATTTTTTAATTTTTCGGTTTTCTCGAACGCAGGGTCATATTTCTTTTGAAGTTCTCGCATAGTGGATTCCGAGGCCGGGGCATCGCTCTTACTGTTGACAATTGGAGTGAGACTGTCCGTGTCTTTCGTCCCGGGGGCTTCAGGGGACTAAGGACACGCTGTCCGGCGCTTCCCTCTGCCCTTGCCAGCAACCAGCCATTCCCCTTCTCCCTTCTCCGCAACTGCACTAGCAGAGGGCGAAAGCTCTTCGCGGAATGGAGGTCTTCAAATTTTACCCAACCGGGGGTTTCTCCACTTCGGTCCCAGCAGCAGGCATGTCCATCACAGGCGAGGCGGTATTCAAAGACGCAGTCGGAGGTGGATTTTAGTCGCTTGGAGGCCTTCTTCTCTGGACAGGAAGAAGAAAGGTGACCAGTCTTTCCACACTTCCAACACACCGGTTTGCGGTCACTCGCGATGACCGGCAGCTTCAGTGTCCCAACATCCAGATAGTTGGGGATGGAGAGGAAGGTATCGCGATCTAACATGATATCAAAACTCCATCCCCCGATCAAGCTATCGCAGGAAGCACCCAGAATTATCCATACCCCAACAGGGACCTCGTATATTGCTACAAGGTCCTACGCCTGCCTTCATATTCTGTACTCAGAATAATATCCTTGGTGATTATCTCTCGAGTTGTCATTTTCAGACAATCTTCTGGTGTGGGTAGCAATATGAAAAAGCCCGAACCCTTAACGATTCTTAGTGGCTTAAACCTCTGGGACTCCAGTGTTTTTACCACTGTGTCTTTCATCGAACAACAAATCTTGCGCGTAGGCTTATCGACGACGAATACTGACACTATTTGTTCCTCGATTTTCTTCATTTCTTTGGGGTCCTCCAAGAGCCCACCTTTCACGACAAGGTGTGCGTAACTCTTGGAACGCTCCAAGAACTCCTCGATATCGATTATACACTTCGGGGGGACTTCCAACAACAGGGCAATTTCCCGGCCTCTGTGTTATCACTGGTCTTATCGGTCTCCATATTATTTGATGGTGATGGTCTGCTTCTTGGCCCTTATTGGCCACTGTACTATTTTATTTTGGCCATTATTGGCCACCGTATATTTTTTCTTTCTTTCTTGGCCATTATCGGCCTCCATACATTTTTGGGTTTTTGTTTTTTCTTTGCTATTATTGGCTTCCATATATTTTTTTAGATTTATCTTGGCCTTTATTGGCGACCATACTACTTAAATGGCTAGCAGTGGCGTCCTCACAAGAGGAAGAAGATTCCAAGGCCTGAAACTCCTCTAAACTGTCTTTATCAGGCGGGTCTTTTTTGGGGTTGAAAAGATGTTTCCTTACAGATCTCCTGAAGGAAGCCATTTTAGGTTTCTTTTTTAAAATTAAGAAAGAAGGTACTTTCTTTTCCATTTTGAAAGGGAAAGGGGGAGAAAAGGGTAAAAATAATTAACAAATTTCGCTTTTATAGGCGAAACTAAAAATTCAAGACAAAATAAACAGACAAAAACAGCAGGTGACAGTGTGGAATCTTCCACAACAAGCCAGTTAACCCCTGCTAGGAAATGCACTATTCCTGTTGTAATTGTCACCATCACAATCTTGCAAATATATAACAAGCATTCATTGGTCAATCACCTTCAATCTAGTTTGATGATTGGTCAGTTCCGACCAATCAAACCGCCTACACGCAACAAATCTGTTTTCCCACTCAATATGCTCGGAGCCACCCACGTGATACACGACCATTATAAAAACGGAACATGTGTAAGCTCCCTGGGTTGTTTCTTTTCGATCATTTCTATCGCGTCTCATTCCTCATTTGCCAAGATGTAATCTTCAAGAACTCCCGTCTTAACTAATGCAGTCAGACGTTAAAGGCCATTACCAACATTCACGGAAGTACGAACTCTGAAATCTCT
Source organism: Acanthosepion lycidas (assembly GCA_963932145.1). Taxonomy (NCBI): domain Eukaryota; kingdom Metazoa; phylum Mollusca; class Cephalopoda; order Sepiida; family Sepiidae; genus Acanthosepion; species Acanthosepion lycidas. Next base: position 57,271,409 of record OZ010571.1, on the reverse strand, counting down.
TCTGAACTTTTACCAACTTGTACAATACACAATTCCAAACATGCTAAAGAAACTTTATTCTTCTAAACTACAGTTTAATAATTACTTTCACTTTATGAACTTAAGTTTTATTTTGTTTATATTTGTTTTGTCCCTTGTAGGCTGAAAAAAAGTCGAACTGTGTGGTTGCGATGTATATTTTAAACACGTCGACGAAAATGTACTTGTGTACCGTGTCATCAGAGTGCTGTAGAATTCTGTAGTGGCTCAGCACGCCCTGGAACATATGTCGATAGTGTAGTAGAAAGACATGTGTAGCGTATGTACCAAATATAGCGTCGGGTCGATTCACTAAATGTAGCAGGAACACCAAATATATAGGTACTACTACTATTTATATTAATGATTCTTCCACGTACAGGATTCAAGAAATAATAGCAACAACTCCAATTTGTTAACCAACAAATATGTATTGAATAAAATACAACAAGCATAAAGTAAAATCGTATTCACAGTGTACATTGAAGAGAAGGAAGTTATTTCCCTTTGACTGTAGATTGATTGTAATCAACCGTTTGAAGTAAATTCTCCTGTGAGATTAATGTTCCGAAATAATGGTTAGAGCAAAGTTTGCATGTGAAGAATGAATAACACCAAGAATTGCTTGAAATGTGTTGTGAATAAACTGGTTTGCGTTTGAATCAACAAAGTTCTGCTTGGCAAAAGTTACAGAGAGAAAATGTGAGTTTATAGTTATGAAATTCTGTGTCTGTGTGTGCGTTAGAGTGTGATAAGCAAGATCGTGGATTTGTGTTGACGGCTGGGATCTTACTGGATCTTACTGGCGACTTGCGAAAAGTTACCCTATTTAAGAAAAGGAGGTAGGCTCCCACGGAACCACGGGAAAATTTGATCTTACATTAAAAATGTGTGATTGGTTAAAAATTAACCAATCACTACACACATACTATACAGAATAGGTAAGTATGCTCAGAACCAAAAGATTCAAAGGAACAACTGCGATGGCTAAATTGTCCTATATAAAGGTAGTAGTAATTTATTAGCCAATTGCAGGCGAATAAAAGGACTTGGAGTGTATGTGGGTGTGAAAAACATAGCAACCGCTATACATGTATCGGTGGTTGGTATTAAAATTTTGTTATTTTCCAATTTTCTACGTTGAATCGATTTTGTCTGGAAGGCCTAGTTTGTTTGCTGTGCGTGGATGATGTTGGCGCACAAAAATTTAATAGAAGAAGCATCGATTTGTAAAGTTGTTGAGCTGATTTTGGTGAAATTACTATCGCGAGTCAAATACATGTTTGCGAGAACGTTAAGATATCTGCTATTATTGTCGATTTTTCTCGGGGACGTAGCTATCTCTGTGTATTATTAGATCATACTTGCAGATTTCTTAGTTTGTTCGTGTTAACATCTTTAAAAAGTGAAAAAGATCAGTGAGTCGCCTTTGGAATTATTTCACACTTTATCTGTTGAGCCTAGGAGAAACAGTAACGTTTAAAATTGAGAATGGAGTTGACTTTCGTGGTGTTTGAATGGTATTTTTTTGTGTGGTCTTGAAGAAAATGAGCCGTATTTTGCTTGTTCTAAACCTGAAAGTCGTATTTTTCGTTTTGGTGAAAGGCAGAAAATAAAATGTTGACGAAGACCGAACTAAAAGGTGGAATTTTTAAAAAATACGCTCAGACCGAAACCAAGAAAAAAAGATATCTTGAAAAAATACAGCATTTGCAGGCGGCTACATGACTGGGTGTGGTGTCCATTAAAAGGACTAATTTGGAAAAATGCAATCACCTCAACCATCTTGTTATATGTTGCAGGACGAAAATAAGCAACGCCTGGGAAATAAACACGACAACAGGAGGAATATTTTTTATGCTCATTCACAGAGAAAAAAATAAAACGCTCGATTCATAGTTCGCTAATTTGAAGATTTGTGGTAGCCACGTAAAGTTTAAAATAGAGTCTATTTTAAACTTTAGGTGGCTACCACAAATCACACAGGAGCAGACATTACAGTAATAAGCCACAAAACGTACAAAAATCTTCGGAATAGACCGCCTTTAAGGCCGACAGAAGAAATATTTAGAAGCTCAGGCTGCACATTATCGTGCGAAGGAAAATTCTGGATGCGTGTCCACTAAAATATCAAATACAATATTTATAAACCAATCACACTCACGAAAATACTTACATCTTAAAAAAAAAAAACACCAATAAAATCAAAGAATAAAAATAAAAAAGTTTGTTGTATTAGTGAATAGTCATATTTTTAGGTAGTTACCGCCCAAATATCTTAGTAGAAGACAGGCCACAGGCCTTTTCAGGGACAATTAGGAATAAATAATTTAATTCTGCGGCCGATTTTGTTACATCCCCAAAGAAGATATACACAGCTCTCAAGGAACTCCACGCAACTCTCGCTTATGATCTTCACGATCCCATGCTAAAAGCGACAACGTCGGCAAACTTGTAGGGTTCAGCGTACCCGGATTAAAGGAGAATTTAATACGGGATACCCTGCCCACAAAATACAACGCAAATTTTAAGAAGAAACAGCACGATAAGGAACGTTTGTAGAAAATAGAACATTGTATATTTATTATCTTGTGAATAGGGTAAAAAAGATTAATGCTTTAGTTCGTTTAAGCAAAATATGATTTTGACAAAAATGTCTGTGTTCGCTGTCTTTCAACAGAGTAGCAGAGTAATGTCTGTTTCTTCTGTTTTTGTATAGGTGTAAAGGAAAAAGGGGCGATCAATTTAAGTTGAAAAAGAGAGTGTGGATGAGGAATAAAAGATAAAAGGAAAATGTACTTATCGGGTTAAATTGTTTTGGAGTCAGTTGTAAATTTGTTGTTGTTGTTGTTGTTGTTGTTGTTGTTGTTGTTTTCCTTTCCTAATCCACTTTCGGCTCTTAGTGTCGGGTTGAGTCAGTGATGGAATTTACTGTCAGTCTTCTATGATCTCCGCGCCCTTCTGACTGGCGACTGACTTGAAACTCTCTATTTATTGTTGCCTTTATTTCACACTGGCTCGTTATCTTTTTTTTTAGTTTAGCAAATCGCCTCCTTTCATTGGTCAGCAAATTAATTTCACACCTTATTGCGAAATCTGTTTTTAGTAGTTTTGATCCGATTTTGTGGGTGTGCAAATCTACTTTGTGATTTTAGTCATTTGTTAGAATGACATATGATTTTATTCTATACCCTCCCCTGCAGATTGATAAATATTGAAAATATTTCTCAATATCTAATATATGTTTTAAAATGAGTAGGCCAGTGTACGTGTCTACCCGATCTTTTGTTAATGTTTTTACGTGTGTTTGGAGGTGTAGAAAATATTTCTCTTACGTTGGTATTTGTCGCGGCTGTAGAATGTTCTGACGTACTTTCCTTTGTAGGTAAATCCAAGTACGCTGGTTTTAGTCTGTCTATAGAGACAGTGTCTTGCTTGCCTTTTGCTACAATTGTGAAATATTTGGGTTTTCTGTTGACGAGTTGGAAAGGTATAAGTATAAGTAGGGCAAAGAGGCCTTTTTACTGTGTCGTTTCGTACGAAAACATATTCACAATTGTGGAGGTCTTTTGGAGTGTAAAGGTATTTTGTTTGTGTTCTAGTCGGTGTGAAAACTAGTTCATTCATTCTTTGCTTAAATCTTTGTACAAAAGATGTAGTTGGTTGGAGTTGACTGGATTTATCACAAAACTGTCCTGGTAACGTCAAAGACGTTCTAAAAACCATTTCGGATGCTGTACATCCTAAATCTTCTTTGATTACATTCCCAATGGATAGTAATATTAGCGGTAGATTTTCTAACCACGTCTTGGAATCATTATTTGCTGTTAATGCTGTCTTAAGTTGCCTGTGGAAACGTTCAATTAATCCATTGGCACATGGGTGATAAGCCGTTGTTGTTATATGCTTAACTCCCAATAGTTTTGTGAACTCATCAAAGAGCGTAGATTGGAACTGAGAACCTCAGTCTGTAGTTATTACTGAGGGACAACCAAAAACGGCAATCCACTCATGTAATATACTTTTGGAGATCGTTTCTGCAGATATATCCCTTAGAGGAACAACGACAGGCCATCTTGTGAATCGGTCGATAATAGTGAGTAGGTAACTATGTCCGTTTGCTTCTCGTAAGCGACCCACTATGTCCATGTGAAGATTCGTGAATCTACCATCTGGTTTTAGAAAATGCCCAGGAGGGGACTTAGCATGTCTGTTTACTTTTCTTTTTTGGCACTTTAAACAAGTTTGAGTCCAGCTTTTTATGTCAGTATGCATATTTGGCCAGACAAAACGACTGCTAATCAACTTGTCTGTTGCTCGGTGTCCGGGATGTGAGAGATTGTGAAAATGCAGAAATATCTTTTTTCTCAATGAAGGTGGAATATATGGTCTTGAATAACCAGTCCCAACGTCACAGAGTAGTGTTTTTGGGACGGGGTGTTCCTTCAATTGTAAAAAAGTGTCCTCTTTTATTTTGTATAATGTGGTATCATCCTTTTGTTCATCTGCAATGAGGTCGAAGGTAAGGGTTTCAGAATCGATAGATTGTATCGTGGAGCGCGAGAGTGTATCTGCCACGATATTGTCTGAACCTTTAATATAGCGGATATCCGATGTAAATTGGGATATGTAGTCCAGTTGTCGGGTATCTCTGGGTGTGTATTTATCTGTGTTCACATGTAACACGTAAGTGAGGGCTTTGTGGTCTGTGAAAATAGCAAAGTTTCGTCCCTCGAGCAGATGTCGAAATGCCTTATTGCTAAATAAATAGCTAGTAACTCTCTCGAGAAGGTACTGTATTTCTGCTGTGCTTTGTTTAATTTGACCGAGAATAGGGAGATTGCCTTCTCTGAACCATTTAGCTTCTGATGTAGAACTGCTCCAATTGAATCTCCTGAGGCGTCAGTTGTCAATGTAAGTGTTGAGCTAGCATCGTCACTGATGTAAGAGAGCTTGGTAAAATCTGCTAACGCCTTTTTAGCATTTTGAAATGCAGCTAACGCTTCTCCGTCGATCAGTATTTTTGCATTTTTCTTCTTCTGTTTTTGCAGCAAGTTTGTGAGTGGGGTTAAAATTCTGGAACAACCTGGAATAAATCTACGGTAGTAATTTATTAAACCGAGAAATCGTCTTAATTGACGCAGTGATGTCGGCTGCTGAAAGTTTTGTATTGCTGCTACTTTCTCTGGGACAGGTGTGATTCCGTTTTTGTCGATCACATGGCCCAAGAAATTTAACTTTGAAACAGCAAAATCGCATTTGTGGACATTTATCTTTAAGCCAAAATGTGCCAGTCTCTCGAAGACTTGTTGAATATGGTATAGGTGTTCTTTTCCATCACGACTGGCGATAAGCACGTCATCGATATATGCAAAGGTAAAAGGCAATCCTCTCAAAACTTCATCAATGAGTCTTTGAAAGGTTTGGGCGGCATTACGCAACCCAAATGGCATCCTGGTGAATTCATAGAGTCCAAAAGGAGTGGTAATTGCAGTTTTCCTTGTGTCTTCTTCTGCTATTGAAATTTGATAGTACGCCTTAACCAAATCCAATTTTGTAAAAACTGTGGTTCCTTGCAAACCTATGGCGAAATCATGTAAGTGCGGTATATGATATCTATCAGGAACAGTTTTTGCATTGAGATTCCTAAAATCCCCACAAGGTCGCCATGCGCCAGCTTCTGGTTTCGGAACCATATGTAGCGGAGAGGAATATGGGCTATTTGAAGGACGTATGATGCCTAACTGCAACATATGTTGAAATTCGTCTTTTGCTGTTTTATATTTGTCCGGATGTAATCTACGTGGTGATGTGTGTGTAGGTGGTCCAGCTGTGGTAATATAATGTTTAGCAGTGTGACGGATTTCATCTGTATGTGTTAAAGGCGTGGTTAGTGTAGGATTTTTTTATCAATTCATGTAGGCCATTAGCCGTTGGTATTGCTGAACTAATTCCTGTTGTCTTGTAGATTGAGGTGATTCCCTTTGTTCTTAGGTTTGTGTTACTGTCAATGAAAGAGTGTGTAGCCATATTCATTGATAAATCGAAATGGGATAGGAAACCCGCTCCTAGGATAGGTGTTTTCACATTTGCTTGTGTGAAAATCCATGGAAAAGATTTTCGAGCGTTAGCGATATCTCACCGTATGTTTCTATTTTTGATCGATTTGCTGCCTGCAATGTGTATGTGGAGAATGTAGGTTTTTGTTTTGTATTTGGTGGGATAACACTGATCTGAGCGCCGGTGTCGACTAAAAATAAATATCCGTTACTTCTGTCCCGGATGTAAAATAGACGACTCTCTTGTTTTAATCCAGCAGCTAATGTCGTCTTTACTTGCTGCCGGCAGAGTCGTTTCCCTGGTGTTGTGTAGAAATGTGAGAAGTTTTCGAATTAAAATTGCATGGTTCAGTGCACTTCCTTGCATTTCTTCCAAATTTATAATGATACCAACAGGTATCGTGTGTAATTTGCTCTCTGGAGAAAGAGTTCGACCTACTTCGACTTCTGTGTGGTGAGTAGGATCTATTTCTGAATGTTGGACGAGAACGCTGAGATTTCTGTACTTGTAAGCTGAGATTCGCCATTTGCTTATACAGCTGCGACAATTCAGATGACTTGTCTGGTAATGTTGCTGTATCTGTTGGTGCATGTGATGTGGCGTATACATTTTTGTCTTAGTTGTTGTCATGTATTTTGTCTGCTATTTCTGCTATTTTCTCCAGCTGTAAATCATCGGGGAGTGATGTGAGTATCTGTGTTGTATGTGTTTGTAGTTTATCCATCCACAGTTTCTTTAACACCACTTCGGACATGGTATTGTCTGCTAATAATGATCGCATTTTTCTTAAAAGCTGTGAAGGTTTCATATATCCCTGGTTGACATTATTGAATAAGTCGTGTAACCTTCTTTCCTCCGATTTACCGACACGTCTAATAATTGTAGCTTTCAACGTGTCATAAGGTTTTTCTTCCGGCATGTCATTAAGTAGATCCACTACCTCGGATGCTACATCTGCGAGAAGTTTTTTGACAACGTAGGCGTATTTTGAACTTTGCGATGTAATTTTCTTTGGATTGAAAATTGCATTTAACTGTGCAAACCAAATTTGTACGTTAGTTGGGTTGTAAATTGGTAAGATAATTGTTATAGCGCCTTCCATAGGTTCCGTAGTGTGTGTATCCATTTTCTATGTGTCTTGATGATTATGTTTATATGTTAAAAAAATGTGTTGCTTATTTTGTTGATGCTTTTCTTTCATTTGGAAATTTGCGAGTTCATTTCACGTCGATTGGTCACCACTTTAGGGTTCAGCGTAACCAGATTAAAGAAGAATTTAATACGGGATACCCTGCCCACAAAATACAACGCAAATTTTAAGAAGAAACAGCACGATAAGGAATGTTTGTAGAAAATAGAACATTGTATATTTATTATCTTGTGTATAGGATAAAAAAGATTAATGCTTTAGTTCGTTTAAGCAAAGTGTGATTTTGACAAAAAATGTCTGTGTTCGCTGTCTTTCAACAGAGTAATGTCTGTTTCTTCTGTTTTTGTATAGGTGTAAAGGAAAAAGGGGCGATCAATTTAAGTTGAAAAAGAGAGTGTGGATGAGGAATAAAAGATAAAAGGAAAATGTACTTATCGGGTTAAATTGTTTTGGAGTCAGTTGTAAATTTGTTGTTGTTGTTGTTGTTGTTTTCCTTTCCTAATCCACTTTCGGCTCTTAGTGTCGGGTTGAGTCAGTGATGGAATTTACTGTCAGGCTTCTATGATCTCCGCGCCCTTCTGACTGGCGACTGACTTGAAACTCTCTATTTATTGTTGACTTTTTTTCACACTGGCTTTTTATCTTTCTTTTAGTTTAGCAAATCGCCTCCTTTCATTGGTCAGAAAATTAATTTCACACCTTATTGCAAAATCTGTTTTTAGTAGTTTTGATCCGATTTTGCGGGTGTGCAAATCTACTTTGTGTTTTTTAGTCATTTGTTGGAATGATATAGGATTTGTATACTATAAACTTCAGACTGCAGCAAAGCCGCCAACAGTAAGAAATAATTTCTATCTCTTGTACCCTCTTTCTTTACTATGAATCACGCACACACGTGTTGACTTTTTCATACAAACACACACGTATAAGAACATTTTATTGTTTCTCACATACGTACACAAAGACAATTTATATTTTATTTCAGAACTTTATTAAACCAAACAAAAAGCCATTACTTTCCAATCTGCTTGTATTCTTGTCGTTATATTAAATTAATGTTTATTTGTTGAAACTATGTTGTCTTTTCTACTGAATTTCACTCTTTCAATGAAAATTGTGTGATTATTCGAGATGGCCAAATTACGAGCAACCCTGTAACGATATTTTGTCATTGTATCGAATCCCAACACTTCAAATTTTAACATTCAACGAAAAACCGAGGAGAAGGATTTCTACACGGACTTCCACGACGCATAAAGGGAGAAAATACATATTCGAGGTATATATACTAAATGGTCGGGACATAGAAATCCCATCTGATGGGAATGGTTATTAAAGATGGTCACATCCAAAGATACACATTTTGTAATCGGCACCCTCCGTCAAAAACCCATAAAACATTAAAACCGACATTGTTACTGTAGATGCTTTGGCAGAAAATAGGGACAACTATCTTTACACTCAACAGACGGAATTGCCTAGAAGCAATCGACAATTTTTCACGCTACATACAAATAGCCAGTTTCGATTCACTTACCAGCGCCAATGTGATTGGTAAATTGAAAAATGTTTGCTAGCTGGGGGATCCTAAATAAAGTGACCAGTGACAATGGAACTCAGTTCACAAGCTTCAGTGACTTTGCATCGAAATACAGATTTACACACAGCGCTATAAGTCACCACTTTTCTCAAGCGAATGGAGCAGCAGGAAGTTAAAATCGCAAAAAGACTCCTACAACAACCAGATATTTTCCTGACCCTAATGGCATACCGTAGCACACCGATATCGGCTACAAAAAAAAAAAAAAAAAAATAACAAAAAGAAGCAAGTCCTGCGGATTTGATAATGGATAGAAAAATAAGGTCGGTACTACCAAGCCACTCAATCTTAATCCGAAATGGTCTGACTTGGAACGAGTCAGGGAGGCAGATTCTTCAGCGAAAAGTCGGTGTTTTAGCACCATGTTTTCTGTCGTAGTTCTTTTTCAGAACTACGACACAACAGCTGATCACCAGAATAGGAGATACAGCATCCAGACAAGTTCTGGAATCATCCGTCGTAACAGGCAACATATTCGAAATGTTGGTGAGGAAGGAGGATTCCAAATAGAAAGGATACTCCTACCGATAGAATTTCAATTCCATAATAGTCACGAAGGAAACAGAAATGAGAATCCTAACAGAAAGGATTTCAATAGAGCGACACAAATAGTCTAAGAATACGCCAGACCAGGACAGGTGTCGTCCATAGACAAAAAAAAAAAAGAAAAGAAAAGAAAAAGTGACTACGCACATAAAAAAAGAAAAGAAGGAAAAAAAGACTAAAAATTATTTATAAGTTTTATGGGTAAGTAATCAGGAACATTAAAAAGACATAAAAAAGATAATAATAGTGTGGAATCTTCCACATTAGCCTTTAATCCCCTTCAGAAAAATGTATTCTTCTCTGAAAAGCCTTTAAACCAATCATCTCATTTTTGCGAATCCAATCTTTTTATTGGTTAATAAACACCAAAGTATAGCAAAATTCCAAACAAATCCTATTTCCCGCCAAGCTCTTTTAAGCCGATTTCACTACAAAAAAATCTATAAATTAACTGCAGCTGACTCAATTCAGACAGTCAGCCATCGGAATTCAACGAGATGCTACTAAACTCCACGCGTGACAGTTCACTGACTCACACACCACAATGAAATCTCAACAAACATTCATCACCCATTGCCCGCGTGTTAACCAACATCTATAGTTGACTTGGAAAGTGAAACAATTTTAATAGTAAAAAGTAATTGTATATTTCACCAACTTAGCCTACACAGACAAAGGCAAGTAACTCTTGATAACATTTAAATTAAATAATCTTACTTGTAAATTAAACACGTACACATACTGATAAATGAACAAACACATAATCTATTTCTCCTTCAGAAACCAAATCATTAAATTTCTTAACAATCATTCAAAAAGTACCAACATTTCTTAACAACATTCCTGCACAAACATTGTTGTGGTGATCATCATCATCATCAGACACACACATACACCCTTACAAATTCAAATCTTCAATAACAATCATTCATTGTATAATCACACAAGTGGGCGTCGCAATCCACCCACGCACAATATTTTTCCAACGCGTGATTAGGTCAAGTTTCCCGCCAAAAGCGCTGTGATTCCATCACGTGACTACTATCTATAAAAACAAACACGAGTTTGCCTCTCTTTCTCTTTTTCTGCTCTCTTCTTACTCAGCCAAGATGTAGAACTTTCGTCTTGACCTTGCGGTCAGATGTTAAAGAATATTATCAAACTCTACGCGTGTCAATTCACTGACTCAACATCACTTCAAAATTCTCAACAAACTCAACACAGCACTCAATCGACCATTGTCCGCGTGGTAATCAAATTACAATTGACTTAAAAAGTGAACGTTTTCACTATACAAACAGTAATTGTACATCAATTTATCCAGTTAAAGGCAAACAACTCTTCACAACTTAAATTCTAACTAACAAGTAACACACGCAAACGCACTAATATTTGAACGAACACATTTGAGATTTTTCCTTGCAGAAACCAAATTATTTTAATTTCACTAACAAATCAAAACCATTAACTTTTATTGATCAAATTTCTGCATGAACATTCTTCATAACCTTGTCTCAATTGCCACAATCAACAAACATTCTGTTATCCTTGTTATGTGTACCTATTGTTACATATAAAAATCTCTTTATTGTTGGATTGGATCTCTAACCACTGTGTTTTTAGTAATTTCTTGCAATACAAATTGTTCTTATATTCTTTATTTGATCTACGTGTTGTTGAATAATCCATAATAAGCACGCGTAATCTTTGCCTTTGCATAAATTACCTTCTGATACATTTTCACTCAGCTACAACCCGCAACATTGTGATTGCCGTTACATGTATATTTTATTGTTGATATAATAATTTCTTTAGTGTTAAATCATTAACAACAGTATTTAGTAGTTTCTTGCCATGCAATTTGTTCTTAAATTTTTTGTATAACCTAAATTGTGTGGGATACGGACGCTATAAGCACGCATAACCTTCATCTTACTTAGTTTTGCCTTCTTATATATATTTCACTCCGTGTACATCTCGCAACAACAGAATTAAATTACTAAGAAAAAAGAAAGAAAAAAAAAACTAATAAATAGTCCTAGGAAGGAGGATGTATGAGAAGCAGTAATAGTGGGTCATAACTGATCCTTGTTACGTCCGGATAACACGAGTTGTGTGTTTTTGTTTTATTGTTGTTCTTCGTAAAAAAAAACAGACGTGTTCGCGTCTCGTGAATGAAAAGGCTTAAACGAACGAACTCAACTAAAAAGATGAAACAAATTCCATTTGAAAATATTTACACATGCACACAATATGGTAAAAATATAGTCTTATGGTGTTGCAGAATTTATGCTAAGTAAGATGTGTCAGAAGGTGAAATTGTGTGAAGGCCTAAAATGTGCGTCTATGCATTTATCCACAACAAATAAATTAAACGAACATATGAGGACAATACAACTTGAAGAAATCAAGGAAAAAACAACGTAGTTAGAGATTTCAACAATAAAATGAATTTATATATATATATACAAAGTGATGATAGGTTGCTTGTTAAACGTGGCAAGTGGGATAAGATTGACAGAGTGTCCATGCAGAGATTTGGTGAATGAATGTTGATGGTTTAAGTTTGATTGTGAAATTAAAAAGGTTTGATTTCTGTAAGATAAAATGTCAATTGTGTGAGTTCAAATAATAGTGTGTATGTGTGTGACAATTGTAAGTATTGATTCAGGTTATGAAGAGTTGGGTGTCTTTGACTGATATGCTATAGTTGATTAAATGTACAATTACTATTTCGTAGTGATAATGTCACTTTTTTTAGTAAGTTAAGTTTCTTCACGCCGGAATAGTAGTGCGAGTGCGAGAACACAACTGGCACTACAGGTAGTGTTATTGAGTCAGTGTGTTGGCACACGTGGAGTGTGCTGGCATCTCTCGAAATTCAGTGTCTAACTGACTTGAATTAAGTCTAGCGATTCATTTTTTTTTTTTTTTTTAATAGATTTTTGGGTTTTCAAATAGGCCCCAGACAGCTACGCGGGAAAAAAGTATTTGTCTCAACTTGCTACATTTTTGTGTCCTTTTAACCAATGTAAAGTTGAGTTTGGAAAAGTGAAGTGATGATTGGTTAAAAGTTAATTTGGGGAAGAGTGCATCTTCCCGTCGGGGGTGACAGGCAAGTATGGAGGATTTCATAATGGTATGCTATATTTATGGGTAAAAATACACAATATCAGGCTGGGGAATGAAGTCAAGCATGAACATCGCCAATTGTTAATGACGTCATTGTGTTGCAGACTGGCGAATGTATGTTGATTTATCAGAAGGATTATTTATGTGCGTGTTCTAAAACATTCATCCACAACAATTAAAGAGAGAAAGAGCAGTGAAGACATGCAAGATGGATCAAAGTAAAACAAAGATTATTAAAGGCATAAAAATAACATCAATTTATGTACAATTTACATATAAATATACTTTGGATATATTTATGTAATTGAAGATAGCTAAGTTAATTTATGAAGAGTGTTTTTGGGAAGTTTGAACGAGTGTAAAGCTTTTGTTGAGATTTGTGCACGAAATTAAACTAAGTAAACGTAAATAAAAATGTCTCCTGTGAGAGTTCAGTCCTTACTGTGTGTACATAAATTATCTTGCATTAATGTTCAGAGTTGGTAGGAATTGCGTACCTTTAGTTTTGTTAGAAGTTTGGTTAATTACAAATACTTTTTTGGTAGTAAGTATATATTACTTTCTGAAGTATTGTAAATGATTGTTTGAAATTAATCCTGAGAGAGCGTGATTCGCTTGCCGAAATTAGAGTGTTGATTGGTTGTTATGTTATTTGGTGCAAAGTGAATTATACCGGAGGGATGAAAGGTTAGCATGGATTATTCCAATATTACCCTCCCAGGTTAATAGTCATAGAATTATGGGTATTAATATGTGAAATAAGTCTTGAATTTAACAGGCCAATGAACGTGCCTACCCGACCTGGTACGGGTAGATGGATTTGCTTCCGAGTCACGTGCTGGAATTGATTGTGTGCTAGAAGGTTCTGAATGTGACGAATTAGGAATGTTCAAAAGCTTGCCACCATGTTGGATATATGCAGGTTTCAGCCTGTCGATACTGACCGTATTATGTTTCCCCGCAAGGTCGATGACGAAGTACTTTGACGTGCGAGAAAAATGACTGGGTATAGTCCGGTATAACTGGGTGTAAGTGGCTTACGAGCCGTATCTTTGCGGACGAAAACATATTCTGCGTGGTGCAGGTCTGCAGGAACATAATAAGGTTTCTAGTAGTATGTCCGTGTTGGGTTAAAAATGACGTCAGTCATTTTTGGCTTGAGATCGCTGACGAAATTACTGGAAGGGAGAACGTCGGTGGTATTACCGAAAATCTGTCCGGGCAAAGTTAAAAGTGTGCCGAAAACTCGTTCTGCACTGGTGCATTTTAGATCCTGTTTGATAGTGTTACGCAAGGCAAGCATAACGAAAGGTAGTTTGTCAACCCATGTGCGGCCGTTTGTAGATGCCGTCAGCGCACATTTGAGCTGTTTGTGGAATCTTTCCACTAGTCCGTTGCTACAAGGGTGATAAGCCGTGGTGGATATATGCTTAATCCCCAATAAATTTGTGAATTCAATGTGGACTGAAATTGTGGGCACCTATCTGTGGTAATTACTGAAGGGCATCCGAATATGGTAATCCAATTATTAAAGGTCGCGCTAGCTACTGCTTCGGCTGTAATCGATGTAAGAGGTATTGCGACTGGCCAGCGTGTGAAGCGATCTACGATGGTGAGTATGCATTCGTATCCGTCTACACGCTCCAGTGGACCGACCAAATCCGCGTGCAGGTGGGTGAATCGTCCATCAGGGTTGGGAAAGGTTGATGCAGGCGCCTTAGTATGTATACCTTTCTTGATTGCTTGGCAACGTAAGCACGTGCGAGACCACTGTTTAATATCAGTTGCCATACCGGGTCAGACGAATCTGTCCGATATGGTCCGCAACATTGCCTTAGCACTAGGGTAGGCTTGGGAGTGGAAGTGATCAAAAACTGGACGTCGCATTGCTGGCGGTAAGTAAGGGCGTGGATTGCCCGTGCTGACGTCACAATATACAGATTTATTCGTAAACGGAAGTGGTCTTTTCTCGATCTGTAAGGAAGTATCAGATCGGACGACTGAGAATGTTTCGTCGTTTAGCTGTTCGTCTGCTAAATAGTCAAAATTCAGTGTAGCAGGTTGAATGGTATTGAGAGCTGTACAAGATAACGCATCGGCCACGGTGTTGCTGGTACCCTTGACGTAGCGAATATCCGAGGTAAATTGTCCAATATAGTCCATATAACGAATGTCACGAGGAATATGCTTCTCGGATTTGGCGTGTAGAGCATACGTCAATGGCTTGTGGTCGGTAAATATCGTGAAGTCGCGACCTTCCAGTATATGAGGATAATGCTTGACGGGCAGGTAAACTGCCAACAACTCACGTGAGAAGGTGCTATACTTCATCTGTGCTGAATTTAGTTTGAGAGAAAAGAATGACAGCGGTCTCTCAATCCCATCGACTACTTGTTGGAGGACTGCGCCTACTGTGTTAGACGATGCGTCAGTGGTTAGAGTCAGTTTCGCGTCATCCGAGGATGTTATGTAAGACAATTTAACACAGTTTTGTAAAGCTTGTTTAGCGGCATTGAAAGAATCGATCTCATCTGAAGACAAAGTAATTTTTGGGTTCTTTTTCTTATGCTTCGACAAGAGATTCGTCAGAGATAGTAATATGGCAGCACAATTATTGATAAATTGACGGTAGCAATTAACTATTCCCAAGAATCTTATGAGTGGAAGGTGTTGGAAAATCCGTAATTGCTCTAACTTTCTGGTCCAAGGGAGTTAACCAATGTTTGTCAATTACGTGACCAAGAAAAGTTAAGCTAGGGACAGCAAACACGCATTTCTCAATGTTCAATTTCAAACCATAATGTAAACGTTAAAAAACTGTTTGAAGGTGGTCGTAATGTTCTTCATGCGTTTTGCTGGCTATTAATACGTCGTCAGTATAGGCGTAAGTACAGGATAGTCCACGCAGAACTTCTTCAATGAGCCTTTGAAACGACTGAGCTGCGTTGCGCAAACCGAATGGCATTCTGGTAAATTCATATAAGCCAAAGGGAGTTGTTACTGCTATCTTCGGAATATCTGCCTTCTCGATAGGAATTTAGTAAAATGCCTTCCGTAGGTCCAGCTTGGTGAAGACCGTGGCGCCTTCTAGTGATAGAGCAAAATCTTTGATGTGGGGATTGGATATTTATCCGGGATGGTTTGGGCGTTTAGTAGCCTGTCATCCCCGCACGGACGCCAGCTATGAGTATCGCCCTTTCGGAACATGTGGAGCGGTGTAACGTAAGGACTGGAGGATGGTCTGATTATGCCCAGCTTGAGTATATTGTCAAACTCGTCCTTCGCTACCCGCAACTTGTTAGGATGTAGACGACGCGGTTGAGCATGAACTCGGGGTCCAGTCGTCTTTATGGTATGAGTGGCATTATGCCTGACAGGCTCGGCATACGCAAAAGGCGATAACAACGACTTGTATTTCTGTAGTAATTTTTCGGAGTCATTCGCTTTAGGTACTACAGTTAAACCAATAGTATGGGGCCTTGATATCAATCCACGGCGTTGTAGATTCGTACGCGCGTCAGTGAGCGTACGCGAAGATAGATCAACCGAAAGGTCAAAATGTGCTAAGAAATCCGCGCCTAAGATTGGCATTTCAACATCGGTCCAAACAAATTCTCGCCGCAGTCTGATGTTGAGTGTCATTACTCGCTCACCGTATGTGCTAATTGATGTGCCGTTAGCGGTTTGTAACTTCAATAAAGCTTCCTTGGGTGATAACGTTGACTTATCACAATTTTTGAATGGTACGACGCTGATTTGTGCACCGGTGTCGACTAAAAATTCAAGGTTACTGTTCCGGTCACGAATGTAAAAAAGGCGATTTCTATTGTCAACCCTGGCAGCCAACGCCTCTAATGGTTGCCAGGCAGGCCAATTTGTCTGTACGTCTGTTGGGAATGTGTTTCGGAAAGCACATGGCAGCTGGCACTTCCTAGCGCGCGCCAAACACCTCATAGTACCAGCAACTACCATGTTGACTTCGACGGGGGCGATGCGACGCTGAACTACGGTTATAGTGCCAGGCAATTGAATTCTTCCGACTTCTTGTAGGCCTATTTTGAATTTCATCAAGCCGGAGAGAGAGCTTCTGTATTTCTGATGTCAGAAGTTGTAATCTCTGATTGAAATACGGAGTAAGGTCGTCTGACGGGCTTATGGAGGAGACTTGCCGAGTAGGTGTGGTGTCTGATATTTTGTCAGCAATCG
Source organism: Acanthosepion lycidas (assembly GCA_963932145.1). Lineage (NCBI taxonomy): Eukaryota > Metazoa > Mollusca > Cephalopoda > Sepiida > Sepiidae > Acanthosepion > Acanthosepion lycidas. The sequence continues at coordinate 57,254,697 of OZ010571.1, read as the reverse complement.
TTGCTAACTTTTGTATGTCAACCTCGTCTGTGAGCGTGGCTAATATTCGCACAACGTCAGGTTGTAGTTTGTCGAGCCACATTTGCTTCAGGACAGTGTCAGAAATGGTATTGCTGCCGAGTAAAGATTGCATTCGGTGCAAGAGTTGGGACGGTTTGCTGGACCCTAAAGTTAGTTAGAAGGTCCTTACTTCTACGGTCCTCAGAGCAACCTGTGCGGTGTAATATGGCTTGCCTGAGTACTTCGTAAAGCTTGTCGGAAAACTTGTGAGAATATCTGCTACTTTTGCAGGTAATTTTTCAACAACAAAGGCAAACATGGATAGCTGCGATGTGATGTGTCAAGCTTGGAATATCGCATCGAGTTGTATAAACCAGGTCTGTGCGTTAGAATTGTATGCAGGCATTTCTAGTCTTACTGCAGCTTCCGTCTGGGGAACTGGATCAGCCATGTTGAATTACTGTAATTTTTTGGAGGGAAAACTAAAATTTTTCGCGCCTTTTCTGTTTCCGCTTTCACGGTCGGAGTAGACTTGAAAGTTGATAATCACCGATTACGTAGATGTAGATGTAAACGTTGGTCGTCAGCAAATTTTGTTTTGTTAACGTCTGGGTTATTAATTTGTAGGTGCTGTTAATTGGAACGACAGGGTCTTCAACTTTGTTGGATCGCAAACGTCGGGGTTATCAATTTTGTTAGTAACATCGAACGTCGGGGTCATCAATTTTGTTGCAGACTGGCGAATGTATGTTGATTTATCAGAAGGATTATTTATGTGCGTGTTCTAAAACATTCATCCACAACAATTAAAGAGAGAAACAGCAGTGAAGACAAAACATGCAAGATGGATCAAAGTAAAACAAAGATTATTAAAGGCATATAACATCAATTTATGTACAATTTACATATAAATATACGTTGGATATATTTGTGTAATTGAGGATAGCTAAGTTAATTTATGAAGAGCGTTTTTGTGGAGTTTGAACATGTGTAAAGCTTTTGTTGAGATTTGTGCACGAAATTAAACTAAGTAATTAAACGTAAATAAAAATGTCTCCTGTGCGAGTTCAGTCCTTAGTGTGTGTACATAAATTATCTTGCATTAATGTTCAGAGTTGGTAGGAGTTGCGTACCTTTAGTTTTGTTAGAAGTTTGTTTGGTTAATTACAAATATGTGTTTGGTAGTATGTATATATTACTTTCTGAAGTATTGTAAATGATTGTTTGAAATTATTCCTGAGAGAGCGTGATTGTTATTTGCTGAGTCAGAGAAGTCTTTTTTGTTTTGAGCGGTAAAAGTTATTTGGTCAAGGTTTTGACTTGCGTGGAATTGTTTGGCATCTCTTCAAGAGTGGAAATCTGACTGTTTGAGTCAATTTGGATTTTCCTTTATATAGATTCCTGGCAAATAAAACTGGCTCCAGGCCGTTGGGCGCGGAAAGACATTTTCACGTGAACTTGTTATAGTTCCAAGGGTCTGGACCAATGAGAAGTCTCGCTTGACGAAATTAGAGTGTTGATTGGTTGTTCTGTTATTTGGTGCAAAGTGAATTATATCGGTGGGGTGAAAGGTTCGTATGGATTATTCCAATAATTGTTCATATGAAAAAGATATATAAATTTTTATATCTCAAGAAGAATTTTAGGGAACGCTATTCAAAATGAGAAAAGGTTTCGTGACATGCATTTCGACTTTTAGGACTTCATTGGATCAAAAAGTGATGTTTACGTTGATGGGACTATATACACATGGAGGATGGGATGGCGAGAATTTTAAATTTGAATTAATTTTTTTTCCTATATGCTTTGGGTATCTAGCCGATATCATTTTGTCACTTCATAAATAGACAAACAAACAAAAAACCTAAATAAAATCGGCAATATTATAGAGCCAAATGAATTTTTTTTTAATTTAAGTTTAAAAGTTACAGGGTCTTCTCTTTTTCGTGCGCATGTGTATTCACATCAACGTAAACATCAATTTAGTTCAAGGCCATGACCTTGCTTTCGTCTTAAAGGACGAAACATGTCACACGAAAGTCGTATAATTATTTACTCGATGCCCAACACAGCAAGATATGGCACAAGGCCGAGTTTAAAGTGGGGTATCTGAGCCCACAGGCTCGGGCAAAAATTCCCTATAGACCACGTAAAAACGGAGTCAGTTTCCCGAGACGAGATTCTGTCCTTCGGTAGAGCCTCGTCTGGGGGATACCCTCTGACATAAGCCAGGTAAGTATATATATATATATATATATATATATATATATATATATATATATATATATATAGTGAGAGAGAGAGAGAGAGAGAGAGAGAGAGAGAGAGAGAGAGAGAGAATTAGTATAAAATATGGAAGTCTAGAAATTACTTATTAATAACAAGATTACTTATTAAATCACTATCACCTTAGAATGTGGTAGGGATTTAATCAGTAATTGTAAGTAAGATAACGAGAAAAGTAAAATAAGAAAGAGAAAGTTTATAGTCTGGAGGTGCTTTAAGATAAAATGCAAAGTCATAAATGCGTATTTTTATAACACACAGAAGGTCAAGGACGGAGAAGTTTTTGTTTTTTTCCTGAGAATAAAGAAATAAAATCTGGTTAATACCAAGGCTCTTCTTGTATGTCGCACAAATTTATTACTTTCAATCTAAGGCTGTAAAAGAAAAATAGAAACAGTATCAACATAAGAAAATCATATGAATAGAGATTTTTTTTTCGATTCTGATTTAGCATCACGTCTTCAGTTACTTTCTCATCACCCTAAGATCACCACATTCCTCTGTCTTTTCTATGAATACTCTTACGGCAATTGTTCTAATAATCTGTCCTCCTTAGTACCCCGGCTGCATGTAAACGAACTACTAGATTCCTTCTACTCGGGGTTTTTGTTAAATGTCAAAATTCGGAGTGTCGGGATTTGATAACATAAAATATTGTTGCAGGACTGCTCGTAATTCGGCAGGAAAAGACAACTTTGTATCAACAAATAGACATTAATTTATTTTAATATAACGACAAGAATACAAGAAATTGGTTGAATAATGTGTAATAATATCTTTTTTGTTTGGTTGTTATATATATATATATATATATAAATATATATATATATATATATATATTGTGTAACCCGGATATAAGAGACCCGGACATAAGAGAAACCAGGATATAAGAGATATTTTATCTGGTCCCAAATTAGAGCCATACTTACCTAAACAAAATAGACCAAACCCGGATATAAGAGACTTCTTCTCCTGTTCCGGCAACTCTCTTATATCCGGGTTACACTGTGTATATATATATATATATATATATATATATATATATATATATATGAAAAACTACACATGATTAAATTTCTAAATAATAAAAATCTATTAAACAATAGGCATGAGTTAACGTTTTTTCCCGACATCATCAAATTTTTGCATTGAATAATTAGCATAAAAAGAAACAAACAATAAAATAATTTTTAAAATCCATAGTCCTAATAAATAGTTTAAATACACTACAAAAAAAGATAACCCTTTATGAAGTCGTCAAAAACAAATGTTACGGCAGTTTTTTTATATACACAAAAAAAAACCCTTTCAGGAAAAAATAAAATAAAAAAAATAAATAAATCTCCATAGACACGTAAACCAGACTAGACGAAATCATCTTCCGTTTTAAATTTAGACACCCTAACTTGACATCTGTGAATGTAACTCTATTCTGATACAAATTATTAACACCCTATACCCCTTTTTATTTAAACAATCGCTCTAGCCGTTACCATAGAAATTTTGATTTCAATAATGAATATGCTATTAAAACACGTAAATTTCAGAAATAAGTTATTCCAAAAAAAAAATTTCGCTTGAAGATGGAACAGACCTTACTTTAATTCAAATAATTATATTGAAGTTTTCGGCTCTTGTTTCTTATGTAGCGTGTTGGAATCATATTTTTAAATAAATAATTATATATATATATATATATATATATATATATATATATATATATATATATATATATATATATATTTCTTACGGAGGCGAAAATGAGTAACCTGGAAAACAGAACCGTGTTGTTAGTGTTATGGGAGTTAATTCCTTTTCCGCCTCGCCAAACGTAAATTTTAAGCGTCAAACAGAAGAGGACATTGGGTAGGGGTAAATGTCTAATTTATTAGGTTGGTGCAAAAATAATGACGTAATAATGTCGTTTTTTGACGTTAAAAAATACGTCAAAAAACGACATTATTACGTCATTATTTTTGCACCAACCTAATATTTACATATTATTAGTATGGTGGTATCTGCCACACAGTTTACCAACTCCTTTGTGTTAGAAAGAATAACGTGTTTTAGCCTCCCAGTAGCACACCGATACTAATATTAGCATTAGTGTAGCCATTGATACACTAACACTGAATACGAATATAGAAAGACAAAATACGCGGACGTAACAAACAAAACATTTAATAAGCCAAACAACTTACGTACATATATTCAAAAGATTTACATATGTCCCAAGACAAATGATTGTCCATATTGTCCTAAAGGAACGAGGAGGTTTACAGAACGAGAACGAAGAAATACCAATTTTATGGCTTTTGATCGTCCGCAGATAAGTGAATAGAAAGTACTTTTTTCTTTCGCTAGGCCGTGCACATGTTGACTAGTTTCCACGTGTGTGGACACCCTGGTGGTCAGGAAGGTAAAGAGGCCTTTCCCCCAAGAACGGAAGCAAAGATAAAAAGGGACAGAAGAGTTCTACTCTCTAAAAGGGGTCAAACTCCCATGAGCTCAACCCAAGGGAAAACAACTGTGATCTCCCTACAATATATACAAAGACTCGTAAATAAGATCGCGCGCTGCCTGTTCAACAATATAACGGGAGAAACTTGGAAGCACGATTTATTCTCCCATTATTATTTCTCCCATTATGGGCATTATTATAACCGTGATATAATAACATCGTAGTTCATGGACGGAATTCCCAAAAGGAAAAAGAATGATAAACATACTTTGTTTTCAGAGAGACTTTTATACCACTAAGACACACAAAACTATATATATACATATATACACTATATATCATATATCTACACAGTGAGCAGAGGGTAACTAGAAACAGTATGTAAGGGTTTTACATATAATATGGAGATTCTTCTGTATTTCTGAAGAAGTCATGTTTAGGGCTGCAGATTTAAACGGGTTGGGTTCATCGACTATGTTGCAGGCGAGGACATATTCCACGAAGGGGAAACGGCAAGTCTTGGGTTTTCTCAAACTGCGAGCCAAAATTTCTTTCTATATTTGAGGAAGGTATATTCCAAAAAAGAACCGGCACCATGGACTTGTAAGTTGTAGCATTTGGCAGCGGGCGGAAGCCGGAGTAGAATGAATAGACACGTGTGTCTTGGCACCAATAGGTTTACTGACTGAATGACTGGCCACTTTCGCCACTGTAGGAAGTGACGTCACTACGCGGCCGTCACGTGACCCATATGACTGATCTTCACAAATATTCATAAATAGTTACATCGGTCACACGACTACATGCCTATCCAGACACCTTACGTTACACCTATCTGATTACAGTTCTATTAAAAACCATTTAACACACACAAACTTACCAGACTCCATACGAAATATACTAGTAGAAAATACAAACATAATAACCTCATCCACATATAAAAAGATTAAAAATAATGGATGACTTAATAATAAAAAAGAAAACAACACTTAATAATGTTAACTACGAACACAGCCACAACGTGGTGTGTTCGGAAAATAAAACATCTCTATAACACTAAAATCATACACACAACGCAAACACCCAGTTATGCCTGAAAAAATCATCTTTGATAATGGCTAAAAGTATGGCCGAAACGCTCGGAATAATAGAACAATTGGATAGTTTCTACACACTTTGTGCCCCAAAAAAGAAAACACTTATCCGAACACAAGAAAGATTAAATAAAAAGCTTAATCGTGGTACTTTGTCTGTCGTTTTTAACTATCATATATATATATATATATATATATATATATATATATATATATATATATATATATATATATATATATATATATACTAGATTGCGTAGCATTATAATATTCATTTCACATACTCAAGTATAGTATGCTTTAAATATACACCAAACATACTTAAACTTTATCAGTAATTGTTAAAAAGCAAAAACGACATATAAAAAATTAAGAGTATCTTACGGCCTGTGTTGCTGAAATAACAAAAGAGATAATTGAAATAAATAGGTTTTTCTGCTTTTGTGAGAGAGGGCGGTTTAAGTCTCGCTGAGTGATTAATAGCTTATAACAGATGGGTCATGGCCATAGCTTAAGTTACTCGAAATCAACAAGGCCCTTCCACTGACAGTAGTGTCCCAACATTAAAACCACTATTATTTCAATATAGCCTACACAGGCTTATATCATACAGCATACACAAAAGTACCACCCCCATAAAAGTACCACTCGAGGTGGATCGCCCCCTTTAGCTACGGCACTAAAACTAGTTACGTCACTAAAAAAACTATTTATTTCAGTTTTTTTTATATTAAAAATCAGAACGTGCGAATTCCAAACAATAATAAACAAATATAAAGAAAACCTTAGTATGTCTGTTAAATAAATCATTTGTATTTACAAACATATGTAAATGAATTCAAAAGAGCAAAATGAAGTAAACATAGTCATTGGTTGAGTTAAACTCTTTGGGTAGTTGGTCCACGAAAAAAAATCGGTGGCTTAGAAAAGACTTTGATCGTCAGCGAAGATTCACTGACCGTCCGAGGTGTTGTTGGAGATGATTTGTTTGAAGTCGCTGACACGTATTCCTTTCCGCACGCTCGGGAGGAGGAAACTATATAGCCACATTTACTTTTGCGTTTGAATGGCATGGAGACAACCGCATCACTGTCTTGAAAGTGGAAATCTATAGTTTTCTATGAGAATTTTTTTCCCCGAAATAGACTCGAGAAAAATAGATTTAGTTTTCTCTGATTAGTCAAATATTTTACATACTAGTGTTAATTATTACCAATAGACACTTTGATTTAAACGATGTGTGCAGCATTGTGGAATATTTTTGAATATTTGTATTTATTGTCTGTTATTGTGTAGAAAATAATGTTTCGGTGTGTTTTAATACGGTATAATGTGGATAATTGTGTTGGAAATAGGGTTTATTTCCGATACACATGCTGTTTCATATTTGTATATTCATTTGAATTATATATGTATTTGTTTACTTGATTTAATGTTAACATGAAACTCTCTGAGGTATGTTTAATTATTTTATCTTTCTACTTATGTAAGTGTTCATATTTTTTCTACAATTTACTTGGTTTTATTTTATAATCTGATTTTTTCAGCTGGTTCTATATTATTCCAAAATAAACATTAACCAACAATGTCCTATGTCGATGGCTGAATAGATGCGAGCTAGTAAGCAATATAATTGATCGACATAAAGAAAACAGACGACACGATTTGTTGAAGAACGGGAATTTTTTTTTTCGTACTTCGCATGTCCATTTTGGACTACAAGAGGGAGTTCTGTCCATTGGATCAGCACATAATGCAATAATAAACAAATTCAATAACAAAGGCAATTGAATACAAAATAATACCACTTGTCAACTTTTGCAACTTTAATTTGTTTTCCATTTAATTTTGCCTCTAGTCCAGATTCAGGAGAGCGTTTATGGAAGTTGGAATGATTTTAATTCCACAAGACACCTATGAAAAATGAAAAAAAAACAAAAAAAAATTAATATATATTTTTATGGGTTTGATTACAAGGATTACAAGGCACAATAAAAAGATTTCAATGGGGTCAAACCTATTTAAAAGGGTACATTTACTTTGAAGGTATAAAATGTGAATGTGCTTAATGATTCTTATGATTTGATGTGAGTTGTCAATGTTCGTGACAGAATCCGTTCGTGCCGTCAGAGTAGAGCATTGTTTTGAGGACAGTACTCTGTCGTAGAAACGACTATTTTTGTTACAATAGTTGGGGTGAAAATAAGACTTAATTCTGTCATGAATATGACAATTTGGTTGTCAAGAATTCGTTGAGGAGAGGTTATGCTTGGTCTGGTTTTCAGATGTTTTGGAAGACTTCGCATCACCCACTTCTTTTGATGTTCGTATTGCAGAGATTTTTATAACCAAATGTCGGCTCCGATTTACCTGAAATATTTTGGCAGTCAACACAAAAATTTCAGGTTGCAACCGGCTTAAGAAATCACTTTTATCAAAACAATTTATTGTGGTAGAAAAAACAATTCTACTTTTCTTTCTCTTTCCTTCACCTTCAATTGACACCCTTCACTCCTTGGTGAAGTAGCTTTACACAAAGGATGGCAAGGTTCAGGTTTCAGTAATTATTTTATTACCTTCATCCTTTCCCCCAAACTACCGAGAGTTGAAATTTAATGAAAAAAATACTTTTTAACACAACAAAATAATTCGGCAAAGCGTCTTTCCAAAAATAATTCTATTAGTATTCTATAATTCTACTACTTACTAGTAAAACAAGCACTTTTCTTTGTTCGAAATGAGGTACCTGGTTTGAAACTGAAATACCATAATGGTGAGTAAAGGATGCACTGAACAGTCAAGTGAAAAGTTATAACACAAACACTACCGACTCATGTCTCCAGCTTACACAGAGACTTGCGTATTACTCTACATCTTTAAGGCGTAGAGACTATACTACAAGGCATAAAACCTGTGTGCCATATTTTTATGTCGGAGGGCTATACCACAAGGTTTACTCAGCGTAATCTAGAAAGCTGGCAGCGTATGGATGAGTAGATCCTTCAGGCAGCTTCCCCGAAAGGGGTAATGGACTTTCAAGTAATAGCGGAGCAAGTAGCTGCGGTGGCGCTTCTGCTAAAGACGGTAACGGCAATGAAGCACTTGGCTGCTTCAGTTGAAGGTCTGGCGTCAGTTGAAGTACGGGACCCTCAGTTGACATATGTAATTTCAAATGCTTGTAGTTATGTCACAGCTCTCCCTCAACGGTCTGGACAAGGTACGATCTGGATGCTCATTGCCGAACAACCTCTCCCGGACTATTCTAGCTCTTCCTCCTCCTCCATAAAGATAGAGTTTCCAGGACTTAACTCCGGAAGGGTGTGTGCACGCCGATCGTGGTATTGCTTCTGTGACGCCTTCGAACACTATCATATGTCTGTGTTAGCTTTTCTAATAATAATAAATGTTGTTATCGTTATAACTTGCGTCTAAGTCTTTTCCTTAATCTATACACTTCAATAGCAGAAGAGGTTCTCTTGGCAGTGCTGAACTCTTCTCTTGCCTGTTTTCGACATTTCATCATACCTAGATGTTCAGCGTTGGAGGATTTATTTCTTCATAGTGGATGGAATGACAATACTATCCCCACTTAGTAGCAGCCCAACAACATGCCTCAGCTCGTTCCGGACGTCAAGTAATTCTCGGGCTACTAAACTGACACCTTGCCTGAAGATGGGCTACTCCCCACTTTGTAATCAAGGCACTGCCTTCAAGCTCACGTCTTCTTAGGCACCTTGCCTTATTTAGTGCAACTCCTCATCCGTGACTGGCCAAGAGCAAGCTACCATGTTGAGGTGAATATACACATCTTCCTCCAGTTAACTGCTCCCTCTCCCTCTCCCTCTCTCTCTCTCTCTCTCTCTTTGTAAGGCTTCATGATAAGGCATCTGACGTGACCATCGTCTTTCCTGGTCAATGCTCGGCGATCGGTTTGTAGAGCATCAGTCGAATGAGCTTGCGCTGACATCTCAGTTGTGTTTCTGACAGCTCTTTTGAGTTGATACGTGGAACGAATGGCTTGTCATCACTCTAGTCCCACCAGGTATCTGTCAAAACGTTTTCAAGCTCACACTATTTCAAGGTACTGTTTTTCTATTCGGGTGTATCTCTGTTCCGTGCATGACAATGTTCTGGAACAGTCCTTTGTGACGATTTTAGGTCGTCAGTAAGAGAAACTGGAATTATACATGACCGTAGCAGAGACAATGATGATGATGACGAAGGTGCCTAGAAACAGTGGCACGGGCAAGTTAAAAATAGAACAGAGGGAAATTTGGGCGCCGGAATTGGATGAAAGTTAACCAAAGGTGACGACCCAAGTTCCAGGGTATAGAAAGGAAGGGGACTTTCGCGCCAATGAGCGCCCACGGTCATAAGTTGAGAAGGAAAGTCAGTTGCTGTCGGGATCTGCTGGAGTGAAGATCGCCCACATGAAAGCTCTGACACTTGGAAAAGACTTATGGGCAACTCCGTTATATTCTTCTAACGTGAATTGAAGAAAGCGCGGCCTTAAGAAAAATCCGTGCAGAACATCAAAAGAAGAGGAATTGATGTTGATATCGAGGAAAAATGTGTGTCTCAATTGAAGAGATAAAGGTAAAAAGAAGAAACAAAAGGAAGGAGAAAAAGAAATCGCACAACAATGAGGTTGGTCTTTCTTTTCATTTCTGTATGTTAAATATTTGGATTGTATTTGCGAGCCATATGTTCCTCTATCTATTGGAAAGACTTGTAAGTTTAAATAATATTATTCGGAGAGCCACCATGAAATTTGCATGAACATCTTCATGCTCCGAGGACTATCAAAGCCCTAACAAAAACGTGAAGGGGCCATTGCCTTTTCGTCATCATTTGTAAAAAAAAAAAAAAAAAGAAGAGAAAAAGAAAAAAAAAGTTATTCCCCTTGCATTGAAGGCAAAAGAGTTTATAATAAAATAAAATAAAAAGAGAAAAAATAAAAGCGAGGGATAAAGTGCCAGCAAGCAGGAAAGTGATTAATTGACATTTTCTTGTCCCTTACGATATGAACACGAATGCAACCTGACTGAGTTACACAAAAGATCGATTTTCCATAAATGTCCGTTGTCTCTTCTTCTTTTTATTTGTTATTGTTGAAATAAAAAAGGAAAGAAAAAGGAAAAAAAAATTGTTTCGTTTGTTCTTTTACAGAGGATAAGAAAAAAACCAATTCGTTCACATATAGATTTTTTCACAGGTCCAAGCCCATAATCGTTTATTTCGAGTAGATGGAAAGCAGGGTAGCCTCATACCACACCCTGGAAGATTCATCTGCAGTGAGGAGACAGTACGAAATAAGCGATTGGCGCGTCGCTCCAGGTAATTTCCCCTCTTGCCGGCTGGGACATATTTCTCAAAAGGCATCACGTTGAGAAATCAAAATAAAACCCAGAAGGAGAACGTCACACCTTTTTTGAGCTCTTGAAGGAGACATCCACTAAGTCGAAACGACGAAAGGTCGTTTGGAAAAGGCATCTGTTTTGTGTCGGAACTGGCTAGGATAGCGAAACTATTTTATCGGATCAGTAATTGGCACCAAGAATGCAAATACGTCCAAATGGCCACCCACTTGATGCTGGCGAAAAGCTGATTGACGAATTCCAGGTGATTCGGTTAAGATAAAGAGTCTAGGGTGTGAGGTCTCCTCGAAGAGAAGAAAGAAAAGGGGGGGAAAAAAAAGTGAAGATATTTTTTTTTCTTTGAGCAAGATTTTTTAAACCGAGGCTAGTCTGACCACACCCACGCCGCTGAGCGCCCATTGGCTGAATGGTGACGTGAGCGTTAGGCGGAGGTAATCATGTGAAGTAGGAGGGGAGGCCTGTTGGCACCCATTGAGGGGATAGGTGTGAGATGCCACTGTGAGAGAGAGGGGAAACCCGTTGACACGCTCTGAGGGTATGGGTGAGATACCAATATGAGAACAGAAGAAGGTGGGAAGACGGAAGACTTCCAAAAATGGAAAATAATAAAATTTTCCTGACCGAAAACAAAGAAGTGGATTGTGGGTTTAGAATTATCAAGGAACCTCAAACCCCGACAAGCCCACCCCGGTTTTGGTCAGCATCCATATAAGCAGAGTCGCAGCGAGTGAAAAGCAGTTGGGGTTGGAGACAGACAGGCAAGCAGTTGCACCCGCCTCGCAGATAGCTGACCTGAAAGATTCGCGCAAATTCCGAACTCAATTTCTAACCAAGAACAATTTATTTTTGAAGAACGACTCACACCACCAAAACAAGTTTTACGAATATCGCCTGAAGAATCACCAAGAACCAGTTTCTTAAAGAACAAACAACTTAAGATGTTAAGACTCGCCTAACAAACACAAAGTGTCACGAATCCATATAGCGGGTTGGGAAGTAGACGCAGTCCTGTATTCAGCAACCATATATAAAATATTGTTATCCTTTTTTAACACATTTGAACTTTTCGAGTTATTATTTTATTTTCTCTTACATATACTTGTGCGATATCACCCTTATTCGAACTCGGCTTGCATTACGGCCCAGCGACTGATTGATTTCGTCTGCCTAAGATCAATTCACAACGTGGGTAGGTTAGACTGGAAGTCAAAGCAGTTACTTCGGTAACCAGACGTTGGAAGCGAGCTGGGAACGACAAGGCTGATACCGAATCTAACCAGATTCCCATTTGAGACATTTTTCCAAGTGCTGGACATTTTCCTTTTGCGTAGGATGCTCCACACCTACCTCAGGCGTTCTGCTGGTAATTTCTAGTTGCTGAATGACGCTTACATCCGTTCTTGTTTGAACGGTGAGAAATAGTGCTGGTCTTCGTGTACTATGTCAACAACGCTTTGGCCTACATTCTCTGATATTCAAACTGTAGCTTCACTGCTTCGTTTCGGCGAGCAGTAGCAATAGCATGAGATCGGAATGGAGATGAATCTTTTCAGAGTTCTTGGTTTCTGATGGCCACTACTCTCCTTTATAGCAACTGCTATGCTTTTCTACGCCCACAATTTATTCGTCTGCAATTGGCTAGTAAATCAATACTGCTTTTCTATAAGACAATTTGGCAATCGCAGTCATCGCTTTGAACTTTTCGGTCGTGAACTTGCTCACATATTTCTTTGATACAAAATCAGTAATTGGTCAAATTTTAACCAATTAAACATTTTAATACTAAATCAATTTTTCCCGCGTTTTCGCTCGGAGCCTATCGGTAGCTTTAAAAGAAGCAATTTTTCCACAAGCCGCCAGTAGAGTCCAGCTATTTTCACCTGTCCACACAAATCTACGACTTTTATTACAACATTTCAAACGCACACAGACACAGATTTTTGTAACACATTATACATATTTCTCCCTGTGACTCAGCCAAGTTCATGAACCAGAACTCTATTAATTTCTCTAAACAACACATTTCTTAATTAACTGTATTCTATTCTAACAGCGTTGTTTCTTTGCTTTTTTTTTTTTTTTTTTAAATCGTTAAATGTACAATAGATAGATGCGCTAAGAACACGCTTCACACCATAATCCTGTAGCGGTTGTTTACATACACCACGCCCACAAAATACTCAATAACCATTGGATAGAAAATAAGCACTATTTTCTATAGGACAATTTATATATCGCATGAGCCACATCAAATTTTCTGATGTTTACTTTGTCAAACCTGGTTTAGAAAAAAATCAGTGATTGGTTGATTTTTGACCAATAATATAATATAACACTCCTTTCAATATTTTTCCCGCTCTCGTTCCTGGAGCCTATTCAGAAAGTATAAATAACACGAAAATCAAAGAAAAGAACAGTAGCAAAAACAGTAAATCTCCAGAGCTCAACTTCGTACGTGAATTCTCATTCTTCTACTCACACACACACAGACACAAAATTACAATTGCACTACGCTGTGAACTGTCTGTCCAAAAAGCCAAGCAACCAACTCAGAATTCTATCATTCTTTTGTACAACTTTCTCATACTTAAACTCAGTTATCACATATTGCTGAACTCTGAACATTTCAAACAAGAAAGTTCTTTTAACACATATTTACAATCTCACATTTATTATTAGTACAACGGGAACTATTTCCTCTTTCTTAATCTTAACTTTGTTTCACCAAACACAATTGTTGTACTCGCTTGTTTTCCAATTGGCAATACATGTTATTGTTGATTACTGAATCAGTGAATAATCTCTTGTTATTCCTTCTTTGTGTTTCTTTGTAAAATTTAAATGTGATGTGCTAATCAAAAACGCAACCTTCACCAAAGCCTTCTTAACAATTTTATAGCACGCCACAATCCAGTCCTCCTTATTTGGAAAATCTGAACCCTGCAACAATTTGTAGACGCTGTAACATATTCTTCTATATTTTCTTTCCCTCTTTTGAAATTGTTCACGAATATATTACGTTACGCTGAGGTATGAAATGTTCGAACTTTCGTAGCACTGTTGCATAGTTCTTTTTCTCCTGTTCAGCCAGTTCAAAAGACTTGAAAATCCTGTCTTCCTCTGGCTGGACCTATTGCATGTAGCAAGGAACTCATTTTATTTTCGCCTTCTTATTTTACAAGCTTTGATGCAAGATGATTGAAAATGCTTCAAATCTTTCTTTGAACGCGGGCTATTTAGTTGGGTCATGGAAGGTAAAAAGAAAAACTAAAAAGGGTGTTCACGGATTGAACGCCCTTTTGATATATACTTATGGAAAATACAGAATATTCGAAGAAACGTTCGTTCAATCACTGGGGTAACACTTTGTTTTGTGTGCATGGCTGAAAGGATGTGGGCTAATAACTAATTAATTGATCGACATAAAGCAAACAGACCAAAGGATTCCGAAACTTATTCGTACCGCGCATGCCCGTTCTGGACTAGATGCGAGAGTTCTGTCCCTTGGATCATTATGCCACCATAATAATACGACGTCCAAGGAAGACCGAAGAGGATATAGCGGCCAAAACGCTATAAAATTAAAATACAACCACAAAAGCGAGGGAATTAAATTGAATAAAAGTAAAAACACTGATTTTCTTTTTTCACGTACAAAGAAAAACAAATTTCAAGGAGAACAATATCGCCTTTAAATCTTCTGTTGAGTTAAAAAGAAATTAAGATCGTACTATATCTATAAGAAGAGTCGCCTTGGTACGGTAACAATAACATTAACAATCTATGAGATAGAAGAGAGAGAGAGAGAGAGAGGTGGGGGAGTGACCAAGAAAGTGGGGGAGGGGTGTGATAAGAACGAGGGTAAAGAAGGTCACCAAATAGAAGCGAGGCAGTAGCTGAGTTTTGTCACGACGGTCTAGTATTTAGTTTTGTTGTTTTCGAGAAAATTCCGTCTATCCATGTTTTCTTTGGCGAAGTGTACAAAGTTAGGTTTCGGTCGCGGGGTTTTCCGTGGTCTGCCCGGGGTGTTGAATAGTAATCAATACCAAGTTGCTACATTTGCCACTGTTCCAACTCCAATAAGGCAACCCGAAATAAAGCAAGTCAAGGTTAGTGTTTCAGTTTTTTACTGTTTTGTTTGCAAGAAAAAACAGTTATACCTTTCTTTCAGTTTCATTCTTTTGCTTACACTTTTTATTTCGTATTCTTACTTTTTTTTATTTGAATAAGTTTATTATTGAGTTAAAAACTGATTGCTCTCTAGAATTTGGGGACATTTTGCTGAAAAAAGGTTATTTAAATTGTAAGGATTAAAAAATAAAAAATAATTCCTGTGACTCTGAGTCACGTATATATTTTTTTTATTTCCAATCGGTTTCAAAGCGTCAGTGTTACTGTTCGTTGTTCGAGCTCAGAACTTCGAAGGTTGATTTTCTATGCATTTAAGAAGACCTTTCCAGTTCCAACCTAGATTGAAATCGTAAAACAATCTTGATTTTTCTTCTTCTCTCTTTAAAGTTTAGTTATAATTTTAAAAATTATGTCATTTAATCTTTATTGTGTTTGTCAAAAGACAGGACACCCTCTATTTCTAATTGACATAATGTAGAGACAAACAACTAAAATAAAATATTTGTCATTTGAGCTAAATATTTAATTTGCGATTTTTAGGCTTGTTCCAAGCCCCCATCTTTTTTGAAAACTAGACTGGATCGTTGAGAGCACAACAGAAAGAAAGCCAATAATAAAATATAAAATATTGAACTCTTGTGCGCATCTTATCAAAAAATAATTACTACAAGACCTTTTTATTTAAGATTAAAAAACAAAACAAAACAAATTGTTCTGTAAAAAATGAATAGTTGGTAATTGGTCGTTTTTAAGCTAAAATATCTTGTTATAGTGAAACTAAAAAATCATGAAATATTTTAATTAAATTATTCTATTGGAAGAATCTGTTCACTAAAAATTGGTACAATAATAAATAGTAATACAATAAATACATACACAACTTTTTTCTTTTTTTTTTTCATGAAAATGAAATCGAACAAAAAGCCCAACAACTCACGACTCACCCTATGTTATTTTCTTCTCCCCAGAGATTTTTTTTTCCAAACGTTACTTTTTTTTCTTTTAACTTTAAGAAGCATATGATATGATGGAATGATTTCATTGGCACTTTTTCCTTACCAAGTACAGTGGAACTTGAAAATAGTTTAAGAAAAAACCCTTTCTGAATTAATCAAAAACTTTGACCACAAAGTTTCCTTAGAAAACTATTTCAAACGAAGAAATAAAGTTTGTTTAAATAATATTTATTTTATTGTTGGTATAAGGCATGGGAATTATTATTTGTCCAAGTGATTTTACTTATTTTAATGAATCTGTATATTTTGCCATATTTTTATTAAAAAAAAAAAACGTTTACGCTTCACTGTTTTCAGCTTTAAGTTGAACAAGAAACTAACTGAGGCGTACATTTTAAATTTAAATTTTCTGTATTTGCGGCACGTTGTCGTGGTGGCGGCGGTTTTTTTTTACAGAGTAGCCCGAAAGTTTTGTCGCTACATACATAATTTTCTACTTCAAATTGCTGACAAGTGTTCCTACAGTTTGGAAGAGAGGGTTAAGGTGACAAATCTTTCGGACCACCCTGCACATTGCATTTCTACTCAAATCTTATATTCTGAGCTAATACACTTTCCCATAAATAATAAGAAATAATTAAATTTTAAATCTCATTTAAATTTACAATTGAACTGATGAATACAGTTTGAGCGGTATTCTTTAATCTTTTGAGTTTTATTTTTTTTGTTTGATATTGTGAAATCAAAGTTACTTTTTTTTTTCTAATGTATCTGAAGAATAGAATGGATTGTATTGTATGTTTTATTTTTTTACATATTCTTTTAACTTTTAACCAGTCACTTAAGTTAACTTAAGTTATTTATGAGGGAGGGGGACAAAAAGCTTACAAATTTCAAGTTTTCTTGTGTGTTTCAACAATACGTCGGCGATTATGACTCTCCACAACTTCCTATCCTTTGTAGCTTTTTCTTAAAACAGTGTCTTTTTAAGCAGTAAAGTTTTAAACTAAACACCCATATGGGCTTTTGTTGGCCAGGAGGAATAGATGAAAATTAAAAATACTGTTTGTTACATTTTATGCATCTGCTGTCCCATTCTTTGATATGCTGTTAGCATTGTTATTTGTGAGCTCTGTTTAGTTCTCCATTCTAGGAAATCCATGAAAGTTCTCTACAACTAACATAGATGGAAAAACCCATGTCCCCAACTTAAGCAGATAATAATGATGACCATATTATAAGCCTGTTTGTTCCTTCTGTTCATGGCCGGTGTGTACTACCAACACCCACCCACCTCTGGACTGGGTGGGGAACCTGATTGGAGGCCCTGAACAGTGCTTTGTGACTCTTACTATCTTCTCAGTATTTGCTTTTTTTCAATCTATATTGACATACATTACAAATTAAACTAAGTATAACTGACTATTATTGAATAAAAAATTTCAAAGCTTTTGATGTCATTCTGGGGGATTTTTTTTGTTAAAATTTATGAATTTGTCTTGAAAAGTCTTGAAAAAATGCTGCATAAAATTCACTATTTTTTATCCACAATGTTGAATGTGTTAAAATTCTTTAAGAATAATCTCAAGTTGACGTTAAAATTGCCAGAAAACATTGTTGATTTATTTAAGATGGAAGGATCTATTATGACATATCTCTAATTTGTATTTAGATACATTGTATTTATTTTCAATTTTTCTAGTTGAATTGTTCACCTAAATTGCATATGATCCATTAATGTTCATAATTAGGTTACGATAAAATTTGTATTTTATATGAATGCTACCTTATGAAAATTGGAATGTAGTAGTGTGGGAGCCCCCCCCTCCCCCATATCATAAATTTGTGAGTGAGAGCACCAGCCCTGCTTTTATTAGTAGTTTAGTATGTTCATTACATTACCATTCCCTCGGATAAATAATGAACTGTTCTGTTTTGATTGCAAAGAAAAGACAGAAGGGAGATTTATCAAAGATGTTTAGTTTTACGGTGAAAAGGAAGGCATACATAAGAAAAAGGAGGCAAGAACACTAATGTTCACTAAAATGGAAAACATTGTTAATTTTCAATCATTTCATTTGTACCCTCTTACTTTAAATAATGATTTCTATCCATACTTATGGTTGCTAGTGAAATATTTTGTAAATGTCAAACTTGAATATTTAACGATGCAGTAGGAGACTTTCCATGACTATTTTATAGTCATGGAACTTACAAAGAGCTTATTCAAGAGTCACTCAAAGTATGGGGTTATTGAAGAAGGTTGTTATGTGAGCAGTAAGAGGCACAGTTTATGGGGATCTGTGAGAAAGATGATTGCTAAGCCTAGACTTGAACAGGTTAAGATTGTAGTGGTCAGGAAAGCATCTCCTTGGAAGTCAGTTCTACAAAGTAGCCATTTGTAGAGATTATTTTCTGTAATCTATATATAGAAAGATTGAAATATGCTGAGGAAAAATAGACTTTAAGAAGGAACTTTATGTACTAATGTAATTATATTAGTTATCACTTCCCCTGCTCTGGACATATCTCTTTAAAAATCTTACGTTACCAGTTGTTAATGTATTTACACTGTGAAATGGCAACCCTTAGTGTTTGCTGTTAGATAACAGCTAATGCTAATTCAAAACCAGCATAGATATATAGTAATGTACAATATAACCTGTTTTGTATTGTATTTTTTATTATACAATGTGTTGGAGGTATCGTTTAGCTTAATCTGTACTTCAGAGTATCTGAACAAAATGAAAATGGTGGCACCCATGAGAAATTGTTATCAGTGTCTTTATAGGCATTTCCCAAAATGGGCCTGTACAGCCAGGCAACAACACTGTTATAACAATGAAAATGTGAAGAATCTGCTCAACAAAATTATTTTCTTGGTGACTAAAGAGGTTGTGTATTTCACACCTGCAATAATGGAAAATTGGTATGATAATGACATTTTCCTACTCTTATATTTAGCTTTTTCCTGCATGTGGCTTCATAAATATCTAATGGTGGGGAGACATTTGATAAGAACTTTTTTTTTTTTTTTTTTTGCATTGGTCTGTAATGTGTGCAGTAGAGATTTACAATGCACGGCAAAGTGAATCATAATATAAAAAAAAGAAAACTGGAGTGAGTGAGTTCTCATGCATGACTTGTTTTGGGGTATTTTTATTGTACTGAAATTAAGTACATTTTTATGAGTGGATTAGTGATAATAAAGGGAAAATAAAATAAGACACTCATTTTTTTTATTTTTTTATTGCTCTGAAATGTACATTTCATAAAGAATTGTTTTAATATGAATAAAACCTTTCTTGCAAGACATTTTTCTTTTGTTTCTTAAATCTTTATGTAACTTTTATAATTTAATTTTTTTTTTAATTTACATGATTTATGTCTTAATAGTTTGATTGATAACCTCTATCTTTTATTGCTGTTGTATCACATGAAACATCTTGTTAAAATAAGTACCATATATTATTGGCAATGAACAGGTTTGGTGTGGGGAATACAAAATGGGGGAAATATCATGAATACCATGTTACGCTTGAAGAAATTTCATTATACCACCAATGTCTGGAAATTTGGTGTTTTTGTACTTCTGTATTAAATTATTTAGTGAGTATTTTAGTGAAATAGCATTCATCTATTTGGTTGTATTCTCATGCCTCTGTTATGGAGATGAATCATGTAGCCAGTATTTATTAATCCACCCACGAGGATTAAATGTGGCACAAGGCCGGTTTAATGTGGGTTGCCCGCGAGCCCGTAGGCTCGGCCAAAAATATGACCTTTGAACCCGCCTGGACGGGTTCAGGTCCTGTCTACCTCCCCGAAGGCAAAGCTTCCTCCGAGTTCCTCTCTGCATCAGAGAGTTCGACAGAAGCCAGCCCGCATGATCACAAAGCACAGATACTACACTTTGATCCTAAAACGGGCCGGAATCATGTAGCCTGTGTAATTGGATAAATCTTTTTAAAAGCAAATAAGGTCATGCTTGGATCATACCAAGCAATGTATCAAACATATGGCAGGTGGGTGTTATCATTTTGGTTCTGAAATTTCAATAAGTACCTGAATACTAAAATGTTATCAAATGGTATGGTACAGAACCTTGTTATAGTGGCATTTTTCCTTTCATTCAATTTTGTCTATCATCTTACATGAAGAAAATCATTTTTTTTTTTTTTTTTTTTTTTTTTTTTTTTATTGAATTTATTTCCTTTTGGTTAACAAACAAGATAAAATAAATCGAGAACTTTGGTATTTTAGTACTCGTATTTCAAAATTTTAATAGACGTCCTCATAATGTTTTGGATTTTTATCCTTCTATGTCTCCAATGAGGTTTGTACTTACAAGGTTGTTAAATCTCCAATCCAGTAAATGTTAATATGAAAATTGGATCATACAATATTCCTTTTTTTTTTTCTTTTGTATTGCAAAAAATAATTGGTGCAGCCAACTGTTATCTTTCCTTTGTAAATTTCTGGTTATATGTATTTTAACCCTGTTCATGTTATATTGGCTTATCTCAAATATAAGCAATGATTAGAATTTACTTGTTTTAATATGGCTAGTTTATCTGTACAGACAATCTAGTCACATTTCCTTGTAACAAATTAGAAAATAAAGCAAAAAGCTGATGACTATTGTTGATAATGCAAAATACAATTGTAAATCTAGTGTATATGACCAAAGCAGGAAATTGTTTCAAAATTTACAAGAAAAAAAATCATTTATATTTACAAAAAATATCTGTCACTAGAATGCCTTGGAAAATTAGCATTAAATTACAAGACATTTTATGTAGGAACACATTGTTTTGTTTCAGTAGTGTATTTGTATTTTGTTAAGTATCTTGCATATGTTTATATGCATATGCAAACCTCTAGGCAGACAAAATGATGGCATTTGTTCTTTTTTACATAAGGAATCTCAGAAAGTGAGAGGCTTTATGCTGAAGGCATAAAAAATGGAGCATCAAATCTAGCACAAAACGCATCTTTATTTCATTTTTCTTTGACCATATTTTGTTTTCATGATCACTTGTATTCACTTCCTGGTGGACCTGTGAACATTATAATCTTATACTGATGTGCAACTTTCATATGTATAAAGATTTTTAATAATTATGCAACTTAATTAGGATTTGTATCAATTAGAATTCAAAATTTTCTTTTTTTTATCTGTCTTTATGTAAAACTAATTTTCCTTTGTATTATTTTATAACAAATCTTAAGCACTTCATCAACAATGAATTTGTGGATTCTGTTAGCAAAAAAACATTCCCAACGATTAATCCTGCAACAGAGGAAATCATTTGTGAAGTGGCTGAAGGAGATAAGGTAAGTAAAATGCAAATATGAGTTTTTAACTTAAAATATTTTAACTGAATAAGTTTACATTAAAAACCTTACCCTGACTTGACATCTATGAAAGTAACTCTATACTGATACAAATTATTAACACCTAACACCCCTCCCTATTTAAACAATTCGCCCTGGCTGTTACCATGGAAATTTTGATTTCAATTATAAATATGCTATTAAAACACCTAAATTTCAAAAATAAGTTATTCCCAAAAAAATTTCACTTGAAGATGGAACAGAGCTTACTTTAATTCAATTTAATTCAAATGATTATATCGAACATTTCGGCTCTTGTTTTGAAACATGAGACCTCTTATGTGGCGTGTTGGAATCATATTTTTAAAGAAATAATTATATATATATTTTATGCAGTAAGGGGATTTATGTTGTGCAATTACTGACCTCTTCTTTTCTTTATCTTACCTAGGCTGACATTGACATTGCAGTTAAAGCTGCAAATGAGGCTTTTCGTCTTGGTTCACCCTGGCGAAAAATGGATGCAGCACAGCGAGGATATCTTATGAACAAGCTAGCTGATTTAATTGAGAGAGATGCACAATACATTGCTGTAAGAGTATGAACTTTTTATGTAAATTTAATTAATAAAAGTTGTTACATTGGTTCTTTTGTAATAAGATTATCTTGACAGTACTTGTTTGCAGTGATGTGCAGAGGTTTGGTGATATCTGGGGCCAACTCCTTGATCATATGATCCTATGACTCAAATAGTGGAGGGATCTATAGGGCCTAGTACTGATAAATGTGAGAAAGGAAGACTTTTTAAATATGTAAAAATGGATGCGACCTGAAATAATTTATTTAAATTAAATATAATCTAAATTTTTATTTCACTCTTTGATTGGATGTCCTCCCATTATGGATGCTCAGAACCATCAGACCCTCCTCTGCCACCACCTTGTACTTGTTTGTAAGGTTAATAGAAATCTTTGGTTTCATGTCTGCTTCCTGAAGAATTACTAGAACAGACAATTTATCTGAACTTTTGAGATTAAAAATGACTACTAATGCTTTTGAAAATTTCATGGTTTTGCTATTTGAATTTTCTAATTGTAATTAAGTTAATATTTGTGTTTTATGGCTATAAAATAACAAACTTTTCTTTATAGCATTGTTAAATATTTGACAAAATATAGTAAAAATCATAAGCTTGAATTAAGGTGATTATTTTAAAAAGTTTACAGATGAAAATATTTAAAATTTATAAGTTTTCTATTCTATTTCACTGAAGCAGGCATTAAAAATTGAGTGCTCCCCCTCTCTCTCCCCCCTCTCTCCTACATCTTCTCACAATCAAAACTGAATAGTCCATTATCTGAGATATTGGCAGGGCATGATGTGCTGTGCTAAGGAATGAAGGAACAAGCAGAATTATATGACTATTATACTCATTTACAGCCACATTACATTGAAACCTCAGTATCCATATGATCATCAAAGTTAAGCAGTATTGAGCACAGTCAGTAACTTGATGGGTAACCACTTTGGAATATCAGATGCTGTAAGCTTAAATTTGTGTGTGGTGTAATGGCTCAGAATTAGAAATCAGAGAACCAAGTTCCAATTCCAGTCAGGTTCATTATATTCACTTACATGAAAATACCCTTGGGGGAAAAGGTATGAATTCATATCTTCTCCCTTCAGCTATGGGCTAAATGCAAAAACAAAAAAAAATATTCTTACAATCCAAAATGATTCAGCTTTAAATTACCTACAAAGGGTTGATAAAATCAAATCCATATCGGCCACTTTTGAATAGATAAAAAAAAAAAAAAAAAAAAAAAAATTGACACTGCTCATCTTAATTGCAAAAAATCCTAATCTATCTTTTCTACAAATTTTTTTCTGATGGATAAAAACATTTTTATTTGTTACAAAGTCACAAAGGTAGGTATAAAATTTATTCTCCCTCCACAAATTCATAAAAAGCTAAAAATTTATTTATTTTTTTTAATAAATGATAATTTTATTTTTTAGTCTCTTGAAACTTTGGACAATGGAAAACCCTACAAGATAGCCTATTTGGCTGATGTTGCTCTTATTGTCCAGTGTTATCGGTGAGTGACAATTTTAACAACAGACTTGTTTGTCGTCTCTTGACTGCAGTGCAATGTCTCCCACAGTGTTTTTGGTGGGAGGTAGGTAAAGATGGCATGTAGTTGTTTGTAGCTGAATTTTAATTTGAAGTTTCCACTGTTTAATTTGTAATTAATATTCATTACTAAATTGAGTATATTGACAAGGGAATATTATTTTTCAAAATAATTATTTATGTCAAAAATAAGTTTCATAATTTGGCTGAGAACTTACTGTTGTACTTGTGTATATCTACATAAATTAGAATTTTGTATTTTTCTTCTGACAAAATATAAAGGAAAATACTTGAAATAATATTGTACTAGAGGCTAACAAAGTATGGCACAAATCCAAAAGCACATAGTGAAAGATGCCTTCAGAAGTTGAGCAAAGTATTAAGAGATTGGAAAATGTCCTTAGAAACAAGAAAAGGGTACTGCACCGTTCGGGATCACCAGTCACATGACTTGATTTAGTTGTAGGGCTGTTAAGCACTTGAGCAGCTCCTTCCATGTGTCTCAGTTGCGTGCCAATCTCTGAATTTCTCTGGAGGATCTTCCAGTCCCCTTAGTGACATTCTCAGCCTATTTTGTTTTGTTTTTTTCGTCTGCATATTTGCTTAAAATGATACCTTATAGGATGATAGTGGAACAATTATTGGCTTTGATGTAATTATTCCATTTCAAAATCCTGTACTTGACTGTAGTTGGTGAAAGGGCAGGTCTTTCAACAAGCTTGTTTGTTGCCTGATTGTGTTTTGCTCTCATTTATGATCTTTAGGATGGTACTGTAGCATTTCACTTCTAAAGCTTGGATAGAACTGTCTATGGTGATACAAAAATTTATTAATACTATACAGACATTAAAAGTTGTGTGCGTTTTATATATCTATGTATGTATGAATGAATGAATAAAAAACAAAAACAGTGGGAAGAAGATCAAGGATAATAAAATAAATCACCATAAAAAGGTAAATTGAAACAGTAGCAAGAAGAAAATAACAAGAGCCTAACCAGTTTCCGATCATTGCTTTTCAAAACCAATCCAGGACAAACATGTAAATTGTATGACTATGACTTGATCTATTTCTAAGGTTGTTCTGCCCCCACATTGAGTTTCATTATTTACAATTATGAATGTCACTATGAAGCTGAATTTTTTAGGTATAACTAATCAAAATTTGGAGACAAGATTAGCATGTGCCAGCTAAGATCTATCATGGGAGATGGAATTATTTTGCATAAGCTGATTAATATTTCAGGTTCATTGATTGCTGAATGCTTAATAATTCCATGTGTAATAGGTTGTTTACCAGGGATTTCTTACCATAATCTTCAGAGGGTACTCAAATTACCACTATTAGAGACATTATACATTAGGTTTAGGCAACCTTCTCTCTAAAAGCAGAAGGAATGACTATTGTGCATACAGTTTAGATGTTTGTCCTTGATTGGCTTCAAAGAGGGAGTCACACACACACACACACACACACACACAATTTTAATAATTCCATTTTTATACGGCCCAGTTGGTGGGGCATCAGAATATGCCGACTGCCCCCCTGCAGAGAGTAAAAGTCCCTCAATGGGGCCACCTGTTGGCCATGGGTGGCGACCCGTAATGTCTGGGGACGGGATCCTGGTGGTTGAGCAGGTTGTGACCCAGGTGTAAAGCAGTCACAATCCTGTAACACACCACTTTGGCCCTTACCTGGGCTAGACGGGCGGTCGGAGGGGCCCGATCCGATCAATCGGCTGGTCATGTCAAGCCCCATCATATATAATCCATCCCAAACTTATAACTGACACTCCTCTTCCCAACCAAAACTAACACTTAACCCTAAATATGTGATGGAAGGCGGTGGCTGAGGGTCAATCAATTTGGGAGAAAAAAAAGGATCTGACACACTTGCTAAACCTTCACAGCCGTAATACTTGGAAAACGGAAACAAAGGAACACGTGTGCTCATAGACTCCTCCCAAAGAGAGTATATCATTCACGTAGCCCCGACATGGCAAGGCAAATGGGTTTCCCCCTTGTCATGTCCCAATACTGGACTCCGCGGTGGGTAGGGAGCAAGAATGATGAAAAAAAATAAAAACAATCAATGGAAAAAAAGAAATCTTCCAAGAGACCACATGTGGATAACGACTCGGAAACAGAAAATGACTGCGAAAACTTTCCACGATTTATTGTACTTGAAGCAATAAGCAAAAAAGCATTAACAGAAATTTCACCATTTAAAATACAAAAAGCAATATCAAATATCATTATACCAAAAAATGTAAAAAAATTACAAAATGGAACACTACTAGTAGAAGTAGAAAAAAAGATATATGCGGACACATTAATAAGACAAAAAAAACTACAAGAAATAGAAATAAAAGCCTACCCACACCAAACCCTAAATTTCTCAAAGGGAGTAGTAAAAAGCAAGGAGCTCTCCCTGTGCACTCTAGAGGAGATCAAAATAGAACTCCAAACTCAAGGAGTTACAAATGTTAAAAGAATAACAATAAAGAAAAATGAAGTAGAGATACAAACTAATACCTACATTATAACTTTCAACTCCCCCCAAATTCCAACAACAATTAAAATTGGATATGAAAGTATAAAAGTAGAATAATACGTACCAAACCCTCTTCAATGCTATAGATGCCACAAATTTGGGCATCACAGAGATTCCTGTAGAAATAAAAGAATATGTGGAAAATGTAATGAAAAAGAACCTGAACATAAAGAGAACTGCCCAAATGAGAGCCTATGCTCAAACTGTTTGGGAAACCACTCTGCTCTTTCAAAACAATGCAGTATATATAAACAGGAGAAAGAAATAATTAGAATAAAATACAAAAAAAATATATCTTTCATAGAAGCACGAAAGGAAGTTAAAAATAACATAAAAGAAAACACCTATGCTTCCATGGCACAAAAAGCAAATAAAATAAACAATGAAGATAAAATAAAAGGTTCAATTGAAATAACAAATTTATGCAAAGAATTAAAAGCTCTCCTTGAAGAATTAAAAACCTTTTTAATTGAACTTAAATCGGATCAAAATAAAACTCAACATTCCAGATCAAATGGAATAAACCCAGAAGAAGGCAAAAAACTTTGGAAAGAAAACATAGAACAAAACTCCAGCGAACCCTCTTCTTCCCAAACCCAAAATAAGAAAATGAAAAATAAACAAAAAGAAAAAAAAATGACAACAGAGCAAGAAAGCAACTGATCAAGATCTAATTCAAAATCAAGAATCAATATATTAAATGAAAATAAATTTGAGCCTATGGAATATATGGAAATAGAAGAGGAAGAAAACAAACAAAATTCAAAACAAAACCAAAAATCTGACCAAAGGATACCACAAGCAGTTGAAGACAAAGCTTCTAAAAACTCAAAAGATGGAAAAAAACTAGGGAGGACAAATGATATAAACCTAGCAGGTAACTTTACCCCCAAAAAATGAAAGTATAATCATGGCACATAAGATCCTGCAATGGAAATGTCGTGGAATAAAATCTAATTACAATGACCTACTCATACTTATGTCACTACTGTATCCAGCCGTCATCTGCTTACAGGAAACTTTTTTACAAGAAAATGCCAACTTAAAAATTAAAAATTATAAACAATACCACTATAACCACAATACAGGACATAGAGCTAATGAAGGAGTGTCAATATTGATTAGAAATGACATACCGCAAAGTAAAGTACACATTAAAACTAAATTACAAGCAATAGCAACACAAGTGACACTAGATAAAACCATCACAATTCTTTCCATCTATATACCCCCACAGGAACCAATAAATACAACAGAAATAAACAACTTGATGGAGCAACTCCCTAAACCCAGAATCTTACTAGGAGACTTTAACAGTCATAATCCTATATGGAATAGCAAAAAAATAGATACTAAAGGTAAGATAATAGAAGAAATAATTAACACCCATAACTTATGTCTATTAAATCATAAATCCTCAACCTACCTTAATCCCTCCAATGGAACAGAATCGTCAATAGACTCCTCAATAAAATATAACCCTTGCAAATAGTGTATATGTATCTGCTTATAGACATATATATGCATGTACGAATGTAAATATTAAAATACACAATCAGAAATAGTCACAAGAAAAAGCAATCCCAAAAAATACAGAAGATTATGAAACCCAACAGCCTTTCAACCTTTTATACAAAATAACCAACTTAAATTCATAAATTAATAAGGCTTCGGCATAAATTGACCCAAATAGGAGTTGACATGCCGTTAAATCCAACATCCATCCATTTTTATAGCATTAATAATGGTTGGATTCTTCACTGTAATTCTGCTGTTAATATTCAAGATGTACAAAAAGATTGAGAAGGCCAATGCATGCAACAGTTTGATCTTTTATTTCAGGTAGATGTTCTAAATGGTTCTTAGTTTTGTAAAAGTTGTCATTGTTTTTGCTGCTCATGAAACTATTTCTGTTCTGGAGCCCTCTTCACAGATAATTGAGCCATGATATTTGAATTGACTCACTATTTTAAGTTCTTGGCTACTAACTTTTATCATAGTTGAAGGCTTCTCTTTTTTTTTTTATTTTTCTCCCTTTAATCTCCATGCCATATCTGGTAGATGTTTCATCCAGGTTCTTTATCAGACTACACCATCTATGTCCTCTGCAAAAAGGTTTAAATTCCAACCTCCAATGCTGACTGTGCCCTGGTGTTCCTCAAAGATAACAATGATATGTTCAAGAAAGATGTTAAAGAGTGTAGATGACAAAAGATAGCCTTAACATATGCTGACTGATGTCTGGAACAACTTTTCTAGAACTGCACTGCTTGCCTTTTTTGGATTGTAGGGATCAACTTTTTGTCCATGTTATATTTGTTCATTGTTGCTCACAATGCCTTGTGCCACACTCTCAAAAGTTCATGTGTTGGAGTGCAATGAAAATGTGAGAATCAGAGCTGAATTTGAATTTTACTTGGGTTTGTTAGATTTACTTTCATGCAAATATCCCTGTGAAAGGCATGTATCTCCTCCTCCAGCTATGGGTTAAATAGTAGGAATTGTATTTGTGAAAACATTGCTCTCAAAAAAAAAAAATGTTAAAGTAATATTCATTCACCAAAAAGTAATTATTCTTACACTCCAAAAAATGTTTCAGCTTTAAATAGCTCACGAAAGGTTGATAATCTGTAATGAAATAATACTTTCAAAGAATTTTTTAATGTCTATGAAGATATGGTATTGAAAAATTTTTTTTGTTTAGAATTAAGATTGAATATCTGGCTGGACTGTTATATCTAATATTCTGTATGGCAATAATGAATGTTGGACAACTTCACAGATGAAAAAGTGACTTGAAATGACATATACAGTTCTACTGATGAATGTTGTCAGTACCATGGAGGAAGCATGTGAGTAATGAGGAAGTTTTTTTTTTTTTTTTTTTTTCGGAGCATAGTGATTCCAAAGAAACTGCTACTACCCCCCCCCCCAGTCTCTTGGGATGTATTATATCAAAGGTTGTTGGAATTAGTAAAAACAAATGAAAATAAAACAAGTGTCTTTAACCTAAATAAACAACCTTTATTCATTCACCGTCCCTGAACAGCAAAGATCACATTGATTGAAACAATGAATTCCACATGCATTTCAGCTTGTCACCAGGCTCAATTCAAAAGTTTTACACTCATTTCCACAGACAAGGAAAGTAACTATAGTCTTTGTCCATTATAAAGAAAGAAAACACACTTTGCTGTGGTGCAATGATTAGCAAGCTTGTCTCGCTAGAAAAATTACAATTGAGTGAGTTCAATCCTCACTAGATGCCCCCCCATACTTTCGACCTTGTACCACATCTAAGCTAAACTTAGGAAATCACTTTATGGGGAAGGAAATTAACTCCCTCTAATGGAGCATAATGAGGAAAAAGGCAGACAAACTAAATCTATTTGAGTTAGAAAAAAAATGGATAGCAGAACAAAGAACTCAAGACTCCAGAACAAAAGTGTTTAGTGCAACAAGGGACAGGAGAACCATGATCACCCACGTCCTGATGTGGGCATGGCATGGATTTTGTGTTAAAACAACAAGCTTTCTTAGAGGCAGTTGACCACTTGAATATTTCAAAATTTACAAGATGACATTTAACTGCTACCAAAATGGTATTTTTTATTTTTCTCCTTATCCTAAAATCTGTTTTTGTATGACAGTTAAATTTTGTATCAAATTTTTAATCCTTGAAAATAATTTACCTGTCTGTAGGTATTATGCTGGCTGGGCTGATAAAAACTACGGTCAAACAATCCCTGTAGGTAAGTGTACTTTTGTTTGGTTTATTTACACTGTCAAATTTTATTAGGTTGGTGCAAAAATAATGACGTAATAATGTTGTTTTTTGACCTTAAAAAATACGTCAAAAAACGACATTATTACGTCATTATTTTTGCACCAACCTAATATTATGCGAGTCAGTTTTCACAATGTAGGTATCAACCAACTAATATTGGTAAAATGTTGATGGTAGATTTTTGATCTGTATACTAAGTAAATTTCATCTTTATATTGTCTGTTTTTATTAGAAATATTTAAGATAAGTTCTTTGATGTGAGATTTTATTATGCAACTTGATAAGACTATATTGTAAGAACGATTACACAATTTCTCTTTTCAGAATATATAATGTCTTTGCCTGATGGAAACATGCTAGAAACTGAAAAACTAAAGAGAAATTAATAGAAATTGCAAATATTGGCAAGATTAGAACAAGAAAAACTGGCTTTAAGATAAGATTTGAGAAAAATGTATAAATGTAATAAAAAAAAAAAAAGTTGAATAGCAAGAAAGTGTTATGAATGTAAACATAAAAAATGCAGAATATTAAGAACATTGGCTAGTCATGAAAGCAAACTGAATGCCATCTTTTAACCATTTAGCATTCAACCAGTCCAAAAAAAAAATTGGCTCTCAATGTTAAACACATGTAACATGCCCCATGTGTACTCTGCCATATTATATAATGACATCATTGCAAACAACACAGGAAGTGAGGCAAACAGTGAGACTTTGAATTTTTTTTTTTTTTTTTTTTTTTTTTTTAATGAGGCCCAAGAACCAGTTGAGGTAGAGGGTTACATAATAAGAGGCAGTTTATGCAGATATGTGTGGGGAAAATAAGTCGACTATAGAATTAAACATGTTAAGATTGTAGTGATCAAAGAAGTATCCTCTTGGGAGTCATTTCTGCAAGGCAGCAGTTTGTGGGAAGAAGCTGCTCAAGTGGAACTTAATCTCACCAAATGAATTTGAAGGGAATGAGATCTGTTATTTACGGGGAGGATTAGAAAGTGTTTAATGCTAAAGTGCTAAACCTGAAAATTAGAAGTAGTTTTCATATTTCTTTGACTAACTTACCTGATTCCTTAACAGCAACTTTTAATGATGAAATGTCTTTATAGTCAAAAGAAGTTAGCAACTCTGTTTTGGGATGTAATTTCAGATTGGGTGTTTCTTCCCTCTACACTGGTTCCTTGGTATTGTTGTTCTCTTCTTTCTATCCACTTTGCTGTCTGTTCCACCTATCACAACTGTACGTATAGTACGATGCACCCTGACGGAAGACCTCTCATCTCCTCCACATTGGTCTATTTATACTGGGGAATCACCAATCTCTCACCTGGATAATAGACATACGGGCACCTCTCCTCGATCTGTCCAACCACATTAATATTATGCACAGTTGCTAATGAACCAATTTATTGTGGGACAAGAAGGTTCTCTTTTGATGGGGCGGCATACTCACCTTCTCTCAAATCAGTCCTACATGCCAGACAAAGACAAACTCTCTTTCGTCTAGAATAAGGCAAGTCCTGTTCACCATTTCTGCCATTCGACTCTGATTCTGGTTCACTGTCTGCCACAGTCTCGAATGCTGGGTTTGCCTGAAATGAAAAAAAAAATTCAGTAAGCTCATTTCATAATAGTTCAAAAACTTTTTTTAAATGGATTCATAAAGAGAGATTTTTTTATTTTATTTTATTTATTTTATTTTTATTTTTTTTTCCTCAGCTGGAAATTTTTTCTCTTACACT
Organism: Acanthosepion lycidas; assembly: GCA_963932145.1. Lineage (NCBI taxonomy): Eukaryota > Metazoa > Mollusca > Cephalopoda > Sepiida > Sepiidae > Acanthosepion > Acanthosepion lycidas. The sequence goes on along the minus strand of OZ010571.1, from coordinate 57,222,839 downwards.
CGTCATGAACCAGTTGGAGTGTGTGGACAGATTATTCCAGTAAGCTACATTTGAAATAATCTGCTTTTATCTTGAAGAAAAAAAACTTCTTAATATTATCTTTTTTACATTGTTAAATGAAATTTTAATGTCTGATATTTGTGTGAATTTTTTTCCTTCTGAAGCTATTTGGCTATTACTAGTGACATTCACCCTCACTGGTTAACACATGTAAAATTCAGCATTAAATAATCTGACCAAATAACCTTGAATCAAGTGGCATGAGGTTGTAGAAAATCATTAAGGGAAAATAATTTTATTAAATAATGATGCTATTAAAATATTTTGTCAAAAAATTGCTGGAGACTTGTTACATCAATGTAACAATACATTAATGTATTAGGTTATCATAAATAATTTTTTTATCAACTTTTGTTCAAAGTGTTACTATTGACTCTCAAAAATAGAAATTATGATTTGAGATACAAGTAATGTTAATTCTAAAACTGCAAAGCTTATTTTCAACTTAAAAATTTATCAGATGCTAGAATTGAAATAACTTCCACTATTTACAGAAATGCATCAAACTATGAAATTTGTTTGATGCTTTTTATCTGAATAAAAGTGAGTAATTACAATTTTATTTTATTTCTTTACATAGTGGAATTTCCCTTTGCTAATGCAAGCCTGGAAACTTGGACCAGCTCTTTCAATGGGAAACACTGTTGTAATGAAGACTGCTGAACAGACACCCTTGACAGCTCTGTACATTGCACAATTGGCTGCTGAGGTAACTTTTTAAAATTCTTTCTTAGTACTCTTATTGTTAAATCATTAGTTTCTATTGTATTTTGTTAATAAAATATGAAACTAGGTTCATATGCTCATTTGGAAAAATTAATTTTTAATTGCTGCTTTGCTAAATATGTTAAAACATATATCTACAAAAGTACTATGATTGTCTTATCGAGTGAGTTTCAGGTCTCGACTTTAAAGAAAAAGTTCTTTTTAACCCAGTAAAAATTTTATCTTTACACAAGTCTAACTTTGCAAGGAATTAGCAGTTTGGTCATAAAGAAATATTGTTACATTGCTTGAATCTGTCTGTTACATGTACAAGTAATTCCGTAGTTATCCCTCCCACTTCCACTTCAAAGGTCTCTCCTACTTGGAAAAACCCTGCTTCCTGTAATGGTGACAGAATGATAAATGTCTGTTATTCCCCAGTCTGTTATCTTCTATCATTATGAAATAAGTATAACAAAACATGGTGTCAACTGGTTGCTGAAACGCAACTCTACCTTCTTAAAGAAATTACAAGTTGTCAACTCTAAGTTACTTTCATAACCTGTTTTGCTTAGTCTCTCTCTCTCTCTCATTTCTATAGATATAGAAGATACGCAGTCTTCCTGTAGTCCATCAAATCCACTACACTCCTTCAGTTAATAATTTTTGTTGGACCATTCTTTCCTATCCACTAACTCTGTCAATGACTATTCACTTCTCTAAGAATAACTCTATTTTTGTATAGTCATATCCATTGTTCCATTGTAGTACTATCTCATTATCACAGTGTTTAGGAAAGAAGGTGTCATCATTGATATTTCAGTTGGTGTGTCTGATTTGTATGTCAGAGTACCAGAATGGTTGGTATTTGGTATAAATAAAGTGGGTGTGTGGAAGCTTTTTCATAAATGGACAAACTATACTCTTGGCTATCTGAGCTGACTCGTAGACTGAGCCATGATGGAAAACTGTCTGGGGGATAATGCCATGAAAATTTATCAAGTCTTTCAGTTCACACCACCTAATTCTGAGCACACCTTCCAAGAAATACTGGACGCCCTTGAGGAATATGCCATAGGAATTGAAAATCAAACTTACAAGTGTTATTGTTTTGACAGAAAGCAGAAAGGTAAATCCTTTTGATAATTTTTTATAGCAGCCTAAGCTCTATCAAAAACCTTCAATTTCTGTGAGAAATGTTGACTCGCTAATGAGACCAAATTCTCACTGGCATCCAGGACTGCAACACAAAACAAGACTTACTGAAATTGCAGAATCTCATTCTACAACAGAGTATAGACATTTGTGGAGTGGCTGCGAAGGCTTCAGTCTACAGTCAGGGCATGAGGACAGACAAGATGCACATAATGAAAATAAACAAACCTGAGAAAAGTGTCATAATATTTTCTGTGCTTGCTCCCAAACGCAATAAATGTCCTGCCAATGGCAAATACTGCAAAGCCTGCCACAAAGCGAACCACATTGAGTCAATGTACCCTAATGGGGAATCAAAGGCACAGAATCGGTGGTTACTGGAAGAAAAGTGAAAAGAAAAATACGGTCCAGTATCATGTGCTCCATCTTGACACCACTTTAGAAGATGAAGAAAACTCGATGTTAATTCAAGTAAGAAAAAGTGAATATTCCAAATGCACCATACCTGACGTCAAGGTCTGCTTCAGAAATGAGACCCTATAATTGAGTCCTGTTAATATGGAACAAAACACTAGTTAAACTACTAGGAGTTTGTTGATGAATAACAAAAAATCCAAAGACATGCCACTGATAGCCAGTTGAGCTCCTCATTTTCAGAGATGAAGATCTGTAGTGTAAATGCAATGCAGATGGAGTTGCCAATCACTACTGATAATGGTACCCAAACTTGCCAATCAAAGAAACGTTTAGTGTGCTATCTGCATAAAGAAAGAATCTACCAGGTTCCTCATGAAATAGTCGGGATGGTGAGCTGAGTGTTATTAGCTATGCAAATAATTCCTTTTGCTAGCCAACCACTAATGGTAAAAAGTTGGCACATTCTCTGGTAAGATGCAGTGTTGAATGCATAATGTGATTGTCATGCGTTACCAAAGATTTCTGTCTGTTATCCAACTTCATTTGAAATTCGTTCATCTCTTTCAGTGTTTGATTCTGGTACTGCTGAACTTTCTATCCCTCTTGAGGTGTAACACACTTCTTTGTTAGCAGATACCCAATCAACAATAAGGAAATTCATCAAGATTGTTGCCAACCACTACTTGAACTCCAGATTAGTGAATAGATGGGTCTTGTGAGATACAAAACAAAAATTTTCACCATGTCAAAACAGTTAACCACTTTTGAAGAGTTCAAAGAGGTGTTTGAAAATAATCTTGGAGAGCTACCAGGAGTGGAAACACTAAGGCCTGATGCCATTGCAGTTGTGATGCCCAAGAGTGCCTATTTCTGTGCATCCTCAGCTCAAGGAAGAATCAAGGTGATTAACCAAGTTAGAAGTTATCAAGCCAGTGGAGAGACCCACCCCATGGATCAGCTCATTTGTCCTCACAAAAAAATAAAATGGCACTCTCAGAATATGCTTGGACTCCAGTGGATTGAACAAAGTAACACTTCACAATACCTATTCTGGATGACGTGCTCCATGATATGAGAGATGCCAAGATATTTACGATCTTCTGTCTTTATAAAATACCTATAACAAAAACACCTGCCAGTTTAAGAAAACAGTTTGATGCATGCATCTTTTTAATTTTCTGTTAGACTTTTCTGTCCTGTTAAGTGTTTCATTTGATACTTCCAGGCTGGCTATCCCCCAGGAGTATTAAACATTGTGAATGGTTATGGCCCAACTGCTGGTGCTGCTCTGGCTCAACATATGGATGTTGATAAATTGGCCTTCACTGGATCCACAGAGGTATTTATTTTCATTTTAGATCGGTTTTATTTTTAATTTCTAAAAATATTACTACAATATGAAACCTTTTATAAAAAAAAAATTAAGAGGCTTTAAAAAAAAAAAAACAGTTGTTTTTTTTAGTTTTTTTTAATTCTTGTAAGTTTACAAATATTGTCTCTACCAGCCCCAATCTAATAAATTTCTCCTTGTTATGCAAAATGGGCAACATTTTGTTCATGTAATCATCCCAATTCAAAATTATCACCCCAAACATTTTTATCTGGTCTTTAGATATGTGCTGATGATTTGTATTGTAGTGGTATTTCTCCACCCACCTATTTTCGAAACATTTTGTTGAACTTATTAAATTTTCTACCATGTCTCTGGAGTTTAGCTTCAATGTTATAATGTGTAGGAAAATTGATGGGAACATTATGGGTAGTCTTTTGGTGTCTGCTATGGCAAATATTTTCATGGAGGTTCTATGAACAAAAAATTATTTTCTATGGCCTGCCAACTGAACAAGTATTTACAATATGTAGATAAATCATCCTGTGTGTTTGATGCAGAACTTTTTCATGGAATATTGAACAATTTGCATCCTTTTCTGCACTTTACTACTGAACAGGAAAAGAACTGTTCCTTATCTTTTTAGGATGTCTCTGTACAATGACATAACTCCAATCTTATTACTTCAGTGTACTGTAAGCCCACATTTTCAGGTTTATATAATTGATGGGATGCCTTCTGTCCCAGAAAGTATAAGATCAACTTGATCAAAATCTTAGTCCATTGTGCTCTTATGATCTGTTCTAACAAGAATTAAAACTTGTTTGATATTTTGTGATCTTGGTGACCTTCTGAACATTGTGCAATCAAGCATGAGTGCAAAGATAGATTGCACAGTTTTGTAAGTTCAAGCATTTTAGCACCCCAAATATCTGTCTGACATGAAATGTCCTTGGTGTCTAACACTACCCTGGCTTGTTGAGACTGGTGTGACTTTTGTTTGCTAAGCAAATCTTGTCTAGTATTCTGCTGTGTTATTTTTCTACTGATTCACAAGTGATGTTCTAGTCTTGGCCAATGTTAGAATCTGTAAGGATAGACTGCCTATCTTCAAGACTAGTTCAGTCATTAATTCTTTTAAATACCAGTGCTATGCTGGATATACAAACAGGACAACTCCACCCTTGGAGAGGGGAATTTCACAATGTATTCCAGCATTTATCAGAAGAGACCAGCTGATGGATATTTGCATAAGTCAGTTGCTTCTGGGTCTGATACAATGGTGCACTTAATAAATAATTGTCAGTGTGCCAGAGTGTATTGGGAGAATATGTTCACCATGTTGAGCAGATTGCACTCCAAATTTCAGCTTAGTGTTGAAAACAATTTTTATTAAGTCTAGGCAGCCTTCTCTGTCTAAACTGAAGGAATGGTTGCTTGGGCTTGATGTGATCTGCATCTAACATATTGTCATAAATATATTACAAATGTTTGTATTTTTTGTTCTTTTAGTCCATACATATTTCTTTTTATCCCTGATTGGGTTTTTGACAAGAGAAAAGCCAAACCAGTGAACTAAAAAAAAAACAGGAGAGATGCCAATGAGCTTGCAGATTTTTCTTTGGGTTTTATCAAATATTTCTAAATACAGGGTGTGATGGATAAACTGTCATCTAAATTATTCAAAAATTAAAGTAACACAGATCTCATTTTAACAGATGAATTTGCCTAAATTACGAAAATATCTTGAAATACTAAATTGAAGAATAAATTTATTAAAATCACCATTGGCTCCAACCATGGCCTCTAGATGGCTTCAAAATATCCAGCAACTCTTCTGGCCAGTCTCCTTGTTTAAGTTGATGAATGTTGCCATAATACTTGCCTTCAGTTCATCTTTGGTGTTACAAAGAGATTTTCTTGGTCTCTTTCTCTCCTGCGCCCCACACATAATAATCAAGGGGATTGTAGTCTGGAAATTTAGGTGGCCAGATGTAAGGGGTGATGTGATTGCAGAAATTGTCTGACAGCCATGACTGAGTTCTCCTGCTTGTATGGCATGGTGCAGAGTCCTGTTGCCAGACAGTCTTCCAGCAGCCATCCTCTTGACCCAGGGCTACACTACCTCCTGAAGGCACTTGATGTAGGCATCCGTGTTGAGTCTGAGGCCCTGTGGGAAGATGAATGGAAGTATAACGTTGACATTACTGATCACTCCAAACACCATGATGTTGACTGCATATTTGGTTTTCATCATTGTATATTTTGGGGGGACACAGATTGACAGCTGAAATGTTTTTCTTGCAGTAAATTGCATCCTGGTGGTCTTTTTCTCATACACAGTGCCCAACTGATCCTGACTGATCCTACTATACTGTGCAGTCATCAAAAACAAATAACATGCACAAGACTAAAAATATGGAATGGCGACAATTTACCCATTGCACTCCATATATAGCAGGAGCACCAGACTGTATATGTCAGCAATATTCAAAGCAAGGACAAATGGCAGACTTATAAATATATAAGGTAGATTTGGGCAAGAAAAATTGTCTATCATGACAGTGTATCAACTTTCCTAGCAGCAATTGATTCAGTATAATCCTTCCACTTCATGTCAGTGGAAAACAGAATTTTTTGTCTTTTTAGTTATCCTGATTTTTCTTTTTCCTTCTTGTCACATCTAAAGATGACCTTTCTATCTACTCATCTTTTCTTTTTAGATTGGCCAGTTGGTAGCTAAGATGGCAAGTGAAAGTAATTTGAAAAGACTGACCTTAGAATTGGGTGGCAAAAGTCCAAACATTGTGTTTGGTGATGCTGACTGTAAGTTGTATTCATTTTATTTAATCATTGTAAAGAATTTTTTCCAATTTCTTTTCAGGTGTATTCCCATGATTTAATTCGGTCAGTTATGTGCCATGCATGATTCACACTTAGGTACCTTTCAATACATGACTGACGAGGCAGATTTTTCTCCCACAGTAGGTTGCCATTTCTTTCTGCAGAAGACCAGTTGCCATCCAAGGCTATAGAACCCGGTCTGTTCTGCTATTTACCCATAGCTAGTGGGAGAAGAGGATTCATAACTTTCTCAAGGGTATTAGCACATAAGTGAAAGTAATAGATTCTACTTTAATTTGAACTCCGCTATGGAATACTTCTGGGAGTGATACAAAAGTATGTTTTATATTTGAATTTTAAAATTGCTTAAATAGTTAAGTTTAGTAGTTTGTATTTGATAAATCTTAGCTAATAATTTACACTATTTACACTCTGGCTATTATCCTCTTTTTTTTCTTTTTTTTTTTTTTAATCAGTATCCACCCCTCATGCAAGACAGTAAAGCGACTAAAACACAAGGGATTATGGGGTGTGAAAGAATTAGGAACAGGAGTATTAATAATGAGTGGGAAGAGAAAAGAGCAATCAGGAGGACAGATAGCAACTGACATTGCATTTAAATTTTTGAAGATTTAAAATTGGCTGCAAAGCATGCACCCAGTTAGGGGGTTCCGTAAACAAGAAGTGCAAGAAAAGAAACTAATATAGAATTTATGGTTACATCTAGCCAGTTAGTCTGTAAATTGATGAGACCACAATGCCAGTCTAGTAATATGTTTAAATTAATAAAAGTCTAGGTACCATAGTGAAGAGCTCGTTTGAACAATTACCATGAAAGTATTTATAGAAAAGACAGGCAATCCTACAGTGGTGGGAAAGTGACTGAAGCAGAGCTGCCAGATCAGGACCACTGATATTGCTGATCTTATCACGGAGCTCAAGCAGGGAGACTGGACTATATGTGGCAGCAATATTCTAAGCAAGGGTGAATGGTAGATTTATAGATATGTATGATAGATTCTGGAGAGAAGAATCATCTCACATGACATGGTGAACTGACTTTCATACCAGCTGACCTAGCAATAGATTCACTATAGTCTTTCCACTTAATGTCAGCTGAGAACATTTCAGCAACTGTAACCTTTGACCTTCATCAAGTGTATATTGATCTGGGTGATCTACAGGGAATTCTGAATAGTTAAGAAATTCCCTGTAGGTTACCTGGATCAATATACTCCTGATGAACATCAAAATGTCATGATAACAAAAACAATAGTCTGAATGCAACTGGTGTAAATAATTCCTTATCCCAGAAATTCAAACAGAAAAAATTTAAAACGGTGAAAGTTTTTGTTATGAAGGATATGTGGAAGGTTGAGGTGGGGGGGGGGGGTCAAATTTATCCTTCTAAAAATATTCAACTTGTCCTCACAAAAAAAGGAAAAGAAAACAGATAAAGTGTATATTCAAAATTTTTCATTTTACCTCCTGTTTGTCAGATCAGGCTTGCTACTGGTGACATACAACCTGCCACATATCCAGGTAGTTGGCATCTAAACCATCTCCCCCACTAACTTTTCTGCTGGTGAGGTGGGTGGTATGTCACCCCCACAGGAGGAAAAACAACCTGTCAAAGGGCGGCTAAAGTTCTAATGGTGTGTTTGTGTAATAAATATATATATATATATATATATATATATATATATATATATAAGAATTAATATAAGTAAAAGTTTGTCACATAGCTAATTGATGTTAACCTTATATGTGGGTTATCAGAAACTCTATATTTGTTTCAAATTTTGTAACAAGCTTATGGCTTTTGGTGGTGATGATTCTCATTAAACTATATATGTCTAGGATGGGGTCTCAAATCTTGAATAGCAACCTTCCTAGAGATGGTATCTTGATAAGACCACTAGGGGTACTTGGACTACCATAAGTGTCTAAGTTAGGCGCCAAGAAGAGCATGCAACATTTTGTATGTTTAAATGCTGTATAATTTTTTATCTATATATCTCTCTCTCATATATATATATATATATATAATGATAATGGACTCTCACCCGTCGGTTTCGACGTATGAGGATCTGCCAGCTTATTGATTCAGTTATGAAAGTTTATATGCTAATCTTAAGTGACATTTACAACCGGCTAGTGATTTACAAAGGAGGCCACATATGGAGCAAGTGTGAGGATTGTGAGATCACTGTTAGATTGGTAGACCTTTTAGATCTTGCTCTCGCTTCTTGAAGAATATATTGTGTGTGTGGATATATATATATATATTGTATGTCACTAGTAGCAAGCTTGATCTGACCAACAGGAGTTCTTGAAATTATATATATATATATATATATATATATATATATATATATATATATATATAGTTTATGCAAACTTAGGTAATCCGTATGGGTAGACCCGAGGAGGATGATATCCTGAGAGCTCAATGTAAAATTCAGAGCAGATATGTTTGAATAAAAACAGACCACGTTAAGGTTCCATATAATAAATTATTTCACCATAACCCCTTTAACAGGGCTCTGGATCATCAGACTTTACTTCCGAAAAATGAAAAGAAATTCACACATTTTTGACGGACCTCATCAAGTATACGTAAAATTAATGAAGTGAGGTGGGAAAGAGGATATGAATGTGTCATATGTAGCATTTCAAATTCTTATTTTTAATTTTTAACTCCAATGTGTCGGCTAGATGTTGTTCGAATTTATTGTGTCTAGTCTCAAGATATAGATGGCTAAGGAGTGGAGGGGTGGAGACCGACTTTAAAGGAAGAAGCTACACTACTTTCACGAGGACAGTTTTTCTTTCAAATTTTTTAGACGCTGTTAATTCGTGTTACTTTAACGGGCATGTTTGGGAGGTTAAAGTTTTTTCTGTATCTAAATGTTTAAACAATCTAGGAAGAAATTAGTTTGAAATTCATAAACATTAACACTTACTGTTGATCAATTAGCAGAGGGAAAGGATCAAGTCAATTTTTGTTTGGTTATTAAAGAGAAGTGCATTAACAACAATTTAAGAAAAAAAATTAAAAATCCATATAAATTAACATTTGGTGAAATCAACAAATTAATCAGATTCAAATTATTGTAGACACATTATTATAGCATACAGATATCTCTTGATTAAGTTTGCTAAAATTTTTATACACCAAAATTCAATTAGTGCATACACAGTACTTGATTAGTGTGGTAAAACATTCCTCAGTTTAACTAGTCATTGAAAAAAAATTTTTTTATAGTTACCAATGTACACATTAGCTGCACTAATCAAGTGATTCTTGTATTTTATTAATTAATCAGTTTCATAAAAAATAAACCTTTTAATGAAAATTATTAAGATGATATCACTTCTGAGTGGATACCAACTAAAATAAAATTTAATTAAGATATAATTATATATATATATATATATATATATATATATATATGATATTTTTGTTTGAATAAAAACAGACCACGTTAAGGTTCCATGTAATAAATTATTTCACCATAACCCCTTTAACAGGGCTCTGGATCATCAGACTTTACTTCCAAAAATTGAAATGAAAAATGAAAAGAAATTCACACATTTTTGACAGACCTCATCAAGTATACATAAAATTACGAAGTGAGGAAGTGAGGTGGGAAAGAGGATATGAATGTGTCATATGTAGCATTTCAAATTCTTATTTTTAATTTTTAACTCCAATGTGTCGGCTAGATGTTGTTCGAATTTATTGTGTCTAGTCTCAAGATATAGATGGCTAAGGAGTGGAGGGGTGGAGACCGACTTTAAAGGAAGAAGCTACACTACTTTCACGAGGACAGTTTTTCTTTCAAATTTTTTAGACGCTGTTAATTCGCGTTACTTTAACGGGCATGTTTGGGAGGTTAAAGTTTTTTCTGTATCTAAATGTTTAAACAATCTATGAAGAAATTAATTTGAAATTTGGTGGAGTTTTTTGTTATTTTCTATGAAACAGTCGATTAGAAAAATTCACAGATAGTACATTGAAAGAGTAATCTATTTTATATTTAATAATCTTATTAATTAATTTATTTTTATCTTTTCTTAATTAGTAAAAAAAAAAAAAAAAAAAAAACCTATGTATAATCCCATATTTACACACATACATCTGCAGAGAAAACGCATATTCATATATCTTCATACATATCTCCACATACACTTATACTTACATATATATACATTTAAAGGCACCTGTATATCCATATACATCTACATATATACATATATATGTATTTTTTCACACATATACGTATATACACATACACATATACACACACACACACATATGCATACCTACATACACATATGCATACCTACATACACACATGCATATATATATACAAACACATACATTCATATATACATAATATGCAGCATATCCATATACACACATATACGTTAATTTGCACTTACACATATCTACACACGTACATGTCTCTATCCTCATGTTCACCCATGCACCCACTTATGCCTGCGTTCGAATACTCTCAGTATTTAATTACATAATCCATATCTATACACATAATATTACCCGTTCATTCATATTTATGGCAAAATATATAGGTACCTATCTAAATGTACACCCAACACTTTTAAAAAAAAACCAAAAAAAAAAACCTGCTTCTTATTCCATATAAAAATATATACATGTATATATCAACAGGTGCCTCAGTGTTCAAGCACATTACCATAGTTGTATACATATAGTTATGTGTTGGTGTTCATGTGTGCATAGTAATATTTCTAAAAACAAAGGGAATAAAAAACACTCTAAATTGTTCTTATTATATGATTATTTTTCAATGTATCTGCTTAGGTTGAGATTGTTTTCGTGTCGGCATTTAAAAATCTCAACCTAAGCAGATACATTGAAAAATAATCATATAATAAGAACAATTTTGAGTGTTTTTTATTCCCTTTGTTTTTAGAAATATTACTATGCACACATGAACACCAACACATAACTATATGTATACAACTATGGTAATGTGCTTGAACACTGAGGCACCTGTTGATATATACATGTATATATTTTTATATGGAATAAGAAGCAGGTTTTTTTTTTTTTTTTTTTTTTTTTTTTTTTTTTTAATTAATAGTGTTGGGGTGTACATTTAGATAGGTACCTATATATTTTGCCATAAATATGAAAGAACGGGTAATATTATGTGTAAAGATATGGATTATGTAATTAAATACTGAGAGAGTATTCGAAGGCAGGCATAAGTGGGTGCATGGGTGAACATGAGGATAGAGACATGTACGTATGTAGATATGTGTAAGTGCAAATTAACATATGTGTGTGTATATGGATATGCTGCATATTATGTATATATGAATGTATGTGTTTGTATATATGCATGTATGTATGTGTGTATATACGTATATGTGTGAAAAAATACATATATATGTACATGTATATGGATATACAGGTGTCTTTAAATGTATGTGGAGATATGTATGAAGATATATGAATATGCGTTTCCTCTGCAGATTTATGTGTAAATATGGGAATATACATAGGTTTTTTTTTTTTTTTTTTTTTTTTACTAATTAAGAAAAGATAAAAAATTAATTAATAAGATTACTAAATATAAAATAGATTACTCTTTCAATGTACTGTGAATTTTTCTAATCGACTGTTTCATAGAAAATAACAAAAAACTCCACCAAATTTCAAATTAATTTCTTCGTAGATTGTTTAAACATTTAGATACAGAAAAAACTTTAACCTCCCAAACATGCCCGTTAAAGTAACGCGAATTAACAGCGTCTAAAAAATTTGAAAGAAAAACTGTCCTCGTGAAAGTAGTGTAGCTTCTTCCTTTAAAGTCGGTCTCCACCCCTCCACTCCTTAGCCATCTATATCTTGAGACTAGACACAATAAATTCGAACAACATCTAGCCGACACATTGGAGTTAAAAATTAAAAATAAGAATTTGAAATGCTACATATGACACATTCATATCCTCTTTCCCACCTCACTTCCTCACTTCGTTAATTTTATGTATACTTGATGAGGTCTGTCAAAAATGTGTGAATTTCTTTTCATTTTTCATTTCAATTTTTGGAAGTAAAGTCTGATGATCCAGAGCCCTGTTAAAGGGGTTATGGTGAAATAATTTATTACATGGAACCTTAACGTGGTCTGTTTTTATTCAAACAAAAATATCATATATATATATATATATATATATATATATATATATATATATATATATATATATATAATTATATCTTAATTAAATTTTATTTTAGTTGGTATCCACTCAGAAGTGATATCATCTTAATAATTTTCATTAAAAGGTTTATTTTTTATGAAACTGATTAATTAATAAAATACAAGAATCACTTGATTAGTGCAGCTAATGTGTACATTGGTAACTATAAAAAAATTTTTTTTCAATGACTAGTTAAACTGAGGAATGTTTTACCACACTAATCAAGTACTGTGTATGCACTAATTGAATTTTGGTGTATAAAAATTTTAGCAAACTTAATCAAGAGATATCTGTATGCTATAATAATGTGTCTACAATAATTTGAATCTGATTAATTTGTTGATTTCACCAAATGTTAATTTATATGGATTTTTAATTTTTTTTCTTAAATTGTTGTTAATGCACTTCTCTTTAATAACCAAACAAAAATTGACTTGATCCTTTCCCTCTGCTAATTGATCAACAGTAAGTGTTAATGTTTATGAAATTATGATGCAGGATTGAAAAACACTTTTTTTTTTTTTTTCTTTTTTTTTAAATTTTATAAATTCTCTTATATGAAAAAGAAATTAAATAATATATTCTTGATTGTTTTTATGGATCTAATGAACTAATATGGCTGAACTTACTTAATTGCATGTAGCATCTTAAAGGCAACATGTCTGAGAGAAGGAAAATTCCAAACTATGGAGAAGACAACAAGGAAACCACTCCACTATCCTTCCAAGAATGCATGCTAATTCATAGATAGTAAAGAAAAATCTAGAGAGCCATGATTGCCTACATCTTAAAGGCTCATGATATTAAAAAAGATAAAAACATATCTGTAAAATTTATCTAGAGTAGTAAATATAGAAAATTTCAATTCCCTCATCCTTCACTGTTACATTTAAGAGGATATAAATTCAACACTTGTAATTTTGAGATGTCCTACTCGTTGAATTTCACAGACTGGTGTTACAGAATCAGAAGATCTGTACCGAATAACAGAAACCACATGAGAACTTTCAACAGCAGTGACAACTAAAATGAATAGTACATGTAACTTGATGAAAAGATAATGACCTAATGAAGAGGCTGACCTTCCACACTATCCCCCCCCACACACACACACCTAAAAGCAAAGTCAAGGAAGAAAGCCCCCCCCCCCCATCAATGCCCGAAAGAGCATTAAGATTTACTGGGCTCGAGAAGCCTGTTTTTCTGAAAAATTGTTTTAAAAGATAGTAAAAAATTTCAACCAACTAACTGCTCAATCAATAAATGCTGTATGTTTCTTTGTAAGGAAACACTATTACTATTGCTGTGATCCTTCTAAGTTATTTGAATTAATAATCTCAATTTTTTTTTTTTTTTTCCTGTATTTCCACCGATTCATTCTGTAGTCCCTTTAGAGAAAAGTGTTGTCCATTCATGATTTGATTTCTATGCAAACTTTCACAATTTGTACAAAATGAATTTTATTTTCTTTCTTTCCACTTGTAGTGGATCATGCAGTTGAAACTAGCCATTTTGGCTTGTTTTTCAACCACGGCCAATGCTGCTGTGCTGGCTCTAGAGTCTTTGTTGAAGAAAATATATATGATGAATTTGTTGAGCGTAGTGTTGAGAGAGCACAGAGAAGAATAGTTGGCGATCCTTTTGAAGCTGTCAGTGAACAAGGCCCACAGGTATGTACATTGTGTAATAGATAGTTGTTGTTGTGCTTTTTGGTTTCTTTTTTTCGTTTTTTGTTTTTTTTTATGCTAGAATGGTTTTGCAACACGTTAACGTGTGTTGAAATCTTCACAGTATTTAGCATTGTTGAAGTTATTACTAACATTTTTTTTTTTTTTTTCGAGATTTACAAACTTTAAATTTTGTTCGATTTTGCAAACCAGTCAATGAAATTTGAATAAGCTGATTTGTTTTGAAAAATACTTTGACAAAACCCCTACTTTGTAGTTTAATTTCTAAATTTAATTTTACAGGACTTCATGGTAAGCAATTTCTTTTAACAACATTTCTTTTTTTCCTTTTTAACAGTGAAGAATAAATTTTTAGGATTTCTTACTCTTGAGCATGCAACATACAACTGGCAATACGTAAATATTTATTTCTGGAGCCAAATTCCAACTTTTTGAAGCATTTGGCCTGATTTGTTTATAGTTCTTGCAAATGTAGAGCAAACTGAAAAGTGGATTCTTGTTTTAAAAAAAAAAAAAAAAAAAAAAAATTGATAATGTACTTTGTAATCACTTATATGTTTGCAATTCTCGCCAAAATTTGATTTCAATCAGTCAGTGTATGGCTAATTTAGAGGGTATGATGGATGGATTGACAGAAGTTACAGAATTATATATATATATATATATATATATATATATATATATATATATATATATATATATGAGAGAGACTAATGTTTACCTTATACAAGGCTCAGAAGCCATGTAAGATATAGGGTTACTGAAGGAGGTTGTTGTGTGGGCAGTAAGAGGCACAGTTTATGACGGGTCGGCAACTCATTCAACCCCGCGGGCCGGATTGTATTATAATGATGGGTCGTGGGCCGGATGAAGGCCATTAAGGAAAATTATATATGCAGACCCCTGTCAACCTAAATATTTAAAACCATAATGAAAATAAACATTGGGAAATCAGGAAAACAAAAGAAAATCTAAAATTAAAAAACACCTAACAAAAATTACTTTTCCTCAAGGAACGTCAAAATACATCAAAGTGAAAATAATCAACCGAAGTGAAATGGATGAAATTATGACGTGTAGGATTGAAACTGTTATTGAAAATTGTTCCACAAACGAACCACACACACACATCAAACAAAAACGAAGCACATATACCCATACATACGAGTACAAATAGTTGCAAACATATACACTTACATACGTACACATGTGGTATCATTCATGAGGCATGTATGTATAATGCGCGTATGTTTAACTGTCTTTAGATTTCTGCTACCTCGCATGTCAGTCACTCCCTGGCCTCTTTCACTTTATCGTTCCTTTTGTGACACTATTTAGGTTGCTATTAGGTTGGTGCAAAAATAATGACGTAATAATGTCGTTTTTTGACGTATTTTTTAACGTCAAAAAACGACATTATTACGTCATTATTTTTGCACCAACCTAATAAAAAGAAAAAGGCGAGAATTAAATTTAGGTGATTAGAAGCAATCACGAACAGGACACTAAGCGTGTTATTTTTCTGACAAGGAAAAGTGGTAAGATTCTATTTCCATTGTCGAGAAAGTAAAACACAGAATTTAACTTGATTTATGATGATCACTGAATAAACGACAGCAGTCTGCCATGACAACGATAATGATAAATTCCAGGTTGGTAAAGTGGCCTACGAAACAGAAACTGGGAGATAAAGATTAATTAGGTCATGCGCTGACCGAAAAACAAAAATGTCCCTTGGACCAACCGCTGACTTACAAAGAAAAGATTGACCCATTAGCTATCTACGGAGATGTTTTTGTGCCAGGAGCTGGCTATAAGAAAATTATTTTATCGAAACGAATAATTGGCTGTGATGCAGTGCGTCCAGTTAGGCCACCCACTTGATGCTGGCGAAAAGTCTCGATTGATAAAGTCCAGGTGACATTGGGATAAGAATTGAGATTAAGGGACCACACTACGAAAGAAAAGAAAAAGGAGATAATTTTTTTTTCTTTGAGCAACATTTTTTTAAACCGAGGCCAGTCTGGCCACACCCACACTGCTAGGCCTCCATTGGCTGAATGCTGGTGTGAGCGTTAGGCGAAGGTAATCATGTGAAGTAGGAGGGGAGGCCTGTTGACACCCCCTGAAGGGATCGGTATGAGATTCCACTGTGAGAGAGAGGGGAAACCCGTTGACACCCTCTGAGGGTATGGTGAGATACCAATATGATAACAGAAGAAGGTGGGAGGACGAAAGACTTCCAAAAATGGAAATTAATAATTCTTCCTGATCAAAAACAAAGAAAACCTTTTTTTTTTTTTTTTTTTTTAGAATTGTCAAGGAACCTCAAACCCCAACAGGCACACTCCGGTTTTGGTCAGTATCCATATAAGCAGAGTCGCAACAAGTGGACGGCAGTTGAGTTGGGATTGGAGATAGACAGGCAAGCAGTTGCAGTGAGCTGACTAAGATTCCACGCAATTCCGAACTCAACTTCCACCCAAGAACAATTTATTTTTGAAGAACGACTTGGACTCACACCACCAAAACAAGTTTTACGAATATCGCCTGAAGATACATCAAAACCAGTTTCTTAAAAGAACAACTTAAGATGTTAAGACTCGCCTAACAAACGCAAAGTGTCATGAATCCATATAAGCGGGTTGGGAGAAAGACGCAGTCCTGTATTCAGCAACCAGATATAAAATATCTTTTTTTTTTTTTTTTTTTTTTTTTTTTTTAACATATTTGAACTTTTCAAGTTGTGACACCATTTAGGTTGCTAAAAAGAAAAAAAGGCGAGAATTAAATTTAGTGTCCTTTTCATTATGGATTATTAACTAAGTGATGTTATCTTTTTTTTCTAACAGAAAAGTGCTAAAAGTTTTTATTCTCATTAGCGAGGAATGTAGGGTCACGGATGTGTCGGATTTAAATTAATTTATAACAACGAATAATGAAAATTTCAGGTTGGCCGAAACCCCAACGAAACAGACTGGGAAATAAAAATTAATTAAGCACGCACTGACCGAAAAACAAAATGCCCGCTAGACCACACAGAAATACAAAAACAAAACTGAGCCATTGGCTATCTACAAAGATCTTTCAAAAAGGCATCTGTTTTGTGCCAGGAGCTGGCTATGATAGCAAAATTATTTTATCAGAACGAATAATTGGCACCAATGTGCGATACGTCCAATTGACCACCCACTTGTTTGGCGAAGGTCCTGTCCTGAGTGACGAACTCCAGGTGATTCAGTTAAGATAAGAGTCTGAGGTGTGAGGTCTCCACAAAGAAAAGAAAAAAAAAAGTGGGTGGAGATAAAAAATTTTTTCTTTAAGCAAGATTTTTTAAACCGAGGCCGGTCTGGCCACACCCACACTGCTGGGTGCCCATTGGCTGAATGCTGTCATGAGTGTTAGGTGAAAGTAATCATGTGAAGTAGGAGGGGAGGCCTGTTGTCACCCCTGAAGGGATCGGTATGAGATGCCACTGTGAGAGAGAGGGGAAACCCGTTGACACCCTCTAAGGGTATGGTGAGATATCAGTGTGAGAACAGAAGAAGGTGGGAAGAGGAAAGACTTCCAAAAATGGAAAATAATAAATTTTCCTGACCGAAAACAAAGAAGTGGATTGTGGATTTAGTTATCAAGGAACCTCAGACCGCAACAGGCCCACCCCGGTTTTGGTCGGCGTTCATATAAGCAGAGTCGCAACAAGTTACCGCAGTTGGGGTTGGAGACAGACAGGCAAGCAGTTGCAGTGAGCTGAGAGCTCTGAGGACCCGCCTCAAAGAAGCTGACAAAGATTCCACGCAATTCCGAACTCAACTTCTAACCAAGAACAATTTATTTTTGAAGAAGGACTTAGACTCACACCACCAAAACAAGTTTTACGAATATCGCCTGAAGATACACCATGACCAGTTTCTTAAAAGAACAATTTAAGATGTTAAGACTCGCCTAACAACTCAGTGTCACGAATCCATATAAGCAGGTTGGAAGAAAGACGCAGTCCTGTATTCAGCAACCAGATATAAAATATTGTTATCCTTTTTTTAACATATTTGAACTTTTCGAGTTATTACTTTATTTTCTTTTACATATACTTGTGCGGTGTTACCCTTGTCCGGACTCAGCTTGCATTACGTCCCGGCGACTGATTGATTTTGTCTACCTAAGATCAAATCACAACATGGGTAGGTTAGACTAAAAATCAAAACAGTTACTTCAGTAACCAGACGTTGGATGCGAGCTGGAAACGACAAGGCTGATACCGAATCTAACCAGATTCCCATCTGAATCAGCAAAAGGTTAGAACATCACATTTGGTGCTGCGACCAATACCAAGCCAGTTGGCGTCACAGGTCAGGATAGGGCGGAGACAGACTGGGTGACGTCACAACTGGTCACGTGACAAGGCTGATACCGAATCTAACCAGATTCCCATCTGAATCACCAAAAGGTTAGAACGTCACATTTGGTGCCACAACCAATACCAAGCCAGTTGGTTGTCACAGGACAGGATAGCATGACGGACATGGCGAGGCAGACGTCACATTTGGCGCAGCGACACTAGGGGACGTCACAGTTATTACTTTATTTTCTTTTACATATACTTGTGTGGTATTACCCCTTGTTCGAACTCGGCTTGCATTACGGCCCGGTGACTGATTGATTTTGTCTACCTAAGATCAAATCACAATGTGGGTAGGTTAGACTAGAAATCAAAACGGTTACTTTGATAACCAGATGTTGGAGGCGAGTTGGGAACGACAAGGCTGATGCCGAATCTAGCCAGATTCCCATCTGAATCAGCAAAAGGTTAGAACGTCACATTTGGTGCTGCGACCAATACCAAGCCAGTTGGCGTCACAGGACAGGATAGGGCGGAGACAGACGGGGTGACATCACAACTGGTCACGTGACCGGGATAGCACGACGGACGCGGCCAGGCAGACATCACAATTGGAGCAGCGACACCGGGGGGGGGACGTCACACTTTCGCTTCTGTTATCTTTTAATGTAGCCAAGGGTCATAACATATGTATCTATTATTTGACATTAAATGTAGGCAACACAACTTGGTAAAATAAGTCTCATGAAAGATAACCTGCAGATAGTCTAATATTTTTAGTGCACCGAGATGTGTAGACATTCTATGGAAAATGACGTATAACAAATTTCATTTGAAGGTCGACGATATAAAATTGAGAAGTGTTGACACATCTGCATATTCACATTTAATCACAAGTGTTATACATAAAAATTATATTAACAACAGATGAATGTAATAGTCAAAAAATATTATTCAATTGAAAACATTGTTGGAATCATTTGTTTATGAATACATAGCATCAGTGTTAAGCTATCACCAACAACCAAAAAATTAATGGCAAACTTGATTTTTTTTTTTTTTTTTTTTTTTTTTTTTTTATTGAGAGTGTCTCAATATTTGGTTTCAAACTTGTTAATGCTAAGAGCAAGATATCATCAAGATGGTTATCAGTCAATCTTGTTCTCAAATTGTTCTTAGGTTGCTTCAATTTTGAAAAAAGTTGTTCACTTTGATAGGTACTTCCAAACAAAGATGCCATCTTTTTTGCGTGGGTCACTAATTCACAAATAGCTCCGGATCCTGTGGTTTCCTTGCTTGGAATGATGGGAAATGAACATAATTTTTATTTCTAAATTGATGTTCCCACAACACGAGTTTTTTTTCAAAGGCAACAATATGATTATACATCTCATTTATCAGCTGAGTTTTACCTTGTAGTAAATTTAAATGATTCAAATGAGTCACAATATCCACAATGAATGCTAAAGTTGCGAGCCAATCAGGATCTTGAAAATGTGAACTATCCATGTTTACTTTCGAGAAATATTGCCACCTCTTTATGTAAGGCAAGTACTTGTTTTAACATCGATCCTTGACTAAGCCAGCGTACATCACAGAAATACGCAAGGTCACCATATTCTGCCTGAGTATCAAACAAAAATTGTTTGAATTGTTGATGATTCAATCCACAAGATAGGATCAGATTCAGTTTTCGCAACAATATCCATAAGTTTTTTAAACTTCAAGAACTTAGCGCACAATGTCTCTTGATGGATAATGCTATGAATTTTTACAAGTTTATATGGCAAGAATATAGTCAGTTTAAGGAATAATCCGATTTTTTTTTTTTTTTTTTTTTTTTTTACATCTGAATAAATATATTTCTATAACCTTTTATTATATTTGAAAGTCTTGTAGCAGATATTTAAGTAATTATATAAATCTATCAAAATGTGAGGACAGAGAAATACAATAAATATTCATACAAAAACAAAGCATGGAATAATAAAAATGAGGTTTTAGCATCAATCGAATAGACCACAGGATTTTTAATTCAATACAATAAGTTTCCACAATATTTGAGTTTATAATAAATGTAGATACTTATGAATAAATAATAAATAAGCAAGCAAAATGAAAACATGAGTGAATAAGCTGAATTAATTATTTTTAAATAAATAAATTATAAATTTCGTCAATGTTTCCAGATAATATAGATATCCGTTCAGAAATAATATATGCAAGAAAAATCAAAACAAGATACAACTTGAATTGAATTAATTTGTTTTAATGTTTGATCACATGCACAAACTCACGAGTCAGAAATCCTTGATTCACGGTTCCATGATTGAAATTTCCGTGTGTACCTCTTCAAGGTAAAATGTACTTTTGAATGTATAAAATATGTTGAAAGAAAAATGTTTTAAAAAATGGGCTTTAAATCTAAACACATTAAAATACGAAATACTATAAATGTATCTAGGGGTAATTGTTAAGTAAATTTACAAGTTGAATATTTTTACGAACCTTGAATTACTTTCCAGTCTATCACTAACTGCTTGTATTCTTGTTATTAAATTAATGTTTATTTGTTGAAACTATGTTGTCTTTTCTACTGAATTTTATTCCTTCAATGAAAATCGTGTGATTATTCTAGAGCACTGATTACATTCATTTGAATTTTATTTTGGTATTTAAAACACTTCTAATTTTTATTTTTTACGCTGAAATGGAGGTGATTGGGTTTTGATCATGTTTTTGCAGTCATAGTATTCAAATTTGGTTGGGTGGATCAGAGGAAGATAACAGCAGGCCTTTTGTTGAATTCGAAAGCCACGTCTCTCATGTTAAAAATTGTCATTGGTAATCAGGCTCGCGGGCCGGTCAAAATGCCTTAGGCTGCCGACCCTTGCTTTATGAGGACATGTGGGTAAGATAACTGTTAACCCTAGACTTGTACAGGTTAAGACTGTATCGGTTTGACAAGCATCCTCTTAGGAGTTGGTTTGATAAAGTAGTGGTTCATTGGAAGATGACGTTCTAGTGGAACTTACTTCTTACTAATGGAATATGAATGAATGAAACTGGTTTGCCGGATCTTGTCTGTGAGGGTTAAAATTGTTGGAAACAAGGAATGTAGTTCATCAAAAGATAGTTGTATAATGCTTATCTGTATGGCCATATAATGTTAAAACCCCAGTTCCATGTGATCATTGAAGTTAAGCTATGTCAAGCTTGGGCAGTATCAAGATGGGTGACTGCTTGAGAATGCCAGGTGCTGTAAGTTTTGATGTGCAGGAGGTGTAATGGATAATGGCTTGAAATTGTTAATCGGAAAGCTAAGTTCGAATTCCAGTTGTATTTGCACTTACATGCTACCCTTGGAAAAGTATGAATCCATCTCATCTCCCCCTAGCTATGAGTTAATTAGTAAGACTTATCACTAAATTATCTCAAAAAAAATTCTTATCTAAAAATATTTTATGGTTTTAAATAACCTGCAATGGGTTGACAATCTGTAGAAAATAATCAATGCTTATCTATAATTTTTAGTCTTTCTGCTTAGCTTGTGTATACTATTTACTGAAATCATCTCAAAATGATTAGTGCCACAAGTAATTTCAAACATTTTTTCTTTTAGAGAGGCCAATAATAATGAATTTAAATTCCTTGAAGAAGACAAAAGGGAATGGATTATCCATTCCATTTTAAAGATAAAGTTATTTAGCGTCTTGTTTAAAAGTGACAAAGATTTGACTTGAACACAGGAACTGTGCTTGTCTCTGTCTCTAGAATTTTTTAAAAATAAATTTTTTTATTTTATTTTTTTTTTTTTTTTTTTACCTGCCTACCTTTCAGGGCAAATGAGCACACCTGGGCACGTTGGTTGAGAAGTGCTGGTCTTGAAGATCATCTCTGCATTAAGTTTCTGTAAATTTGTAAATCACTAGTGCAAAATTTGCATCTCCTGCTTATTTTGAAATTTTGTTTGCACAATTTAGTTCTTTTTTTTTTTTTTTTTTTTTTTCTCTCTCTCTCCATGAGAGAAGGGTTTGACAACATATTAGATCTCACCTAAATGTGGCAATGTATCTTAGATTGAAACCAGGACTTCATTTTAGAGTAGAGCCCCACTAGTATAAGCAAGTCATAAGCCAAAAGGTAAGTAAAAAGATTTTGTATGGCAGTCCATATCAGAAGAGATAAGGGACACATACTACCCTTTCCACAACTAAATCCAGATAACTGACAGTGAACACTGTTGAGGAACAAAAAAGCTGAAAGTCTATTGGTTTGTCAGTGGTGGCCACAAATCAGGCTACTATAAATTTTATCACTGTGTGGCTAGCTTTTTTTTTTTCTTTAAATGTTTTTTTTGGTGTGTGTGATACATGTGCTGATTTTCATACCCAGTTCATTTAAAGGCATTCCTCTTTGTCATTAATAACTGAAGTATAAATTTTATTTTTAAATTTTATCTTATTAGGTTGACAAGCAGCAGCTCACCAAAATCATTTCACTTATTGAAAGTGGTAAGTCAGAAGGAGCCAATTTGTGCACAGGTGGCACTAGAATGGGAGACAAGGGCTACTATGTGACACCCACAGTGTTTGCAGATGTGAAAGATGATATGAAGATTGCAAAAGAGGAAGTAAGTAACTTTTACAATTGCTTACAAGGAATTTTGGTTGTGACTTAGTATATAAGAATACTTACATTTTCAACTTTGATTTCTGTCAACACTTTATCTTAAATATGTACACTAATTTTGGGGTTGGCTAAAACGATTGTTCTATTTTTGTTATTGGATGGCATTAGGAGCATTTAGTTTTTAAATCCTTTAAGAAAAAAAAAAAGTACAAAAAAGGAAATTGTTGTGTCTAGAGTTTAAAGAAATCTCTATGGATAGTGTCCAGATATGTTACTACAATTAATGTTAAGTTTACAGGATTTTGAATTAATAAATTTCTTATAATTATATCTGCTCTAACAATGGTTTATTAACTTGACAAAGTATTAGGTTGGTGCAAAAATAATACTGGCCTGTCATTTAATCTAGCTCATCCGATTGATAGAAATGTTTATTGTTCTACTGTTGTATAGGAATTAAATCCTATATGTATTTTTCAGCTAATCACATCAGAAGGTTTGTTTGATAAACATCCATTACAAGGTCAAATACCGACAAAATACTTGTGGACGTAGTTGTAGAACTATCATGTGTTATTTTTGGACCACTTAGAAAATAACAATAGCTACATTCACCATTCCTACAAATTTGAGAAAAAAAGATTTTGGCAATCTAGTGTGAAATTATTTTCAATGAAAACCTGATATTGAAAAAGTTCACACCTCTGTGAAATTGGATTTTGAATCCCCTTATAGATATAAAAATAGAGGTGCACTGCTTCACAAGGTCAGTATGATCTTCAAGTGTGTGTACCCCTCCCCCATAATGGAAGAGACTATAGCCAGCAGCCCTTAACAAAGGTCTTATACATGCACATAATAGAAGAGATAAACCACCAACTGCCTACTAAGCCTTTGTCTATGACAACAAATTAGGCTGACCATCATGAAGTAAGTCTCTTCACATAGCACTAAGAACACTTAATTACTTTATAAAAACAAACTTCACTGCAATGAAAATTGAGCATTTTATTGCTTTGTATATTTCTGAAGAGAATATATAAATGTTACTTCAACTGCTGCTCTCCTTCTAATTTTCCTCCAGAAAATAACCTTTTATATCTTTCATTTGAAAGATGTGTTGTTAAATGTTTGGAATCCCAACACTCAGATAGCAACTAAAACGTGATAAACAGATCCCAACAATTGCACATTCTGATCACTCTTTGGCTTGGCTTGTTTTTTCTATCAATTCTGTCAGAATTTTCATGGAACTGTTGGTTTAGTTGTACATGTTACCTACATGGAAAATCTATCCTTTTCACCCATCAACTATTATGGATGAGAAATATACATTCTTCTAGGGTCTAGTTATCTTTTTGGCTGATAAGCCAACTTTTTACTAGTGTTTTTATTCTGTATGACAAAATATTCTCTTGCCTCATTTAGGTCAGCAGACCCAAATCTCTGGTTTACCTCCTAAGAATTAAAACATTTTGTTGTTAGTAATTTAGATAAATATTTGAATTTTAGGATTTTCTTGTTTAGTTTTATCTCCAGGCTAGGCATCTGGTTCTTGTCGGCTTATCATTTTCCATGAGTTGGAGTGTGCTTGGTTATCTATGAGTTAAGTTTTTGTTTGATCCTCATGGACTTCTTTTACTAGATCAGTTTATCAAATCCATTAACTCTCTTAATTCGTTCTTTAATTCATCCCTTTTTACAAAAAGCCTCTTTCCAACAACCTTTTATGATGAAAATATTAGTATCTCTACCTTAAGCTATACATAATACAACCCGTTAAGCCTGTCTAGTGATCACTGTCCCATGTAACAAGGTGGAATTCCTACAAAGCCTGACACATATTTATTTTTATCTTATTCTATTAGAATTTTTATCTTTATTGAAGATTAAAAAAGGTAACATTTTTGGTACATTATGCATTTGAATTACTCTTACTTTTCTTTAAAAAAAAAAAAAAAAAAATTCTTAAGTGTAAAGACTTATGTAGTTTTTCTTTGTATAGGCATACTTATTTATTTATTTTTTGTAACATTTTTTTTATTTTCCTTTTTATGCATCTCATTAATTTATTTTATTTTTTTATTTATTTTTTTTCATAGATATTTCTTTTAAAATTTATTACCATATTTTTTGGAATATAAGATGCACCCTTATTTTGAAAACAGTTTTGCAGGGTATCCAATAAAAATTTAAATATCGATTAGGTGATTACTGGCAATTAACTGGCATTAAGCACTCTGACTGGTGGTGTGCATTTCACATTTGAAATTTATACTATTTTAATAAATAACACATTCAAGTGAACTGAACCATTTTTTTTTTTTTTTTTTTTTTTTTTTTTTTTAAACAGTAAGGGTCACCCTGTACAAGACTGGAAGGTGCCACTTGAGATAGATGGTTACATTAAGGAGTAGTTTATATGGATAGGAGGGGAAGATAACAATCTGTTCTACAGAGCTAGAGGTTGGAGATATATATAATCTCCCCAGGTGTTAGACAAAATAATGTGACCACCTAGCTTGAACATTTATTTATTGACTAATAAGGTGTTGGACCTCCATTATCTTCTAAAACTGTTTTGATTCTACATGGAATCAAATCAAATGAGTTTTGAATTGTTTCTAATAAAATTTATCCCATTCTTCAATCAAAATCTCAAGGTTGCTGCAGTGATGATTGGCAGGGGAGGATCTGTTCTTCACTCTTCACTCTAGATCTCTCCATAATGGTTCAATTCTGTTGATCAGGTGATTGTGCTGGGCATGGAAGTTGTTTAATTATGTTATGATGTTTATCAAACCATGACTTCACTATTTTTTTTTTCCAGTGTGTGTGTGTGTGTGTACGCACACATTATTATCTTGGAATATGACACGTTCTGGCAACAGTATGGTAGCCATTGTAAAGACATTGTCATTAAGAATATCAAGATATTTATCTTCAGTAATTCTACCATTAAGAGTGATGATAGGACCAGAAGAATACAAGGAAATTACTGCCCAAATCATTACTGAGCCACCTCCATGATTGACTGTCTGGCTATGCAATCCAGATAAGTCTTCATGCAGTGTTCTCCATACACAAACACACCCGTTTGTAGGAAATGACCTGAAAGAATACTCATCAGACCAAATAACGTTTTTTTCCATTCCTTGAGTTACCAATTTTTGTGAGTTTCACACCATTTTTTTTTTTTTTTTTTTTCTTTGCAACTTGGCATTAGACTTTGATCAGAGGTTTAGAAATTGCAGCTCTTCGATGGATACCAGATTTGTGGGGCACCCAATGTACTGTACTGTGCATGTAGAAACTGTATTGGTTAGGTGGGTGATGAGTTCTGATGTCACTTCTTTTTTTTTTTTTTTTTTTTTTTTTCCCCATAATTCATTTTAAATTCATTGGTCTCTTTCTGTTAACTTTGGTTTCCATCCACTATTACTCTGCTGCTGATGATGTTTTGCCTTGTTTTGTGTAAGCTGTCATAACTGTGCACACTACACCTCATGACACATTCAATAATTCAGACATTTTGGTCACAGATGCTCCTGCTAATGGAGCACCAACTATTTGTTCTCTTTGAAAATCTGACAGGTTGCACATTTTAGTATGTAACTCTTTTACCTGAAGATAAATAACAACTTAAGTGGTAAAGCAAGGTAAAGGATTAAAGTGCTGAGCAGTTATCTTTTTATGCCAGTTTGATGTTTACAAATATCCAGAAATGCTGGAATTGAAAACATTGTTATTTTTGCAAGCTGTTCACATTATTTTGTCTTCACTCTCAGTGAACAAGGCCCATAAGTATGTAAATTTTGTAATGGATAGTTGAACGCCCAAACAAAAATTCTCATCAAGCGGTGTTAAGTTTTAACACTGCCTGATGAGATGCTATGTTGCATCAAAACCTTAATGCATTTTTGTAGCGGAAATATGCATGTTCAAATGTAATAACCTATAATAAAGAAATATATATATATATAAAAACAGCTATTGGTCAGTTAAATTGGACCAGGAAAAAGTTGTATTAAGAAGTGCTCAATACACATATAAAGAAAATAAAAATTTAACATGCAGAGTTTTTAAATTTTAAAAACTTAGATCAGCCAATCCTGCTACCTTGGTTTCAACCTTTCAGTACCTTCAGGTAATTTTGGCCATATGATTTCCTAACACTATTTATGTATAAACACAATATGAAGTGTAATAGAAGGGGAGGAGAAAAGCAAGAGTATTGAAATTGTATTGGAGGTGGAGTAAATAAAATTCTACATACTTTCATCCTGATTCATACAAACTCAAAAAGTACTTTTCAGTGGGTATGCATCACGTTATTATGTCCGATCTTTCATTCAGTATTTTTTGGTATGGAAATGTTATTAACTTTTCCTCTTGGCACTGTTTACAGATTGCTGTAAGGTTTGGCTCTTAATATTTTCTAGCTTTTTTTTTTCTTTTAATTTACACATAAGGCTGGCTAGTCTGGTAGAATTCCTAGAGCTTTCGAGCTTGAATGATGACTTGTGATTATATCAATTCTTGAAGCTGCCTTCAGTACACCCCATGTATATTTTGCTTTGGCCATTTGTATCTTTTACTTCAGCTTTGTAAATTAATCCATCTGTCTTGCAAACTCTATCTAGTGGACTTTTATTTTTGTCTCTACAGTTACATGTCTCATTGTTAACAATGTTTTGCTGCATGTTATCTTTGAAATTCCTGGTATTTTGTTTTGTTGTTATTATTATTATAAAAAATTTAGTTTACCCCCCCCCCTTTTTAATTTAGAGGTCAAATATAAAATAGGGAAAATATTTTTCAAATTGCTTAATAAACACTTCCTTAAAAATTCTGAATTAAACAAGATCTTTAATAAAAGTACGCTTAAATTAATCTACAGCTGTACTAGTAATTTGAAAACTATAATAAAAAGACAAAACGCCAGGAATTTCAAAGATAAGTTTATTTTAAAGATAGTTGTTTGTCATTTTTAAAATACTTTTTTCAGATATTTCATATCAATCATTTATTGGAATTTATTATTTAATGCGTCTAAGGTGATTTGTGAAAATTTTTGCTGGAAATATTCTTGCTGAATGAGCTGTGGTCAAGGAAACCAGTTTAGGTTGATAGTAATCAAATGATTATTTATTTTTTTAATCAATTTACCCCAAGCAAGTCAACAATGCCACTAAGATGCAAGGGGCTACTAGGAGTGAAAGAAAATGAAAACACTTTAGAAGGAACTGGAAACCTAACCCTAAACAGAGAACAAGGGATAAACTTCTACACCTGTTCAAAAGACTGGGGCAGAGTGTGAACTGGATGATCAGCAAGCCTATCTGCTATTGAGTTAAAAAAAAAAAAATAGTAAATAAAATTTCAGAGTTCAGACACAGATATTAAAAGTTTAGAGTTGAAGTAGACTTTAGAAGAAAACAGAAACCCAGTTCTAAACCAAAAACAGGGGGTAATCAACATTTAACATGATGTAATCAACATTTAACATGATGTAACAGTTAGCAGCAGCTAAAATATCAAAATTAAGTGTCAAGTCATTTATGCTAGCTTAGATATATTAGTTGTTGGTTTATGTGACTTCCTTAGAAGAGAAAAAAATAATCTGCTGGGCCTAGTGTCCTGGGTATAACAAACTACATCTGGCAGCAAGGCTTCTAATTGGGAGATTGGAGGTTTTCAGGAACATGGAACCACCTCCCAACTGCTGTTGGTCCCAGGTCCACCCTGACTTGAAATAGTAGCACTTGTTAGGGCTCCAGCTATGAGAAAATAGTGAACCCCCCAAACAAAAATCAACAGCAAGTTTTTATAATAAAATAACCAGCAAAATAGCAATCAATGCAACGCAAAAAAATATAAAAATACATTTACACTATTTACATCATTCAGACTGTTGTCCTCATCTTTTATTGCCATAATCACAATTTTGGATGCCCTGTTGGCTGGAGCTTCTGAATACACTGACTGCACCTCTACAGAGGTGTAAGATCCCAATACGAGGCTGTTTACCTAGGATAGTGACCCGCAATGTCTGGGGATGGGATCCTGGTGGTTGAGGGTTTCAGGAGTCAGGGTTAGTTACTTCTGATTTCCAACACCTCACTTGGTCCTTTACTAGATGGGTGGTCAGATAGGCCAGATCTGATCAATCAATTCGAAGAGATTTAGACTTGGACATGGCTGTGAACATGCCAGTTTGTGCATTTTATTTGGGAAGCGTAACAAATGGTTTAACAGGTACTCAGATTCTTTCCCAAATATGAATATACTGGTTTGTGTAGCTCTGACTTGTCGAGGTGATGAAGTTTCCTCCTTGACACGTCCCAATGTTGGGCTATGAGGTGGATGGGGAGCCCAGGTAGTAAATCTTAATACATAAAAATTATGAATAATCAAAATAAAAAACCCAAGAGATGTCTTTCAGGCTCTAATTCTGAAAATGAAATCAATATGGAATTTCCAAGATTTTTTTTGTGCTCACATCCCTAGAAGAAACTCCACTGGCAAATCTTTATTGATTGAAAAGATACTATCCAGTAGGATTAATCCTAAAACAGTTAGAAAGTTGAGTGATGACAATTTGCTGGTTGAGGTGGAACATAGGAAACAGGCAGAAAATGTAAAGATTAAATTAAAACCTTCCCTCATGCAAGACTGAATACTAAGGCAGTAAAGAGTTGTCAAGGAGTCAGCAATTACTATAGAATCTCAATTAAAAGAAAAGGAGAAGCAATTATAATGGACACGTATCCTTACTTTTGGCACACCTGACACCCTACCACCACCACCAATAAAAATACGGTATTAAGCCAGTGGAACAATATATCCCTGCTCCATTAAGATGCTTTAGGTGCTAAAAATTTAGACATCATCAGAAATAGCTGCTGGAATTGCCCAACATATGGAAAATGTGGCCAAAGGAATTCAGACCATACTAAAGACAAATGGCATGATGAAATAAGATGTGCTAACTGCCAGGAAAGCCATCCAGTATATTCAAGAACATGTGATTTCTGGAAAAAGGAAAAGGAAATTGTCAAGGTAAAAGAAACATCTCATTTTTAGATACAAACACAAGTAGTAGGTTACATGAATGGTCCTACCTACACAAAAATAACTGAAAATAAGACTGCAAATAATGCAATCAGCCTGACAAATACAGAGCCTTCATTGAGAAGTTCATACACTTGGGACCAAATGATTGGCCCAAATTTCAAGCTTACCTAAAAAGTCCATATTCCAAGGAAAGGGTGTGTTCTGGGCATGGCGATAGACTACATCCAGCAGCAAGGCCTCTGATCAGGAGGTTTTGAGGAGTGTGAAACCCCTTCTTAATTGCTGGCATTCCTAGGTCAGTGTGGACCTGGGAATACCAGCAATGAAAGTGTAAAAATGGGTTTTAATACCAGCAATACATTTTTAAAAA
Source organism: Acanthosepion lycidas (assembly GCA_963932145.1). Lineage (NCBI taxonomy): Eukaryota > Metazoa > Mollusca > Cephalopoda > Sepiida > Sepiidae > Acanthosepion > Acanthosepion lycidas. Next base: position 57,191,964 of record OZ010571.1, on the reverse strand, counting down.
ATTAACAGCAATACATCGACCATATTCCTGCACAAAACCGGTTTGATGAACTAGAAAAGATGGAGGTGGAATGCCAGAACCTTCAAATGGCTAAAACCTCCAAAATGAAAGTCTTGGAAAAAGAAATCAAAATCACATAAGCTAAAGGCTGAAAATGTTTAAAGAGCCATGCAGAAGATAATTTAATGGAACAGCCATGGAATAAAGGCAAATATAAATGAACTGCTTCTGTCAATAACACACCTGTCACCAGCATTTGTTTGCCTTCAGGAAACATTCAAGATGATAAAGTGAATATAAAAGAATAGCAACAATACAACCATGACACTGGGCTTTGTACATCTAGTGGTACATCTATCCTAGTAAGGAATGATGTATCCCAATTAAAATAAATTTGACAACTGCTATACAGGTACTACTGTTAAAGTGACCCTACATAGGCCAATAAACATTTGCTCAGTATATATCCCACCTAATGAATGAGTAAATGAAGCTGAAATTCATGAAATTATAATATATAGTATATTATATTATACACATTATGATACTAAGGAGACTTTAACTGTCACAGCACCATTTGAAGCTGTAAAGAGAATTAAAGAAAGCAAAAAAGAATGTTGGAAAAACTATGTCAGTAGACTTAATTCTACCACAAACAAAATCTGTATGGGATGTGATAAGGAAAATAGTTAGTAAACATCATTCTAAAGCTATAAAACATCTCTCGATTAAATAACTGTAAAATAGCCAGCAAAAAGGATATTGTTGATCAATTAGTCAAAACAATCTCCAAAAATTAATTTGCCAAAAATGATAGCCAACAATTTCTGAAGATCAAACAAAAAGCAGGAAAACAAAAAATTAAACTTTAAATGAAATAATGCTGAAAGCTATTACCTATATTTTTAGAGGAACTAAATGAATCTTTAAAGAAAGCTCACAGATGATAAAAAAAATTCATAAAACAGATGCCCAACGAATTATTACAACTGTTTTTATAACATATGGATAAGTGGCAACTTCCCAGTTATATGGAAACAGTCATTCATTATCCCTATTCCAAAACCTGGAAAGGATGGCTTAAACCCTGAAAGCTATGAACCGATAACACTAACACGCTACCTATGTAAAACTATAGGAAGAATAGTCAACAATAGGTTGACTTGGTACCTGGAAACTAACAGCCTAATCAGTGACTACCAATGTGCTTTTCGGAAAAAAAGTACCATAGATCGCTTAGTATGCCTCGAAACCTTTTGTAAGAGAAGCCTTCATTAAGAAAGAACATCTCACAGCAGTCTTTTTGACTTTGAGTCTAAAAGAAAGGCCAATTCAATTCACAGGGAATTTTCTGAAAGGCTGGAGGTTTCAAGTCCATATAGGAAGTATGCTATCAGAACTAAAGATCAAGAAGGGGTTCCACAAGGAAGCATTCTTTCAGTGACCCTTTTTGTTCATAAGAATTAACTCCATAGTTAAAACCCTAAGCCCAGGTGGGGTGAGATACTCTCTATATGTTGATGATTTTCTAATTATGTACAGATCTTGACATACGAATACCACTGAAAGACAACTCCAACAATATCTCAATAAAATAAATACACAAATGAGCCACTAAAAATGGGGTTTGTTTTCCAAAATGAAAACCAAATGCCTACATTTCTGAAAATTAAGAAAATTACATAATGATCCATGTTTAAAATTAGTCAGAACAGAAATCCCAGTAGTGGAACAACACAAGTTCCTAGTCATTATCTTTTGATTTAAAAAAAACAAAAAACAAAAACAAAAAAAAAAAAACACAAACATTCATTCCCTATCTGAAATATTTGAAAACGAAATGTAGCAAAGCCCTACAACTGTTGCATGTAGCAGACCATACTGAATGGGGAACAGATCAACTAATATTAATCAAGATTTACAGATCACTACTTCCCTCAAAATTGGATTGTGCTAGTTTCATATATGGGCCATCCAGAAAGTTGTATCATCAAGGCTTCAGATTAGTACGTGTGGCATTTAGCACATTCCCAGTGGAGAGCTTATACACAGAAGCTAATGAAACACCTCCACATCTATGGCACACTAAACTGGCACTACAGTACTATGTAAAAATAAAGACTTGTTCTACTAACCCAGCTTACAGCAGTACCTTTGAACTGAATTACTGTGATCTATTCCAACAAAAAGATAATGCGATGCAACCTTACAGACTAAGGATGAAATCCATTGCGGAAGAGATAGGCACTGCACACTCAATTATGCAAGAAATGACTGCAGCCAGTATTACACCATGAACTATCAAACAACCTGAATTCTACCAGGATTACATAATCTCCCAAAACAAAAAACACGACCACTCACATTCCAGAATAAGTTTCAGGACATTTCGGCAAGCTTCCCTAACCATACACCCATCTATACAGATGGATCAAATGTGCCAAAATATTACTCAAAAAAGGTGCCTTTGAAAGGGAAGCTGTATTTTCACTGCAATCAATCTTAGCTCTCAGCATTATCTCAGCAAACAAAAAATTTTCTAACTTTTTGCACGCACTATCCACCCAATTGGCTTTGAAGGAAAAAATCCAACAACCTAGTCATGAAAATATTATGCAAAATGAGCTTTATTATTAACAAGCATAATGACATCAAACTGTGTCGGATTTCTAATCATATTAGAGTTGAAAGTAATAAGGAAGCGGATCTAGCAGGCAAGTCAGTTTTTAGATGTGAATGTGGATACAAGGACCAAAATCACATACACAGATTTTAAGGAGGTTATTAATAAACACATTCCAAAAGGAATGGCAGCAGTACTGGGATGATAACCCACACAATAAACGCTTTGCAATCCAACCCAAACTAGGAAAATGCAAGTCGACCCCCAGAAAGTTTTGTAAGGAAGAAGTGGTACTGGCCTGAGTACACATTTTCCATACAAGAATAACCCAACTAAGCAAAGATCAACCAGTATTCTAAGTGCTCAAATCGTGCTCTCTCTCAAGACAAAAAATATAAAATAAACAATATGTATGAGCTTTTCAAGAAAGTAAATGTGGATATAATATAATTTCTCAAAACAGTATGACTGTGCCAAAAATTATAAACTAAATGAGAATGTTAAAATCAATTTCTCTACAAACCGTGTCTTTTATTTAGTCCACAGGTTTAGATTGTTCTAATTCCATATGCTATGCCTTTTTTTTTTTTTAAATCTTGGTTTCAGTTAATTCCTTGTGTGTGTAACTCAACTCCAACTACTTGTTCTCTCTGCTGTGGCCAGCTACTGAATTTACAACCCTTTGGGTCAAGTCACTTTTTGGATTACTCGACCAACACTTTTATCTGCTGGGCCATGTATAATAAAAATACCAACAGTACATTTTATCATCTACAAACTATACATCTAAAAAAATATATTTTTCTACTGAAAGTATAAAATTGTACAAAATATCTGTTGTTGAAAGCCTAAAAATTACGTACAAAATATTTATATTTTAGTATTAAATAGAGATTGATCTTCCACTAAACAGAATCAACCCAACCTGTTTTGTTTTTGAAACAAATTGTGACAATATTTACATTTGTTATTGTCTAGGGACAATAGCGGAGAAGATTAAAGCATTGGTTCAAGAATTTGGCAGCATAGTAATTGTGAGTTCAATTACCAGGCCAGTAAAAAAAAAAAAAAAAAAAAAGTTTTATCCTTAGATATGGACAGTGGAATGAGCACAATCTGTATAGATTAAATAAAGGATTCCCTAAAGGTTATCCAGTATGCAGACATCTGAAAAAGACTGAAGGGCACAAGAGCTGAAATGTTGTTGTTTTTGTAACAACAATAATAATAAAGATCAGGATATTAGTTGAACTGGAAATAATGACAATAACTACACATGCCTGGAATTTGGACAGAAATTGTGACATCCAATAAAGTGCCCATGTAAGAGATTATAGGGTCAAACAAAATAAACTATTATTAACTAGTACCAATAGCAAGACTTCATCTAAAAGTGATGCCATGTACATATTGGAATTAGAGGAGTCTTTTATTATAGATTCCTTCCAGAGAAGCAAAAAACTGATTTCACAAAGTTATTCAATTATTGCATATAGGGAAAACCAAATATGAGTCTATGATTTTAATGTTTAATTGATTTTTGCTTTTTATCATTTCAGATTTCTATACTTGATAAATAGCCGATCTTTAAAAATTAAAGTTTTTCATTTAAATTTACTTTTTCCACTTCAGATCTTTGGGCCAGTAATGCAGATTATGAAATTCAAAAATATAGAAGAAGTAATTGAACGAGCCCACAACACGATTTATGGCTTGGCTGCTTCAGTTATTACAAAAGACTTGGAGAAAGCTCTCTATTTGTCTAATTCTCTTCGTGCTGGAACTGTCTGGTAATCTTTATTTTGCCTTAATTATCTGTGGATTTGTAGTCTCACCAAATTTTTGTGAAGTAAAGTTTGTAAAATTTAGATTTTAAAAAAAAAAAAATGTAAATAAAGAATTACATTAATCATTACTTTTCACTATAATAAACTTTACATATACAAGATTCCTTAAAACAATCTTTATATATTTTCAACTTTGGCTATTACAGATCAAAGGGACATAACTATTTATCTTACTGTAATTTCAGTCTTGATAAGTGAAAGAAATGGTAGATTAATACATCTTATTAACTCTGTATTATTCCAATAAAAAAATATTAAATAGATAAAAGTATTTTTATTTTTTTGTCTCAGACAATTATTTTAGTTAATTTTGTTTTGAGAAAATGAATATCTAAAATATGACTAGCATTTACAATTCTTCTTGCTTAACTCAAAAGTAAAAAAAGTAATTGCATTAGATAAAAATATTTTTATTACAAAATGTTTCCAAAAATAATATTACTTTAAATACAAAAAATTTTTTAAAATTCAGGAAATTTCTTAATTCTTTTTATTGTTCTCTTTCTTTAATGCTTTTTTTCTTATTCTCTCAGTAACCCTGTGTGGCTTTATTTGCCTTGCTTGAGGTGAAATAATTAAAAGAAAAATTTAATTACAAAATGTTTCCAAAAATATTTTTTTTACAAAGATAACTTCATTACAAAATGTAAAACATTTTGAAATGAAATTCTCAATTTTTTTTTTTTTTTTTTTTTTTTTTTTTTACATCAAATTAATATCATTCTATGTAATTTTATTTATTTTTTATTTTTTTCATCAGGGTGAACTGTTATAATGTGTTTGATGCTGGTGCACCATTTGGTGGCTATAAAATGTCTGGCAATGGAAGAGAATTGGGAGAATATGCACTGGATAATTACACTGAAGTTAAAACAGTAAGTAATTTTCCCCTCAGCATCTTCCACTACACTTAACAATCATCGAATTATCATTTTTAACTTTGAAATTGACAGCCATAATTTGATTCCTCATTTGATAAGGCTTAAAAAAAAAAAATTGGATGATTGGTGGTTAACATTCCATTGTTAATTAATTACCTACTATCAAATTACCAGTAATGTTTGCCTTTGAAAAATAAGCAATTTCTCAACTGTCATCATCACCTGCAGAGGGTGCAGATGTGGGCTACACACTCCTTTTTTTCGCTTCTACCCTCTTAATTTAGAAATTCAAACCTAAATCTTTCCAGGTACTAAGTTTATTGTAATTAAATGTCTTTCATTTCTTTTAAAAACATTAGAAAAATCAGACCTCAAAGTACTTATGATCTGTTAATAAAATCCAAAATACCCAACTTAGTTTTCTGGGCTTTCACATCAAGTTGAGACCAGGTATAGAGACACTTACTTCTAAAATATAGAGGGTATATGCTTGCAAAATCCAAATTACCCAGCTTGCCTTGCTAGGCTTTTCATGTCCACTTCTCAAGTTAATTTTCATTCTAACTGACACCAAGTAGATTAAATTACAACCACACCAATTTACATCCAATTGTTTACTGATTACAAATTCATTTGCTGGTTAAAAAAAAAAATAGTACAATTGTTGTTTCTTCTACAACATTTCTTGTTTTATTCTGCTTAACAAAATTGCTGTTCAGTGAGTCACTGAAAGATATTTTGTCTTTTTATGGCTGTTCTGCTTTTTATATATACACCTAATTTTATTTTAGTCTTCAAACAAAATGTTACAATCATGTTTTCTATGTAATTGCAGTATAATTTGTTAAGTGTAAAAAAAAAAAAAAAAAAAAAAAAAAATGCAGAGGACATGATGAGGTAGTCATTTTTTCATTTACTTATGCCTATGGTGTTTTTGAAAAATACTGAACCATAGAAGAAAATATTACAGTAATTCAAACTTTTGGCTTTCAACTTTTAAGCAACTTTGAATGTTTAAAGTATCTGTACTGATGTTTGCATGCTTGAATACGATCTGAAAAGGTCTTGGTTGATTTTTGTTGATGATCCAGAGGAAAAAATTGTGAGGGTCAGGGAGACATTAGGTGGGCATTAAACTGGACCATATCTTCCAATCCTCCTCGTAAAACACTTCATCTAAAGTAGTCATTACACTAATAACAAAATATAGCCCTTCTGTCAAATAAAGATAATCTAATACAGTGAATGCTGCTCAATTCACTTTCTGAAATCTGACCAGATATCCCTATCTCTCTCTCTCCCCCCCCCCCCGTTGTTTTCGTTTTTTGTTCCTTGTGGATCTAGTTTTACATTCAAAAAATTTCAGCCTTTATCATTTGATTTTGAATCCATAAGGCTGAAAACAATATTGTTAAATAAGAAAAATAACAAGAACTTTTAAAACCTTGTATTTTATTTTCTCTCTTAAAAAAAGAGGTTACATGCATGAGATGTAATAATTGCTTGATTTGAGTGACAATTTAAATTTTTTTTCTTTTGAATTTATTGCATAATTGCATATTTAGAAAATAGGCATTTCTTTTAAATCTCTATATCAATTATATATATTCTCAATAAAAAAAAAAGAGCCACCTATCAAATAAAAGATTCAGCTGCAAAGTCTGTCCAAAATGAAATAGTTTTCAGGATCCCTTATACAAACTTGAAAAGTAAAATAAATGGTTTCATTCAAAAGAAATAGAAGTACTGGACCAACAATGCAAATTGGTCCTGAGTGAATGGAGGCAGGTATCTAGAAAAAGAAAACTATTATACATAATGTCCTACATTTAAAGAAATAAGTTTATACCAAAACATAACACCTACAATAGATCTACAAACTATATATCTATAAAACCTACATTTACCTCCAAAGTATAAAAGAATGTACAAATATCTAGTTGAGGGCATAAAATTGCATTCAAAATATATGTGGCTGAAGCTATAAAATTACATACAAAATATTTAGATTTCAGCATTAAATAGAGGTTGACATGCCTTTTAAACAAAATGCATCAAACTACCAAATATAAAAAAAAAAAAACTCAATATAACTAATTTAATACAATGATCATTGTGATGCATCTTAGAAATTACATCATTTACATCTTGTAAATCTATACCTTATGTAATTGAGGCTAATCTTTGACAATTGCGAAAATCATATTTTGGACTTTGCCTTGCTATTTTCATCCCAGATTCTCATAAAATTGTTTAGTTAAAAAAACAATTTACATTGCCTTGTTTTAATATTTCTGGTAAAACAAAAATTTCCAGCTTCATTAATACTGATGTTCTCTTTCTTTCAGGTAACCATCAAAATTCCTGAAAAGAACTCTTAAGATGACAATGAATTCATGGTTCAAAAAAAAAATATCTACAGTTATTTTTTTATTCTGCATATAGTAAACTGAATTTGTAGTAATTATTTTTATAATGTATTGATATATTTTTTTTTTTTTTTTTAATTCTTCTATTGACACGTTCCTTATAATGAATAATTTTATAATAAATACTTGAATCATACACTTTGACATACTTTTTTTTTTTTTTTTTTTTTCTTAACATTCAAAGAAATATTCTCTGAATTTTAGAGATATTCTAGTAAATAAGTTTAAGCTTTTCGAAAACAAAATTCAGTACATCTGTAAGCAGAATGACTATTCAAGAGTTTGACTGAAGCAGACAAGAATTTAAAAAAAAAAAAAAAAAAATTTAGGATGCACAGAAAAATTTTAAGAACACAGTATTTCTAAATACAAACGTATAACTTTGATCCATTAGAATTGGTCAATATAGTAAACAAAAAAAAAAAAATTACTAGCAATGTGAAACCTGCTGTAAAATGTCAAGCAAGCTCATTGCAGCCATATTTAATAGGTATTAAGCACATTAATTAGGTCAGTATACAATCAATTGTGCCTTTTTAAACTGTTTAAATAAATCTGACTTTAAAACTGAAATATGTTAAGCAGAGGGACCACTTAGTGACTAATAGTGTTGTTGATCAATTTTCTGCATTACTTAACATTCATTAGTATTTTGTGTACCTTAACTTTTCTTTTCAATAATACTAGCATTGTTATAGCTTTATGTATTACAAACAACTCACTGGATTCTTTGGGATAATTTTAAAACTAATAAATTTAATAAATCTTACTTTATTTACATTTTACTAAACAATGGCAAGAAAAAGAACACTTACACTTAACATCATGAAGAGATGGTTGAAATTTCTGGGGCACATAATCATGAAAGAGGGACTGGAAAATTTGATACTCACAGGACAGATTGAAGGTAAGGGTGGGGGCAGAGGAAAACAATGCACAACCTACCTGACAAGCTTGAGTGAATTGGAAGAGATGACAAAAAGACAATAAGAGCTAAAAAGGACAGGAGATTGTGGAGAGCCATGACCACCAATGTCCTGAAAGGAAATGGCAAAGAAGAAACATGGAATACTAATGGGCTGTTGTTGCTTCTATCATTACTAAGCATAGTTGTAAAAGTAGTAACAATAAAAAGAAAATTGCTCAAATTTTAACCTGCTATCAATGCCAGTTTGGTATTTACATTATATTAGGTTGGTGCAAAAATAATGACGTAATAATGTCGTTTTTTGACGTTAAAAAATACGTCAAAAAACGACATTATTACGTCATTATTTTTGCACCAACCTAACAGTTACATAGATTGCAATGGCAGATAATAAATGTAATTTTGTTTTACATTCTAAAGGGGAAAAGCTAAGAGGTATCAAGTGATTTTGCGGATTAAAATCCCTTTTTTCTTTTTCTTTTTTTTCTTTTTTTTTTTTTTTTTACTCTTTTTACTCTTTTTACTCTTTTTTTTCTTTTTTCTCTTTTTTTCTTTTTTCTCTTTTCTTTTTTCTCTTTTTTTCTTTTCTTTTTTCTCTTTTTTTCTTTCTCTCTCTTTTTTTCTTTCTCTCTCTTTTTTTCTTTCTCTCTCTTTTTTTCTTTCTCTCTCTTTTTTTCTTTCTCTCTCTTTTTTCTTTCTCTCTCTTTTTTTCTTTCTCTCTCTTTTTTTCTTTCTCTCTCTTTTTTTCTTTCTCTCTCTTTTTTTCTTTCTCTCTCTTTTTTTCTTTCTCTCTCTTTTTTTCTTTCTCTCTCTTTTTTTCTTTCTCTCTCTTTTTTCTTTCTCTCTCTTTTTTTCTTTCTCTCTCTTTTTTTCTTTCTCTCTCTTTTTTTCTTTCTCTCTCTTTTTTTCTTTCTCTCTCTTTTTTTCTTTCTCTCTCTTTTTTTCTTTCTCTCTCTTTTTTTCTTTCTCTCTCTTTTTTTCTTTCTCTCTCTTTTTTTCTTTCTCTCTCTTTTTTTCTTTCTCTCTCTTTTTTTCTTTCTCTCTCTTTTTTTCTTTCTCTCTCTTTTTTTCTTTCTCTCTCTTTTTTTCTTTCTCTCTCTTTTTTTCTTTCTCTCTCTTTTTTTCTTTCTCTCTCTTTTTTTCTTTCTCTCTCTTTTTTTCTTTCTCTCTCTTTTTTTCTTTCTCTCTCTTTTTTTCTTTCTCTCTCTTTTTTTCTATTTTGTAATAAAGGAAATAAATCTAGTTTCTATTCCTCATATTCATGACAATATTTTTAATATTAAAACTCATTTGTGAAGATTTACTAAATAAGGAAATTTCATAATGACTGACATTTTTAGCAGAGATTTAAAGACTAAAGAATTTTCAGTCCTCCAAATATTTGGTGTACCTAAGGTTTAAATATATTTTCATAAATGAAAAATCTTGAAGTTATTTTAGCCTCAATTGAAAACTAAAGGATTAAATTTTCTAATTCCAGAAAGGAAAATACTGCGGTCTAATTTCAATTAGAAATTAAAATGATTTTTAGTCTTTTTTATTTTTAATTTTTTTTATTATTTATTTTTTATTTATTCATTTTTTTTCAGAAAAACCAATCAAAACAACCCTTTTTAATTTTTTTGACAGATTGTAAACAAAACTTAATTCTTAGTTTTAAAAATCTTGCAAAAATAAAATATATATCTGAAACCTTATTTGTGTATAATTAGCAAATTTAAAGTTAAATTAATCTGTTCTGAAACAAATATTACTTATAGCATAAAATTTTCTATACAAGCATTTCTTGACCATGGGGTCTTGTTATTCTCATGTCTCCATTGATAAATTGATGTCCGAAGCTGTTGACAGGTTAAGTATGGTAGACCAAAATTGACATAAGTTTATAAATTCTAAGTAAAAACAGTTTTTTTAACTACCATGTAATTTTTAAAATTAACAAAATACTTTAAGCAATTGTTTAATATTTTATTGAATTTTTTTAGGTACTTAACATTACGATTGAAGATGCTTTCTGAAAATATATTAAAATTTAAGATACTATATTAATTTCTTAAATTAATATTAGGTTGGTGCAAAAATGTCGTTTTCTCACATAGTAACAAATGTGAAAAAACATTATTTTTGCACCAACCTAATGGCATTTCATAAATTATTAAATTACCTCTAATTTTTTAACCTTTTCTACCACGTTTGAATTTTTTTTTTTTTTTTTTTTTTTTTTTTTTCAAATCAAATTAAATTTGCTAATTTCCCTAAATATTTAAAAAAAAAATTTGTAAATAATAATTAACTTTTGTTTACAAAAAATGGCAAGATTTTTTTATCACTTTTTTTTTTTTTTTTTTTTTTACTGACAAAAATACAGAAAGCATTCTACTAATCGATATACAATTTCTGAAATGCACCAGAGTATTTTGCTTACTGGAAATAGTAACAATTTATTTTCTAATCATTTAGCTTTCATTGAAAGCTTTTTCATTTTTATTTTTTAAATTCATTTTTAAAACTTTGGTATTGAGAATTAGTGGAGGTACCTACTACAATTAAAAAAAAAATAAAATATAAAAATAATTAAACTAAACACTAAGTTTAAAATGAAATCTAGGGTTACCTTTCAAAGGTTTTTTTTTATTATTATTTTTATCAAAAAATAACACACAAAAAAAGAATAAAGGAACTTTAAAGAAATTTAAAAAATAATATTCTTAAGTAAAACTATAAGGTTTATGAGCGTAACGGGGACAACCCATGAAAATCGTGACCTAATGACGGTTACATATGAAACCTCATACTGAAAACATTTAGATACAAAAAAATTATTTTTAATTATAGTAAAAAATTTTTTAGTGGGATGATATGTATTAAGGTTTTTAATTTTTTGCTTAATAAATATAGTCTTCACTTAATAACCTAATTAAAACATTTAAAAAAAGAAAAATGCAAACAATTCTTGTAAAAATTCATTATTCATCGAAAAAAAATTTTCTTCAGATTATGTCCTTAATATATATTACTTATAGAAGCAATCATATCGAATTAATTATAGTTTCATTGCAGTTTTTATTTTGTGATTTGGAGCAGATTTTTTGTAAGTTGGTAATAGTTTGTAAAAAAAAGCAAAAATTGATTTACATTCTCCAAGGTGTTCTGCTTTTAACTAATAAAAAAAAAAAAAAAAAAAAAATTTCCTTGGCAATTTTAAATTTTAGAAAATTTTATGAAATTAAGTAAGCAGGTTAACAGATGAAAAAAAAAAAAAAAAAAATCTTTTTTACCTAGATTTTCTAAAAATAATTTCATTCATTTGTAAATGAATCCTTAAAGTTTCATTAAAATCTGACAATTATTTAATTTTGATTTTTTTTTTTTTTTTTTTTTTTTTTTTTTTTTTAGCAAGAGTTTCAAAAATAATTTGTTTTCACCGGAAAAAATGGCACAAAATGCCCATTACTAGCTCTGTTACACTGTTGACAAAAAAAAAAAAATTTAACACAATTTGAATGTTAGAAAGGAGTAAAAACAAAGAAATTTTTAGATTAAAAAAATACTTTTGTCTTTCCTCTTAATAACATTTTGCTGATAAAACTGTTTTTAAGTTTGGGGCCTCTTTTTCATTATGGTATGATCTTCTTTTAGCGAATTATGGGAGGTACCTACATAATAGAAACTACAAGACTAAGGAAAAGATTCAACATCAAAGCAAAAAAAGTGTTCCTGTAGAATTTAGCTATTAGTATACTTGGAAATAGTGATCCCTTGAATGATGGTACAGAATTATTAAAATTGAAGCGTAGAAAGCATTCTCTTCTGCCATGCTTAAAAAGTGGCAGTGGGTCAAAGGAGTCCTACCTGCAACTACAATACTATCATTTAATTTTCATAATGAATAAATAAAATGTTTTAAAATATACTTATGAAAAAGGATACAATTAAAATTGAAAAACATGTATTTTTTAGTGATTAACAGTATACACGTATGCTACATATCTACTGGCAGTAGATATCAAAATGTAAATACAGATTTTTATGATTTATTTATTTTTTAAAATCTTAATTGGTTGATATTTTAGAATAATTTACTGCACAATTTACACATTAATATATTTCAAAAGCACACTAGAGCATTGCATGCAGCCTTCTATATTCAAAGCAATAATTTGTGTTCATTAGATGATTGTATGAAACAGCTAATAATTACTTCTGATAATTCATCTAATAATTCCTTTTCAATGGATAGCAACATGAATGATTCCAAATTCTCCTCGGACAACACATTCCTTAACCATGTCTTTACGATCTTTAGCTTTGAAAATGTATTTTCACATTGGACTTTAGTAACTGATAATGAGCTGATTTTATACAGTTCTTATTACTTTTTATTATTAAAACAGTTATCTGTGTTTGTTTCTTTATTGCATTTTTATTTGATACAGAGGGCCCACTCCATCAAGGACCCACTTGACATTGAGCAAGCTGATACTCTGGCCAGTTTTCTACTGCTTATAAGTGAATACAAGTTCTTTCAACTAAAACCTTATCTTGCTATGAAAGGTTATATTGTAATTCTGTCTTCTGACCTTTACAAAAGATAATACACAAATTTTACTCTTCCAAATGTGATTTGAAAATATGGATTACATTTGACACTGCTTACATAAGGAAACAATAGGAAAATATTTTATAAATTTAATATTAGTATGTATCTATTTTAAAATCCCTCCCCAACTTTTTTTTTTTTTTCCTCCTAAATCTTCACTCACTACATGGCCCAAGAACCACTTAAGCTTAAAGTTTGCTATGGAGAAACTAGATGCAGATATATCTAGGTTGGATTACAGTTGACCCTTAGACTTAAAGAAGTTAAGATTATAGTGATTATGGAAATATTCTCCTAGAACTTTGTAGTAAAGTGCTACCTTGTGGAGCAATATGCCTGGCATGATGAGTCTTCATCATAAAGGTTAAAACTTTTTTTCTTTTCTTTTCTTTTTTTTTTTTTTTTTTTTCCACCCTAAACAAGGCAATAAAGCCACTAAGATGCAGAGGGTTACTGAGTGAGAGAATATGTGAAAAAAAAAAAACATTAAGGAAAGGTAATAAAAGAACATGAATAACACAATAACTATTGACATAGCATTCAGCATAGAAATTATGGCTTCATCTAGCAATTTCAACTTTAAATTGAGATCTTGCCACCATTTAAGTAGTACTTAAATTCATAAAGTCTAGGTACCATAGAGGAAAGATCATCAAAACAAATACCATAAAAGTATTTATAGAAAAGGCACAGGGAAGCTACATTATGCCAGTGGGAAAATGACTGAAGTTGAGATATCTTGCCTGAATATATTATCTCATATATAAAATAAGACCAGTGTTGAACTTTCAGAAAATGTTCTGTTGGGATTTTATTATCATATATTTTAAGGGATGTAAAATTAACCTTTATTTTTTGTGATTAATAAAATATTATAGTGATAGAAAAACAAATAACAAGACTGAAATTTCACCATCTCTAAAAAAAATAGATGGATAATCAGTATCACTAGGCCACAAAGCTATATTTCAACCAACCAACCAACCAATCAGAAAGCATTTATAACCAAGATATAAGGAAAGAAATAAATAGCATTGAGTCTAAAATTTTACCATCTCTAAAAATAGATGTATATTCTAAATTACCAGACCATAAAGCCATAGTGTAACCAACCAATCTGAATGCTCTCACAACTAGGATATCAGGCCATGAGCCGATAAGAATCAAAACAGCATTTTTGAAGTAGATCTATATATGTGTTTATATAACCAGATGGAAAATCGACCAAAACCAGAATCAATAAATAAATTTTGTCCATTCTTCAATGATGTAAACATCATAACATAACTAGAGCTGAAATGTGACATTTGTGTGACCAAATGGCAACTTGAAAAGACTACACCATCCTGCTACATGTAAGAAAATGCACCCTTTCTTTTTCCACCTTTTAAGCAGGTGGCTACTAAATTTGGGTATATACATACATATACATGTCTATTTACTTCCTCCAGACTCTCCCTATCTCTCATATGTGCCAGGACTCTTACACTTGAACTCTTAACACTTCAACTTTCACCTTATCCTTCTGTATTATTTATTATATTGAGTCATATAAAGTTTTATTTCGTATTTATTATCACTGTATATCCTTAATTTTAATCATTACACAAGGTCAATATACACCCAAATCAATTATACTGATATATGGAGGTAATGGACATTGTCAGAAGATAACCTCCACAAATCTTCTCACAAGAGCCATGACTTTTGCTGCTCTTAACTATGCACTTATAGGAAAGTGGTTTACTCAAATATTTAGTCTCCAACTCATTTTCCATCAATCTTTGTGATAAAATTCTTGTCACACTCCTTCCCAGTTTTTAAACAGGAGTAGAGTTTTATCGTTTGTTTCCTGTTTAGGATTGGGTTTTCAGTTCTAGATAAAGTTTTATTTTATTCTCTTTCACTCCTAGTAGCTCCTTTCATCTTAGTTGCTTGGAGTATACTGATTAAAAATAAATAATTTAAAAAAAAAAAGTAGTGCAAAATTATAACAAATCAGACACTTTGTTTTGAATACAGGAAGGATAAAAAAAACTCTTCCTACTTTATTATTTGTTGCCAAAAAAAGTTTCCTTCTTCTTCATATTTTATAAAATAAAATACTTTTTCTATGAAAGAAAATTGCACTGAAGACTGTGATGTATTGATATTTGATAATATGAAAAAAAAAAAAAAAAAAAAAAACACAATGTGGGCGAGAGACCTGTTACCAAAAAGTTTTACTATTGTAAAACAATAACTATAATAAAGCTTTGTGTGAGTAACTGACAGTCAAGTCTATCACTGTCAGATGATCATTAAACATGGTAAATTCATCTGCTCATTTCGTTTAACACAGCTGCTATAGTTGTCATTGGCTGCATATATCTGCCCCACAATCACGACAATAGAATAAAAGCTAAATTAACATCATTTCTGATAAGTCAGATTACAATCAATTTTCAATTCTTATTTATTTTTTCTACATATTTTTTTAAACTAAATCTTGTGAATATTTTATAAATTGTTTTTATTTCTCATTGTGGTAATGAGCTTGATCCACCATGGGTGTCCTCGACTTGTAAAGAGTTTAATAAATTTACTATGCAGTGAAGCTGAAACTTATTTTATTTACTTATATTGTATATTTTTATTTACGCTTGAATTTCTGGGACAAGGAGTTATCATTATTTATACTATTTATATTCAAACTATTGTTCCTATTTTTGTTGTTATCACAACATTTCAGTCATTGTGCCCCCTGGCCTTCATCAGGTGCATATTGATCTAGGTAAAAAACAAGGAATTCTGAACTGAAACCTTTATTTAATCTAGTTGCGAGGGGGACTATTCTCATTCCAATTCCAATGTCTTGTACTGGGTTTTAAGAACTGGATGATGTTCCTAGACATTGTCAGTAGAATGAGAACATTAGATTAAACAAAGCATTCAGTTTAGAATTCCTTGTAGTTTATCAATAATGCTATTTCTGAAGTTTACCTATTCACGTTGGGGAAAAATGGTAAATGTAGACATTCTTGTTCATGCAAAGCAAGAACAAAACAACGTATGATTCAAAAGTAGCATTTATTTAATCTAGGATTACACAAGAGAGACCACTAAAAATTTAGAAGTGAGTAGTTTTTCACAATTTACACTTATACTGTAAATAACTTTCAGGAATCAGCACCCCGCCCCCAATATAGTCTTCCATCATGTTTTTGTTAGATCTTTGATAGCCAGAACATTCTAGTAACTTTTTGAAACTTCTTACTAAACTGCTCCCTATTAATCATCTGAGAGACCCCCCATTTCTGCCTTCCATCAGCATGACTGATGCTAACTTCAGGAGAGTGGCTCATTGCTGACATGAAGTGGAAAAGATTATATTGAATCCATTGCTAGGTCAGCTTCTAAGAAAATTGGTTCATTGTGTCATGCGAGACAATTTTTCTTTCCAGAATCTATCTTGCGTATCTATAAGTCTACCATTTGGCCATGCTTAGAATATTGCTGCCACATATGGCCAGGTGCTCCTGCTATTTATTTAGAATTTCTTGATAAAATCCAAAGGGGAATCGGCAATATTATTGGTCCTAACTTGGCAGCTTGGCATCAGTCACTTTTCCACTGCCAGAAATCTACTTCTCTGTGCCTTTCTATAAATACTTTCATGGTAATTATTTAGATAAGTTCTACGGTATGGTACCTAGACTTTATGAATTTAAGCGCAGTACTAGATTAGCAACAAGATCTCATCAATTTACAGTTGAACTAGTCAGATTAAATGTAACTGTAAGTTCTATGCTAACAATTTCTTTTCCTGCACTTTTGCTTGTGGAACTCTCTTCTGGCTTCATGCTTTCAGGCCAACTTTGATCTTCAAAAATTTAAATGAAATGTCAATCATTATCTACTAACTTCCTGATTTTATTGTTCTTGCTCCTTCATAATATTTTCTGTTTTCTGATTCTTTCACACCTTGTGCTTTAGTGGCTTTACTGCTTTGCTTGGGGTAAATTCAATTTTAAAAAAAAAAGTTCTAGAGAATTCTCCTTCAGCAACTTAGCACTAAATAAGCCTGGAATGTAATGGAAAATAGGTTAGTTTTAAAATGTTGATGTCCCAATCACAAAAGCTAAGTTTGAAGAGAATAATAGTCATTTCCATTGCTTTCTAGATAGAAGTAATTAGGAAATAACACTTAATTTTGGTACACAATGTTATAGTTGTATAAAAAAAGAATATATCTGTTAATAAGTTATTACCTAGAACACATTATTATCACTCGTCCCATTTTGGGGATGGATAGTAATAATGTGTTAGGAAATTAGTTTTAAAGAATAACAAAGCAAAACCTGAAACAAATCAAGCAGATGAAGTTTTGTTGTTAAACATTAGAACTTTATTAAATAAAAAAAATCACTATTCCTACCAAAATTCATTATTGGTGGCCATCATCTTTACAATATTAGATATGCAGATGACACGGTGTTGAGAGCAACATATTAGGTTGGTGCAAAAATAATGTCGTTTTCTCACATAAAGTTGAACGTCAAAAAACGACGTTATTTTTTCACCAACCTAATAGAAAGGAAACTACAGGAACTCCTACTTAAGGTAGTGAAGAAAAGCAAGAAGAAAGGACTAAACATCAATTGTAAGAAAACAAAATGTATGATTGACAGCAAAAAGAAGAGCCCAAAATGTGAATTAGAAATTGGTGATACCAAAATTAAGCAAGTGCCAAAATATTGGTGATGATAGAATGTAACTAGTTTGGTTTATGGACCAAATTCCAGATTCCACTTTAATAAGTCTTTCTTTTACATATGAGTATTTCTACTCAATTACTGTTGTACCTTTTTAACCTTGGTAGATAGACATTGATAAATGACATAAAACAATAATTGACCTCCAGGCCAGCTTGTCTTGCCTGCAGATTCTGCATATATATCTATATTATGTTATCAAAAACAGAAAATAATACAACCATTGATGATTACAAACAGGTTTTTCATTGTTTAATGCTATAAGATAAAATATTATTATTATGATGATGATGATAATATTATGATGAAAATAATAATAATATTAAAAAAAAAACACCACCACCACCTGTAGCTTACATTACACCCAAATCTTCATTCAGTAAAATAAAGAGCTAATAATAGAAAAAAAAGATACAAAGGTTTTAAACCAGTTCATGACTGAATTGAACTGAAGATCACTCAACCAATGAAAACTTCTAAAACAATTCAAAATATGATTAAGATTTTCACTCGACCAATGATTTTGTTATCTCCAATTTGTAATTTGCATGTTGCGCTGTTCACTTTGATGACAAACAGAATTTTTTTTTTAAAAATCCTTTATTTTTAACAAAATAATCAAACTTAATGTCATTAAAATATACTGAAAATTTTAATAGTGAAAATCTTAATAAACTGTAAATACATTTGATAGGAAATTTAATCATACATTTTGTTTTCTTACAATCGATATTTAGTCCTTTCTTCTTCCTTTCCTTCACTACCTTAAGTAGGAGTTCCTGTAGTTTCCTTTCTATGTTGCAATCAACACTGCATCATCTGCATATCTAATGTTAAGATTATTGTCACCAATATTGAATTCAGGTAGGAATAGTTATTTTTTTTAATCTACAAAGTTCTAATGTTGATTTTTTAAGCGTGGCACAAGGCCGAGATTATGGGACATCCAGTGAGGATCGAACTCACTACTCAGTTGTAATTGATCTAATGAGACAAGCTTGCTAACCATTACACCATGTCGAGGTACCCTCTAGAAAGTTCTGATGTTTAACAATACATTATATACTCTTTTAAATATCTATAACACTGTAAAAAAAATTTTGATTTTTTTGTCTTTGGTTAGTAAGTGTCATTTCCCTTTTGCTTTCAACATACCCTGTGAGTATCAAATTTTCTGAGCTCTCTTTCCTCACTATATGACCTAGAAATTCCAACTATGTCTTACTGATGTTAAGTATAAATGTCCTTTTTTTTCCCTTTTGTCTAAAACTTTGTCATTGCTCACATGTTCAGTCCATGGTATTCTCAGCATCCTTCTGTAGAACAACATTTATGTTGCCTTAAGTCTCTTCATCTGCGATGAGATTGTCCAGCATTCACTATCATAAAGCAGGACTGCCACTACATACCGTGATTTTAATTCCTATGATATGCCTCAATATTGCAATACTGTGCTAAGAGGTGAGGGCAGTTGTTATATGGTGATGATTAGATAATCAGCCAGTCTTGTGAGGCCTTCGCTAATGTAGCTAGTTAGATCCTCACTGGATATTCCATTATTTTGACATTGTACCAAACTAAAGCCATTTAGTATAGATGTATTAGTAATAAATTAAAGTTATAATAAATACAGTAAATAAACTGTA
Organism: Acanthosepion lycidas; assembly: GCA_963932145.1. NCBI lineage: Eukaryota > Metazoa > Mollusca > Cephalopoda > Sepiida > Sepiidae > Acanthosepion > Acanthosepion lycidas. The sequence continues at coordinate 57,172,256 of OZ010571.1, read as the reverse complement.
ATTAAAACTATTTGCTAAAATGGTTGACACCCTGTACTCCTCCAGTAAGTACCTGACTTCACATGTTATCCACTACCTTTACAAGAGTCAGATCAGGATGAAAATGGAGTGTTGTTGTCATATTTAGGCAGGAGCTGCCATGTCCCCACTTTCCAGTCTTGATAGAGTTCAAAAGCATCTCTGAATCCTTGTGGATGACAAATTATTCTCCACCCTCCAACCTCTCTTTCACAGGTGGGATGTGGCAAGCCTCTTACTGTTCTATCGCTACTTCCAATGAAAGTGCTTGGACAAACTACATTCCTTGGTTTTGCCAGTTCTAACCTTCACAGCTAGGACAAGCCATGCCACTTACATTATAACAAACCTTCCCACATTCCCTCTGTATTCCTCCAGTGAGAAGTAAGTTCCACTTGAACAGCTTCTTCCTGCGAATCACTGCTTTATGGAACTGACTCCCAAGAGGATGTTTCCCCAATATTAACCTGTTCAAGTTTAAAGTTAACCATTATCTTCCTTTCCTATCTGTATAAACTGTCTCTTAACATAACCCTCTACCTTCAGTAGCCCCCCACTCCAGGTCTTGAACAGGGTTAATATTACTGTAACAGTTTCTGTATGTAAAGGTGTGTGTGTGAGTTGATTTTTGGGAATGTACATGATATCTGCCCTCCTTTATGGCAGCAAATATTGGATGGTCTTCGCAAAGATGAAGAAGAGACTTGAGGCAATAGAGGTATGGTTTTACAGAAGGATGATAAGTATACCATAGACCAAACGTGTGAGCAACGATGAAGTTTTGGAGAGGATGTAAACAAGGAGAAAGCTTATAATTAACACCAGGAAGAGACAGCTGAAATTTCTGGGACATGTAATGAGAAAAAGGGCTCACAGGGCAGATAGAGGGAAAGAGAGACAAGGGAAAGGAACATGTGACATACCTAGTGGGCTTAAGCAAGTGGATGATGGAACAGGGTTTGGGAGAAGTAGCAAAAGGACAAAACATATAAAGAGCTACAAGGGATAGAGGGAAGTAGAGAGAGACATGATTGCCTATGTCCTGAAGGGATGCAGTGTATAAAAGAAGATCTTTTCATATTATTTTTTTAATATTTGCCATGTTCAAAGAAAACTGCATTTGATAACTGGCAAGTTCATACATTTAGTAAATGTCATTACAGTTTACATAGGAAAAGTACAAGCATATTGGCTTATAAAAGTAGGCAAATAGCTTCATTTCTTAGAAAGTCTTTTGATCACTAGTTGCTTCTTTAGGATAAAGAAGTCCCTTGGCTTATGTAGACAATTGATATATTGTACTTGACTAATTATGACCTGTTGCAAAGTACCAGATTTATCTGTTTTTAGGAGATATAAACTGAAACTAATTTAAATTTTACTCTAACCAACGGCAATTGGTCAAAACTTTTCTTTTTATACTCACTTACATTCAAGTTTCATAAACTCCCTGCATGCTACATATTGCTACTGTGGTTTCCATAGCACTTAGTATGTTTTTACAGGATGGAGTTGCTAGCCCCATGCCCAACAGTTGTACTTCTCATTGACTGGTTACCAACCATGGCTGAAAAGCCCAGTGTGTCCTACTATTCAAACCATAGCTGGTGGAGAGGAAATTGATTCATAACTTTCCCAAGGGTATTTGTGTGTCAGTGAATGCAATGAGCCTGACTGCAATTTGAACCTGGCTCTCCAAATTCTATATTCCATATATCCATTATGCCACCCACACATCATCATCATTATTATTATTATTATTCTCTTTAGGATGTAGGGGATCATGGCCCTCCACAAATTCCTTTTCTTTATTTGTGAATTGTCATGACTTGGTAAAGATAGTGCCTTTTACAGTTTGGAATTCAGTGTACTCCATCTGAATTGGTAACCACCAAAAGCTAAAGAACTCAATCTACTCTGTTATTTAACCCATACACGAGGGAGAAGTGATGAATTCATGCATTTCACAAGGCTATTTATATGAAAGTGAATACAACTGACTAGACAGGAATTTGAACTTGGCTTGAGGATTTCACTTTCCATGCTAATTGCCATTACACTCCCTGCACATGTCTCTGCAATTTTTCAAGATGTCGGTGACCATGGCACTCCACAATTTTCTCTCTTTTGCAGCTCTTAGTAAAGTTCCACTTTTTGCTATCTCTCCTAACCCCTGTTGTTTTAATTACTAAAATTTGAATTTTACTATAATGGTTAACAAGCTACTCTTATTCATCTGTTGCACATGGAGTCTTTACTATTTTGTCCTTGTGCCAGACTAAGCTATACTTATTAAATGATCTACACAGGGTTAGGACTGTTTCGTTAAGTAAGACTGTCAGCCTTTTGTTAATACAAATTATTGACCTTATATTGTTATTTTATCTGCAAAGGGCCCATCTGTTACTTCACATAAAGCCAACAACCTACAGACCCTCCACCACCTCCATTATTATATTTCCTTCTCTCTCTTAATAATATCTACTTTCTTTTACACTTTTATTGTATACTACAACAATAATAATAAACAATGCTACCATATTCTTTCACTTCTCTTTCTCTTCTCATTCTCATTATCTTCTCTTTCACAATCTTTTTTCTTACTCTTACTCATTTGCAATAATTCATAAAAAAATTGCAAAATTCAAGTGGAAAAAAGTAGGATTTAATATTTCTAGAACAAACTCAATTTGAAACTTTGCGCAGTTAATTTTTATTAAAAAAGTTCTAAAATCGTAATTTAACAAATTCATGCTGAAATTATACTTCCCTAGTCTAGCTGGACCAGGGAGTGTTTGTTTAAATTAATAAAATCTCAAGGCCCAGGGGCCCATACACGAAAGCTTTGAGAGTGTACAGGGATGGGGGGGGGCTCATTACTTGACACCTGAGGTATCTTTGAAAAGGAAAGTGCCAAGAGGGCTTGAGCAATTTTTGCACAGCTGACTGAAATCCCTCTTTGAACTGTGACCTTATGTCACATTCTCTGTGAGTAGGCATATGGATAAATAGCTATTTCAGACTGGGATCAAAGTGTATTATCTGTTCTCTGTTCTTTGAATTATAAAGGAAGCCTGGATGACAGTGATCATGGGGACTGGACTATTTCTGTCCTTCACCCATCTGTACATATATGGGCACCCCACATTAAACTGTGTCCTGTGTCACATCCTAACACTATGGAGAGATTTACTTCAAATGGCCCAAGTACACAATTTTTATTTTTTTAAGCAAGTTCATCCCAAGCAAGGCACTGAAGCCACTAAGACACAAGGGGTTAATGGGTGTGGAAGAATTAGAAAACAGAAACATTACTAAGGAGTGGGAACAAAAGAAGGACAGTAGATAGTTTGCATTTAATTTTTTTTAGATTAAAGTTGACTGGAAAGCATGGAGCTGGAAGAGAGTTCCACAAGCAAAAAGAGAAACTGTAGAAGAGAAGATGACTTACCTTGTGTGGCAAAGTGAACATGTATATATATGCCTGGCATGCAAAACGAGTCAAGGAAATGTAAAAGAAATATGGCCACCCTGACACCTAAATTTAAGAAAGATACAGTCTCAGAGCTAGAAGAATTGGCAAGAGTTGTTTAGTATATGCAAATTTTTTGTGAGATTAGCTAAGCATAAAAAAACATCACATGAAAGAGAATAGTCAGTTCGCTTGTGAACATGGTGCTGCTTGTACAGAGAGACTTAGAAAGAGGTTACTTGGGTCAGTTTCACACAGAAACTGTTAGCATAGAACTTATGGTTACATCTAGCTAACTCAACTGTAAATTGATGAGAACTCATCACCAGTCTAGATTATATACCCAAAGCACATTATTTTGTCTAAATTTAAAATTTTCAGTCTCTCTCATTTGTGAGCATGTATAGTAGCATCAACATAGACAAGCTTTGTCCAAGAAAGTCCTAAGGGATGAAATGCATCACATGAAAACTTTTTCCACTTTGTCACATATATATATATATATATATATTGTCATATATATATATATGTGTGTGTCATACACACAGACTGTTTCACTGTATCACAGCTCATCAGTGTGGCTAGACATCTGATTACCTCAAGCCAGGATCAAAACTTAACCAATTTGGCATCAGTCAGAGATTTTTCCCCTGAGCTAGTAGCTCGCGGCAGAGAGGAAGGTGAATTTTTACATATTTATTTTAGAATAAACATGCCAGTGATTCAGAGTGCTCAATTCATAGAAGAGCTTTTACATCAGCAGTAGCAGTCACTGTTTACAAATCCACGATTGTCATATATATATATATATATATATATATATATATATATAAATAGTTCCAGGATCTTAGCATATTCAGGAGTGGTGAGTATAGCTTTAATATATGCAACCAAGGCATTATAGAGTAGGGCTGGTGATGGTAGAGGAACTTCAGCCCACTCACATTTTGCTGGAATTGAAAATGAAGCAGAAAACTAAATTTGTCTTTTTGACCTCAATTTATGACAATGCTATGAGGTTGAGTGGAAAAATTCATTGGATGACTATGAAGCAGTGATGCTAGAGCTGTGAAAACAGGCATGCATTAATTTCAACTCAATAACTGCATTGTTTCTTTCTAGGTAAACTGATATCTGACTGTTCAAAGAAAACTGTTCACCCTGTTGGTCAAAAAGTCATCAACAGCAGATATGACATTATCATCACTGCAATACTGATTCCCAGCCAAGTGTCAAATATAGTATAGTCAAATCAGAAGAACAGGGAGTGTGATCAACCAGTTTATAGTGATAATCATGCACAGCAGCCATTGAAATCAAACAATTGAATGCTGCAGCATTGTCTTGATAAAACAAGACCCCTTTTGTCAATTTTTCTGGGTGTTTGGTCTTGAACACCTTTTGTAACTACGTAAGTTAGCATAGTACTCAGCATTGATGTTATGACCCTTTTAAAGATAGTCAATAAACACAATGCCTAAAAACACAATCCCAAAAAACTGAGGCCATCACCTTCCCTGCAGATGAAACAACCTTGACCTTCTTTCCAGCAGATGAAGAGGGGTGTTTCCAATTCATGAATTGTCTCTTTGACTTTTGCTCAAAGTGATGAACTTAAGTCATCCTGGTTTTGGTAACATTCAAGCAACTGGATCTGCCTCAAACAATGTCAGATTTTTCCATGATGTTATCAAGCAGGTGCACTTTTATCAGATGTCAGAAGACGTGACATCCACTTGGACAGAAACCTTTGTCATTGTTCATTGTGCAGAATATTCTCAACTCTCTCACTGAATATACTTATAGTATTAGCTGTATGATTTATAGTCAGTCACCTGTCTTCCATCATCAGATGGTGATGGAAGACAGGCAATCTCAATGTTTTCCTCAGTGGTGGCAGATGTAGGATATCTTAGATCTTGGGTCATCTTCAAGACTCTGCCTTTTCCTCTTGAATACAGCTGCCCACTTTTGCACTGGTGGTAAATCTGAAACATCATCATGTCAGCATAAATGACTTGGGAGGCTAAACCCTTTTTCTGCAGGTACTTAACAATATCACAATGCTAAATTTTGTCTATTTTCAAGAGAAGTTGCTACTAATTACTTTTGAAGTCCTCTTTCAACAGTCAGATGTCAGCTTACCTGGAAATAAATAATGCAGTCATTAATAAAAAGAGTTGAAATTAATGCATGCAAGATCTCACAGCTCTAGCATCACTCCTTCATAGTCAGCCTATGAACTTTTCAGCCAACCTTTGTACTGAGCTCAATTTGTCTAAAATTATTAATGCCACTAATTTTCAAAATAAATAAATAAACTTTATCTTCCCCTTTTTATCAAAACATTAGCTTCTAAAACTTTTATATGAGTCTTATATATGGAGAAAGCCTTGATCTCATTACAGAAAACAGGTAGAAATAAAACAGCAAAAATATGTAAGATCTTCTCTATTTACCATGCTCCTTCAAGATGTAGGCACTCATGGCTCTCCACAACTTCCTATCCTTTGTAACTTTTAGTTAGGTTTGTTATTTAAACATCCCCCCACTCTCTGTTCTGCCATCCATTCCATAAATTCATCAGATAACTCTGCCTCTTGCCTTCAATATGTTCTGTGAGTGTCTAATTCTCCAAGCTTTCTTTTCACATTATGTGACCTAGAAATTTTCATTAGTCTCTTTCAGACTCTAAGTAGGTGTCTTTTTTTCTATTTTCTTTAAAACTTTCTCATTGCTTACATGTTCAGTCCATGATATTCTCAGCATCTTTCTGTAGAACCACATTTATGCTGCCTCAAGTCTCTTCTTCATCTGTAAGGTGATTGTCCAGCACTCACTCCCATATAGGATGACTGAAATTATGTAATTTTCTTGTTTCTTAATACTTTGCATAGCTTTTGGGTGGTATCTTACAATTCCAATGCATGTTTGGATTTCTGTGTCACATTTCCATCACCCGTTAAGACACTTTCTAGATATTTACACTTTTGTACTTGCTTGATTTTGGTATCTCCAATTTATATTACACATCTTCAGCAGTTCCTCTTACTGATGTGTAGTCCTTTCTGCTTACTTTCCTTTACTATCTTCTGTGGGTGTTTCTGTAGTTTCCTTTCTATGTCTGCTACCAACACTCTCTTATCTGCATGTCTTATTTTGTGATTGCCAATAATGATTCCTGGTCAGGATTCTAAGTCTCTCAGGATCACCTCATTGTAAAGGTTGAATAATTCTGGTAGGAAGACATATACTTTCTAGTTTTGTATATTTACTAAATTCATTTTCTATCCATATGCAGGTGACTTCTGGATTATTAAAATATCTTACCCAAGTAAATCAAGTTTTTGAAGAAGTTCAAACAGTTCTTTGTATTATAAAATGCTTTCATTATAATTCAGGGGTGGGCAAATTAATGGCTCATGGCAGAGTTTTCTGCAGCCCATGGAAGCATTTGGCAAAAAAAAAAAAAAACTTCCAAATCAAAAATTTTCATAAACTGATCATGGTGAACTGTGAGTGACAAGGCTAACTTGAACTGAGACATGCTTCCCTTGCGTCAAAGAAAATTAGCTCTGTGTTATAATAGCTGGATACCTACTGTGCATATGTTCATTCATATGCATGTGGTACAGTCAATGTTGATACCCACATTGCCGGCAATTATGTATCATTTCAGTTTCATCTTTGGAATGGTAAGATCTGTAATGTTCTGACCAAAGTCAACCACGGGCCCTGCTAAAAAGTGCAAAATCAAAAAAGAATGCCCTGCATTTAATGAAGACTGGACACACAAATATTTCTTCAGTAATTCAGGGAATAAGGCAATGTGTTGCCATAGTCAAGGAATACAATTTGAAACAACAATACCAAACAAAACATGCTGAGTTTGGTAGCAAAATGTGTCAGGAAGAAAGCTGGAAAAAGCTGCAGAGTGTGTTATGAAGCCGAAGAAGCAACAGGCCATATTTACAAAGCAATCAACACTTTAGGATAATGCTACAGAGGCAAGCTTCATGATAGCATACAACCTTGCTAAAAAACAAGAAGTCATTTTCTGATGCATGAACATCCTGTGCCTTGATGCAAGAAGCAAATTCAAAACCATTTCATTATCAAGAAGGAATATGAAGTAGTGTATAGACTTAATCAGTGATAAACAAACAGAATAACTGAACTTTATGAGCAAAGATTTTGTTTGGTTTTCTTTAGCACTGAATGAGAGCACCGATAATGAAGACACTGTACAATTACTTATATTTATTCATGGAACTGATAAAAATTTCATCATCACAGAGGAATTACTTGGTTTGGAATCGATGAAAAATACAACTACTGGTCAGGACTTGTTTGAGTGTGTTGTGAATTGTGTGGAGAAAATGCCTTGTTATGGAATAGAATGGCAAGCATTACCACAGATGAGGCCAGCGCATTTACTGGAAAAATGTGGGTATGATTAAACTTCTAGAGAACAAGTTAAAAGCAGAACACTCAATGATATCTTGTCTTTTCATTGTATTTTGCATCAGGAAAGCCTTTGTAAAGTTGCACTGAACCTAAAGCATATGGTAGATCATGGTGAATACAATCAGAGCAAGGGTGCTCAAACATCAACAATTCAAATCTCTGCTTGAGGGCATGAAGGCCAAGTATAGAGATGTGATTTACCAAAACAGTGTTTGGGGGTTGAACCTGGACAAAATTTACAGAATGAAATCCTCCTCTTTCTGGACATAAAGGGGATTTCATGCGATTTTCTGATCAAAATGGGATGTGAGGAGTGGAGAAATGAGATGATATTTGCAGCTGATATGTTTGAGAAATTAAATGAATTGAATATGATGTTGCAGGTAAAGGGTCTGTTTGCACATGAAATGTTGCGATATGTGAGCTCATTCAAAACAAAACTAGTTCTATTTGCAAGGCAAGCAGATGAGGGCAAGTTTTATCATTTCCCTTTTTTTAGGAAAACTTGAAGTGCTTGCAAGTGTTTCTTCCAAGATTAGGGATCATTTGCTGAGGATGAGGTTGCAAGCAGATTTCAGGGCTTCAAGAAAATTAAGCCTTGTTATCTTTCTTTTTATCTTATTCTTTCACTGCTGATATTGATATTGATGCAGTACCTGAAGAGGTGCAGCTTGAACTAATTGACATGCAGTCAAATCAGATGCTGCAAGAAATATTTAATTCTGTGACATTGATAGAATTTTACAAATCTCTATCTACTGACAAATTTCCATGTGTTAAGAAATTGCTAGGAAGATGTTTTTTATTTTTGGCTCCACATATATTTGTGAGCAAAGTTTTTCTTGCATGAAAATCAACAAGAGTAAAATAGATCCTCCATGACTGATATAAACTTGCAGACAGTGATGAGAATCAAAACAACCAACCTCACTCCTGATTTCAAAAGAATTGTAAAAAAGTGTGAGTGTTTACATTTGTTTCATTAAATTATTTGTACTGGCTGATGTGTAATTTTCACAGAAATAAATTTAATGAAACATTTTCTGTGTACCACTATTGTTTAATTTTTATTTATTATTATTATGCAATTTACACCTTGTATTAAATTAATGTTAACTAATGAATATGTTTTAGAAGGTGCGGTCCACTGCTAACTAGGGCCCTCTTAAAGTGGCCACCAAGCCAAAACAGTTGTCCATCCCTGGCATAATCTATAAAACATAAGTATACATCTTTATGCATATTTATTGTTTATTCTGGTATCATTCTGAGAATAAATATTGCATTTCTTATTCCAGTGTCTTTAATGAAGTGACACTGTTCTTATCCTATTTCCAGTCTAATAAAAGCAAATGTGTATAAAAAAAACAAAAACATTTATATTAGGATCTTCTTTTTCTATGTATTATATCCCTTCAGGACATAGACAATCATGGCTCTCCATAACTTCCTATCCTTTGTAGCTCTTAGTTTTTTTGTTTTTACCACCCCCTCTTACTCTCCATTTTGCCATCCATTCATATAAGCTTATTGGGTAGGTGGCCTGTAGCCTCCTTTTGTCCCTCTTACCATCAGCATGTCCTGAGAGTGACAGATTCTCCAAGCTCTCTTTTTTCATTATGTGCCCTAGAAATATACCTATTTTTGCACTCTATTCATCAAAAGTTAAATAAGTTTTATCATGTGGTTCATTAGACTGATTGATAGGACAATAGATTGACTATGATCTTCCAGTATGTTACTCCTTTTGTATATTTCATTTATTATTTATGTAATCTTGTTAATATTGAACTCGTCTAAGGCTGACAGCATCTCTATTACAATCCCATCTGATTCTGCTGTTGGCCAGTGTTGATCTCACTTCAGACTTTCATATTTTTATTTATTGCAGGTTTCCCGCTTTCATCATTGAAGTGTTATCTGATGTATTCGGTTGATCTTTGATGTATTTTTACTTTTTCTATTATCAGCATTCTCTCTTTTGATATTATGCATCCTGTCAATGAGCACATTTTTTGTCTGGGGAAAATCTGAATTTCAAATCATGGACAAGGCAACAGGAAACCACTTTGTTATCTTTCCCAAGAATGGATGTTAATTCACAGATAATAACGAAAAAAAATATGTGGAGAGTCCATGATTGCCTATGTCCTGAAAGGATATGACACTGATAAAAAAATCAAAGCTTAAAAGAATGGTTATTAATACTTATTGGTAAAATCCTTGACCCTTAAGAGAGAGGGGCAAGTGATTGAACCTTCAAATTATTTTTAGTATATTAATGAGGACTTTGATATTTTAAAAAATTGCTAAAACTGATCAACTTTGTGTTTAGATTTACATATGTATATATATATGTTGAACTTTGTCATACAGCTACATTCATTGATGACAGCATGAAAAAGGAATTCCTTTTAAATAGCTTGTGATCACACAACATTGTGAAACATTGGAGTTAACAGAACAATAGAGGGAAGGGGGTCTGTTAAATCTGACTGTAAACTAAGAGGCCATTTTTAACTTTTTATTTTTAACTCTTTTACTGTTGCATGACTGCCTGGCTGCGCTGTCCCACTTTTAGAAAAATAGTACAGTGTAACTCGGATATAAGAGAGTTGTCAGGACTGGAGAAGAAGTATCTTATATCCGGGTTTCTCTTATATCCGGGTTTGGTCTAATTTATATACATTAACACAGGCTCTAATTTGGGACCAGGTAAAATCTCTCTTATATCCGGTTTTCTCTTATATCCGGGTTACACTGTATATTGCTATTTACTGGAAATAAATGACTATAAAGATACTTTTCTTTTAAACTAAATACAAGGCCCAAGAACCACTCAGTGCAGAGGGTTACAGAATAGAGTGTGTGATATGAATGTAAGAGTAGGAAGTGAAAATTATGAGGATATGGATGATAGCTAACAATTGACCCTAGACTTAAAGAGATTAAGAATGTAGTGTTCAGGGAAATATTAATGAAGGAGTCTGCTCCACAATGTAGCAGTTCTTTGTGTTATATTCCATGCTAATAGGAATATATATAAATACACTTGAAAATAAGGTGGATCAAATAAGTAAAGGTTTATTGTAAAAAACCAGTACAATAAGAATAAAGGTAACAGTTATGCACTAGGTCATCGCAAGTCAATCCAGTAGTGAGTGCTACTATTGGAAGGTCAATAGTTCTTGTGTAAATCTGAATCATACTCAACAGATCCCAACTAGACAGTATCTAGCAACTGCCCCACACAGTCATATGTGGCACTAGGCTGAGTTTAATGTAGGGTTCCTGAGCCTGTAGGCTCGGCCAAAAAATCCCTGTAGACCTCACATAAACTGGATTGGGTCTGTCTACCTCCCCAGATGAGACTCTGTCATTCAGCATAGCCTCATCCAGGTTCTTCTCTACCCAAAGGCAGAGAGTTTGGCCAGTACAGCTGGAAAAGATTCCAGCTAGACTATGTAGTTCACTGACTTACAGATACTTATTGTTAGTTACTACCTATAGTGTAGTCACTCATGGGGGGTGACAGGTTATTCCATTACATCATTTTGGAAGAAGCTTTCAAAGTGGAATGTTCTTCTTACCAAAAGATTAGCTAGAGAATGAAGGTGATTCAGCTTTGTAGACTTAGCAAGGTGGGTCTTGGCTGTAAAGGTCTGAGCAGTAAAGTGCTTGAGCTTGTTGGAACTTTTGACATCAAAATAGCCATAGAGTAGCAATAGGCTTGTGATAATGAGTCTATGAGAAAAGGCCTCTAAGGTAGAAAATAAGTCACTTTTTACCCAGCCACATACAGTGATTTCTCATGGGCACTGCCATTTTGGTTTTAATCAGATACTCTGCAGTACAGATTAAGCCAATGGTTCCTAAACAGTGCAGTGTGCCTTATAGGTACAGCAAAGATGGGTAGCAGGTGAAGCGGAATGATTGAAAGACAAAGATTTAGAAACAGTTTCAAAAAATTCATATGCCAATAATACCTATGATTTCAAAATTTAAACTATTATTATGGATTACTTCTAATTGTATGAGTCACAGTATAAATAATTATTGACTGATTTTATCATTGTGATATTTTTGCATTATATCAAGTATTAATAACTATGGTCTGCAAACTGGAGGAGAAAGTTATCAATGATAATGTTCTGACTTCGAATCCGCAGTTATCTCCCTTTAAACCTCTCTCTGTTTATTTTTAAATATATCTTTTATCACATAAAATTTGGTGAGGTGTGAGCAAATTTTCATTCTGAAAATGTGGCCCAGAGAAAAAAAGTTTCGGAACACTGGACTAAGCTAACTGACATCCCCAATGTATAATGTAATAAAAATATGTAAATAGATATTTTATAGTATTTTTTAGTAATATTTCATAGCATTTTCTTATTCACAGAAATAAAACAATAGACATATGGACAAATCTATTAAGTCTCAAATCTACTGCAACAGGGTTCATGAAATTAGATTCTACTGTACTCATAAATTCTTCATTTTTATCCTGATACAGGATAATAACCAGAAATAGCAAGAACTAACTATCCATTAATACAGTGGAGAAATATTTGAAATACCACACAAAATGTTTTTCCTTAATATTTAGCAAGTAGCAAATCAAATTTTCATAAATCAAATAGCTTTTTGAATACCTCTGTCAAGTAATTACAAGTAGTTTCTGGTTTTAGTCAGAACATTTGTGCTAATGACAAACAGTTTTATTTGTTTATTGAAAATAAAATCGAATTTTTCATATTTTCTACTTTTGAAGCTTTCAATTTTTTTTTTTAAATATTGGCCTTCCAATTTAATCTTTAAAATCTTTTTTTTTTTTCCATTTTTATTTATCCTAAACCAGAAGGAACACTCAAGAGAATATATAACAAGAAAATTCAGAACTAAATATATCTATAATATTTTAAATGAGGGTGTGATAATGGCCCACTGTAGAGACTAAAGGTTAAATTCATTGCATTTGTGTTAAACATTTAAGACTAATGTTTATAATAGGATTCATTTTGTTTATGAAGCATGCACTTGGAACAGTGGCTGAAAACATTAGAATTTCCATGAGAATTGTATTGAATGGAATTTTAATATATTACTGAGTTTTCAAATGTCTGTCTATGAAATATCTTGACCTGTTTCACTAGTTGTTGTCATTGTTCATTTGAAAAGAATGTCATTTAACTCCCACACCTTCCTTGACACTTCCATATAGTGAAGTCACGGAAAATATCTTACCTTCAAAACAACTCAATGCATGGGTGGAGATTTTTCTTCTTTTTTTTTTTTTTTTTTACTGTAAGGTTCACCCTGCCTGTACAAGGCCTGGGGTGGGGCACTCGAGGTAGAGGGTTACGTTAAGAGGTTGTATATATGGATAGGAGGGGAAGATAACAGTTAACTCTAGACTTGAACAGGTTAAGATTGTAGTCATCAGGGAAACATCACTAGTAGGATAGGTCCTTGTCTCCACCAGAGAAAACCCAAATTCCCACTACCTCCTCCCTCCAACACAACAATGTCATTGATATTTGATCTGACTAGTATATTTGTTCAAGAATCCATCAAAACTACACCAGCCTTAGTACATGTCTGACAATCTTTTTTTTTTTTAATTTTTTATTCTTTAAACTGTTTACTCTTTTCTCACAAGGACCTCACTTGTTAATTTATATGAAAGGCAAAAATCTCACATAGGTTCACAAATTCCTTTCCTTCTTTTCTTCAATCTTCTGAATTTGAAGGGAATGGGTGAAGGGACTTGATATTATTTCACACAGCTTTGAGTCTTGTGCCCTCAGGACCATTAAGGGATTGCATTGGTTTGATCTTGTGTCCATTGAGTATCCCCACCAGAGGACCAGCCAGCTGAACATTCTCGCCATGTTCACTCAGTGCCATGTTTGCTGTGATGACATGATGGCCACCCTACCATAATTATCTACCTGTTCAACCTGTCACCTGCAAACTGGTGACAGCTTCATGGCAGTCCATGCAATTGCTGGAAAGATGTCCTCCACAAGGACCTCAAGTAGATTAATCTAACACTGAAGGATGTTCTGACACTGTAACAAGACTGTGAGAGCTGGAGAGCAAGGTGGCCCTCATGGTATGAGATTTAATAGCAGCAGTATGGGATAACATGACAACATCTTGGTATAAACTATCAGATACCTCAACTTTGCATATGAAACCCAGGAAATATTTTTTAAGGTATTTTTTATGTCATCAAGTGTACTAGTCAGGGTCGGCCTTAGGGTTACTGGCACCTCTAGTGAGCTGAACTTTGGTGCCCTTACAAGTATAATTTTTTAAAACTTTCACATGGATAAAAACTGAAAATGTATAATAACAAGTTTATTATAAGATAAGGCTTGATACAAGCTAAAGAAAACATTCATTATCTTACTTTAAACATTTTTTCCTAGCCAAAAGAAATCTTTTCATAGTGCATTCTGTATATAACTTCTTTACAAGATCATTTTCTATTGACAAAATAGTCAAAGAATTTAATCTGTCTGGAATCATGGATGACTGCAAGAAAGTTTTTGTAAGCTTTAGTTTACTAAAGCTTTTCCCTCTAGTGACCACAAAGGATCATTATGCTTGCATCACTCACTCATTCATTTTTCTGTTATGGTGTTTGATCACCACACCATAACAAAAAGAATTAATAATCAAATTCAAATTTTGGTATTTTATTTATAGTTTTCACATTTTTTCCTTTTTGTGTGAAAGATTCCAAGCGCATGGCATGGTGGCATGTTGGTGTCCTTGACCTTGATGGTACACTGGATGACTGGCCGAGCTGCCAATACATTGAGCCATCTCTGATACTAGTTGAGAGAAAGCGTATCATATTCCATCAGGCTAGTGTTCAACTATAGTTGATGATGATTTTTACCTCATTTGAAGTGTTCACCATGTACTGCCCATCTGAATTTTCCCTTATTCTGATCTTAACATAATTCTATTTATAGAAAAATTTCAGTTGCCTGGTAGATTGCAAAAAGCATCTGCAGTATTTCTTTGCATGAAAGATAAAAAGTAAGATGAAATTCTGAAGTTGGCAGAGAATAGTGGAATAAAATGTCAAATATATTGTTCAATAAATTCCATGAAAAAAAATGAAAAATTGTGTCTTTTATCTTATAAATGAAAACAAATCTTTTGGTAAATCCAAAAGAACTTGGGCAATAGTCATATGTTCATTTGCTTGGTATCACTCATTGGGATCACAATAAGTAGCATACTGTTTTTCTTCTTGATGTGCCATGTCCCTTTAGCATGTAGGTGATCATGGCTCTCCACAATTTCTTGTCCTTCATAATTCTTAAAAAATTTTGTCTTTTTGTTATTTCTCCTAAACCTTGTTCCACTATGTGTTGTTTTCCTCTGTCTCTCTTGCGTTCAATCTGACCTGTGAGTATCAAATTTTACAAGCCCTTTTTCTCATTATGTGCCCTAGAAATTTCAACTATCTCTTCCTGATGTTAAGTATAAGTATCTGTTTTGTTTCCATTTTTTTCTAAAACTTTATTGTTGCTCACATGTTCAGCCCATGGTATCCTCAGTATTGTTCTGCAGAATCAGATTTATGTTGCTTCAAATCTCATCTTCATCAGTGAGAAGATTGTTCAGCATTCACTACCATATAGGAGGACTGATATCATGTAAAAGTTCAGTTTAAACTGACATCTTATTTTTTCTATATAATTATAAACTCTAATTTAAGAAAGTGAAAATTTCACTGAAGTATTTTGGAGAATTTTCAAGTTTTCATTTGAAGTCAAGAAAATATGAACTTTAAGCAAAATGACTAAAATATATTGAAAATAATGGTGTCAATTTAAACTGATGCCAGCAAGATATGAAGTAAACTTAAAATAATTGAGGTAAAATATTGTATATCCCTTTGTGGTAAATCCAGATTCTTGTAAAGCAGCAAAATGTCATTAGAATCAAAGAAAAGAGTACTTAACTGTTATATAATATTTGCTCTCCTATATGGTAGTGAATACTGGATAATCTCCCCACACATAAAGAAGAGGGGTTCTACAGAAGGATACTGAGAATACCATGGACCAAACATGTGAGGAAAGTTTTAGAGAAAATGGAAATAAAAGGACACTTTCTACTTAAAATCTGAAGGACATGGTTGAAATTTTAAGGCATTTATTAAGAAATAGAACTTGGAAAATTTGACACTGACAGGACATATTGAAGGCAAGAGGAACATAGGAAAACAGTGCATGATCTGCCAAATGAGCTTGTGTAATAGCTGTTAGAAAAGGGATTAGGAGAGATAGCAAAAAGACAAAATTTACTAAGAGCTACAAAGGAGAGGAAATTGTGGAGATTCATGATTGCCAAATGTCCTGAAGTGACATGGCACATAGAAAAAGAAGTTTAGTAAATTAGTGGTTCACTCTATGACAAATGAATTGTTCTAGCTTGTTGTCTAGGCACTTTTGTAAACAAAGCCAGTACGTACAACCATTCTTTTACTGACTGAATAAATCTCCCCATGTGTTTCGAGTCCAATTTGTACAGGTGTGAACAAAAACTGGTAAAGACCTGGTGTATGTTCAACAAAGAAACTGTGTGAAAATGAAATAAAATTGATAAATATAATAATAATAACATGCGTAGCTGGCCACTTGTATTTGAGGATACCTGTCTATTAGGTTTATTCCACGCCCACAGAGACCACCTGTGGTTTATACTGCAACTATGCTGAGCAGACCTTAGTTACAGTTTCTGGGAAAGAGTGTTATCTAGAGTGATCAACAATTCGAACAAGGCCAGCTTGCTCAAGTCATCAGCCACAATGACAATTCATCCTAGCACAGCTATCGATGGCCCCTAAGGGTTCTATATACCCAATTTCACCCACAAGGCTTGGGTCAACCCTTAGTATGATTTTCAGGCACTTTCCAAAAATACTCTTTAAATTTTCTTCATTTCAACAAAAAGTTAAAATTTGGACAAAACTTATTGGATGACCTAGTATTTAGTATGTAATTTTATGACTTCAGCTACAGATATTTTGTACATAATTTTATACTTTCAGGGCAAACATGATTTTAGATATATAGTTTGTAGGTGATAAAATATAATGCAGGTAATTTTACTATAAAAATGTAATTTAATACTTTAATGGTTTATTGATAGTCATTTTGCAATAAAAATGTATTACTATTGGTCATATTTTATAAATATATTGCTGGTATTTTTACCATAATGCATTTTTACACTTTCTTAGTCAACCATCAAAACGAAAATCAAAACACTATTTTCCCATAGCTGGGACCCTAACAGGTGCTACCACCTCAGGGCAGGGTGGACTTGGGAATTAAGAGGTAATTCCATGTTCCTGAAAACCTCCAATCTCTCAATAAAAGGCCTTGCTGTCAGATGTAGTTTGGCTTTGTGAAGCACCATTAGACAGTGTTGGTTAAGTCTACAAAAAGATAAAAATTTTCCTTCTCTCCCTAGCTCCATGATGTGTTACAACGTGGAAATTACTTTCCTGCTAGAGAATGTCTTATTTCCCTGGTTCACTGATGACTAATCTCTCTTTCCACTTTCCAACGTGTGACATTTGCATTGTGTCTTCCAAATCCTCCACTCATGAAGTAAATCAACCTTTTCTTTGGTCATTATAAATCAGTGCAAGGCTGACTTAAGCTTGATCATCATGTCCATCGATGAAATAAGACAGGTTTTTCTTTGGTCATTCCAACACTGTGCAAGGCTGACTTGAGCTCAACCATTATAATGATGCTTATTCTTACTTACCTTAACTTCTGCACTAAGAAAAAGAAAACAGACCATAATCACGTTTAAACCTTCCAACAATAAAATAAGTACAATCTTTTCATTAGTTGTTACAACCATTACTATGATGCTTATACTTACTTACCCTAACTCCAGCACCAAAATAAAGTAGACATACCCAAGAGACATTGAGAACTTTCTTTCACTACAGTTTATTTTAAAAAAGAGAATAAATGATTCATAGTACAAACCCAAGTTTTTGTATGCTTCTTCTTTAATTGTTTATCACGTGAACATTCACCCACTTATAATACATCAACATTACAATCTTTAAATTCCATACAACAAAAGGTAAAAATAACACCATGGTAAGAAATGAAAACGTGAATCCTATTTCCAATATATTTGTTTATTTATTTATGGATTCACTTGGCATTGTCTGGAATGGAGGTGGGTGACATTTGAAACATTTTCATTGCTACTTCCATTTTCTTCCCCTGACAGACTAATGGAGCAGATCTTCTCCTCAGCCAGTATTAAAACCTATTTTTACACTTTTATAATGTTTTGAATCAGGTTGGGGGTCAACTATTTACCTATAGTTGGGATCCTAACAGGTGCAATTAAGAGGTGGTTCTACGCTCCTCAAAACCTCCTGATCAGAGGCCTTGCTGATAGAATATGTATATACTGGGTGGACCTTTCTACAAAATCTAATTAACTCCAGATGATTCTCCTTTTTTTATAATAATCCCTGGGCCCAAGAATTCTTTTTATATTAATCTTAGGGCACAAGAATCCTTTGAGCTAGAGTGTTACAGAGTAAGAGGTACTGTTTATCGGGATATGTGGAAAAAATAACGCTAGACTTGAACTGGTTAAGATTGTAGTGATCAGGGAAGTATTGTCTTGGTATTTGGTTCCACAAGAGCAATTCGTGTGAAAACTGCTCAAGAGGAACTTAAATCTCATCAATTAAACTTACACAAAGACACAGATATGCTTTTGATAAAAGTATATATATATTGAACATCACATAAAATTGAAATTGTTGAATGCTTCATATGAAATTGGTGATTCAATGATTGACCCACATTAAAAGCAGTCAAGGTCATATTTTTAAGAAATAGAATACAGAATAAAAGTTAAATTATTAAATTTTAGGATGGAAATTTATATTAAATATCAATACTTCAAATGATTGAGTTAATTCAACTGAATTACTTTTAACAAAAGTCATGTCACAGCAGTTTGCCACCGACAATTCTGTGACTGCTTATATAAGCCTATGATTAGGATTTCCTACTTTCCAGCCAAGGGACACTTGATCCTGAAAGTTTTTGTTTGTTGCTTTACTCTATTTTCTTTTTACTACTACTAGACAGTGAGTGGTTGCTTTAAAGATTTTTGCAATGCCATTGGTTTTTTTCAGTCCCAGACCAACTTCTTTATAATGCAAACTTGTATAAAATACAGACTCTTCCAGTAATATAACAAGTGATCACTCTCTAATGATGTTTAGTCTGGAGGTATTTTCCCATTCTTTTTTAATCAATTTTACCACAAGCAAGGCATTAAATGTGTTAATGGGTATGGAAGAATTAGAAAACAGAAACACCACTAAGGAGCGAGTGCAGAAGAAGAGTAATCAGGAAGATAGTAAATAGTGATTGACTTTGTATTTAAATTTTTGAAGATTAAAGTTGGTTGGAAAGCAAGAAGCTGGAAGGGAGTTCTACAAGCGAGAAGAGCTATGGTTACATCTAGCCAACTCAACTATATATTGATGAGACTTGTTGCCAGTCTAGTACTGTGTTTTATATTCATAAAGCAAAGAGATCATTTGAATAATTAACATAAAAATATTAGGTTGGTGCAAAAATAATGTCGTTTTCTCACATATGTTATTATGTGAGAAAACGACATTATTTTTGCACCAACCTAATATTTATAGAAAAGTCACAGAGAGGCAACTTTATGGCAGTGGGAAAGTGACTGAAGCTGAGATGCCAGATCGGGACCAATGATATTGCTGATTCTTCTTTGGATTTTTATCAAGGATTCCTAGATATATAGCAGGAGCACCAGACCATACATGGCAGCAATATTCTAAGCATGGGTAAATGGTATACTCCTAAATATGCAAGATAGATTCTGGAGAGAAAAAAATGCCTAGGATGATACAGTGAACCAACATTCTTTGCAGCTAACCTAGCAATGGATTCAATATAGTGATTCTACTTCATGTCAGCAGAGAATGTTACTCTGAGAAAGAGCAATGAGTCACTCCTCTGGAGGTTAGCATCAGCCATTCTGATGGAAGGCAGAATGTGGTCTTTCAGATGATTAATAGAGAGCAGCTTAGTTTTGGAGGCATTAACTTCAAAAACCTGCTTGGTGACATTTGGATGAAACTTTGTCATTATCATTACGATAATCCCATAAGTATTTTACTATAGAGTAATGGTTAACAAACTCGCTTCACCGATCATTACTACTGTAGTGACTGTGACTCACTGTGTGTCTTACAATTGCAACCATGCACCAGATCTACTAAGTAAATACCTATATAGTATATATCAACTTTCATCTTTATCATAAATTGCATTGGCTATTTACTATATTAAGCTTTGTTTGGATTAAATGTGCTAGTGATGACTTACGTGTTTAATTGGGTAACTATTGTTCTCTGGCAAGTGCCTTTGCTTATGGCACTTGTATTAATTCATCAGCAGATGAGGACAAATATAACATAGTCTTTCTTGTAGGTTACTCATACACATTTGAGTTCTTTGACATTAGTAAAAACTGATGTTTATGATTTTAAACTATGGCAACTGATTGATAAAAATGAGTCCCTCATCAAAAGATAGAATTTTTGATTTTAAAATCATAACTAATCGTGACTAGGAAGGAATAAAAAATAAAGTGCCCCCACCAAAAGCTGGCATTTATTATTTGAAGGTAGGGGAGACTAAAAAGATGAGATTAAAAAAACAAAAAAGATTCCCTACTAAAGACTAACATTAATAATAAAATAATAAAATAAAGAGTACCATCCAAAAGCTACCATTTATGATTTTAAAGTTTAGAAGATTAAAAAGTGATAAAAAAAGTGTCCTCACCAAAAGCTAAAATTTATAATTTTAAGGTATGAAAGACTAAAATATGACAAAAAAAAGTGTTTCCACTAAAAGCTAAAATTTATGATTTTAAAGAATGGAAGACTAAAATGTGATAAAAAAATGTGTCCCCGAGTAAAAGCTAAAATATATGATTTTAAAGTATGGAAGACTAAAAATTAATAAAAAATGTTTCCCCACTAAAAGCTAACATTTATGTCTATATTTCTGAGATGATATATTGTAATTAATTATATTACTTGGACTGTTGTCCTCATCTTTATTGCCATATTCATGATGTTTCAGTCATTGTATGCTACAGCCTTCTTCAGAATTTTGAACTGAATCAAGTGTACAATAGCCAAAATATTGTGAATATGGCAATAAAGATGAGAACAACAGTTCAAATAATGTAAATAAGTTAATATTTATTATTTTAAAGTATGCAAAACTAAAATGTAATAAAAATATATCCCAACGACAAGTTAATATCTATGATTTTAAAGTATGAAAGATTAAAAAGTGATAAAAAATGTGTTGCCACTAAAACTAACATTTATGGTTTTAAAGTATGGAAGACTAAATCATGATAAAGAAAAAGAGACCTCCTCACCTCAAAAGCAAATATTTATTATTTTAAAATCATAATTAATCGTAACTAAAAAATGATATAAAAAGTGTCTCCACTAAAATTTCACATTTAGTTTTTAAAGACAGCAAAGACCATAATGACAAAATAAAAAAGAGGCCCACCAAAAGCTAAAATTTATGATTGTAATGTACAGAAGATGAAAAAAGGATAAAAAAAATGAGGCCCCCACCAAAAGTGAAAATTTACGATTTTAAAATACAGACAACAACACCAAAACATTGATAAAATTAGTCATTCATTCTAATTTATTAATTAAATATTGATTATTTACAAGTAAGTTCTTTTGTAAGTTCTATATTTAAAACCTAATGTCAATTTTTTTGTAAGCCTGGGCCTGAACAATAAATACTGCCTATAACCTCCTTAGGGAATTTTTGTTAGACAAATTCAGGCTATAAGATTTTTAAATAGTACAGATATCGCCACAAGAAGCAAATATGTTATTTGTTTTTGGTGGTGTAAACAGTACTATTAGTATCTCTCATGAAATCAAAATTCTATTTTGAGAAGACAGAGGATCTGAGAATTCTATTCTTCTTTGTGCTGCATCCCTTCAGAACATTGGGGATCATGGCTCTCCACAATTTCCTGTCTGTTGTAGCTCTTAATAAATTTTGTCTTTTTGTTATCTCTCTTAAACCTTGCTCTGCTATCCATTTTGTCAAGCTTGCTAGGTTTGTGTGTTGTTTTCCTCTACACCTCTTCAATCTGACCTATGAGTATCAAATTTTCTAAGCTCATTTTCCTCATTATGTACCTTAGAAATTTCAAATGTCTCTTCCTGATGTTAAGTATCTGTTTTGTTTCCATTTTATCTATAACTTTGTTATTGCTCACATGTTCTGTGCAAGGTATTCTCAGCATCCTCCTGTAGAATCAAATTTCTGTTGCTTCAAGTCTCTTCTTTATCTGTGAGTAGATTGTCCAGAATTCACTGCCATAACAGTTCAGTACTCTTTATTTTTAACAATATTTTCCTGTTTCTTAATACTTTGCTAAGCTTTTGGAAGGCATCTTTTCCTATCCCAATGCCCCATTAGATTTCTGTGTCGCACTTTATCTATCAATAGTATCTTTTTTCTTTTCTAAGATTCTAAGATGTATTTTGTTAATATGCCACAATTTCCTCCTTTAATTTTTAGTTTTCTCTCAAGCTTCTTCGTGGAAATCTTGTCTAATACATAGGCTGTTTATACAGAAATAGACCTCTCCAAGTAATAAAATTTTTTTTTAATATTACTATGAAATAAGCACTCTAGATCACGATTATATACAAAAAATTTTTTTTTAAATTTTCTAAATTTTAAGAGCTGGGGTTCAGTTTGCTATATAAATTCATTGTAAACTGATCCCCATACACAAGCTACCCGCCCATGCTTATATTATGTGAAAATGTTTTCTCACTAACCTTACAAAATTTCAAATAATTTCAAATAAAAAAAAAAGTTAATATTTATATTATTTAAAGCTGGTTCTTATATTCTTCTAATGCTGTGTTAAAATAATGCTCATATAAAAAAAATTCAGAATAATTTTAAAAATGTTGTAAAATATGTCCTAGCAAGACAGGCTTGTTAACAATTACACCATGTTGAGGTACCAAAAAAACTGTAAAATATGAATATAAAGCATATTCTTAATTATCTTTCCCCATCATCATCATTATTATTATTGGTTACTCCCCATACTTTTCTTTTTTGGTTTACACAGGATAAAGAATTTATAATGATTTTACATAATAAACTGAACACTAAATTTTAAAATCTAAAAAATTAAAAAAAAGAAAAAACTTCTATTCATGTTCTGGATTGTATAATCAATATGAAAAGAAAAATTGGGGAAAAAATGAGTATTTCTTGGAGAATTGCATTTCTGTAGATAATCACCTTACAAAGTTAAATTGGCTTAGTTTTGTCTATTTCATCATATTGTTATGAGGATGTTATTACTGACACTGGATTTTGCCCTAGCTGTTTCACTGTCTATACAGATTTTAGTATTATGACTCAAATGGTTTAACAAGTATCATCTGCTGTCTAGTCATATTTGCACCAGATGCACTCACTGGAAGCATCAACACAGTGCAGCACAGATGGACAAGGGTTTGTGAGGGTAATCAACTGAACCAGCTGGGTTGATCGTCTGTGAGATAGCTTGCCTTTGTGCTATCTCTGACATTTCATCAATCCAGTAATTCCCTACCTGGCTCTATGGTAATCTTATTTTCTAAGTTAAATACATGTTGCGTTGCTGGTTTATTCCCCTTCACTGACAGTTTCTGTGTCATTAATCAGTTTTATTCTCTCTCCCTCTCTCTCTCTCTCTCTCTCTCTCTAGTCTGGACACATGTCATGTTGCAGGCTTTAATGTACAAAAAACAAAGAGCAATGTTTTGAATACAGTTTTAACTTGTATACTCCGACCTTCTTCAGCTGATATTTCTTGGAACAACTTCAAAACGGAACCCATTATTTAGTCTGTGAGGGTTAATTGTTCTAATTCCACATACCATGCCTTTGGGTATCTCAGTTTCAGTTAATTACCTTTGATATCTCAGTTCTCCAAGTTTTTGTTACTTCTGCTGTGGCCAAGTATTGAACTCACATCTTTTTGAGTTAAGTCACTTCTGGATCAATCAACCAGCATTTTTATCCAGTTGGCTATGTGTCCTTGGGGATATTGGTGAGTGATATGGCTCAGAGGATAAAAGCATTGGTTGATTGATCCAAAAGTGATATGATGATAAACTACATCTGGCAGCAAGGCCTCTGATCAGGAGACTGGAGGTTTTGAGGAGTATAGAAACACCTCTTAATTGTTGTTGTTCCTAGATCCACCTTGACCTGGGGTGGCAGCACCTGTTAGGGTTCCAGCTAGGGGAAATAGTGAACTCACAGACAAAAACAAGACTATGCAAGTATAAAAATACATTTTTATAGTAAAAATACCAGCAACACAATTTTATATAAAAAAAATTACCAACAATACCTATTTATAGTTAGAATTACCAACAATACATTTTATCCACAGCTGAAGCCATAAGATTGTGTAAAATATTTAGATTCCTGCATTAAATAACCCATAGATGTGTTGATATGCCACTAAACAAAATCAACCAATGATCAAAAAGTGACTTAACCCAAAGAGTTGTGAGTTCAATGCCTGGCCACAGCAGAGGGAACAAAAACTGGAAATGCTGAGTTATCAAGGAGAATTAATTCAAAATGGAGATATCCAAAGGCATGGCATGTGGAATTAGAACAATCTACCCCCATGGACTAAATAAAAGGTTCAATTTGAAAATTTCAAGAAATATCATCTGAACTAGACTGGAGCATACAATAGCTGAAACATTGTGAATATGGCAATAAAGATGAGGACAATGGTCCAAATAATGTAAATAGTGTCTCAGAAATATAGACTGAAGTTTTAACTTGGTTTCATTTTTTTTTCTTTGTTACATGTCATCAGTGAGTGTTTTCAAATCTGCAACACCATGAGGAAGATATATAGCTGATACTTATGACATATGAGATTGAGTCATCACATCAGAACTAACTAAACATTAGTCCCTGGTTATGTTAGTGAGATTCATTTTTGAAAAGTTGCAGGATTGAATCCCAAGGGTATCAGCATGTAAGTGAATGCAATGAATGCAACTGAAAATTGAACTCGGCTCTCAAATTCCTCAATCTGAGCCACTATCCATTACTTCACTGTGCCTTCAATTTTCTTACTATTGCCTTGTAAAATCCTATCTATTGCATCACATGATTTTCTCTATGCAAAGAATATGATACTCTTTCACATTGTATATGAATGCTGTTTAATACTGTCTTCTTTCCTTGATAACTATGTTGAATTGTGGCATGTACCCAAGTACAACCTTTTTCTTTTTTTCTTCCTAATCATTCCATGTCTCTTCAGGCTTGGATGATCATTCTTATCCTTTGTTGAATTAAGTAATATTTGTCTCCTTACTATTCCTTCCTGCCCTTGTCTTGACATGCATTTACATAAGGTCATTAGTTAGGTTAGTCACCGTTTCCCTCTTGTCTTTCAATATGTCCTGTAAGTGTCAAATTCTCCAAGCCCTCTTTCCTCATCACATGCCCCATTCAACTTTCTTTCTTATTCTGAATATAAGTATCCTTTTTGTTTCCATTTTCCTTAAAACTTCCTTGTTGCTCATCTGTTCAGTCTATGGTATTATCGGCATCCTTTTTTTAAAACCAGATGTCTGTTGCTTCAAGTCTCCTCTTCATCTCTGTGGAAATTGTCCAACATTCAATACCATATCGGAAGATTGATATTACATAGAATTTCAGCATTCCTTTTATTTCTGACAGATGTGACACTATTTAGTTATGGTAATTGATTAACTAATTAACCATAAAAATTAAACAAGAAAATATTGAGAATGGAAAAGAAGATAGACTGAGATTTTATTTTTAGTTAAAAAAAACGTTTTTTTCAAGAACCCGAGATTTTGCATAAACAGTGAACTCACAAAAAGGCCATATGGCAAGCTTTTGACAATTGATTAATGATGTTTGTAAAAGTACTGGTTAAAGAAAGCTCAAGAACAAGCTATCATTCGAAATCACAAGATTTTAGAAGTTGACCAGGAAATGAAGCCATGTGTTGATTGTAAAAATTTTTAGCATGGGAAGATGTTCCGAGAAATATGTCATTCAAATAGAAAGATTTTACTTTTTTTACTTTCCCAAGAAACCGAGGATTGGCGTAAATGATGAATTCACAAAAAGCTATGTGGTAAGATTTTGACAATTGATTTATGATAATTGTAATGACCAAGACACCATTGGTTGAGTGGTAGGAATGGTGATAGGCAGAGGTAAATTGGTAAGAAAGATGGAGAAATTACTAACGCCCACCAAAGGGATTTGGTAGGAGGTACCAATGTGAGGAGGAAGTTTAGGAGGATAGCTATTCTGCAACACCTCTTCTCAAAGACAAAGGGATCCCCGAAAAATGGAAAGTAATTAATTTTCCAAAATAGGAAGTAATCAATTTTCCTAGGCGGAGAACAAAGAGGTCCCTTGGCAGAAATTACCAAGAATCTCAGGCTGCGTCTAGCCCCACACCAGTTTTTGGTTGATGTCCATATAAACGAGCGCCCTCGGTTTGCCAGAGTTCAGTTCTAGTGAGTTCCAGTAAATATGAGTTGCCTCCCAGAAGCTAACCAAGAGATTCCACGACTTCCTATCTTCAACTTTGCCTTCCTACAAAACAGCAAGTTATACTGATCAATGAAGCTGAGCCAGCACCTAAAAACTAAACCAGTTGACTTAGAAAACCAGAACTTGCCAGAAGTATAAAGTGTCACACTGCAAGAACGGCTTGGGAAAAACACATACTCCTGTATAGAACAGACTGACAAAAGTTGATTTGCATTCTTTCAACATAACTGAATCTTTTTTGTTTTTTTATTTATTTATTTATTTTTTTTTTACACTTGTGCAACATCATCTCCAGTTTAGACTCATCTTGCAGTATGTTCCTGATGTCTGATTGATCTCGTCTACCTAAGATCAAATCACAATGAATGTAGGTTAGACTTGAGATGAAAGTAGTAACTTTGGTAACCAGTCATTGGAAGTGAGCTGAGAACAATGGAGCTAGTGTCAGACCGGTTGCATCTGGTGTGAAGCCATTAGAATTGACTGACCATCTCATTTGGTACCCTGACCAAAGGATCCCGCCAGGTAACAATGACACCCGATTGACTGGATCACATATTCGTGGCAGTGATTAAGAGTCAACCCAAAAACTCTGGTTTGGATAGGTGTGTCAGCTTCACATTGTGACTAAGTGTTGAACCCGGGCCAACAGTATTGTGTACCACAGAATTTTCTTGCTTCTTCATATTTAGTGTTTGGCAGTCATCTTTCTCTATTCAAATACACTTGTGTTGTGTTTCCCAATGTCTGTTATAAGATTTCCCAGATAGCTGAATTTCTATATTTGCTTGATTTTAATGTTTCCAATTTGTAGCTTACATTTTGGGCTGTCCGTTTTGCTAATGACTATACATTCTGTCTTAGAATTGATAGCCTTTCTTCTTTAAGTACAACTTACTGGTCTGAAATAAATACAACAGTCATCAGTTAAAAACTTACTGACAAACTTTCGAACAAGTAAGACTCAATAATTGCATTTAATGCATCCTTTTTGTTTAAAAAAAATTAGAAATTAAGAAATAAGCTATATTTGTTTTATTTGCACATTTCAGCAGGGGGTATTCCAAAAAAAAGTTCAGCTGTCAACTATGCTGATGATACAACTGTTTACGCCTGTCTTAATAGTAAGTCTGATTGGTTCGATATGGTCAAATTGACAGGTGATCTCAAAAGTAACTAAAATGTGCTGTAAACTGTGGCAAGGAATAGTTTTTAACAACTCTAAAACAAAACTGCATTTTATTAATTATTTGAGAGACAATTTTCTGGCTTTCTATCAGCATGGCTAATGCTAACTTCCAGGTTAGTAACTTGTAGTGCCTTCTCAGGCTAACATTTTCTGGAAGTGGAAAGATTATATTGAATCAGTTGTTAGGTCTCCTGCTAAGAAAGTTAGTCCACTGTGTTGTGATAGATTCTGCTGAGAAAAAATGTCTATCTTATGTATTTATAAGTCTATCATTTGCTCATGCTTCAAATATTGCTGCCATATATGGTCTGGTGCTCCAGTTATATATTTAGAGATTCTTGATAAAATCCAAAGAAAAATTTGCAATATTATTGGTTCTGAGATAGCATCTCAGCTTCAGTCACTTTCTCACCATCATAATGTAGCTTCCCTGTGCCTTTTCTATAAATACTTTCATGGCAAATTTTATGCTGAACTTGGTTGTATGCTACCGAGACTTTATGAATTTAAGTGCAGTACTAGATTGGCAGCAAGGTCTCATCATTTTACAGTTGAAATGGCAAGATGCAACTCTAATTTCTTTGCTGACAGTTTCTTTACTTGCACTTCTCACCTGTGGAACTCTGTTCCAGCTTCTAGCTTTCCAGCCAACTTTGATCTTCAAAAATTTAACTGCATGTCAATTATTATCTACTGTCTTCTAGATTCCTATACTTTTATTGTTCTCTCTCCTTAATAATGTTTTTTCTTTTTATTATTCTTTCATGCTCAGTAACCCTCTTGTGTTTTAGTGGTTTTATTGCCATGGTTGGGATAAGATGATTAAAAAAATTAAGCATGTTATGTTTAAAGGAAGCTAGTAGAACATTACAAAACATTTCAAAAGCACTTTAGTTATAACTAGAAAACATTCTTCTTCAACAATGTGCTTCAAGATATGAGTGATCATAGCTCACCACAACTTCCTTTCCTTTGTAGTTCTTAGTAAGGTTTGCCTTTTCATTATCTCTCTTAATCCCTGTTCTGCCATTCATTTGCACAAGCTCATTAGGTTGGTTACATGTTATCAATATCCTAGTTCTCCAGGTTCTATTTCCCCTATGTGTCCTTGAACTTTTGTGACGTCCCCCTGGTGTTGCTGCGCCAAATGTGACGTCTACCTAGCCGCGTGACGACCAACTGGCTTGGTATTGGTCGCGGCACCAAATGTGACATTCTAACCTTTTGGTGATTCGGATGGGAATCTGGTTAGATTCGGTATCAGCCTTGTCGTTCCCAGCTCGCCTTCAACGTCTGGTTACCGAAGTAACTGTTTTGATTTCCAGTCTAACCTACCCACGTTGTGAATTGATCTTAGGCAGATGAAATCAATCAGTCGCTGGGCTGTAATGCAAGCCGAGTTTGATCAAGGGTGATATCGCACAAGTAGATGTAAAATAAAATAAAATAATAACTCGAAAAGTTCAAATGTGTTAAAAAAAAAGGATAACAATATTTTATATCTGGTTGCAGAATACAGGACTGCGTCTTCTTCCCAACCTGCTATATGGATTCGTGACACTTTGTGTTTGTTAGGTGAGTCTTAACATCCCAAGTTGTTTGTTTTTTAAGAAACTGGTTCTTGGTGTATCTTCAGTTGATATTCGTAAAACTTGTTTTGGTGGTGTGAGTCTAAGTCGTTCTTCAAAAATAAATTGTTCTTGGCTAGAAGTTGAGGTCGTGATGCCTGGAATCTTTCAAGTCAGCTATCTGCAAGGCAGGTGCAACTCTAACTGCGAACTTCACTCAACTGCCTCTCAACTGGAACTCGAACTGGTACTGAACTGCTTTTCACTCGCTGCGACTCTGCTTATATGGATGCCGACCAAAACCGGGGTGGGCTTGTCGGGGTTTGAGGTTCCTTGATAATTCTAAACCCACAATCCACTTCTTTGTTTTCGGTCAGTAAAATTTCATTATTTTCCATTTTTGGAAGTCTTTCGTCTTCCCACTGTCTTCTGTTCTCATGTTGTTATCTCACCATGCCCTCAGAGGGTGTCAACGGGTTTCCCCTCTCTCTCTCACAGTGGCATCTCACACCTATCCCTTCAGGGGGGCGCAACAGGCCTCCCCTCCTTCTTCACATGATTACCTCCAACTAACGCTCATGGCACCATTCAGCCTCGGTTTAAAAAATCTTGCTCAAAGAAAAAAAAAATTATCTTCCCTTTTTTTTTTTTCTTTTCTTTGAGGAGACCTCACACCCTAGACTCTTTTCTTAACCAAATCACCTGGAATTCGTCAATCAGATTTTCACCAGCATCAAGTGGGTGGCCATTTAGACGTATTTGCATTCTTGGTGCCAATTACTGATCTGATAAAATAGTTTCGCTATCATAGCCAGCCCTGACGATAAACAGATGCTCCTCTCAATGATATTCTGCATATAGACAAAGGCTTAACCTTTCCTTCATGGTAGTCAGTGGACACTTTTGTTTTTCTCAGACAGTGCGTGCTTAATTAATTTTTATTTTTATCTCTTTAGAATTCTGCGGGAGGTAACTTGTCCAACTTGAAAATTCCCTTTACCATTGCCATGGGCAGATTGGACATATCTTACTCTCCGCCCCGTAACATAAATCAGATTAAATTCTGTGTTCTACTTTCTCGACAATGGAAATAAAAATCTTAACACTTTTCCTTGTCAGAAAAATAACACCGCTTAGTGTCCTTTTCGTGATGGCTTCTTATCACCTAAATTTAATTCTCGCCTTTCTTTTTTTCTTCTTTCTTTCTAGCGATGTAAATAGTATCACAATCCTCCCCTAACCTATTTGTCATTTACTCGTAAATGAAACCTAAACCCAAATACACTATTTAGCATGCATCGTGCATCATGCATATGTCCCATGCAATTCTATTCTTCTATTATTCAATGTGATGTACTTTTCATCTTCTTCTGTTCTACATGCAAATGTAATGTTCTTTTCATCTTCTTCTGTTTCTCATGCAATTTAAAGTGTGCGTGTGCCTGTGCCTGTAGGTGCATGTGTGTGGTTACTATGGCTTGTTTTTCTTGGTCAATGTTTTTCTCTTCGCTGTAGGAGGTTTTTCCGCCGCACGTGTTGGTTTCACGCCAGCCTCCTCTGCCGGTCTTTCTGCAATTTCTTCGCCGATTCTGTATGAGTAAGGAACACTGCTCGGCATCTCCCTCTCGAGTTGCTGCATGCTCATTTGATTATCGCTAGTTAATTTCCTCTTACTTCAAATCTTCCATATTGCCATACACCCTATGGCTATAATTATGAATGTACCCATCATTGCCGACCAACTTATCGCGATCTGCTCATCATCTTCCCAAGTCATATCTTCATTTACCAACGCACTTAACTTGCCCCTCAATTGATCCATATCGATCTTTTCTATCGGCTTCATTAGTACTGGCATTTTATTCAAGGTAACATTGGAGAATCCCCTCACTATTGGCTCCCACAACTCTGTACAATTGACTAAGCTTCTGCCAATCATTTCTATGATTGAATCTTTCTCTTCATATCTTTCTTCTTCCTGGTAATAGGAGGGTAAGGAAATAGATATCCCAAATGCCGAACATCTCAGGGTAACTTTAACAGGGATAATGGTGGCTTTACTCTTAATGTCCTTGTGGACTCTCCCCCACATACCCTAGACAAGCTAATGGGTTTCTGTGTGGCCACTGTCCACACCCCGCCTGACACACTGATAGCTTGTGGTAATGCCGTGTTTGCTAATACCTCCACTTGACAAGTTCTCTTAATTCCCTCTTTCTTCCCTTCAAACAATTCTAGTATGCACATTTTGTGGTTACCAGCTATATAGATAGGGCTTAACGATGCACAATCCCTAGAGTATCATTTCTACACTTTCTAGCTTCTTCAGCTGTTAGCAACATGAATTTTGTTCTACCCGAATTTAAAGCTATGTATTCTGTTTCCGTCTTGTACCTTGCTACCATTCGTATGGCTACCATCATCATCATCATCATCATCATCAACCCTTTCATTTTGATCATCCCTGCAAGGTAACAAAATTCTCTTGTTTTTATTCTTCATAACCATTCGGTCTTGTTCAATTCTTCACTCAATTATTCCATAATAAGTTTGTAACACTACAACTCTTCCCTCCGCTAACTAACTCTTAGTAGACAGAATGGTCCGGACAGTTGCGTGGGGCTCCTACTTCAAAGGCCGTACTTCATGACACCACTGCTGGCCAGTTAACAATGTCAGTAATCTTCTTCCGTCCTTTGTGAGGTGCAGCTCGCGACTCCATCCCCTCCATCCACATCCACCACAGTCAGCCAGTAGGTTTTTGGATGAGCCAGTGTGGTTATCTGTCGACACCGAGTGCTTCTATTCTGAACCGCTTTCTTTGTTCCACTGAGACTTGGGGTTCTTCACCCTTCTCAATCTCATCTTCAGAGGTAGTTCTTGCTCGACCTCTAACCTTCCCTCGGTGTTTAATTCCGGAGGTGTTTTGTCCTCTTCTTCCTCTCCTAATTCTTCCTTCTGTTTCGAGTCCGCGCCCTAGTCGTCGTCATTACTTCTTGACGCGATGTCCAATTCTCTCCTGTTTCTTAGTCTTTCTCTGAGTTGGGAAAGGGGTATTTGATCCTCTTCCTCCCACTCGTTGAACTCTTCGTCTTGTTTAGGGTGCCTCTTTTTAGAGCCCTTGACTGCTTGATTGGATCCCTTTGTTTTTCTCTTCCTTTTCTTTGGGCATGGGGGTGCGATGGTGACATCACAGGGTCTTCTCTGCACCGATTCAGGCGACGACTGAACGCCGCTGATCCCCGACGAGGGCTCCAACTCCGTCACTCGGATCGCTTCGCCCATCTGGCCAAGTCGATCTATCTCTTCATTTTCCTCGGAATCTTCTTCCGGCTCAACCAGAGTTACCTTCCTTGTCCTTGTCTTCTTAGGCCTCGGCTTGCTCATTTCCAGGTTAGCTATTTCAGCCTTCTTCAGATTGTTGACATGGACCCTCCTTGCTCGTCCTGCCACTTGATCCCATATTACATATGATACTGGACCCGTCTGCTGTACTATCCGGTAGTACGGTTCCCATCTTTGGTCCAGCTTTCCTTCTCTCTGTTGGATTTTATAGTAGACAGCGTCTCCAATCTTCAATTCTACTACCTTTCTTTCAGCATTGACTCTCTCATTTCTTCTCTTCTGTATCCTCTTTATTCTTCTTCTGGCCTATACAAATATTTTATATTTTCAACTGATGATGATCTTCTCCCATATACTTTCTTCGGGGCTTCAACAGGTTATCCACAGGCAGGACAACGTCTCTGCCAAACAACATAGAGTAAGGAGAAAATCTGGAGGTTTCGTTTATCGTAAACCTCACGGCCGCCAGAGCCTGCGTCAAATACAAATCCCAATTTCCTGTATTCTCTCTGGCCAGCTTGGCCAGCACATCTCCCAAGGTTCTATGAAACCTTTCCACTTTAGCGTTTCCTTGGGGGTAATATGGAGATGTTTTTACGTGCTCTATATTCAAACCTGTCAGCAATTCTCTCATTATGCTGTTTATATTCTCTGTGCCATTATCAGTGACAAGTTGCACAGGGGCGCCATACCTAGGGAAGATTTCACTTATTATCAAATCGGCTACAGTTTTCGCCTTCTTGTCTGGTGCTGCATATGCCTCAGGCCAATTTGTTAGCCAATCGACAAAACTCACTATATAGTTGTTTCCTTGGGCAGTTTCCCCATATGGTCCTGATACATCCATACTCACTTTCTCGAAGGGGAAGTTCGGCACGTCCATCTCCTCCAATGGTGCCATTTCCTGCCTTCTGCTCTGCGACTGGCACACTACACAGCTCCGAACATAGTGACCTCTCCGAACAGTTTGGGCCAATAGTACTTTCTCCCTATTAGATCATATGTTCTATCAATTTCCATGTGACCCAACCTCTCGTGGCACTGTTTCAATATCTCTGGTCTTAAACTTTTGGGCACATACAATTTGGGCTTGACTTCTTCATCCCTACCTGAGAGATAATACAGCCTTTCCTCTATTACTGCATACTTGGTGGTCTCTCCTGCCCCCACCTTTTCTCTAAGGGCAGCTATTTCACTGTCTGCCTGCTCCTTCTCAATTCCTTCTGTCCAGTAGGGATCGGTTGTTATCTGTGCGTCCCCTTCCTCGTCCAATTCTAACATAGGGCGATCTTTTAGCTTATTAGAGTTAATTACTCCGATTCTATAGGCGTTATCATCTACTCCTTGTGCTACTTTTACAGATCTTTCTTCCAGTTGTTTCTGTATTCTTGAGAGTAAATCTGCACACGTGTTTTCCTTCCCTGCCAAATACTCTATATTACAGTGGTAGCCACTTAACTTTAGCGCCCACTGTTGAATTTTCTTATTATTTGTCCATTCTGCCTGCAGTAGGTACTGCAGAGGCTTGTGGTCTGTCTTTATAGTAAAAACCGCACCATTCAAGTAGTAGTCCAGTTTTTGGAGAGCATACATGATAGCATATGCTTCTCTTTCTATTACTGGCCATCTTTGTGTCTCTGAGAACTTATGAGAGAGAAAGTATATCGGTACCTCCTCTGGTATGCCTGGCGCTGGTCCTTCTTTATCGGGACACGGCTGGGTAAGAACTGCTCCTACACACTGCTCACTGGCATCAGTGTATAGTACCATGGGCTTGCTGAGGTCTGGGTACGTCCGCAGTAAGACGGCTGTCAACTGTTCTTTTAAGGTATCAAATGCCCGTTGACAGTCTTCTGTCCACTTGAACCTAGAGTATTTCCGTCAAGGCTACTAAGGGTATGGCAATTCTCGAGAATGCCGGGACGAATCGTCGGTAGTACTCTATAGCTCCTATAAAGCCTCTTACTTGTCTCACTGTCTTAGTTTCTGGCATTTCCCTTATGACTTTCACCGTATCCATGTCGGGTTTAATACCGTCTCCGTTTATAACAAAGCCCAAATATCTAGTCTCCTCCTTCAGAAACTGACACTTCGACAATTTCAATTTTAAGCCGTGCTTTCTTAACCTTCCCAACACTTGTTTTAGATGGAAAAAATGTTGTTCTACTGTTTCTGAAAATATCATCTAAATATGCCATGGCAAAGCTCTCGCATCCTCCTAACACTATTGACATCAGTTGTTGGAAGATTCCCGGGGCATTGGCTAAACCGAATTGCATCACCCTGAACTGAAATAGTCCCAGGTGACACGCAAATGCGACCTTCTCCTTGTCAGCCTCATCAAGGGCTACCTGCCAAAACCCGGACCTCAAGTCCAACGTAGAGAAGTACTTCGCTTTCCCTAATAATGCCAATATGTCATCGATTAGTGGCAATGGCACCGCCAACGGCTTCGATATAGAATTCAGTTTCCTAAAATCTACACAAAAACGGTGTCCGCCATCTTTCTTACCTACTATCACGATTGGAAAGCTCCAAGGGGAGATCGATCTTTCGATCATCCCAGCTTCCAACATCTCTTTACTGCCTCTTCCACAAGGGATCTCTTATGAATAGGCGTTCGGTAGGGCTTCAATTTCACGGGGGGGGGGGTGATCGCCGGTGTCGATTTTCATTTTTACTGTGTGGGTCTGGCCTAATTCCTTATCTGTTTGGATAACCACATCTCGATTATCTCTCAGCAGACTTCCCACTCTGGCCCTAAATTGATCAGGTGCCAATATATCTTCGTCTACTATTCCTTCTGTTTGTTCTACGAGTTTTCCTCGTTTCTCCTCGAATCTCACTCGATTCAGAGTTGGGTAGGGGTAGTGCTTTTCCTATCTCTTCCACTCTCTTAACCTTTATCGTCTTTTGGGCCTGGTTCACCATCATAATGGGCACTAATTCAGCTGCCTCCACTACTGCCTCACACAGAGTTACCTCATTTTCTTCTAGGCCCATCCCTTCTACAGGGACCAATTGCAGGGTTCCTTTTCCTATTTTCTTCCCTGACATTAGCCTACCCTTTCCCGACACTGCCGTTCTGGGGGGTAGCTTTACATCTTCCTCCACCACTATTGTTATATCTTCTTCCGGTGGGCATCCCAATGGCGTTCTCTCGCCATTCACTACCAGCACAGTGGGGTTGAACTCTATCCGAGCCCTCTGGCTCTGAAGCCAATCTTCTCCCAAGATTGCTTCCATACACAGGTTGGGAGTTACGTAGAAGTTATGGGTGCTTCTTAATTTCCCAATCCTCACATCTCAAGTTGTTTGTTCTTTAAGAAACTGGTTCTTGTATCTTCAGATGATATTCGTAAAACTTGTTTTGGTGGTGTGAGTCTAAGTCGTTCTTCAAAAATAAATTGTTCTTGGCTAGAAGTTGAGGTCGTGATGCCTGGAATCTTTCAAGTCAGCTATCTGCGAGGCGGGTGCAACTGCGAACTTCACTCAACTGCCTCAACTGGAACTCGAACTGGTACTGAACTGCTTTTCACTCGCTGCGACTCTGCTTATATGGACGCCGACCAAAACCGGGGTGGGCTTGTCGGGGTTTGAGGTTCCTTGATAATTCTAAACCCACAATCCACTTCTTTGTTTTCGGTCAGGAAAATTTTATTATTTTCCATTTTTGGAAGTCTTTCGTCTTCCCACCTTCTTCTGTTCTCATATTGGTATCTCACCATGCCCTCAGAGGGTGTCAACGGGTTTCCCCTCTCTCTCACAGTGGCATCTCAAACCTATCCCTTCAAGGGGGCGCAACAGGCCTCCCCTCCTTCTTCACATGATTACCTCCGCCTAACGCTCATACCACCATTCAGCCAATGGGCGCTCAGCAGCGTGGGTGTGGCCAGACTAGTCTCGGTTTAAAAAATCTTGCTCAAAGAAAAAAAATATTATCTTCCCTTTTTTTTTTTTTCTTCGAAGAGACCTCACACCCTAGACTCTTATCTTAACCGAATCACCTGGAATTCGTCAATCAGATTTTCACCAGCATCAAGTGGGTGGCCATTTGGATGTATTTGCATTCTTGGTGCCAATTACTGATCTGATAAAATAATTTCGCTATCATAGCCAGCCGTGACGATAAACAGATGCTCCTCTCAATGATATTCTGCATATAGACAAAGGCTTAACCTTTCCTTCATGGTGGTCAGCAGACACTTTTGTTTTTCTCAGACAGTGCGTGCTTAATTAATTTTTATTTTTATCTCTTTAGAATTCTGCGGGAGGTAACTTGTCCAACTTGAAAATTCCCTTTACCATTGCCATGGGCAGATTGGACATATCTTACTCTCCGCCCTGTAACATAAATCAGATTACATTCTGTGTTCTACTTTCTCGACAATGGAAATAAAAATCTTACCACTTTTCCTTGTCAGAAAAATAACACCGCTTAGTGTCCTTTTCATGATGGCTTCTTATCATCTAAATTTAATTCTCGCCTTTCTTTTTTTCTTCTTTCTTTCTAGCAACGTAAATAGTGTCACACTTTCAACTCTTTCTGATTTTAGGTATAAGTCTCTATTTTGTTTTTACGTGTCCTTAAAACTTCCTTGTTACTCATATGTTGAGTCCATGGTATTCTCAGCATCCTTCTGTAGAGCCACATTTCTGTGGCTACAAGTCTCTTCTTCGTCTGTGAAGAGACTGTCCTACATTAACTGTCATAGAGGAGTACTGATATTATTTAATAATTATTATTCTTTTTCTGTTCTAATTATGTTTTCCTGTTTCTAAATATGTTATCTAGCTTTTGGAAGATATTGTTTGCTATTCCAATACACTTTTGAATTTCGGTGACACATTTTCTATTCTCTGTGAAACGATTTCCCAGAGATTAAAATTTTTGTACTTACTTAATTTCAACATCTCCAATTTGTATTTCATATGTTGGGCTTGAGAAAGCTGAAGTAGTAGTGATTAACACAAACAACACCAGTGTCAGTGTCACCATGGATGATGAACCACTGGAATAAGTGTCCAGCTTCAAATACTTGGGAGAAACCCTGTCAAAAGATTAGCTCTACATTGTAGAAATCCACACATAGAAAACCACAGCAGTGATGTATGGGACTCCATATTAATCATGCCTTGTGTAATCTTTTGTCCTTGTGAGGAGACATCTAAGTAAAAGTTTTTGATCAACTTGAGAGTAATGAAAAATATTCTTGAGCATCTGATATTTATAGACAGGATTACAAATCACTGTGAGTTCTTCATTGGGTGCTCCATGACTGATGAGGACATTTTTAAAGCTAGCTTATTCTGGGAAAAAAAGGAAAAGATTTCCACAAAGACTAGCAAAACACTGATAACCTAATGGAAACTATTGCAATATGTAAAAAAATGGATTTAAAAAAATCCAATAGTGTACATTTGTGCTATTAAATTTTAAAGAATAAGCAATCCTGCGATTTTAATTTATAATGACTATCAAATATAGAACAGGATATTCACATTATAGAGTGAAATAACCAATCAAATGAATGAATGAATATATTATGCATCAAAAATTGATTTATAGACAGTAGATTTTTTTTCTGCAGAATTTCAAATAAAAAAAAAATTGGTGGATTAATAACTGCTCGCTCTTTACTCTTGATAGCATAGTGTTGATGGAAGTGTCACATCTTGACTTTGTATTGGTATCCCAAATAGATTTTTTTTTGCAACAACAGACATCACTTAAACAAATTACTGTGAATATTTGCCTATCTTAAATTGAGAATTGTAACTGAGGTTTTGCTGAAAGGGAAATTATCAAATGAATCAGTTTGTTGGTTAAAACAAAGGACAAGAAATGACAATCTCTGTCCTTTCTCCATTTTTAGGGCTTGTCCCACATTATCTAGTTGGAACAAAATAAATGGGTGATTTAGCCTAAAAATTTCCATCTATCCTTATAATATTCACTAGCGCTTTCTCTTTCATTCATATCACACTCCATTCATTCAAGCCATTAACCTTTTTACAAGCTATGTATTGAGTGAACTTTAGTATACTGTCCTGGGTATGACAATAAACTACATCTGGCAGCAAGGCCTCTGAAACTTTGAGGAGCATGAAGCCACCTCTTAATTGCTATTGTTCCCAGGTCCACCCTGACCTGGGGTGGTAGCACCTGTTAGGGTCCCAACTGGGGTCAGAACATGATGAGACTATAAAAATACATTTTTATGGTAAAAATATCAGCAATACATTTTCATGGTAAAAAATACCAGCAATGCATTTTTGTAAAAGAAATTACTAATGCTCCCAAGAAAATTAAATTTTGGCATTAAATGACCCATAAGGAGTTTATATGCCACTAAACAAATGCACAAACTTTAGTATGAAAAAAAAAAAAAAGAAGCCATATACATATTTATGTGACAGTAGATTTAGGTCAATATGGACCAGATCAAAAGGGTCTTTTGGTAGTTTGTTGATTTGTGCAACACTAGTTTTTATCTTGATAGAATAAGTTCCCTGCTCCTCCACCCCTGCTGATGACATTGTGTCACTTATAATGGTGTTCATGTTAGCTAATATAATTGTATTTGATTAGAGTTGTGATGTTTTAAACTTTATCAATTAAAATAGCCATTTATTTTGTTCCACCCTGAGAATTATGGGAAAGTGGTTTATCCAAGTGATTACTCACTGGCTTTCTTTTTCATCAATCATTGGCTTGTTAATAATGAGACAAGGTATTTTGTTAAAATATCTGGAGTTGGAACTGAAGGTTGGGAAAATTGGATTCATGCATTTTTCAAGTAACTTACACTGAGCTGCATTCTATTACACCATCTGCATATCTGCATATCTGCATCAAGGTGAAAAGTAGTAGATATTCAGTTTCTAACCTAATGGTTATAGAATCATTTTTTTTAAATCATTTCACCTCAAGCAAGGCAATAAAGCCATTAAAAGGGGTTACTGGGTGTGAAAGAATATGAGAAAAAGAAAAACATTATTAAGGAGAGAGAAAAATAAAAGAAGTGGAATTAAGAATATAATAATTGACATTGCCATTACATTTTTGAAGTCAAAGTTGACCGGAAAGTAAGAAGCTGGAATCAAAATCCACAAACAAGAAATGTGAGAGGAGAGAAGAAACTGTTTGTGTAGAATAAAAAGCATTAGATAAAAGCATGCTGATGGAAGGCAAAAAAGCTTCTCTAGGACAATTAAGAGAGCAGTTTCATTTTGGAGGCGTTAAAATTAAGACATTACTTACCCCAGTTAAGAAGACATGCTGTCTTAGTTTCAAATGAACAAAAAAAATCTATATTTCTATTGTA
The DNA here is from genome assembly GCA_963932145.1 of Acanthosepion lycidas. NCBI lineage: Eukaryota > Metazoa > Mollusca > Cephalopoda > Sepiida > Sepiidae > Acanthosepion > Acanthosepion lycidas. The sequence goes on along the minus strand of OZ010571.1, from coordinate 57,132,105 downwards.
TATATATATTTTTTAATCAAGTGGTGAACTTGATTAAAAAATATATATATATATATATATATACAATAGAAATATAGATTTTTTTGTTCATTTGAAACTGCAAGGCAGTAAAGCCACTAAGACACAAAGCGTTACTGGGTGTGGAATAATTAGAAACAGAAGCATTAGTAATGAGCGAGAATGAAAAGAGTAATCGAGAGGACAGTAGATAGCAAATGACATTGCATTTAAATTTTTGCAGATTTTACTGATTAAAGTTGACTGGAAGACATGGAACTCCCTTCTGGATCCATAAATGAGAAAAGAAACTATTAGCATAGAATTTATGGTTATATTGAGTGAACTCAACTGTAAATTGATGAGATCTCGATGCCAATCTAGTAGTCCTTAAATTAAAAAAGTATAGATGCCATAGCAAAGAGCTCATCCTCCAAAAAATTATCATGAAACTATTTATAGGAAAGACACAGAGGAAGCAACCTTATGGTGGTGAGAAAATGACTGAACTCAAGATGTCAGATCAAGACCAATAATATTGTTGATTCTTCTTTGGATTTTATCAAAAATCTCTAGATAAATAGGGTGGCAGCAATAATTTAAACATGGTCGAAAGCCAGGCTTATAGATATGTAGAATAGATTCTGGAGAAACAAATAGTCTAGCATGATACAGTAAACCAACTTTCTCAGCAGCTGACCTAGCAAAAGATTTAACATAGTCTCTCCACTTCATGTCAACTGAGAACGTTAGCCCGAGAAAGATTAGTCTTAGGTGGCCAATAGAAGATGGGGGAACATTTATATTTGTGGGGGGAAGCTTATTAAGACTCCCTCAACTATTTCTTAATTTCATACTTTTCCTCAGAACACAAACAAGAAACTAATTGTAATTGGTTCAAGTTTTTACTTAGATGCTTTTATGATTACGTTATCACAAAAAATGTTTTTTATTTTTTTTTTTATTTATTCCAGAATTACTACATTCCATTCTTTGCTAAACATATTTTTTTTAAAATGTTTATTTTTTATCCTTGAAATGGTTCTTCAATCGTCCCTTTATTAAGATCCCACGGCTAGTTTATTGCATATTGAGAAAAATTCTGACCCTCCAATTAAGCCCTCCCCTTTGTATTAAGCACTGAAGAGCACAGACAAATAGAGAGAAGGTAAGGAGGGGGAGAAAAGATAAATATAAGTCAATGACACTCACCAAGCGAACAGAAAAATGACACTTCACTTCATATATAATGTACAATAATAATGAAAAATAAGAGAACGATTATTCTGATGTATTTCTTATTAATAGTAATTGTCATAGGATCTGAAAATTTATTACACATACAGTCATCTTCTATGTGTCATGTTTTTTCAGGATATGGGCAGTCATGGCTCTCCACAAAATAATGTTAGGCTTTTACCATCTCTTTTTATCTCTATCCATTCATCTGAACTCATTAGGCAGGTTACTTGCTGTCATTCCTTCAATATATCCTGTGAGTGTTAAATTTGCTAAACACTCTTTAATGTGTCTCAGAAATTTCAACTGTTTCCTTCCGATTTTAAGTTAAGTGTCCTATTTCCCTTTTTATAAAACCATTCTTCTTTTGACATTGTGGACTGGTGCTACAAAATTATAAAGAACTATACCAAATAACAGAAACCACATCACTCGAAGACTATCTACAGCAGCAACAATTAAAGTGGATAGCAAATTAGACTTGAAGAGAAAATAATGATATATAATCAAAATGTTAACATTCTACAAAACTTCAAATAAAAGGTTAGAAAGGAAACTCCCATCAATAGTTGAAAGTGTGATACCAGCTACTGGACTTGAGAAATCTATTTTCCTGAAAAAGTGCTTTATGAGAAAGATTTTATAAATTTCAACTGAAAGCCATACTGGCTGCTCAGTCAATGAATGCCAAATGTTTCCTTGTAGGCAAATGGCTAATCTTACTATTAAAACTTGTTAACATATTTTGTTCATGGTATTCTCACTCTGTGTGTAGATTGTTTCAAGTCTTTTCTTCCTCTGAAAAGCAATTGACTGCTATTCACTACCCACTATTCAAACGAGGATAGATATGGCATAGAAGTTCCACTTTCTTTTCTTTGTTTCTAATGTTTTAATACATCAATTTTCAGAAGGCATCTTTCAATATTTTGATGCATCTTTGGATCTGTTGGGGTTAACTCCATCTACTTTCCTGAAATCACTACTCTCCAGACTATAAATATTCTGCAATAATCTTTTGTAGCCTCTTCATACTTTTTCTGCTTACATGTCAACATGTTAAGTCTCTTTTGGGGAAAATACATTTCCCATTGAGAAACACATGAACAAACCATACACACACACACAACATACGTACGTACACACATTTCACATTCTTTGGGCCAAAAAGGTTTTAACATTCTTTTGTTACACACATCATTCTCTTTGTCACATGTATATCTTTCTGGTTAATACATTTATTTATACATGCATTGGTTCTTCTTGTTTCTTTGCAGTTATTCACATGGACTCACATATTGAGTCCACCATTTTTGTTGTGTGTATTTCAGGAGACATGTTATTTCTCAACTCCAAATGTTACTAACAGTCGGTAACAGATCTTTTTATAACTTATTACATTACTGAGATTGTTAAATTTCTGTACTTGTTTCATTCTGATGTCTTCAATTTGATGCTTATGCTTTTGGCTGTCTTACTGACATACATTCGGTCTTATAGTTAATGTTTAGTTCTTTCTTTTTGCTTTCCTTTGTCTAGAAGTTTTTACAATTTTTCTTTGGAATCTGCCATTAGCAAAATGTTATCTGCGATTCTTGTTAATATTTAAACTGCTGATAATAAATCCTGGTAGGCCTTCTAGTTCTTAGCATTGTTTTGTAATGGATTAAATAAATCCAGTAAGAAAACACATACTTGTTTTACTCCTCTGTTTACTTCCTAGTTTCTTGTCTGCATGCCAGTAGATTGTTTCCAGTAAATGTGGATTAATCATAGATAATTTTTTTTTTTTTTTTAAGCGTTTCACCCCAAGTAAGGTGGGAAGCCACTAGGACGCAAGGGGTTACAGAAGATTTGGAGCAAGATCAGATAGGAGTGATAGAGGAAAGGATGAGGAGAAGGATAGTAGATAGATACTGGTCAAAATAAAAAGAAGATAAGATTCAAAAGTAGTTATTATTAATAACAATTGTCACAAGATCTAGAGATTTATAGAAATCAGGGTTCTTACTATGTACTTTATCTTTGAAAAATGTTTTACTGAAAGTGATCACAGCAAAAAAATATTCAAAGAAAGCTGTTTATTGGAATAAAATACAATGAACAAAATAAGAGTTTTATTTTTGTTATGTTCTGGAAATTTATCACAAGCCTATAGCATTATTTACTTCCTGAAATGGTAAGTAGCAATGTTTACATCAGCTGCAAGATATGTTGGAACACAGTGATTGCAGTCCTAAAAGAAATTGTCAGGCTGCAGATTGATTTCATGTCAGTTTGAAGAGTGCTGGGTCACTAGGAGTATGATTTTTTTTAGTTATATAATGAAACAAAATGTTTTGTTACACACAAAAATGAGCCAATCATGAGGCAAAATTTAGAGAGTTCAGAAAAATGATCAGCACACTATATCATGCTTTATCTTTACAAGAGTTAGAATAGACCCCAAATTGGAGTATTACTGCCATATCTGAGCTGGAGCTGGTCAATTCTCATTTTCCAACCTTGATAGAAATTAAAATCATTGTCTTGTTAAGCAAAAACTTATTCACCACTTCACAGTCTCTTTCCCGTACATATAACATTGCAAGCCTATAGCAATTTCCATGGCAAATGTTTAGATGAGTGTCATTCTTTAGTTTTAGCAGTCCAGACCTTTACTACTAGAATAAGTCATGATACTTTCACAGAATTGAATCACCCTCATCTCCTCCGTATTCCAAATCTAAGATAATTCCTTTCAGCTTTTACATGGACACTTCCCTGAACACTACACTCTTTGTCTCTTAATGGATAGAGGATCAATCATTAGCTGTCGTCCTAATCACCACTTTCTATCACCTACTCTTTCAACCATATCATACTTCACTCATCATAACCATTTTAACAGTAACTCTCTAACTTGAGTAGCTCTTGAGCCTTGCAGGACATGAACTTTATTAAAAAACATGAATTAAAAGGATGAGTGAACCCTTCAATATTGCACCAGGAATTTTAAGACAAATCAAGAGTGATCAAATACTATAGTATCCTGACAATTGAACAAAGTTGAAGGTGCGTTCTCCTGTAAATAAACCAATCAAAAGTAAAAAGAACAAGAATGTTTGATTTGAATATGCAGAATACATTTGAAAAGGTAAGAGTTTGGCTAAAGTTCATTTCAACAATGGATGTAAATTTGGTTGATGATTTTTTTTTTTATGGATGTCATAAACATGTGACTTAAACCAAAATGTATAAAAAAAAATCTGTGAGGGAAATGTCATGGTATCAGAGATATTCTCTGAAGGTGGTGGATCTACTATCAAGATTAACAGGTTGGTAAATGTTAATGTGGATCTAAACTTACTGAAACAACATGCTATTCCTTCTCTAACCAGTCACTGTTTTATGGCAGACAATGTTCCCTATCACACCAACAAATGAGTGAAAGGTTTTTTCCCCTTTGAAGAAAACGTTAAAATCATGAAATGGCCTGCAAAAAGTTCCAACTTAAATCCTATCAAAAATATGTAGTAGACAAGTTTAGGGAATGAAAACCAAGCTCATCAATTTATAGGACCAAATTGGAAGATGATAGGTTAAATCAACCCCCATCAGAAAAGGGTTATATAAATAAATATATTTACATAAATCTTGCCATTAGTAAAGACTAGTTTGCATTGTTGGAAACTGAGTAAATAAACAAAGAAAAAGCAAAGTATAAAGAAAATTAAAAAAAGAAAAAAAGCTATTCATATACAGTTTGATAAGAGAGCAAAGGTCATTGAAGGTCTTTATACATTAGACTAATTTTTTTAAGTTAAAAATTGAACATTTGTGAATAATTTTTATAAAAATTATCTTAAAAATGATACTCTTTATAGAATAAATTATTCATGCAATATCTTAAAAATGATATTGTATATTCAATCTTTTGACCATTATAGTTTTTATTTTACTGAAAGGCTTTTTCCATAATCACATTTGAGCATTTTTTTGTACATTAGGTACATACCAAGATCTATGAGTTTTTTCACAAACCTTAAATATACCATGAAATTGATTAATAAAACTACTTTGGAATAATTAGTCTTATTTTGACAGACAATTTCTTGAGATGTTTCAATTCAAATTTTCTACAGGATAGATTTCTCAAGCCTTGATAAAACATCTCAACAGCTGTGACATTTATCAGATTCAAGAGATTTAATGTCAGAAATTTTTTAAAAGTTAGTGTCTATCATTTGTAACAATCTTATAGAACTGATATAACACATACCGTAAAAGTAACAACTTTGTCTTTAGATTTAAAATCCAAATTTTCTAAATTTTCCCTCAATGTGATTGTATAAAAACATTGCAGTAGTAAATAACTTGGTATATGCCAGTATTTTTTCACTAAAAGAAAACAAATATTAATATTTACCTAAATTTTGACACAAAGAAAAATATTACTCATCAGAAGGATATAAAATTGAAGAGTAAAGTGGAACAAAAAAAAAAAAAAAAAAAAAAAAAAAAATCAATAAAAACAAACACATCCAGATATTTGTATTCAAAGTTGGTAGAATACAGAGTTTTATTATATTTTGTTTCAACAAAATGTTTTTGTAGCTTTTGAAGAATTTACAAAATGGTAAGATCAAGGAATTAAAATACTTTGAAGCAGATGATGTCTTACTGCATAGCTTCCCCCCCCATTTTTAATCCATCACTTTGCTTATTTATTCATCATCTGTCCTATCTACACTGACATTTTATTAAAAATAACTGAACCCTACATATTTGACTGACCAATGATTAATGAGATTCTTCCATTAATCTTTAGTCAATTATTATGGATTTGGGAAGAGGGGAGATAGAGCAGGGAGCTTGGTTTTTGAATTATAATGGATGAGAACAAATTAATTTTAGTCTAATAGCAATTAGTTAAACCAAACTGCATGCTTCTGTAAATTGCTTTTACTCTGTACTTGTTGAAAGTATAAGGAAAGCAAATGTACATGCTATTGGATTTTTACTAAATTCCAGTTAAGAACTTGTTTTTGGTTAATGTGGGAAGCAAAAGAATTGATTAATTTTTGTAATATTTACCTTGACCAAAGAAATGTACACAGATTGGCTACCACCAGAATTTCTGGTAAGTCATCCTTTTCTTATATAACACCCACCATTTTTTCCCTAAATAAAATTAGTGAACAGCATGAAATTTATGATGGAGAAAGAATCATTTTTTTTTCTAATTTGTGCATTAGAAGAAATTAGTTTTGAGTATGTTAACCCTAGAAAGCCTGAAAACAAATTAATTTAGTAATGTTTTACCACTTGGTTGTCTTTGACTGTAGTTTCACAGCTGTTCACCAGGTGGCAGTGATGCTTGGTATAAACAGATATTACCACGGGCATTTGTGGTCTGCAGGATGATATTTTTTTCTTTCAGTTTTGGAAAATCAATGTCCATTTATATTTAGTTTCTAAATTGGTATCTTAAATGATAGCACAGGTGTTTTAGGGTTAAACAGAATTCTCAAATAGTGAGATCATGTTAATATAACAAATAGACTGATTGCTCAGAATAGGGTTGTGTCAAGGATCAGCACATGCCCATGTGAAAATGTTTTAACAAAAATTAACCAACACTTTAACATAGCTGGTCTATCAATAGAGCAATGTTGTCAACATTAAGGTAAATCTTGGCTGAATGAATCATGGCTAGGATATGAACACATTCTGAAGTTTCATTAACCAGCATTTATTCACTTTGCATTTTGCTATTTAGTTATGGATTTGATGCATAATTATATATTGAAAGAAAAGGGTGATATAAATAAATATATTTACATAAATCTTGCCATTAGTAAAGACTAGTTTGCATTGTTGGAAACTGAGTAAATAAACAAAGAAAAAGCAAAGGATAAAGAAAATTTAAAAAAAAAAAAAAAAAAAAAAAAAAAAAAAAAAAAAAAAGGTATTCATATACAGTTAAATAAGAGAGCAAAATTAAATGGAAGATCTCATTTTAAATATTAGAGTTACATTATATGAGACAAATGTGTAAAGAATTTAAGTTTACCTTACCAAAAGAAAAAATTAAAATACATACATATATATATATATATATATATATATATATATATATATATATATATATATATATATATATTCATTCAAACATGTTTCATTAAATATTATGTCTATTTTTATAATCCTTTTTAGTTCTCTAATCAGCTTCTTGATGTTAAATTGAAATTCATCAAGTAAGGTACCATAGTTTATACTTCCCCCAAGTACTTTCAATCTCCTCTGAGATCATCTTCAGGTGTGAATTGCAAAGACAAACTTATTGTAACTGTGATTGTAGTGATGATGATTTTTTGAAAACATGCATGAATGCGCTCTGTTATAATAATTTTAAATTTATCAGTTGCAGATACAGTGTTTTTTTTTTCAAAACAACCATCTTTGCAATACACCCCTGAGAATGATTTGTGGAGGAGAGCAAAAGTACTTGGATAAGAAAAAACTATGGCACTTTCCTTGATGAAACAGGTTTTTGTGTATGTGTGTGTGTGTGTGTGTGTGTGTGTGTATATATATATATATATATATATATATATATTTATTTATTAAAGAAAATGTCATGGGGAAGCAATAAATCTGGTTTTACTCCAGAAAAATAAGAGAAAAATAAAAAATAATAAAAGCGCAAAAGATATTTTGATGTTTACATTATATAAACCAGTCAGATTACATTTTTTATGAGTACTAATAAAAGCAAAATATTTTGTATAAATTATTCAATGTTTTAAAGATTAATTACACTGTAAATAAATATGTGTCTGTGTGTGTGTGTGTGTGTATATATATATATATATATATATAAAAACATAAAAGCAATATAACTTAGCCAAGTGTTAAAGGGTTTATTAAAACAGTTAAGTTTATCATTAATGTTTTGCCTTCATTTCTCTTCCAAAGTTAAAATATTGCACAGTTTTATTATCTTTCACACTTAACAGCCAAAAGATTTTCTCTTAGCTTGTTAATGTTTTTGTCAACTTCAGAGATGAAAAGCAAAGATATTACATAAACATTTACTTTTGGAATTAGTTTCACTTTTTATTTTTACCCCATATTCAAAATAAATTTTTGCAATTGCCTTCTCACATTTTAACAAACACAAGCTTTAGTCTTCCAACTGAGCTCCAAATAATCTGTTAACAATTGAATGTGAACTATTTCCATCCAATTATCTATCAATGAAGAAGGAAAGACCAACCTGGTGATAAAAGAACACACAAGTCACATACAAGAACATTTTGTTGTAAACAAAGTTAATACAGATAAAAAAAAAAAAAATTGCAAAATTTTGCTCTTAGGCAATTAATAATGAAGTGAATGAGAGATCTTAAGATAAAAAATATAAGCAAATGGTAAAATTTTATTTTCATAGGATAATTCACTAGCATTTGGCTTACAGAAAATACTGGATTATTCTGATGAACGGGGAATTAGATTTTATTTTGTCAGAGGAAGGTAGTATATTTTTTGTATCGGCAGTTTGTCTGATCCAAGTCATGTATTTTTACCAGTAATTAGGAAGAAATTATACTCCTTGAGGCCTGTGAGGGATAGTGTATCATTTCTACACTGTTACATGAAAAAAATTATCTGGAATTTTATATTATCAACATTAGGTAGAAACAGTGATGTAAAAATCTAAAATAGGAGACAAAACTAAATAGACAAAAAAAGGATCAAATTGACTAATCAACAGCAGATATTCCACTCATAGAATAAAAGAAAAGCTTAGTTCTTTCATTTCAGGTGATTTGCAATAAAAAAGAAAAACAAAAGTATGCTACAAATCATAAAAGGTTTAAATGAATATAGTAAAATAATTTATATATATGAAAATAATTCTGCAGAGCAGATTAATCAAATTAACATTTTAAATATAAATTAAGCAATAGAATTTAAATTAAAAAATGAAATGTAAATTTGCATATTTACTTATTTTGCAACTGATTTTTTAAAAGTCAAACAATTGGAAAATAATCATATACATTTCTCAGTCTCACTTCAGTATAAATGTGAACATATATGAAAAGTGAATATTTTGAGTAATAAAAAAAAAAAAGTATTGCTGTACTTTCTATTATGCATATCATTAAATGAAAAGGGAAAAAGAAATAAAAATGATATTGCCAGAGTTCATGTAGTAGCCAACATACAATAATGGAAAAAGAAAAAAGAAAAGGGAGGATACAGAAAGAGGAAAGAAAGACCATTTAAGAAAAAAAAAAAAAAAAAAAGGACCTTAAAAGAAAATAAATTTGCAACAGAATAAAAGGTAACAACAAAACCCCAAACAATAAGGTCATTATTTAAGGAACAAAAAAAAACAAAAAAAACAAAAAAAAAAAACATTAACTATTCATTCATTTGGTAATGATTTTGTTTGTGCACATGTATCTACAATGTATTTTGTTTATATTACAATATGTACAAACTAATATCTATTAAAATGAAGAAATTTATACAACTGTAACTAATGAAAGAATAAAGAAATATAAAAGCAAGTTGACTGTTTATATTGTGTTAGAGTCAACATTTGATCAGTGGTAGATATAGCCACTTGCCATTAGTTTTTAAATGCTCTCATCGGCAACTATAGTAGTTTATATAAAAACAGAATCAGCATACAAGTATTTTAAGTTATGGTATCTGGTAATCAGTGAAAATGATAATAAACAAAAAAACTATCTTCATATTTCATTCTCAAACAACTTATTCCTAGATTAATTGATGAAACCCATAAGAACACTATTAGTCAGCAGTGAACCCAGAACAGGATACTCTATAGGACTACATCAAAACTAATACAATAATTAATTTTTTTCTTTTTTTTTTTAATAAAGTGTTGATTAAAGTTTCTAATTGGAAAACAAGTGAATACTTTGAGAATGTACAGTGCTATCTCAAAGTTAAAAAAAACTTGTATTTTTTGTTTTAAAATGTGCAATTGCTGAAAACCAACATAAAATCTTTTATCAGAACAGAAATTGTTGAAAGGCTTTTCCTGTATAAAGTTGCCCTTTAAAAGCAACTAACATTTTTTTTAATAAGTTATATAAGGCAATATTATATAGAACAGTCTGCCCACCTGTTTACTTGGCATATGTATGCATTTATGTTTTCAACTGTGCTTGTTCTTAAATATTCAGTCAAACCAGGAGTCAGATATATCTGGAGAGAAACTACTACTTATATCTCCAGTCTCATCAAAACAACAAATACTTATATCACCTTGAGTTACTTTCTCAGTTTCATTTGATTATATTAGGTGTTTCCTTCACTTTGATTTATAGATCAGTTTTTTTTTTTTTTTTTTTTTAAACAGCAACTTGTCAAGTGAGATGTTCAAGAGTGGCTTAAAAATCTCTCACCTTTACAATGCCTCACGATGATCATAAAAATGTCCAAACAGAAATTAACATCAGAAATTAACAGTACCTGAGTTTGCAAGATGAACAGATAGAATACTTATTGTGTTTAAAGATTCAAAGGTTTGGATTTGCGAAATAAACTAATTTTAAAAAATTAGTCAGAAAACTAGTGTCTCAAGAAAAGATACTGGATTTAAATTTGGATGAGAATCCAAAAGAATGATCAATATATAAGATAATTTGGAAAAGCTTTGATCAGCAACACACAAAAAATATTTTTTTCAGATTGCCTTACATATTTACCACACACACACATATATATATATATATATATATATATATATATAAGGGAAGATGATATACAAATGTTATATACCAGAAGAATGTTAGGAAAATTGATGAAAAAATTTTGTGACACATTTGTCCTTTAGAACTTCATTTGAGTTCAATGAAGTCTGAAACGATGAAATATGTCACAAAAATTTCCCCACTTTATCATGAATTTATATATATATATATATATATAGTGCGTGTGTGCAGCAGGTAAAATTTCAGATATAACTAAAAAGACTATATATATATATATATATATATATATATATATATATAAGGTTGTCTGGAAAGTTCATGCCAATTTTTAGTCAGTTATGTCCCAACATGTTAGAACATGTCAAATTTATCAACATATATAATATGCTTACATTTCCAATTAAAGCACACTTCCAACTATCTCTTGAGAAAGAAAGTTTGAAATTACTTAATTTGTGTTAATTTTGCATCCCTATGAAAATGGAAGATTATAAGATGTATTTTAGACATTTGATGCTTTTTTTTTTTTTTTTTTTAACTGTAAAGGCAAACAATAAAAAAATATGTGCTGTGTACGGTGAAGGTGCTTTAGCTGACAGAACTGTATGGAAGTAGTTTGCTAAGTTTAGAGTTGGTGATTGCAGCTTATTGATGAAGAACACTCAGGCAGACTCCCTACTACAGATGACAACCAAATCAAGACATTAATTGTGAATAACCTGCATTACACAAAATTGGCAGAAACACAAAATTTATCAATGAGCACTTAGTGAAGCTTGGGTACTCAAATCACTATGATGTTTGGGTACCACATGATTTGAATGAAAAGAATCACATTTCATCTGTTATTTGTTGTATAAACACAATGAAAATGCACCCTTTTTGAAGCAAATTGTGATGGGTGATGAAAATTGGATTGTTTGTAACAATGTTCAGCAAAAAAGATCCTGGGGTAAGTGACAGGAGTCAAATTTAGCTACCTCAGAAGTAGTTCTTCATCCAAAGAAAGTCATGCCGGATATCTGGTGGGATTAGAAAGGAATCCTGTACTATGAGCATCTGCCAAGTAACCAGTCAATTGATTCTCAAAAATATTGCTCTCAACTGGACAAATTAAAAGGCAGCAATTCAAGAAAAACACCCAGAATTGGCAAACAGGAAAGGTGTTGTTTTCCATCAGGATAGTGCCAGACTTTGCATTTCTTTGGCAACCTGGCAAAAATTCATATTCCCCAGACATTGCTCCTTCAGATTTTCATTTATTTAGGTCCTTGCAAAATAATCTCAATTGTAAAAATTTTAAATCTTTGGATGACATTAAAAAAAAACTACCTTTGCTATGAAACCACCCAAATTCTGGGAAGATGGAAACTTGAAGTTGAAAGAAAAATGGAGAAAGGTTGTGCAGCAAAATGGTTCATATTTAAGTGAATAGATATTTAATGGCATAATTTTGTATTGTGTTTTAATTTCCCTTAAAAATTGGCATGAACTTTCCAGACAATCCAATATATATGACAGAAAGCAATACTGTGTAATTTTTTAATGAGCAAGCAGATAAAACAAAACCAGCTGCTCATAAGATTTGAATTTCTAAAAAAGAAAAGTGACTTTATAATCATCCTTTAAAATAAGATAAGTTCTAAGTGGAAAGCATAAATATAAATTAGTGAAAATTGTTTACATAGCAAATCAAATACATGCACACAGAATAGAAACTGATAGAGGGACAAAAAAATAAAAAAAAAATAAAAGATGATATTTTCCATAAGTGACAGTGAATATAAATTAAATACCTTTTCTGTATCCCCCAAATTTAAATTAGCATAAAATGTGATCAGCAAAAATAGTATTGGCAGTGGTGAAAAAAAAAAAAAAAAAAAAAAAAAAAAAAAAAAAAAAAATCACCAGAGAATCCAATATATAATGATTTTGAATTTTCCTTCTTCATAAAAAATAAACAATGTCATTTACACATACATATGTATAGGCACTACTTTATACATATGCATGTAAAAATTATATAATTTTGACCAATATATGACAAATTCAGTGACCTGATTGACTATGTATATACTTGGATGTTCCACATTAGTGGACACAAAACTTATTACCAACAACAAAATTCTAGGATTTAAAATAAAAAGATCATTATAAAGAAATGGGCAAAAGTGTAAAATTGCTTGGATTAGAAATGGAATGTTTCTTTTGCCTTTTCACTTTGAAAGCAAATAATCTGCTTCAAGTAAAATTATAGAATATATATATATATATATATATATATATATTAAATATTCATATTAAAAAAAAAAATAATTTTAATGATGTGGTTATAAGATAGAAGTAGAACAAAAAAATGAAAACTAAAAATTAAGAATTGAAACAAAATTAATGTTACAATTTTCATTTGTTGCTGTTAAAAATTGTGGCCACAGATCTGTTTGGAGCATATACAGGAAGGGCTTATCCAAAGTGCATATGATCTGTCACCAAGAGATGCAGCAATGAGGATGAAGGTAAAATTAGATCATCAGTAAGGCCCCAAATGACAGGTGAACTTGTCCTGTTCTTGTTCAGCACTTGGTCAACTCATCAAAATAATCACTTTAGTAGTAGTAGTAGTACAACTTTTTACAATTTTGGGATTTTCTTACATTTTTTTTTTTTAAGCTTTTGTTTTTGGGCAGGACCTCTTCATTGGACATTTCTGTGGGGGGAAACACCTGGAGAGAGAGAGAAAGGAAAATATATAGAAAAACAATTGCTAAATATAAATGAATAAAATCAATTACAAATCATATTTACATTTGACCATATGTTATTGAGAGCTATCTATAATATAATTGAGCCAAAGCCAATCTATATGTAACTGATCCAGGAGATAACTTATTCCAGTAAATCTTATAGAGGAAGAAAAGGAAAAAGACAAAATATCTTTGTCATATTTACATCACCATAATAACAATAACGGTCTGGAGTAGTCTGTGGAGTAGGAGGGAGTGATGTAATATAAAACTTCTTATAGCTTTTTAATAAAGACCATCCATTTTGGTATAGTACATTTTGTTTGTATTTTTCACCACCAGACAATACAATAAAATGATGATACATTATCTGCACAGTCATTGCTGAACAAATATGAAAGCTGATAAGAAATACATTTTATCTAGCTATAATGTAATAAAAATGTCAGGCACCATAGTGAAGCTTTATCACCATTCCTGTCACTGATGGCATTTGTTTGGATGAAGTGACCCCATTTTGTATTATGGATGATCAACAATAGATCTGAAAATTATTAGTTTTTATTATTCTGATAAATGTTGTTCATCTTTCACTGAAATATAATGACAATTTCTCTTTGAAGAGGCATAACCCGTTGGTAATGTTAAAACACTAGTGGAAAAGAAACAAAAATAATTGTGGATAAAGAAACAATCAAAAAACATGTGGACTGGCCAAAATATATTTGAAAATGTGGATGTTGTAATGTAAGCAAAGAAGATTGGGGTGGGGAAACACCTAACCAATTGCTCTCCCAGCAAGTATGGGGGAAATATGCAGGGAGGAGAAAGAGACAGGTGGTAACAAAAATAACACTGTCTCAGACCCCACAGCAACTTGAGGAACAAAATGTCCACAAGACACTGTCTTGCCAACTGCTGGTCTTTCCCCCTGCTTTTATTGGTATGAGGCATCTTACAAAGACCTGAATCTTGACCAGTTGCAGAGAGGCCCGTATCTAGACATGCCAAACTTTCTTGTTGCTAACAGGAAACCCTGGTTGTAACTGGTACTGACAAACAAGTCCGCATGCAATCCGAGGTCTCTTTTGTGTCTGTACTGACATGCGTTCACCACTGTGGAGAAAGAAGCCATTTCTCTTGCTGATTCAATCTTGTAATTAAAGGATATTGATAATTTCTATATTTCAGCTTGTCTTCTTCAAACAGAAACTTTGGACCCTTGAATTATTTATGCTTGTGAGATTTATAACAGAACCAAGTAAGGTTTCTTATGAAGTGATGAAGCACATAGGTTTAAATACGTATCAGTTTATCAATTTAAAGCATTTAAGCTGATAGTTATTTCCTTTATACATAATTTGTAAATAAATGTATTTCATTGACCAAACATCTCTTAAGTAGATGTGTTAATGCCTAAGTCATCTTATCAGATCATGGATACATTTTTGTTACTCTTTCTTACATATATTATTTATTGTAGTTAATTCTGTATCTTTTAAAAAGTGAAAGACCCAAATGTTATATATAGTTAGAGATTATGAAACATAATTGGACTATATTAAATATACATTGTAGGTTGATAGGAAAACAGAAATGCAAATCAGATATATTCATTATTTATGAATAATGTTAAAGTAAATCACCATTGAAAAAAATTTTTTTTGTTAAGAAAAATTAAGATTGATAGAAAATGAACATATATTTAAAGTTTATCTGATTATCAGCATTTAGTTGAAGAAAAGCAGAAATTCTTTCAATACAAAACAACAAAATTTGGATACAAACATTTTCAAATTACATTTCTTTTCATAAATTAAAAAAACTTGCATTCATAAAAACAAGCTTTATAAACATGTCATGAAATTTAGTCATGACATTTGAGTGCACATATAATCAGGAAGAGAATGTGAAGGAAATTAAGCATAGCTGGCTATCGAAAAAACAAAGATTAAGCTTCAGATAATGAAGTTAAGATGTGTCTTAAGTTATCCTCATCTGATCTGCCTTTTATCCAAGATTAAATACAAAGCAAGATAGCTGATCAGTGGGAGATTAGTCTATCTTCAGCTCTGCTTATGTTTGTATTTTTCCTCATATTCACTGTACTGCACTGGCAACAAAACATGAGGAATCAGTTTCTATGACAAGGCATCATGTCCTAGTCTCTTTAGAAAAGGTTTCTTTTCAAGTATCAAGACTGATTCCTAATTCAAATCTTAAATGGTAAAAGACATTTAAAAATAATATAGCATTATTTGAATGCTTTTTTTTTTTTAAGGAGAAGGACATGTAAGTCAGCACTACTTTAAAAAAGAACATAACAGCCTTTATATAGTGTACAAAAAGTTCTTGATTAAGATGGGATGCTAAAAAATTAGGTGGGTTAGGTTGAAAACACTTCAGTAACCCCTTGTATCTGAGAAATGTTTCAAATAAAAGAGAAATTTTACTTGCAAAATTCTCTGTAAGCTAGATGATTAAACTTATGTGATGCAAATATAAATTAAAGTCTAAAGTAAAAGATGAGTAATATTTAAGCTGGTGTTTATGAAAAAAAAAAAAAAAAAAAAAAAAAAAAAGAAAACCATTCATTTCAATACTGATTTTAAAAGAAATCAATGCCAAAAAATAGATTGAGCATTTTTTCTTTTAAAAGACATAAAATAGCATTTCTGTTTTAAGTCCATTATTGAATAGGCATCAAATCTAGCAAATTAGTTCTTTGGTCTCTTTCAAAATTGAGAATTTAAAAGTGAATTATGATTTTCAAACCTTTCCATCTAATGTTTTCTTTTATGTGCTGTGTCCCTTGAAAATATTGGCAGTCATGACTCTCCACAACATCCTATCCTTTGTGGCTCTAAGCAATGTTTGTTTCCTTACTATTCCTCCCAGTCTTTGTTCTGCCATTCTAATCTCATGAGTTAGAGCCACCCTTGCCTTCAATGTCATGAGAGTAAAATTCTTCAAGCCATCTTCTTCATTATGTATCCCAGAAATTTTCTTTTTCTTCCCATTTCCTTTAAAGCTTTTTGTTGCTCAAATGTTTGGTCCATGGTATTCTCAGCATGTCTGTTGCCTCAAGTCTCCACTTATATCACTTCATTCAGTTATATAAGATTGATATTAGCAATTCAGCAGTCTTTCGGGTTTCTAATGAAATCTTTTTCTGCTGCTTAATACTTTGTTTAGCATTAGAAAGACATCTTTTGATAAGTGTTTCAAATGCAAACTTCTCATGGCTGAGTAACCACAGAAAAGAATAGTGTTCAAAATCTGATGCATTTCCACTATTTAGGGAAATCAGGTTAAACGTTACTAGCATATTACTATGACATATCAACTTTCATTCTTCTGTTACTAGACAAAATTTTATTCAGTTTTTAGATTTCAATTCTGATTAAATAATTTGTTAACAAGTAACTGGTGTGTGACATAATCCATGGGAAATTACAGGAATATTTTTTTCACTATCTTCACTCAAAAATAGAGAAAATATTACTTTCTAGTTGTTTACCAATTTCTACACAACAATGAACATTTATGAAGCAGCCAGATGTCTGACCTTTGTTTTGATCATTTATGAACTTTACTTTGTAAACAAGGTTGAAGTCAGCAACTTGATATTTTGAGGAAGCAATAAGCTTACCCTAAATTAATTTAAGACACTTGAAATGCTTATAATTATTACAATTTTATTCATACAAATAAGTTATTTATTATTATTACTTTTTAAAATTGAAATAGTGTTAAGAATTATATAGTTTCATAACTACTTCATTCTTGCTATACTGGAAAATCAGGTCATTTTTTACTGGAAAAAACAAAACGAAAAAAAAAAACCCAACAAAACGAAAAAAAACTAGTGTTCAGTTTGTAATTTAAATTACAAATTAAAATAGTTGAAAATAAAAAACAATTTTGGGGATAAATTACAAAAGAAAAAGAATATTTTAACAAAAAAGAACAAAAAAAAAAACAAACATTTCCTCTAAAAGGAAAGAGCATTTTCATGTTTTTTTTTTTTTTTTTTTTTTTAAATTAGCTCATGTTACACTTATTTTCAAAGTGAAAGTGTTAAAAACCCAAGTATTTCAAGACTTAAAATTTATATTAATATTTATCAGAATTATGCAAGTCCTTTCCTTGCTTGTTCTGAAAATTACTCTAAGCAACATGGTAAGAATCCTTATTTAAGAGGGGAAAATACAAGTTGATGCTGCATTAAAAAAAAATGAACAAAACTGGGCAGAATTCATGTTTAATGTAGAATCTATGGAAAGTGCTAGACGAAAAAAAAGTCTGTATACATGATCATAAATACAAACCAATGGTTCTAATTTGAAATACATATTTAAGTGCAACTAAGATGATGCTTTGGCATTTTCTTTTGATCAGTATAACAAATTGCTAGTTACATACCCCCCCTGTTACTTAGGCTTTCCATTCATCTCAAAAACAGTCAAGTCTTCATCATCATCATCTCCTTGATCCAAAGGTGCCATCTCCAGGTCAGATGCTGGGGTAGTGATGATGCCATACTTCTTTGACTTGCTTCGACGACGACGTAACCTTAAGAGAAAGAGAAAAAATAACAGAGATAAAAATAAACTGATGATAAGACTGCAATGTTCTCAGAATAAAACATTTGGTACAAAGCAAAATCTTTTCAACTTGAATACATTCTTGAAGGCTTTGATCAATGAAACTTGCAGGTTTATTCAATGGAGTTACTCAGTTGTCTTTGTTAATAATGTTATCAAAGAGACTAGCATGGGAGTTTGTCTTTATATCCAATTATGTGTTAGCTATGAATAGATAATCATATCTACAATACAAATGTCATTAGATTTTCAAAAAAATAAAATAAGTCATAAGTATCCAGTAATCTGTAATTAATAATAAAATCAATTTAAGCTAGTATCCTTTACTATTTATTACATTAGTTACAAAACAAGTTATTCTCAATCACCCTGCAAAACCCTTTAATTGAATTTTATTTCATTATAAATAAGACAATATGTGCATAGTGAATTAATACAATCTGACAAAAGCTGGATTAAATTTAGTATAGCACGAAGAAGCATAGGTACATTACAAATTACTATTGAATAAGAAAATGGTGTAATTCCTCTAAAAATTTACACTACATTTCTAGATTATAATTTTCAACATGTCTACTTTCTCATGGATTAAATTCTTACTTAGAATATAAAATACTTTTTGATACTTGTAAATTATGAGAAAGGTAAAGTCTTAAAAGTAATGGTAACATATTTACAAGAGTTAAAGAATATTATGAGCATTTGAGAATATCAGCAATAAGTTGAGTGTTCTTGAATGCTTCATGGTAAACTCAGCAAAAGAAATGGACAGAAAACTTGCAACTTTTAAAAAAATTTTAACATGAATTAAAAAAATGAAATGTATAAGATTTCATGTGAACAAAATTCTTAAAAGCACTAGCACACTGTGTATGCTTCCATGCCACATAAAAAGAACCAACAGCAGAAGTCTATTTTTCTTTGCCATTTTTCACTTGAATTTCTTCTTTTATCCATCATATTTTCTAACCAGTTATGTATATTGGCATCACATCATATTTAACCAACAGACAAAATATTAGGTTGGTGCAAAAATAATGACGTAATAATGTCGTTTTTTGACGTTAAAAAATACGTCAAAAAACGACATTATTACATCATTATTTTTGCATCAACCTAATACAATTGCATGGAAATATGAAAAAAAGATCTGTCCATGAAGAAGAACACTAATTTGTATCTGGAAATAGGATTAGTTTATTTTGTGATGGAGGATCATTTAAAAAATCCTACTTAAGATCATTTAAAGAAAAAAAATGTGTAAGAAATTCTCTTTATAAGTAGTTATTATAAAAAATTTTGATTGAAAATAATTGTAAGGATGAACAATTTTTTTAATTCATTATTGATTTTACACAAAGGAGAGAAGTCATACAGTGATTAAATGTTTATGACTTCTGGCACAAACTCTAACTAAATTGGTTCCTTTGAACTAAGTTGCCTAAGATGAAGCCAACCAAACACTGACCAGTGTTTGTGTATATTCATTAATTTTAACATTTTTTTTAAATGCTATTCTTTTACATAGTCTTTAAAAAGATATAACTTTTACAAAAAATAACAATGTTGATGATGATTTAATGCAAACTGTTCAAAACCCCCAAATCTGTATTAAGCTTAAACATTTTCACTGCTCAAATTACTATTTCAATGAGGAAAGAAAGCTTGGAAAATCTGATAGTCACAGGACAGATTGAAAGCAAGAGAAACAGGAAAACAATGCATAACATACTTAGTGAGCTTGAATAAATGGGTGTCAGAACAGGGTTTAGGGGAAATAACAAAAAGACAAAATTTACTAAGTGCTACAAAGGACAGGAATTTGTTGACAGTCATGATCACCTATGTCCTGAGGGGACACAGCACATAAAGAAATAATGACTAAACATCACAATACTGATTTGGGGAAATGGATCGGCTAATTTTTTTTTTATTTTTGTAATTATTTCATCCCAAGCAAAGCAATAATGCCATTAAGATGCAAAGGGCTACTGAAAGTGAAAGAAGACTTCAGAAGGAACCAGAAACCCAGTCCTAAATCCTAAAACCTCTACTTCTGTTCAAAGACTGCAGAGAATGTAAATTGGACGATAACAATACAACTTATATCTACTATATATAAAAACACTAATTTCTTTTTTAGTTCTCTATAAATTGTTTATATAATGCTATTTTCCCAATGTGTTTTTATTTAACCAATTATCCCTTTTATTCAAAATCAAGCAAAGGAAAGTAGTTAATGTGTCACAATTGTCAGTTTAGAAATATTAGATATCAAAGTATAGGAACCTCCATGAGATCGCTAAAAAAAAAGAGCATAGCATGATGAAAAAGATGCCAAACTTGACGAAAACAAAGTTTTATCATCTAAATGTTTATGTTATTATTAAGAGGAAAGATCAAAGTATTTTGGGGGTATTTTTTAACATTTTTTAATTGTTCCTTGCACGTCTGAAATTTTTGTTAAAAATCTTGTTTTTTTTTTGAGTCATCAAAATTGACCATTTTTTTCCATTTTATAAAAAAAAAAAAAAATGGAAATCTCACTTTGAAATTCTTTTAAATATCAATTAATTTTTCAAAACTTATTTTAAGAAAATCAGAAATTATAATGTTTATTTAAAATATTTTGAACAAAGCTTAACTTAGCTCTTGCGCCGAAAAGATGTAATTTGAAAATAAAACAAAGCAGGTCATAAACTTTTGACAGGTGATGAATGACATATTGATGGATTCTGTGATGCTAATTTGTTCTATGGAAGGAGAAAAGTGAAATAATTTCCATTTAAGTGAACAAATTATTTACCTCGTTATTTTTAAGGAAAACTTTCAGCGCTCTAATTATTTTTTTTTGAAACTTAGCTTTCACCTTTACATTTACGATGCTTTATGGAAAATATATTATAAAGAAATTAAAATAAGACTGCTAAAAGCGAGATTAAATTTCATAAGAAAGGTATCTAATTAATTTATAGGTACCTTTCTTATGAAATTTTATCAGAAGTGTACATAAAATACTATAATTTTATGTACATTTATTACATTTTACTGTGTTATCTGTATTTCCATTCATTTTATTATAAATTTTGATATTTCATTTATGGAAAAATGCCATAACTGAGATTAATATAAAAATAAAATCATATAAATTTCATAAGATGATACTGATACTTGTAGGTACCCTTCTCAGTTGAAATTGAAAAATCAAATTAACTTCACACGTGTTTCGCAAAAATAAATCTATATCTCAAAAGGACATTTACAAAACTGAATGTGGCTTTTAACTAATTTTATAATATTTTAACAACTTAAATGTAAAAATCTATTATAATTAAAGAATTAAAAAATAATTGGATTAAAAATTCAGTATTTAAGTTAAATACTAGACAGAAACTCAATCCACGTGAAGTTTTTTTTTATTGCACACATGATACTTCTGGTCTTCTGTAGATTTGATTTAGCGTGTTATTATTGAAACAAATTATATTTTTTTTATATACTGTTGTTCGTTAGTTTGTAAAAAGCTTTGGAAATTATAATCTGTAAATATATATCTACTTAACAACATTCGTTAAATTTTACAAATTTTCACCTAATTTTAGAAGAATTAACAACATTTGATGTAAAAATAAAATATTTCAGAAATAACAAAGAATTGTTTTAAAAATTCATTTTTCATCAAAATATCTTTTTGCTTTCAGACAATATTGTCCATGTTCATTGAAATAAATAAAATCAATTAAAAGCTTTTGAAATTGAATAATATTTTTGTCTTATTGAGTTTTGTATGTTACAATTCAGAGACGATTTTCAGGTAGAGGTGGTCCAAAAAAAAAAAAAAAAAAAAAAAAAAAAAAAAAAAACCTTGTGCTTTTAACTAATATAATCACTAATCTTCCCAAAATTGAAATTATAGTTTTCGTACAATTAGTTAGGAGGGGGGGGGGGTAATACATTCTGCCGTGACTTTATGTTGTGGAGTCGTTTCACAGTGGAGGCTTGTATTTTAATAAGTCGTCCTAAATTAGGTTCGACGTACAAAACATTAGAACTTGGAAATAAGAGTTAAGGACATAGAAATCTAGTTGTGATGGTTGATACTTCAATGTCTGACTCGCTCAACATCACCTACCCCGAACTGGCGACCGCTACTGCTACTTATTGTCTCTGGAAGAGTCCATTACCATAGAATAGGTAGTATAACATCCCCCCCCCCCTAAAACTTTACTCCGCAGGAGTAAAAAGTTTTATATATTTTTCAAATTTTTACAGAAAATATGAAGAAAAAAAAAATAAAAACAAATTTTTTTTTTTTTTTTTTAGCAACATCGTAGTTCCTACATTTTTGTTATCCACTTTTAAATGATCAGTTGCCTTTTTTTTTTTTTTCCTTCTGGATCGGCGTACCTTAGGTAAAAATATTTGCAGGGGTTGTTAGATCAAACTTATTGAAAATCACTTCTATCGGCATTTCTTCCGCGGGACCACTGTCGACCACGTCTAAAGCATGTCGTCTGATCTGGTTAATGTGCCTTCTGCATGTGGATTTTTCCCCTTTCACCAAGTACGTCATATAGCCAATCCGCTTTTCTATTTTTTTTTTTTTTTTTTTTTTTTTAATCTCCATAGTGTTACCAGAAACAACCTTGGGCTTTGCACTTCTTACAAATGGACTCACAGTTTCTGTAGGCTCTTCTTGTTGACTGATATCATTTAATAATACTGCATGTCCTTGGTTGCGTGTAACTTGTTCCTCAATTTTCCTCGGTGTCGGCTTCATTTTTACTTTCTGGAGCTTGTTTTTCACGTATATTGTCGGTGTTAACCATTCCACATTTTTTGAATACGCCGTTTTTCTCTAATCTGTCCAATTCTTTATCTATCTGTTCAATTGAAGCAAACAGCACATTCCTTTTCTTTTTGAATACCGCTTGAGCGTTTTGTTTTGGCTGTAATTTTGCCTCTATCTTGGTAACGTTCCCAAACCTGGAGAAAAAAACAGTAGGAAAAGTTCCCTTTAGTTTTTGTAGTAATTTTTTAACTTCGTAGTTTAAATTTTCAAACTTGTAACAGAAAGAATTTATTGATAAATCCCATAATTGAAATTCTGTTATCCAATCCGTACCAACTAAGTTTGTGGTATTTTCTATGACAAATAGTTTAGCTTTTCGCGTTTTTTTAATTAACGTGACATTTGTAACAAATTCTCCAATGAATTGTATTTTTTCTCCTGTCACGGACCTCGCGATTTTATTTGTCTTCATTAAAGTTGGTTTTTCTCCAACTTCTTCCACGTATTCAAATTTATGATAGATAGGTCGGAACCAGTGTCGAGTTGCATTTTTATTTTTTTATTACTTATTCTGTTGTTCACTTCATTGGACTTTAATTTTCTTATTTTATTGTTTTTATTTTTTGACCTGCAGTGCGAGCTTTTATGCCTCACTCTTTCACAGTTGAAACATTTTTTATTCCTAAAATTGCAATATTGCAGTGAAGTTCACCGCAAGCAAAACATGGCTTCGGGAGTTTTTGTTTATTTTTCTCTGGTATTTCACTTTTTGTTTGATAATCCGCAATTTTAGAATTCTTTTTGGTAGACTGACTTTCTTTTTTGTAGCATATTTTCTTTACATGTGAAACGCCAAACTGTTCTATCTTTTTCGAGTCTTTCTTTATGCTAACATATCTTGTGCAGTCTTCTACCAAACTCTGTACCAAAATCCTCGGTTTGTTTTCCAATTTTGAAAGTACCAATTTCCTTAATTCTGCGTCTCTTTCTGAAACTAACCCTTGAACAAATACTAAGTACTTAAAATTGTCAGCGCTTAATTCTGCTAGTTTGAATTCTTCACAATGCTTGTCCACATTAGCTGCATACATTATGAAGTCTTGTTCATCCTCTTTCATCAGATTCAAACATTTCCACCTCTTGTGAAACAAAGATGTCTTTTTACTAAATAATTCACTTAATATATTTACCGCCTCGGTAAAAGTCAACTCGCTAGTTTTTTTTCGGTAAAATGTAGTTTACCAATTTGTTATGCTCAGCAGTTCCTAAATTGCTTAAAAGAAGTCTAACCTTCTTTCCTTCAGACCACGTGTGGCAGTCCTCGTTATACACGTCCGTATATTTTTTAAAATACTCTTCAAAAGTTATCTCTTCGTCTGGACTGTATGTGAATATTTCAATCGAATTCCATATTGTATTCTCTGAGAAAGAATCATTTCGTAGATTTTTCTCTTTCCTCTTCTCAGTTATTTCCAGAATTTTGTTTTGAAACTCCTTATGCATCAGTTTCATTTCTTTTTGAAACTGTATCTGTCTATTAAAGGTTTCCTCCTGAACTTATATCTGGAATGTTTTCTGTTGTTCCAATATCGTCTTCTGTTGTTCCGTCTGGAACTTAAAAAATTCCTGGAATATATTTTTGCATTCCTCCATCTTCGCAAAAAGTTTACACAATGCTTAAATATTGTAGAGGGTGGTCCAAAACGAATTTGTAATTCGTGACCTATTTGAGCAAACTGTCTTCTCGAGAAAAAATAAAATTCTTTTCTCAGTTGAGAATATGACTGATTTTTTCATCACTAAGATGACGTTTTGTCTTTTGAAAAAAACTTTGCTAAGTTTTTTTTTTTTTTTTTTATATATGAATCTGAGTTGTTGTCGCCAAAAATTTGACGAGCAAAATTTTTTTTCTTTCGTATAAAAAACGAATTTCGTCACTAAATAACGTAAGCAAATTTTTTTTTTTTTCACTATATGAAACGCAATCCCACGTATGCCACGTTTATTATGGCGGGTGAATTTTTTTTTCACTTCTGTACGAGTTACTAATCCACGTTGACAAGTGTTGCAGAGTGAACGCAAAAATTTTTCTTCATATGCGTCTTGAATTCTGGTCACCAAAGTTGTTATAGTTAGGCATATGAAAAGTTTTTTTTTTCTTTCTTCGTCTGAGTTTTGAGTCACTCGTCGACAAAAAATATTGTTAGGCGTTCGAAAAGGTTTTTTTTTATTCCTTTCTCCGTCTGAGAAACGAATCCCTCGTTGTAGATGTTGTAGTAAAGTAACTGAAAAATTTTTCTTTTCCCGTGTGAATTACGAATGCCTCGTTGCCAAAATGTACAGTGGTGAACAAAATTTTTTTTTTTCTTCCACGTATGAGTCCAAATACCTCATCGGCAAAATATACTGTGGCGAACGAAATTTTTTTTCTCTCTTCCAACGTATGCGTCCTAATACCTCGTCGCCAAAATATGTTGTGGAGTCGTTTCACAGTGGAGGCTTGTATTTTAATAAATTAGGTTCGACATACAAAATGTTAGAACTTGGAAATAAGAGTTAAGGACACAGAAATCTAGTTGTGATGGTTGATACTTCAATGTCTGACTCGCTCAACACCACCTACCCCACACTACTTAATAAAAAAATCATATTTATAATAAATTCCATCATTTGTGAATAGTTTCTGAAAGTTTCATTAAAATCCAACAATTATTTTTATTTTTGCAAGATTTTCCAAATTAATGTGTCATACAGAAAAAAAAAAAAAAAAAAAAAAAAAAAACGTGCTAAAATTTTATGTTATTTTACTTGTTCTGGTGATACAAAGAGAAACAAGGTTTTTTTTTAATCAAAATTTAGAATGTTCTAAAAAGAAGGAAAAATTCTAAAAAATAATTAAAATAAACTTTGATCTTTCCTCTCAATAATAACATGAGCATTTAGACGCTAAAATTTTGTTTTCGTCAAGTTTGGTGTCTTTTTCATCTTGCTATGCTCCGTTTTTAGTGATCTCATGAAGGTACCTATCAAAGTATTTTCAAACATTATTTTACTTCACTTCACTTATTTACATGGTTATAAGGATGCATATGTAGACTATTAGCTGCTTAGCATTAAATTAAATACCAATCAAGGTACCTAGATCATAATAAATTACTTTATATTAAGATTTCTTACTTTTATTTTTATAAATTTTAACCTTATATTTCTATTAGTGAAGAAATTGCCATTATTTTGAATTGGTAGAGTATATTTTGATTTATTTCAATTATTGTTTGCATTTTTCTTATTATTATAGATGCTATTATAGATAACATTTCAGTTAGATACCCTCTGGTCACTTTCAGGCAGTTTTCATTTCTTTTTTTTTTTTTCTTTTTTTTTTAGCTGACATGATATCCTAGGGACAAAACAAAGCATTTCTTGTTCATTTCTGCTGAATCAGAATATCAATTTCATTATAGGGATTGAACTCACAACCCTAAATTACTGCATCACTTATATATGCTATGCCACCATCTTGAAGTACATCAAGTAGTGTATTTCATAGTTTTAGCTTTGGTTATCACAGTGGGGTTTTATCATTTGGACTTATTATTTTATAAGTATAATTTTTTTATGTAATTTTCAAAGTATAATAATTTTTTAAGAAAATAAAAGAAAAAAAGAAGTATAATAATAAGATAACCAAATAAAACAATTAGAAGGCTTGATGTTTAAACCTAGAACTTTATATAGATAAAATATAACTTAATCTTTACTTAATATGCTAAATATGACAACAGTTATAATATTTTTGATGAACCAATTTGAATAATAGCTATATCTGAGCATCTGTTGGCTGAAGAACAGCAAACATAGGAATATATTTTTGTTTTTAAAATAAATTTGATGAAATTTCTTTTTCTTTTATACCTTTGTCTTACTGACTAGATAGATAAAATTAATGAGAACTTTTTAGCCATTATCTTTTTCAATCATCCACTTAGTAGTTACATATCCACCTGATAAAATGTGTTAAAGTAATTACAATTATCAAGATTTCTATTAGGTTTCTGTAGGTGAAGGATCACAAATTGATACAATTAAAATCTACTAAAATGGTTAAACCAGCAAGGCAGAGAGCAAAGTGCTTTGATGTTTATTCCATTATTCACACGGTCTTGTAGATGTTATATGACTGCTAGAGATTGAAAATCAGGTAAAGATGCAAACATCTTAAAAAAAAAAAAAATTCTTTTTATTACAGAGCTGCACAGAATAAAAATGATTAGAGATAAATAATAAATTCTGTTAGTGTCTTTTTAAAAATATACATAGATAAATGACAACCTCTTCTATTGAATAGAAACCATTTTTTTTTTTTTTAGATAGTAGCTTGGTCACATCAATTTACCGTAGAAATTGCAAAATGAAACCAAAAGTTCTATGCTAACAATTTCTTCTCTTGCACTTCTCACTTGTGAAGTCTCTTCCAGTTTTTTGCTTTCCAGTCAACTTTAAAAATTTAAATGCAATGTCAGTATTCATTTTCTGTCTCCTTAATTTCTGTTTTTTTTTTATTGTTCTCTCTCCTTAATAATTATTTCTTTTCTTTCACACTCAATAACCCTTTGTGTCTTTAATTGGTTTATTGCCTTGCTTGAAGTGAAATGATTATTAAAAAAAAAGAAGTAAATTAAAATGATTCAACAGCTTAAATGAAACATGTATAACATGCAGAAGGTAATTATTAGAAGATGTCCAACCAAAAAGATGATCTGGTTAGATTTTGGGAAGTGGGTTGTGCTAAGAATTTTTCAGCACCCCCTTCATTTAACAAACTAGAAAAATGGGGATATTTCTTTCAATATCTAAAAAATAAATTATTTAAGATTATAGTGAGAATTTTTTTTACAATGCAAAAAAAAAAAAAAAAAAAAAAAAAAAAAAAAAGAAGAAGAAGAATAAGAAAAACAAAGAAAACAAAAAAGTGTTTCAGAATACTGAACATTGATTGCAGCAATTTGTACAGGCCTAAAATGAATACCAATGAGATTAAATAGTTTTTATTATTTTGATGAACAAAAAGAACAGTTCATATCCATATTTGTTTCATTGTAATTAGGTAATAAAACGTCCTAATGCTGGACCTAACAATAGTTTATAATAAAGAAAATAAGTTTTTATATGAAAATAACATTAGGAAAGAAAAAAAAAAAAAGATTTATATAGCCAAGTAAGTAAAGAATTTAGAGACACATACACTTATGAATGGCTAGTCATATACATGATATTTGCTTTAAGCAATGATCATAAAAATGCATTTCCTTAGTTTCAAACTACAAACAAAAGAATCAAGAAGGAAAAGAGATTTAATCTTAGCCAAATGTAACTGGTATCTATTCACAGGATAACAGAACACAGAAAACAAATACCTAAAGCTTTATCCAGAAGAAAAGCAACGAAGAAGTATTTTTGTACAACAAATCAACAGATATGTTATTACTTTGATAAGGGAGACAATACCTTATTCT
Organism: Acanthosepion lycidas; assembly: GCA_963932145.1. Lineage (NCBI taxonomy): Eukaryota > Metazoa > Mollusca > Cephalopoda > Sepiida > Sepiidae > Acanthosepion > Acanthosepion lycidas. The sequence goes on along the minus strand of OZ010571.1, from coordinate 57,103,470 downwards.
TGAAAAGATGTGTGCGTGTGTCTACCTAAGGAAAGCAGATAAAGGAAAGACAGAAGCAAGTTGTACCTGGATAGACAGAAATAAAAATTGGAAAAGTTAGTGATGCAGGGAAAAATTATTGTGAAGAACAAGAGGAAGAATTATGGCCCAAGAAATCAGTTCAATCAGGCATAAAAAGAAGCCTGAGTGAGGCTGAAGAATGACAAGAGAAGTAGCAAACTGGATGCTAATGAGAAGTAAACAAATATCTAAAAAGCTGATTAGCAGCTAGACATGACTGGACAGATAAATATATAGAATTTTGAGGTGCAGCCAAGTAGAGTTCCTAAGTATATTCTTTATAGAAGGCACTTCCATATCCATTGTTAGAATTTAAGAATATATAGAACAAAAAGACTTTGAAGAGATAGAAACCATTATTTAGCAAATGTAACTTTTTTGAAGGCTATTCAGTGGTGTGCAATGTTCTAAATGTATATAATAATAATAATTTTGGTACTTGTAGGTTATCTGTCGCCACTTTTTTATGAAAGTAAAACTGGCTAGAATATAAGACTACTGACCTCGGGGAGGATGGCTTCCATCATTTCACAGTTAATCACTGATAAAATTTTGTTGCTGTAGATACTGGATACCACACTCAGAATATTGAGCGTTTGTGGGGATCGTTCAGAGTGAAGGAACAAGTGTCACTGAGGAACAACACCATCTTGAGGCCTACCTGGCTGAGTTCACGTGGAGAAGGTAGCTACCTGATGGAGACAACCCATTCAATGCCATCCTGAAGGCTATTGCTGCTTTCATGCCACCCAAATAATACAACTAATATTATTTGGAGAAAAAAAAAAATAATTTAAGAAACAAATAGCATATTTTTGACAAATCTGTTTTTGTGAAAAAGTTGGAAAATCAATTTAAAAAGCGGTGAGGGATAACCCACAAGTACCATAATATCTTATACATATATTATCTAAAAAAAAAAAAAAATCACCAAAATAAAGTTTTGAAATTGATTAGTTTGTTCTCTTTTCAGCTACACTCACAAAACTGTGACAGTTGCAGTAATCAGAGAGTAAGAATCAAAATTAGAATAATTACTCAAGTGGCTAAATTATTTTTGTTATTTTTCATTGGTTGGTCAATTAATGAATTTGGTACCAAGCAAATATTAACATTTTTTCTAATATTGTGTGTGTGTGTGTGTGTGAGAGGATGGGTACGAGAAGCAAGAGGTGCACACCACACACTGACCTTTTGAAAACAATGCAATCCACTTTAAATTTAACAAAAAAAAAAAAAAAATAAATAAATAAAACAAATAAATAAAATAAAATCATAACATCAAAAATTAAAGATTGATTACATTCTTGAAATAGATGCTAATCAATAGAAAAAATTAGCAACTGAGAGTTGAGTGAAGATTAATGTTTTATTAAATGATGGAAGCATTGTTTGATAATGCCAAGCAAACATCTTATTAAAAATATAATGCAAAACATAAGTGGTGGCAAAAAAAAAAAAAAAAGAAAAAAAGAAAAAAAGAAATATGCTTCATTCTCCAATAGTCAATATTAAGTAAAAGCTGTACATATTGTTTTTAATGCATGGCCGTCAGCAAGGAAGATATCATGCTAAAGGTTATGTGGAGATATAGAAAGGTTAAAGAATAAAAAGCAATGTTTCTCTTGAGACATATAGCAGCTGACAAATACGAGAGAAACACCTGCTAGAAAATAACCTTAATAAAACATTGAAAAAGACGCATATGAAATGTTATGTATGAAAAATACTAAATTATTACCTTGAGGAGTCTATTTAAACTTAAAAGATAATAACAGCCTATTCAATAGATTAGTTCAACTGTTATCATTCATTAGGGAGGGGTTTTATAAATCAAATTCAGTAAATCTTATGTAGTAAAAATACAGATAAAAATATTAACATTAAAAGAAGAGACTTGTTTTCTTTTTAATCGAAAAAGTTAAAATTTGTAAGGATAACCTTTAATATTAAGCAGATGTAATATTTTGTTTAAGAAAGATTTTTCCATGTATTATTGCAGAGTGGTAGTCAGGCAGCTTTCAACAGTGGAAAAGCTGTTTTATTTCAATGGGAACAGGTGCACAATAAAGCTTCAATTCATCCGAGATTAACAAAAATTCAGTATTCAATTTATAATAAAGTCATTTTAAAGAAACATAAAAGAATGAAGTTGGTGATATTTTTTATGATCCTCATCAATGCTGAAAGATGGAGAGATTTTTAAAAATCATCTAGAATGAAAATAAATAAAAATAACCTGTATTTTTTGTTTTCTTATTGGACATGTGTACTAGCAAATGTGCATTTAAACATGTATTGCTAATACAAAACATTGACATTTGACCTTATTGTTCATGGAATCTATGTAAGAATATGTAAACTAAATTTATTTATAAGAGGTCTTGAAATGGTGATTGAAATAAAAAATAAATAAAAACAAATCTATTAAAACAATTTCATTAAAAGAGAAAATATATCATTTTAAAAGGGATCAAAAAAACCCAAAGAAAGTGAGAACTAGGAAGATAATTAATTTGTGATAAGGAAAGCATCTCAATGTGATGTCTAACAAATTTCAAAGATAGATGCAGTATATGAAAAGCATTTAAAAGAGATAATTAACAAACTCATTTACTGATGAGAAATAGAATAAAAGAAGTCAGTACCATGTGTGATACACATTTAGGCTATTATGTATCTTTTGATACATGACTGGCGAAGCAGATTTTTTCCTGCAATACTTTGCCATTTCTTTCTGTGGTAGACCAGAAGAACCTGGTCTATCCTGCTATTTACCAATAGCTGGGGGGAGAAGAAGAGGATTCATACCTTTTACAAGGGTATTAGCACGTAAGTGAATGTAATAAATTCGACTGGAATTCGAAGAGAATTTACAAAATGTTTTACGCACCAAGAATAAGAGGGAGTGAATAAATATGAGAAAGATTAACATAATTATAGTAGTGTTTTGAATTTAATATGTTTTAATTGTTAGGCATGGTTTTTGCCATTTGGGCATGCAGAATCAAATAAGTCAATAGATTTCTTGCTTGATGATTTAGACAATCAATATCAACTGAGAACAATATTAATTTGGTATTACCAGTATGCTGTTTTCATCCTTTTGATATACACAGTAGAATCAGATTTAATTACTGAGATTACAAATCTTAAACTATTCTGTTGAGGAGTAGAGAGTGTTTTCAGAATTGTAATTTATACCAGTCTCTTCTAAAAAAGCAGTATGCAAGCTAAAACAATTTTATGATACTTTATCATAAAACTGTTTTAGCTTGCATACTGCTTTTTTAGTAGGCAAGTAAAAATTTGCAGTGAAATTTCAATTAAAATTTCCCATCAACTACTGAACCAAATGACATGAAAACAAATGCAAAAATTGAGAAAAAAATAAAAAAAGAGTACTGTTAGTGAGTAACACGCAACTATTTTTCAGATATATCATGGAAAATAGCTATGCAGAAGGACAAACAGCAAAGAGTATAAAACTTGCTTTGTGTACAACACCTTGGACATTATCTACAATGTGCAAGAATAGACTATGTCAGCAAGACCATAGATATGAACAACAGCATTCAAGAGAAGCTTGGCAGCAGTAGGGCTAACAAAGTGGAATCAGAACTTCATTAGCATCCTCAAGACAAAGACTGCAAAGGACCCAATAGCATACATGTGTAAGATAGCTACTGATTAAAAGTGGAACCCAAGACTATTGAAATGGTTGTACTTAATGAACTGGGCCTTAAATTTCATATACCAAGATGCCATGGTACTCTGCTCATGGAATCCATGAAGACGAAGAAGCTAGACAGGCGCAAGAAATTTCTCGGGTACCTAAAAAAATCTTGGGTTTGTTGTTAACATATTTAGACTAGACATTATTTTGAACTACTAAAATGACTGATAGCTTGTAGAATCAATAACTGATGTGAAGAGTAACTTCAGCCCAGCCCAAGTTACAATCTTAAGTATTGTGGTGATTGATTGGTGGAAAAAAAAAAAAAAAAAAAAAAAAGAAAAAAAAAAAAGAAGACATCCTCATTCTTCTATAAGTTTGGAGAAATGATGGGTGCTGAGGTTTACAACAAGATCTTGAAGTACTATGTTCTACCATGGCTCAAAGCCAACTACTGATATAGTGATTTTCTAAGTGTAGCTTAGATGTGGCACAAGGCTGAAATTATGGGGCACCCAGTGAGGCTCGAACTCACTATTCAGTCATAATTTATCTAGCAAGACAAGCTTGCTAACCATTACACCATGTCGAAGTGCCCAAAGCCAACTATTGATATAAAGCATATGTGGATTAAAGATAGTACTCCTGACCACACAGCCAAGAGACTGCAGAATTTCTGCAAATTTAGAGACTTCTGGACTGACTCCAGCTTGGACCTGAATCTACTAGACTATTCTGTGTTAGGTATTTTGTAGCAGTCCACCAACATAATGTCCCATCCAGACCTAAGAACACTCAAGGCTACCAAAATATATAATGAATATATGACTGTGGTTTATAGTTGTACAGATTTTTTTTTTGTGCTAAAATTGTTACTAAAAATAATGGAAGCCATACTAAACAAATTGTTTTGATATTATCTATGTTTATTAATAGATTTATTTATGTATAATAAGCAAGATTTGAAGATAAGAGTAATTCTTTGAATTTTGCTTGATCACTCTGTAAAGGTTATAGGTCAAACTTATATATATATATATATATATATATATATATATATATGTATGTATGTATGTATATAAACTTGGACATAAAAAACATTAAAGCCTCTAAAGACATCTGGGCTAGAGCTGACAAATCCCAAATCATTTAGAAATGTAACCCCTCACATTAATATAAAATTCTTACTAACAAAATAACAGGCACATATAAACTAGATAGATATAACAGAATAATCTCCTAGATTGACCAAGAGACTGCCAATTTTAAAAATAATTTAAACATTGCAGATGCATACTTTTTATTTAAGGCTCATAAACCTAACTTCTCTAATGAATCCAACAAAAACTGAACTATGTCTGATTTCAAAAAATATAAGAAAAATAACCAATAAATTACTAGTTACCCCCTGTACTAATCTCTGGAAGGATTCATTGGACACGATCAAATGTTTTGTCAATATTGAAAATAAGAAAAGAGCTACCTTTATCAAATTTGATATTATAGATTTCTATTCATATATCTTCATGGATCTTTTGGTAAATTGCATTAACTTTGCAAAAAACTATGTGGAGATCACTGATGAGGAGACAAACATCATTCTAACTGCTAGAAAAAAATCACTTCTAACTTAATGATTCTACCTGGACTAAATGCTATAATGACAACTTTGGTGTCTCTATGGGTGCATATGATTCCGCCCAGGATGCTGATTTAGTATGTATTTACATTTTAGATACCCTAGGTAGAATAGTAGATCCTAAACAAATAAGCCTATACAAAGATGATGAACTCGTGTTCATCACCAATAGTAATGGTCCACTAACCTCAAAGATCCAAAAGAAAATCATTAGGGCCTTTAAAATACTAGGATTTAGAATTGAGATTTCCTCTAACCTTAAAACAGTTGGTTAAGTTACTCTTAACCACAATAATAAAACATTTAAACCATAAAGACAATGAAACCCCCATCTATATTAATGTTAATTCTAACCACCCCAAAGCTATTGTGAAACAGATCCCTACTACTGTTAACACTAGGATTAGCTGAATATCATCCAACATAAATATCTTTAATGAAAATAAAAAATATGAAAATGCTCTCCAAAAAAGCAGTTTTTAAAATAAATTGTCTTACCTAATCCCTATAAATAACATCGAGATATCTGAAATTAAATGTAGACACATAAAAAGAAAAACTATATGGTTCACCTCCCACACTTCTGCAAACTGTCAAATATTAAAATCAGACAGTATCTTCTAAAGTTAATCAATAAGCACTTAAAAAAAAGGAAAAAAAAAAAAAGGTAAGATTTTTAATAGGAAAACGAATAAGATTAACTACTCTTGTACCAACAACATTTATAAAATTATTAACTCACACAACAACAAAATTTTAAGGAAATTCTATGAGGCCAACAATAAACCTAGTATCCAACCCTCCTGAAGTTGTAGATCTAAAGATAATTGTCCAGTAGAGGGCAAATGAAAATCTACCAGGGTCATATATCAAGCAACCATTTCCCTAAAGAAATATGGAAAATAAAAAAGTTTACATTGGAATTTCTACAGGGGAGTGGAAACAAAGATTTTATACCTATAAGCACACATTCTCTAACCCTAAACTTAAACAGATCTTTCAAAAAAAAAAATTTGGGAATTAAAAGGACAAAAATTTAAACCCACAAATAGTTTGGAAAATTATAGGTTCTGCACAAAATCCTAACAGTTTTAGCAGTAGTAGTAATTTATGCTTAGAAGAAAAAATTAAAATAATGAAAGCCAACTATTGAATCAGAGGATTGAATTATTGTTTAAATGTTGATATAAAAACAAATTCAAATTTCACTAATTCCACCTTAATTAGCTACCCTAAATCACTCCCCGACTCCAATTCACCTCTAACTCTTCAAATGTTGACATATAAACAAATTCAAATTTCCATAGGGTAGCTAAATAAGGCAAAATTACACTGTTACTCCCCTACTCCTTCTAAAACCTTTTTATGTTGTATTAATTATAATTTATAAAACTTCCTCTATTTAGAATATTCCCCTAATCCTCTCTTCATTAATCACTTACATCCTTATATATTTTTAAAATTTATTTTTAATTTATTTTTTCCTATTTCTAATACCCCCAATTTGTCTTCATAGGGTTAATATTCTGACATTATTTAATACACTTTCTCTTTAAGATAGATACTTACCACTCTCCCTGACCCCTGTCTGGCACCTATCGGCTGACTTAAACATTGAAAAGGGTGAACTTTATATTAGGTATTTTTGGCAAGTTAAGTTTTAGTTTAGCCCTTTATACAGTTAAGTCCTACTTCCTGCTTCCTCTAGCTCTATGGATGTGAACTTTATTCCACATTGGGGTTGAAAAGATGACGACCACTTTCATTGGTTGCTGAAGTAGTCTATTCCCCACATGAGGTAAAAAGATTTTTTTTGATTATTCATCATATTGCTGTGTATAAATAGAATACATCAAGCTCTTTTTTGTGGATTAGTTTTAATATTTTTATATTACTAGGACCCACTTGGATCATATACCCACAGATTTATTTTATATATATATATATATATATATATATATATATATATATATATATATCAGTTTAGGGATGATAGCAGAAACCATAGACAAAATTATATGTAAATCATATAGCTCTAAGTGGAAAGTCAGGCAAAGAAACTTCAGATGAGTCAAGAGTGGAAATGAAAGAGAATTTATAAGCAAAGCATTCTACTTTATCAGCAGAAGATAACACCTCAAATTGAGTAAAGAGAGGAGAGATAGAGGACTTATTTAACAACTATTACAATATTACAGTACTCACAAGAACCAAACTTGTTAGGGGCGATATTGTACCTCATTGTAAGCAAATAAAGTTTTAGTCTCATTGAGGACATGTTTACAAGTATTATGAGTGGACACAACAAAGTGTCTGATGTGAGTGTCCAATGATTTAAAGATCACAGCTTTTCATGCAAGAATAATTAAAAGTTAAAATGGTCTGAACATTTTTTCCATCACTGAAACAGATGAAAACCAGTTTTTCATTTTGGGTAAAAAAATAAAGAAACAAATGGCAAATTAAACCAAAATAATAAATTATATACAATAGTAAAAATAAAAAAAATTCTTCAATTTTATATAATTTTTATATTTTTAAAATTTTTAATCAATTCACTCCAAGCAAGGTGATAATGTCAATAAGATGCAAAAGGCTACTGGGAGTGAAAGAGAATGAAAGACTTTAGAAGGAACGAGAAACCAAATCCTAAGCATCTACTACTATTCAAAAGACCAGAGAAAAGTGTGAATCAGATGATAGATGGACCTATCTACTCTTATTAAACTTTTTCCTATCAAAATTCTAAATGAAAAATATAGACATAAATTTGGGGAAATTATTTTGTTTTTCAACTTTAAGAGTAATTATTTAAAAAACAGAAAAAAATGATAATCTCTATATGTATAGATTCAAGTTGAGAATTAAAAAAATGTAATAGTGAAAATTTGTACTTTATGCAGCTTATTTTAAATTTTACCAAAAACAGAAAAAAAAAAAAAAAATCCCTCAAAAGTAAATAAATAAATCTTGCTAAAAGGACTAAGTTAAAATTGCAACTAGTTTTATAGTATTATAAGAATGAAAACTTATGCATACTCTTGTGACATAAGTTTCATTTTCTGTGTAATTATACACATAAGTTACACTGTTTTATTATTTGAATGTAAAATGCTCTTGCTGTCTCTCTACAATGAATAGTAATGTATTAAATAGGTAGCAGTCTAGTTGGGCTTAATTGTTTAATAGCTATTAACCTCATTCCATTCTCCGTTTTGTATTTGATGTACAGAAAGGTTAAATAATTGAATGCAATATCATAGAAGTCATAATTTAAGATTTGTAACAGGCAAAATTTTAAGTATGTATATATCAAGAAGAATTCAAATAATCTTAAAGCCTATTTGGCATTTTCATGATTTGTGAATAAAAGTTATAGAATAACTTTTTACTTTTTTCTAAAAGGATAATTTGTGTATTTGTAGAAGTCAATGAGACAAGTGTATTTTCCAATGCTAAAATAAAAAAAAAATCCTTCAATACAAATATAAGCAGAATGTGGGGGAAAATAAAACAGGGTATTTGAGAACTTTTTGAAGTGAATATTAATTTTTTATGATACAATTCGACAGGAAAGAACAGTCAGTAAAAAAATTGGTAAAAACAGAAATAGTCCTCCATTTCAATAGCAAAAAGAAAGTACTTGACTAAATATTTCAGCCCTCAAATTAATGAACAATGTTAATAAAGGATCCAAAATACAAAGAGCATTTACACAAATTTGTCCCATTAGCAAATCAAATTTCTATCATGAAAGGCTTCTTTTTCTAAAGTATGCAATTAATTCCCAACAGTATGACCAAATGCCCTCTCACATAGATTATCTCTATTGTAATTTCATCAAATTAGTGGTAAGCACATTATTTCAAACAGTTTTAGACAAGTGTAGTTGCTAAGCAACTATCATTTAGGAAGAGCTCCACATCAAAGATAATTACATTCAGAATATGAGGGTGGAAAAACAATTTTTTTACAGATATGGTTATATAAAAAGACAAAAAGATGTTTATATAAAAAAAACAATACATCACGCAGCAAAATCTAAATATAAAGATGCAGTATCCTTTTAGCAAGAATTTCAATTTATGGCCATTGCAAATACTGCTTTTGTCTTGCTGTTGATAAAAACCAAAAGGGTAGGGAGAGGAAGTAACACAGCAAAAGATTCTGCTGAGAATTGGTTAACAAAGTAAAAACAACACTCAAGAAATTATATCATGAAATGAAAAAAAAAAAACAAACAAACAAAACCCTTTTAAAACTTCGTGGCTACAGAGATATTGAGCTCATTTTCATTACTTTGCATGAGTGGTTAAAAAGTTGCAGTTTCAATCTATTTTGAAAGGGGGTTAACAAACAAAAATAAATTTTACTGGATATCTGTAAAAATATCTTGAAATGCAAATTTTACAATAACCTTGATCAGTTGTTTATTTTTAAGTCAAAAGGATAATTATATATAACTTTTCCTGATATGGACACTTGAACACCACATAATCACATTGCTGTGTTTAACCAATTGTTAAACTCACAAATAAAAAGAAAATATTTCTTTCTAAATAAATGGTTTTTTTCTCAGAGAAAAAGTGTCAGGTTTAAAATTAAAGAAAAAGAAAACAAAATAATAGCAACAAGCCATCTTACATTTGTATTTGAATACAGACATATTGAGAGAGATTTTGTATAACAGAAATTCTTGTTTCAGTAATTTTTGGGAAACCAACAATACTAGTACAAGAGATAACAGTGGATTCAAATTTGAAAATCAGATGAAACTTGAGCAACATTAAATATTTTTTTTCTCACACTCACAAATCCTAAAAGATAATTGGTAGTAATAAACAGTTCTTAATAAATGTCAATACTACGGTTAAATATTAAATAGAAAGATTGGGATCTAATAAGGCCTATATTTTGCAGAGATAATATCAAGAGATAAAAATGTTTGGTTAGAACGAGTTATAAGAGAAATTTGCAGTTTGTTTTTTGTTTTATGGCATAACAACCTTAATGGGTTATTTAAGGCCGACAAAATTTTTATTGCTGGTAATTTTTTTTAATTTTTCAAAAAATGTATTGCTGGTAATATTTTTTTTTTAAAAAATGTATAGGTGGTAATATTTTTTATTCCAAAAATTTATTGCTGGTAATAATTTTTTTTACAAAGTATTTCTGGTATTAAAACCTATTTTTACACTTTCATAGTATTTTGACCCCAGTTTGGGGGTGAACTTCTTTGCCCATAGCTGGGATCCTAACAGGTGCAACAACCTCAAGCCAAGGTGGACCAGGGAACATCAGCAAATAAGAGGTGGTTCCATGCTCCTCAAAACCTCCTGATTAGAAGCCTTGCTGTTGGACGTAGTTTATCGTCTTACCCAGGACGCGGATGTAGTTTATTCAGAATAGAATCTTGGGTCATACCCAAGATCATTTGCAGTTTGTAATAAAACCAAAAAAAACAAAAACCAAAAAAACTATGCAATAACAAAATAAGTTCAAGATTGTATTTAAGTAAGGCATTAACAGTTCAGAACTTTATTGGTTTGTTGGAGATGTTCTTTCAAAATTTTATATGGCAAAGCTTTTTCCCTCCCTTCAACTGAGAGTATAAAAACTATTAAAACTGAATATGAAAGAAAGTGCAAATTACTATATATGTAAGAAAATATGTCAGATATAATTATATATTCTAATTCATGTGCATATGTATATGACTATGCATTATATATTTATAGGCATGTAACCTTTATAGATATAAATTTGGGCTTTTAAAATGATAGTTAATTTTAAATATCGGGAAAAAATATTAAAATCCTAAAAATAAGAAAAATGCTAGAAAAAAGTATTTTGGACAAGTAAAACAATGTATATTAGAAGAGGAAGAAGACTGCAGGTCAGAGACTTCAGGTAAGTATAATAAAAAAAAAAAAAAAAAAAAAAAAAAAAAAAAAAGACTTGCAATTAAGCATAAAAAAAAGAAAATCTACTGCTCCAGGGATGTTTATTCTTAGTTCTATTTTTATAATTTCTTCAAGATTTGTTATCAATTTTCTGATCTCAACTTAGCATCAGTCTTACTTTTTAATGTTATTAGATTACTATATTTTTTTTTCATGTGCAAAGATAAAAGAAAAAGATGAAAGATTAGATGACAGGCAGATTTTCATGACAGTATTTAAGTTCTTGAATATTTTTTCAATAACAGAGCTTTTCTTTTTAATATAATCTTACCTGCAGTATATCTCTTTAAAGCAGGTTCAATACTTTTTGGTAAACAATCATCAAATCCAAGAAAAAGAAAATTAACAATTTTTCTTTTAAATTGAGTGAGGTTTGTGTGAAGGGAAAAACTTAGCTGCTCATTATTATTTGAATAAAATCTATGGATATAAAAATGTCAAAAAATGGTGGCATTTGTTATTCATTTGAATTGAAACTCAAGACTGCTTGTGCTGTTGAGCTGGTATCCAAGTTAATTTCTTTTGGTTACTCAAATTAGCGATAAATTCTTTTTTATTTATATTTATGAGCAATTTATTAGGTTGGTGCAAAAATAATGACGTAATAATGTCGTTTTTTGATGTATTTTTTAATGTCAAAAAACAACATTATTACGTCATTATTTTTGCACCAACCTAAGACTTACATTTTAAATGAAAGAAAAAATATTGGAATTAACTACTAAAATAAGAAAAAATAACAAATTTGATAAAATTTTGTCCATGCTTCTCTAACCAGTGTTTCTAATAAAAAAATATACATTTAATAAATGAAAATCAGACATTTTTTAATAATGTGAGAGTGTATGCATGCTAGGGCTAAGCAGAGAAAAGCAAAAGTTCTTATGTAGTAATATACCTGCCATACATAGATGTAGTAGTCAAAGCTTATAAGTGATAATATGATGTATGTATACTTCTATGTTAGAGTAAATAACTTGTATATTTCTTTTAGTAGAGAGAAATACGTTTTAAAGTGGAGGAAGAAGTAGTACATCCCCCACCTCATTCTGAAGCAGGTTATCATTTTGATGTTCTATGTACAAACAATAATAGATTTGTTGTTGGGGAAATAAATACTCTTGAGAAGCACTGAATAGTATGTAAAATGTTTGTTAAAAATATCGAAATATTGATTTATTGTGTGGAGTTTGGAGAAGAAAAGGACAGTAAGGATATTTTCCCTGCCAGAAAAAATTATAAATAAAATTAATAACAGAAACATATAAAAGCAGACAATTTGTGTACATACAAGTTTTATTATACTTGGATTGATAAAAGACCATATTTACAAGCAGATAGCCCTGAAAGGGGAGGAAGGAGAAAAAAACAACTGATTTAGTGTAATGCAGTTAATGGCTTTATATAATTCTTAAAGATTGGCAAAGAGAAAGGTATGTGGAAAATTTAGAGGCTATTATTGAGGTTTTAATTTTTTCAATTTTAGTCTCATGGATTTCCAGATTAGACATTAATCAAAGGCCAGAAATTGGTTAAAGATTAAATATAGTGATAAAATGTCATTTCTACAAGTGAAAAACAAAAATATTAATTTTTTTTATTTTTTTTTACTTTTTTCTTTTTAAAAGTTTTTTTCTTTTCGCCATGTTTTTCATCAGTTGTCTATATTATCCCCATTTACTAAGAGAAATTCTTCTAATTTCATTTTTGTACAATTCTGTCACTACCAATCTACCTCTTTTCCTGAAAATCTCACCTACTCTTATATCTCTCTAGTGTTCAACCCTGTCAGAGTTGCATCCACTTAAGTATTCTCACCACCATACTCTGTTACTCCTCACTCATTCCACTAATGCATTCACCTTACTTTTCAATGGTGAAAGAAAAAGCACTCACTCAGAAATGGCAAACACATCCATTCCCAATAATGCTGCTATATACAACTCACTACTAATAATAATGTAACCCAAATAACAAAACATTACATCATGTTGAGCACTATCATTTAATGTGGTTATTTTTTCATTAGGAGAGAAAAAGCTTTCATACTTTGTTAGACAAATGTTGAATAAATGGATATCTTGCAAATTTGGGTTACAATATTGAACATGTTCAAGCAAAGGAATTAAGCAAAAACAATGATGCTCCTTCTGATTTCAGAAATCTATTTAGCTGTTTAAGATATTAACAGGGAAGTTAACATTAAATAAAAATCAAGTCAATGGCTATGAGACTATTGCATATACTTGTGTATAAGCTGACTTCATGTATAGTGTGAACTCTGAATTCTTTTGCATGAATTTTAACCCCTCCAGAAAAAAAATTTACCATGTATAGTGCTACCGCCTATTTTTTGCATAAAACTTGCACTATACTACAGTATTTATTAGAAAGTAAGCAAAAGTCAATTGAAAATAAATTCTACTTGGTAGAAAGAGTGAAAATATTCAAGTTAAATAAGTTTAAGTACATTTCTGGGATAAATGAAGTAGGAGTTTCTCTTCATAAAATGTAAGAAAATTACAACTGAAACTTTATTCATGAGGAGAAAAATAAAACAAAAAATATGAATGTATAAAGAAAATAGTGAAGTAGTTGTAAAAGACAATAATGGAATAAGAGATTTTGTTACTGGGAATTTTATCCAATCTTGTCAAATTGTTTCTATTAACATAACTGAATGTAGTCCTACCATTAATTTTAAATTATCAAAATAAAAAATTTAAAAAGTAAAGAACAAATGATAAAATATGTACTGCAAAGAATGTTCTTGTTTTTAGCTAATTCTTTTCAAAACCTCTCATATTGTTAATGTTAAAAATAGGCCATGTAAATTTCTGAATTTTTTTGTAATGTTCATCTGTAGCATCATTAAAAAAAAGTGTTAATCTAAGAATACACAAGTATATTTTTTGTTGTTTTCATTTTTCTTTTTATTGATAAAATAATTGGGGAAAAATCATTTTATCCAAATAAATCAATTCCATAGCATATGGGTAAATATTTTTTTTAGTATATAATATTTTTGATTTTGTTTATTGAAATAATTTTACCATATCTTCTAATTCCCACAGATTTAAATATTAAAGACACCTACAATGTGACTATTTCTGCTTTATGCAACAGCTCAAAATATAAACTTTGTAGCTAAATTTATAAGCATTATCGTGAAATAATATAGTAGCTGTCAGTATTAATATTTGAAAAGAATTTTGAATTCTATTTGTTACAAATCAGAACTAAATACAGCAAAAAGATTAAACAAAATAAAATAACAGGAAAATTAAAAAAAATAAAATAAATAACTGGCTTTCATAAAACTTATGTAAATTATTATATGACTTGAATAAAAAGCACATTTTTTTAAAAACAATATTTGTGAGTTAAGAGGAATGACATATATTGTCATTTTAAAAAGTAATGACTTCTATAAAGTATAATTTCAGTAAAGAAAAAATGCATAGAAACTGTAGAAACAATTGCAAAGTATACTGCTGGAAATGTTTCATAAATCATGGGGTGGGGTTTATTATCCTTATCATAATGGTGCAATTACTGTGTGTCCAAAAGTTGAATGGAATTTGTGCTTTAATTCAATGAAGTCCTGCAGCATAAATGTCCACATCCAAGTGCTGTATTTCGACACTATATAATTAAATTACATAAGTCAATAGTAATAATGTATTTGATCTGTTTTCAGTAGAAACAAAAGCCTTAAGATAAAAGGATGTGCACATAAATAATTGAAAACTGCAGAGGTGATTTCATAATGAATTATTAAGCCAGAAAGTGGACTGTATTGCTTTCATCATTGTTGTCATCTTTCCTAAATCTTGTTATACAGACAGACCTGTGATAGCAGACGGTGTTGTCAGTCTTAATTAAATAGAAGAATAAATGGTGAAGAATAGGATGTAGACAGGCGTGGCAAGTATATTTGATGCTTCTGGCAATTGTGGATTTAATTGCCTTCGGTTATAGAGAATATTTATGTATTCTGAACATCATTCGCTTACATATTTGGGTCTTAAATAACTTATTTGACAAAAACTTATCCTGACTTAATATATATTGTCAATAGACAGATAAGGCAACCAGCTGTCATACTCTTGGTAAAGTGATTAAAATTTGATGATCATCTTTAGTATTATGTTTGATCAAAACTAAATGGTTGACAATTTTTTAAAACTAAATCAATATAGACCTGCAAATTTAGAAGAATTATAATAGTTATATCTAGATTATGTGCAACTATTTAATATTATACTGCCAACAACAGTTAATCTTTATAGCAATTAAAAGGGGCATGGTTTTATAGTTAGCTGACATGATTTCATACTTTATACACAAAACAATTTAATAATACCAATATTCTTAATACAACTTTGGAAAAACAAAACGGGTGTTATAGAAAGTTTAAATTAATCTCGGAGATAAATATATACTCATTATTAGATAGTCACATTAAAAAGTTTGATTACAGATTGATTTCAATACCTCAGAATGACTGCAAAATACTTATCCCTTCTCATTTTATAGGGAGGAGAACACAAATGCATTCTGGTATTTCTTCTTAGCTAATAAAATAGTGGTTCGCAGTTTCATCCGACTCAGTCCCGGTCTGTTTTATCTTGAAGTCAGAATATTATGTTAACTCTTAGTTTATGAACTTTTTGCCATATTACTGTTGCTTTGCCTTTCATATATTGTTTGCTTGCTTTATATTATATCATGTTTTTCTTGTTATTGCAGACTTTGACAGTTCTGTTACTTATTTTGCATTTGACCAAAGCTACTCACTCTGTACAGATGGTGAAATAAGAGTGTATATATTCTGTTACATAAATGACTAACAAATGTAAATTATATTTTTAGGATAATTAACACTGGTTGCATATATACTTGCATTTAACTTAAAATAAATTATTAATAAAAAACATGAACACATTGATCTGTATATAGATTTGAAATTGTGATAAGTTGACAAATTCATTTTATCAATTTAAACAATACATGTCTATGTTTATCATAAAATGAATACGGCCTTCATTATGGAGAAATTACATTTAAAAATATTTTATTAATAATTACTAATTTTAGATCATTTTGGAAACAAGAACTATGTTAAAAAGCTAGAGAGAAATTGTTTTTAGTAATAAAAAAAATTGTTATTTTACATGTTTAAAGTATATGTGTGCATACAAGCAAATGAAAGTATTTTTTCAGTTACCAAGATTACTACTCCAATCAAATTAGCAGCATTTAAAATTTGTATTTCCAACATAGTGGCTATATATAAGAAACTGTTTCTATTCCTAGTACCTTGCAATGTCATATTCACATTGATGTAGCAGTCATTGCATATATATGTATATAAACATACACATACACTCATCTACAGACAGACTGTTTCACTGTTTCTCAGCTCATCAGTGTGGCTAGGCATCCAATTGCTTATTAGGGCTATGGGGCCATTCAGCATTTATTTCTGATAATAGAATCATTGTGTATCGTTTATCTAGGCAAGAAGAGTCAATACTGAATTTACTGAAAAAACAGTGTTGTAAAATTTTATAAAGAATTTGCTTTGATCTCAATTTCATTTGTATTAACAACTGATTATTTATCTTTATTGGTGACAAAGTTTTAAATGCAACATAATCAACAGTGTATATTAACTGTATTGCAAACATTCCCTGCTCATTACAGCCAATTAAATTTGACACCTTATTAAAAAAAAACAACAATTGCTTTGTTCACAAAAATGGTTTATTTTGATATAAAATGAAACAAGTCTGATTAGAACATTTAAAATTTTTTTTTTTTTTTTTTTTACTTCAAAAAATTCTTAATTATACTTTTGCTATTTTATGGTTGGATTATTTCATTATTTGAATGGTGAAAGCACCAATTTGATAAATGAAAGGCTCCAACTGGACAAAAATAGAAAAGAAAATGTTGATGTATGTGTGCAGAATCAAAGTATATCTAATTAAAAGAGTATTAGTGTATTTATTTTCATTTTAGTACTAGCTAAACTGATGATAGGCTTAAAAAAAATATAGAGACAGTAAAACTTACTAAATAAAATCATAATAGGAACTAGCATAACATATAGAAAAGAGAATTAGGTTTAGGGTTCAAGTTCTAGACTAGTTTCACTTTTACTGGCCAATTTATATGGATTGATCAAGACGTTTAGCAACTGTACCAGACCCCATTTTTACTCAGGATATTGACGAGGAAACACAAACAAAAGTATGTTTCTCTGAAGGGAATAATGAGGTATACAACTTTCAGGATACATTGATACCTCTTCTATACATTTATCAAGACCCTGTTTGTATTATTTTTCTTAGACTACAGGACCTCTACAGTGTAAATACATGCTGAACTTCTTGATCAAAAGTTAATGAAATCACAATAGGAAAAAAATGGATACAGCAACAAAGACTTGCTAAATATTAACAAAGGCTTGCTAATGATTCTCAAGAAATAAGTAAATCCAGCTATTGAAGAGAAAGGCAGGTCATGTTGCTTTTAATTCATGATTGTTATGTATGATTTAAATTAGAGACGAATATAGTTTATTGTAGTCTTGGATACAAGTGTAGAAATGTTACCATAGTAAATCTGCAGCATGTTTTGTGGAGATCAGAGTTCAAACACTTCATGGCCATTCCAGTAATTTAGATATAGCTTTTGTGTATAATGTGGTAGTGTTGTCAAAAACAGACCCATTTCTGCAATTCTTGTGACTGGAGCAGCAAAAGATGTCAGAAGATTTTTGCTCCATTCACACTTTAATTACTCTTAAAACTTCAGCTTCAAGAGAAGATCATGATTAGAAAACTATAGACAAGTTATGAAGTCAGTAAAAATTACACACCTGTTTCAAGTGGAAAAATCCAACTACAGGTGGTATTCTAATTGTAAGGATTGCAAATGGAGGAATCATGTCAGTCAATATAAGGATAATAGGAACTATATATATATTTTTTTTATCTAAGAAAGTTTAAGAAAAAGGTTATAGTTTCAAAATTAGCATGCAAATTTTCTTAATTTTAATTTTTTTTTTTTTTAAAGTGAAAGATATTTATATGTTCATTTTAAAAGAGCTAGTCTGTAAAACTTTACATAAGATTTTTTTTTAATTTTATTGTTTTACTAGAAATATTAGGTTGGTGCAAAAATAATGACGTAATAACGTCAAAAAATGACATTATTACGTCATTATTTTTGCACCAACCTAATATCGCCAATACACAATTATTTGCCTAGTTGTCATTCCAAAAGTGATAAGAGCAGAACATGTTAGGAAAATAAAAAATTTTGTTAGAAGTGAAGACAGAAATACATTACAATAGATAAACCAAATAGATACATTAATTTATGGAGTGTCTTTACTTTTTGGGCATTATTCTATTTTTTTAATTTTATTTTTAGAGACATATATAATTATCTTTAATGCTAACACATTCTTTTTTTATTCTACTCCTTTGACCATTATCATGAGTAAACATGGTATTTTAATGAATGGAGTAATTGGATCATTCAGAACTTGTATATGTTGTGAAGTGTGAAAACTATTTCTCATTAATTTCTATATACTAGCCCATTAGCCCTATTTTTCTGTTATTGTTAAAAACATTTATTTTGTAATAAAAATTTTAATGAAAGCATTACTAACAAAGGGATGTATCAAAACCATAAACTAGATTACTATAGAGCATCAAAGACTGAAGGGAAAGAATCTTGGAAAGAAAAGAAAATATGAGAGCATGTTGAAAAGTTTGGAGTTCTACCAAGAAGGGATTCCCCTTCACAAAAATCTGATCTTTTATCAGTTGGCCAGATTTTGGGAAGCGAGCCAGGCCAAGAACTTTTCAGTCTCCCCTCATCTATCAACCAATTCTCAAGAAAATCTCAGAAATTTCTACGAACAGCAACAGGGAAATGTGAGGATAGAAAGAGTACCGACAAATGAATTGTCCAAACCCAGAGAAATAACAAAACAAATGATAAAAAATGCCAACAAAAAGTGATAAGAGCAGAACATGTTAGGAAAACAAA
This sequence comes from Acanthosepion lycidas, assembly GCA_963932145.1. Taxonomy (NCBI): domain Eukaryota; kingdom Metazoa; phylum Mollusca; class Cephalopoda; order Sepiida; family Sepiidae; genus Acanthosepion; species Acanthosepion lycidas. Next base: position 57,084,059 of record OZ010571.1, on the reverse strand, counting down.
AATTTTTGTTAGAAGTGAAGACAGAAATACATTACAATAGATAACCCAAATAGATACATTAATTTATGGAGTGTCTTTGTTAACATTTATACTGGAAAGTAGATACTTTGATAGCATAATTCAACCATACTAGTTATAAAACAGAATTCATAAAAGCCAAAGCTGATGAAATCAACAGAATTGTTATTTGCCAATGATAATTACTGATCAAATGATTTTCATTAGCACCAATCAAATTCAATAACAAAATAGCTATTTATAGTATAAAAGAATGATTCAATTGCAAATCAAGTTATTGTTAATTAACAAACTCACATACCATACTTGTTGCCATTGTAGAAAACAACATTGCAACTTTTCTACAAGTACGTATCTATGGGGTGAGACAGCAAATCCAACATGTAAGGTACATGGGTAACATTTGTTAGGGAAACCATAGTCTTCTAAATAACAATAGATATCAATAAAAGAAGTAGTACTTTCAAATATTTTGTCAGATCAGTTACTGCTAAGACCAAAATTTAATTTTACTCAGATAAAAAATTGGACAATGACCATTCACAAAATGGTGTAAACTACACGTTTGCAATAACAGATTTCTTATTGCAATATCAATTTACAATTAAAACTCTTCAATCTATAATCAGCCAATTTCAGCAAAACTCATCAATTATATGATTAATATAACTGATTTTTTCCATCAACAAATTAATCAATAATTAACATATTTGCTGTCACAAGATGAATGCATGCATCTTTTGGCATTATGCAATGACACAAGTACCCATGATAGCAGTGAATGTATTAAACAACTGCAGTGCTTACCACACTGGGTACGCCATATGTTTGGCCTTGTGCCACATCTAAGCTAAGCTTGGTAAAAAATCACTATTCAACAATATTTGCAAACAGTTCTGTTTTGAGCATAAATGAGACTAAACATTTAAGTATGAAAGTACTGATGAATGCATAATACCTCGTTAAATTTTGAATTTAACAATGAAATGTCTGAAGTGAATACATATTTGATAGCAATTATTTTAAAGAAATGTATTTTATAAAATTTCATTTATATAATTTCTGATGAATGATTGTTTTTTAAAATTCAAAACAAAAGTTTAAAAATAATTTCTTAAATCAATGTAGAAACAGAATCACAAAGACGTGGTTAAAAAATGACATGCTGTAAAGAATCTAAGTAAAGTATAAATTATATAGCTTTAAATAAAATGTTTGAATGCTTTTGGTTAAAGTAGTGTCTTTTTTTTATTTGAAAAAAATAGTGCAAGACATTCAACATTTTAGATCACATGTATTTTGATAAAATTTTACATTTTTTAATTAACCCTGTTTATTCTAAGATTTGAAATAAAACAGCAATGCTTCTTTTTTATAACTGAAAATTTGCATTTAAAAACAGTAACACATAAATAATGACATTAACTTCATATTAAAAGGCAGAGCTGTGTATTCACTATATGCAATCTACTGAACCTAATCTCAAAATTAATTTAACATCACTAAAAAAAAATATAAAATAAATAAAAATAGTTAAGCACTTAAAATAAAAATAAATAATGTTATGAAACTGAAAAATAAGGACGCAAGTAAATTTTAATTTTTTTTAAAAACAATCTAAAAATTTATGCATTGATGAAATCTTTGACTTAAATCATTGTGGGTTTTATATTATTAAAGATGAAAATAGAAAAGTTATTAAGTAATCAGTATAATTAAGAGTAAGAAAATCAGCAAAGTGTATTCAAACAAAATTTTAGTGTTTTCTACACAAGTAAACATTAAAACAGTTCAAAGTTGTCAGAACTGAAAAAACTTTAGAGGACATCATATAGGTCATGTGACACATTAAATATGACTGACTTTTTATTACTTTTTAAAGACCAAAATTATTTGTTCAAATCTAAATTAAAAAGAGAAACTTATAAGGTGTATAAAAAAATCAACAAAAAAACACTACCTTAAAAAATGTACTGGTTCATTGGAAATAGTTTATTATATGTAGTCATCTTATTAGAAATACAAATTTTAAAAGTTACTAATTTGATTGGAGTAGTCATTTTAGAAACTAAAGAAACCACTTGCATTTGCTAATCAAAACAACATTTGCAAAACCTTCAGAAATTACTCCTATTGTAATTAAAGAAAATAAAAATGATTATTAAAACAGAAAAAGTAGATTTTTTTCTATTTCTAGACAAAATGTCTCATTTATAAAAAAAAACAAATAAAAAAAAAACATTGAAATCTCTATCATGCAGGCCTGAAGTTTTATCAAAAGGAAATGTATTTATAACTCGAGTATGAATGTACAATCATATAAATTCACTGGTATTATTTAATATCCATTCCGACAATTTGCCAACATAGGCAAAGAAAGACAATATATTCAGATAAAAATCTAGACAGTGCCCATAATAGGATTGTCTTCTCTTCTATCCTTAGTTATCCTCAGTAACAGCTGGAATCTGGCCATTAATTGAATAAATGGTTAACATTCCACAAGAGAACAGAGAAAATTTTACTTTCACAAGAGTGTGTCAATGACAATATTGAAAGGTGATTTAGGTAATGCAAATAAGAATAAACTGTTTTAATTAATGAAATTGATTTTAGATAAAAGTACAGACACGAAAGGCTGTTTGTATATTCAAGAGTGCATCAATAAGTCTACAGCTTGCCATGTAGTGATTAGGTGAATTTTGATCTGAAATTTATGTTTGGTGTGTGGTGCTCTATCTACGCAGTTATTATTCAATACTGAACTAAGTGCAGTGGCAAAGAAAAAAAAAAACTGACCCAAACAAGTTTCACTAAATAATTGCTATTGTTGTCATGTTTAATTCAACAATATTTCTTATAAAACCAGCAGGTATGAAATCCAGTTCAGTATAATACAAATTTTAGTATCTATAGGATAAGTAAATCCAGAGATTTCTAAAAATTGATGAAAAAATGCACCAAACTTAATAAAAATAAAGGTTTATTGTCAAAATCTTTTATTATTAAGAGGAAAAACCAAAGGGTTTTTTTTATTATTAAATTATATTTTTTGATCCTTTTTAGAATGTTTGAAATTTTGGTTTAAAATCTTGTATTTCATGCATCCGTGAGGGAAGTGGGGGAACTAAAGATGAGTACAGGAAATTTAAGTAAAAAGTACATTTACTAATTATAAATGGAAAACTTACAATTCAGACCTCAAATGTTTAAAAAAAAAAAAAAAAAAAAATTTAAATTTTTTGTATGTGTATAAACATGCCAATTGTGATTATGGATGTCCATATACAACATTCTCAGAAAATGAGTAATAACTATAGTAAATTTAAAGCTCAAAGTATGTAAAATTCAATAAGACACTAAATTACGAGGAACATTTTCCTAAATTTTTAAGATTACTGTGTAGTTAAAAATTATAAGAAAAGCGCTCACATTATATTCTTCAAGTAATTATTTTTAGATATGTCCACCATAGAAGAATATTAGATAAACTGCTGTCTGTTACTCAACCCGTCAATACCTTAAACAAACACCTACATCCATGTTAAAAATGCATTTCTGTGATATTTTAAACTAAAAGTAAGATTTGTTTCAAATCAGATTAATTAAACTTTAAATCAGCTAAAATTCCTCAGATAAAGTTTTAGAAAATAATATTTTATTTTTGAAAGATATTCTAATAAAGAATTACAACATGACAAATGGCTAAAAATAGTGTTAAAATCAGCAATTTTTAGTGATTTCAAAATAAAAATTCCTTTCAGTAAATTTAAATTAGTTAAAATTTAAATACAGAAAATGTATTGGAAATATTAAATTTATTAGCTTGAAATTAAAACTAAAATAAAAGCTTCAAGAAAGATTTTTCATTTTTAAAAATTCATTTTAAACCTTACCTATCAAGTTTCTGTGACGGTACCTACTATAGGATTATAATAATTACAAATATGAAAGTAAAAACATATGCCTAATGTGTTTAGCAAATGTATCATATACATAAAATCCTTCTTTTATAAGTTTTCCTTAGATTATTTAAGCCAGTTTAATTTTTTTTTTAATGATCTTGAAAATATTCTTTTTGCTTTTTTGTTAAGTATTGTAAGTGCAGATTGACATTGTGGTAATCCTGTTTTTATGGTCCAATTTTAAAACAAGTGATTTGACCAACCATTTAACACATCATAAATTAGAAACTAGAAAAATGCCTGAACAGCCCATATATAAAATTAGTGAATAAAGTATGGTGGATGATAATACTGAGGAAATTATAACTGATGCTGAAAATTATCATTAAAACTAGAAAGCAGATTATACAGATTTAAAAAATAAACTGTATGCATCATACAGTTTTCTTTTCAAAACGGAGAAGTTCAAAATAATGACAGATACATTTTTTTTTACAATACATTTTTAGAAATCTATAGCTTGAAAACTTTGAAATATTTTTCTAATAGTAGAATAAAAGAAATATCTAGTCTTGAATGAACATAGTCATCTGAATTTCAGATTCCTGTTACTGAATAGGAAGCATTTTAGACCTCAGATTAACAAACAAAAGACAAAAAAAATCTTCATTGCTTAGACAAAAGAATTATTTATCAAGCTGTAAATTATGACAATTCCTTCATTAATAGTCAAGGTAATATGATTTAAATAACCCATCCATTTATATCTTACCATAAAAAGTTATTTCAGATAGGGCTTAACTTAAAAGATGATTTTAAGAGGACCTATTGGGATTTATTATCAGTAGACATACTCCCAACACACAATGCACAGATGAGAGAAAACTGAAAGAACTATTAGACAAGATAGTAGATTGATTTGATTTGTTTAACAGGATATCAGCTCCTTATGGGTCATTTAATGCTGAAATTGAATTTTCTTGGGAGTGTTGAAGTAATAAAAACATGATATGTTATTCTGCATTCACAATTGAATACATGGTGATAATCTTTTGTGTATATATAGGGTGCGATGGGTAAATTGACACTATTTTATATTTTTAATTTTGCACATATGCATTGTTTGATTTTGATGACTGCACAGTATAGTAGGGTCAGTTGGGCACCGTCTGTGAAAAAAAGAGCACCATGACACAATTCACACTACCAGAAATTTGGAAATGGCATGCTGTACTGCTTAGCATTTGTGCTAGAAGTTCCAATACAAACATTTCAGAGTGTTTGGGTGTCAATCTGAGAACAGTACAGAGGATTCGGAAAGAGTTGGATGAGTTTAATGGTGATTATGAAGGTATGGCAGCTTGGAAAACTCACTATAATTATTCTGATACCAAAAGAACTCCTGGATTTGTTGGTGAGGGCCTCAGATTCAACCTGGAAGTCTACATCAGTTGCATTGAGGAGGTAGTGATACCCTGGCTCAAAAGGGTGGCTGCTCAAAGACCCTATATCTGGCAGCAGGACTCTGCACCATGCCACACAAACAGAAGAACCCAGTTGAGTGAGGGACCAGCAAAACTCCTTGTAACACCAAAGATGCACTGAAAGCAAAGATTATAGCAGCATTCACCAACTTAAACAAGGAGACTGTTCAGATTCTGAAGTCCTCTGGAGGCTCTGGTTGAAGCCAATGGTGATTTTATTGAATAAATTTACTTATTTAAAAGGTTAAATTTGCATTTAAAGATATTTTTGTGTAATTTTGGTAAATATATCTGTTAAAATGAAATGTCAGTGTTATTTTCATTTTTGTGTAATTGAGACGAACGACAATTTATCCATCGCACCCCATACATGTTTGTGTGGATATAATTACTAGAGGCAGTAATATGTGTTTGATGTTGTAGTTTTGCTGAAGTAATATTTTGGAATATAGTTTGATTTCTTTAAGAAATTGTAGGATATTATATGGAATAATGTCATGAAAGTGTTCTTTCATATTGGTTGTTTGATTTTGTTTTAGTAGCATATCAACCTCTATAGGTTATTTAATGCTGAAATCTAAATATTTTGAATACAATTTCATGGTTTCAACTAAATATATTTTAAATGCAATTGTTTACCTTTAACTACGTATAATATGTACAGGTATTGCTGGTATTTTTATAAAAATGTATTTTTACACTTTCATAATGATTTGCTTTTGTTTGAGAGTTCACTATTCACTAATAGCTGGAAACATAACAGGTGCTACCACCCTGGGTTAGGGTGAACCTGGAAACAGCAGCAATTAAGAAGCAGGTTCATGTTCCTCAAAACCTACAATCTCCCAATTGGAGGCCTTGGTGTCATACCCAGAACTAACAAGGTAGTAGAGAAGAGTAAAAACAAAGGACTAACTATATGAAGACAATACATGGTTGTCAGTAGAAGTGACAACTTAAATTGCATGTTACATGTTGGAGACATCAAAATCAAGCAGCTATTTAAATTTAATTATCTAATTAACTAAGTATCTAGTAACAGATGATGACAAGTGTGATGCAGAAGTCTAGAGGTGCATAGGAATTAGTAAAAGATGCCTTTTAGAAACTAAGACATTAAGAGATTGGTAAATGCCCTTTTAAATAAAGAAAGGGGTGTTAGATTGGTACATAATCTTCTATCCTAAAAATAAATAAATGGTAAATTCTGTCTGAAATCCCTCTAACTCAGGCCACAGTTGCTCTACATAGATATACAGAGTATGATAGATAATTTGTCGTCTAAACTACGCAAAAATGAAAATAACACTGACATCTCAACAGAAATATTTACCAACATTACACAAAAATCTTGAAATACTAAAGAGTAAATTTATTCAATAAAATCGCCATTGGCTTCAATCACAGCCTCCAGATGACTTCAGAATCTTCTGCAACTCTTCTGGGTGGTTTCCTTGTTTCAGTTGGTGAATGCAGCTATAATCCTTGCCTTTAGTTCATCTTTGGTGTTACAAGTTTTATTGGTCTTTTGCTCAACTGCACCCCACACATAATAATCAAAGGGGTTGCAGTCTGGGGATTTAGGTGGCCAGATGTAAGGGGTGATGTGATAGCAGAAATTGTCTCACAGTCATGAATGAATTCTCTTCCTTGTGTGACATGATGCAGAGTCCTGTTGCCAAACAGGGTCTTCCAGAAACCACCATCTTGAGCCAGGGCAGTACTACCTCCTCAAGGCACGGTATAGGCCTCAGTGTTGAGTCTGAGACCTTGTGGGAAGATGAATGGAGGTATAATATCCCCATCACTAGTGATAAATCCAAACACCATGATGCTGAGTGGATATTTGGTTTTCATCTCTCGATACACCTTTTGGGGAAACAACAAGCCACTGGTTGCTCTGTGTGTTCACCTGGCAGAAATTTTTCTCATCTGAGAAAAACCAAAGTATGTTTGGTTGGAAGGGATGCTTGAGTTTATAAATAAGCTTTGTAGCATGGTCTTTCCTCTTATCCTTCATGGCTTGGGATAAAAATTAACCTTTTCTCATCTTGTATGAGAAATACTGAAGTCTTCATGTACTACCTTCATGATAAGAAACTCAGACACTCCTGTATCCCTGCATACAAGATAGAGATGGCAGGCTGTTCAATCACGCCCACCTCAGAGCCAGGAACAAAGTATGTGAGGCCCTTTTCAGAGACATGCTTTTTGCTGATGATGCGATGGTAGCAACTCACACTCAGTGTGAGCTTCAGTCATTGATGAACCATTTTTCCCAGGCCTGCAGACACTTCGGGCTGACCATCAGCCTGAAAAATACAAATGTCCTGAGACAAGGTACCAAAACACCACCAGCTATCACCATTGATGACTATGAGCTTGATGTGATGCATCAGTACACGTACCTTGGCTCCACTATCACTGACATCCTCTTCTTAGACGCAGAGATTGACAAGAAAATCAGGAAGGCAGCCACAACCCTTGCATGCAGTGTACAATGCCTGCATTTTCAGCATACTGCTATATGGCAGCAAGGCTTGGACCATGTACGCCAAGCAAGAAAGGCGCCTGAACACCTTTCACATGAGAAGTATCTGCTGCATCCTGGGAATAGTGTGGCAAGATAAGGTGCCTATACCTGGGGTCCTGTCTTGAGAAGGTCTACCCAGCATGTTCACACAGTTCAGACAGTGCACACTCCATTGGTTAGGTCATGTCCACTGCATGCCAGACAGCTGCATCCCCAAAGACATCCTAAAAAAATCCTAATCAACCACAAAGAATCCTATAAGTAGGTATTCCATATACTTTTCATTATATATAAAAACCTTTAATACAGGCATAGAGATCTTGACAAACCATAAAAAGGTATCAAATTTATCTTGGTATCTCAATTAGGAACAGAGTAATGACCATTTAAAGTTTATAAAAACCCTTGCTCTATGTGCTATTGGACAAAAAAGTCAATTTTAATAGTGTATCACTGAAGATGCAGGCTTCAAACAAGTTAAAAATTATTATAAATGTAATGTCATATAGGTAGTCTTGAAGTAAAGGAAAGATAATTCTAATGAAATCAATAATTCTTAGATTAAACCAGCATGAATTTTGGAAAGATTTTGTTCATGAAAGCAAAATTGTAAAAAATGATGATACAGATGGGTAAATTTGACTGCTCATCAAGTTTAATTCCAACAGTTAATGCCTTCATATACTTCATTGCACAACAGAGATGAAGCTAAAAACAAAACAAAAAAACAACCCTATATTTATATCACATAAAAACAGCCACAAGCACATTTTAGTTATAGGGCTAAAACAAGTAAAAAGTATACCATACTGAACTTGCCATATAAAAGTACCTATTGGAGGTACATGCCAGAAACTTTGAAAGTTTACTAATTTGGGGATGAGGAATTCAAAGTATCCCTTTCCACTCCAATATCAAGACTTTTTGTAATATATGCATCTAATTTTGGAGAATCATGTGAAATTATGTAATTTTCAATGCATCAAAAACAGAACAGTAGTAATTACAAAACTTAGAAATTTATTTTACAAAAGAAAACAAATACTTTATTATAATGCTTTAAATTATTTCAGTTTTAAATTGATAGAAAAAATTGTCTGGACATTGTGTAAGGTTTTATTTCACATCCTCTCCTAATTGTGATTTGCTGAATGAATTTCCTTATAAGCTTCCAATATGGCTAATATTTTTGGAACACTCCATATCCAGCTATCAATTGAAACAGGCATTACATCAAAATCCCATGTGAAGACAAATGTTGATTTCACTTGTGCAATATCATCTGATTAAGGCCATTGCAATTAATCATTCTGTTCTTTGTTAGTGCTAAAAACTTTCATAATATACTGTGGCCCATTGGCCTTGGTGCTCATAATTGAAGATCATCTGAGGTGGTTCTTCATCATAACTGCTAGAGTATTGTTTAATACTTGGAATCACCGAGTGTCTTTATTTCCTTTATCTTAGAGATGTAGATGAATCAACTGATTTTCCTGTCATCAAGTAGTTGCAAACAACAGCTTCTGGATGAGATTTGCTTCCACTGGTTTTCTTTTGATACCTAAGAGAACCTTCAGATATTTAAGTTGATCTTTCCGTGCTTCCTAGCCACTGTTGTACATCTTTAATTAACTTTACAGACCATCATGCCTGATGACTGAGTTAATGTTTCTTGGCAGCAATTTGTCACTTTTCCTTTTTTTGTATCATTTTTAGCAATTCTTTCCTGTACATTTCAGAAGTACTTCTTGTTGCTTGTATCTTTGTTGTAGATGTTTTGCAAACTTTCTTGAAATGCCAAGAACTAATTGTTACTCAGTCGCTGATTTTGCTTCCAGCCAAAATGTAATCTGGCTGTGCTTGAGAATGTTTGAAGTTGATTGATGGTAAAGTGATGCATGTCATTTTATAATACAAGGGATTAAATCTTCATCCACAAAATAAGCATTTCCAGGTTCATCTTGATTTTGAAAGCCTTGATTTTTTTTTTGATATCAGAATAAACTGTTAATTTTAATTTATTCTGCAGGAAACAATTATAAAAGGGGCAGGCATTTAAGAAAGATTATTATTATGCCATTGTGAAAACAAAAAAATTTATATGTTAAAAAAAGAAAATAAATCCCTATCCTGTATTGTCAGCATATTTTTTTTATTTAAATTATTCAAGCTTCAAACATCGATGTAAATATGCAAAGATTCTAAATAGTAAAAGCAACAATATCTAACAAATGAAGGTAGACTTTAGACCTTCTAAATTATTATTAATATATATATATATATATATATATATATATATATATATATATATATATACACACACACACACACACATACACACACACGTGTGTTGTGTGTATGTGTGTCATGAAGTAGAATGCTGAAATTATCAGAATTGTTTTTTTTTTTGGACAAAGTACAAATTTACTTGAAACAGGTTATCAAGTGAAATGTAGATACTGTAATATAGTAAAGAGAAAAATTATTAATTTTATTTCGATCAATTTTCTTAATATTTGGGAAGAATTCTTGCCTGCTGTCTTTACTTGGTAATTTTACAATATTTTTTGTAGCTTAAAATAAAAAACAGCTGAAGTATTTTCTACCATTGATGTTCCTACAAGAATGTTAGAAAACCTTATTACTCAGAAGGGAGGGGGGTGTAATTCATAAACATTTTGTGCATGAATTGGGTGGTTAAGCAAGCATTCAATGGCACATCTTAACTTTTCTGTATAAGATAGACTGCATAAATTTGACTAGTGAATCAGTGTCTATTTAGGTGTATAGACATTATGAATTTAAGAGCCTAAAATACCATCAAGTGTACAAGAATAATTACCTACATTGAAAACAAAAGAATTTCTCAACTTCATTTACCACAACAGGCTTTTAAAATTTTATTTTGAGAATCAAACTGCTAAGTTTACTTACTCATTTCTAAAAAGTGAAAATGTATATGGTTTAAAATGATAGGAAATTTCATCTAAAAGATATTTTAGAAATATGAAGATGTTCATTGCTATCAATGAAAAGTTAACAGCATCACTAAATTTTTGTATTTCTTTCCTAGTGGCACCACGAAAGAAGCATTAGAAAATGCATAACTGAAGACAAATGTTTAGATTTATCTTCAAATATAAGTATAAAAGACAACTGACAGAATATATATAATGTTTCAGCTTTTTTAAATGTTTAGAACATGGACTTAACACTAAAGTAGGCTTAAAGTAAAACAAAAAACACCATGAAAATATTTCACACATACACACATCTTTTTTTTTTTACTTTAAATGTTATTTTTTGTGGATACCTGTATTTGACGAGATACTGTTTATTTTAAATGGTATTTATTTTGTCTGCCGGTCTGCATACTTGAGAAAATTTAATAAAGAAAATCCACTAAAAATAATGTCTGAAGTAATAAAAATGTCAGATTAAAAAACAAATCCATCAATCCTATATATATATATATATATATATATATATATATATATATATATATATAACACACACACAATGCAAATTCACATTTTGACAAGAATCAATAGTGGTGATTTTTGAGAACTTTCTGTCTAAGCTATTTTCTTTTAATATTTATGAACGCGAAAAGGATTTTATACATAATTTATTAAATGCATTACACAGAAAAAAATTTCAAACACAATTTCAATCTCAAAATGCCACAATTATTAAAAGAGAAAATAACTTAAATGGAAAGTTCTTGAGAGCCACTATCACACACACACACATATATATATATATATATATATGACATGACAGTTTATAGCTGTACTCTCACAAAAATGATTACACTATCAATTTTTTTGACTAGAGTAACTATTTTTTGCACACTTTCATCACAAAATAAACAATAGAATCAAAATTACTATGCAAAAAATAAGTAGATTTACAGCTTTACAATAAAACTAAGTTTGGCTCAGACACAACCTGAAATAATGCTTCAATAAATTCCAAGGGAGATAAATTTAGTATAAGTTTAAATTTCTCTGCCTGAACACATTTTGTAATTAACCTACTTATTTCAGGCTTCAAGGCTTTCTTCGGGTACAATGGGTTATAGAAGACTAACTCTAGTTCAGTGACCATATGGAAAGAAAAAGATGAAAGAAAAGAAAAAAAAAAAAACAACAACATTAACATTGCTACAATGCTAATTAGTAACAACTCAGCAGAAACCACAAAACAATGAGTATCTCTTGAATTAAATACAAGGAATAAAATTTGAGTAAACTTAAAAAGAAAAATTTTACTAGTTGAGTTAGTCATACACTTTTTTTGAAGAGACGAGGTATTCTTTTTAGCACGTTTCGCTTTTTTTGACATGTACGGAACATGACCATTATCATAGAAACAAGCTCGAAATAATCATGTCATTTTAAGACAAGCTCAGTGCATTTTTCTTAAATGGCTTTTTTCTTTTTTTAATTCCGACAATCGATTTCTTCACAATATTTAAATAAATAAATTAAATACGTAAAAAAGTGAACAGTCTCAATGGGGGGGGGGGGAGTTTTGGTGACACGTGGCATGTGTGAACAGCTGTGGTGTGGAAAGAACACTGGACACGTTTAACTAGATTTAATAAACATAGATGGAATAACATTGTTATTGGTAAGAAGACTAAGAGAATGAATTTTAGAAAAGTGAACACAACATTTGAACGAAATATAAATGAAAGAAAAAAAAAAAAAAAAAAAAAAAAAAGCTTGAAAGATGACACATTTTGAAAAACAAAATAAAAACAAAACAAAAGTTCCAATCTGTAAAATAAAAAAACTAAAACAAGACAAGGAAAATTAAATAAATAATTTATCTGAAGAAATTTCATCATGAAAGTAAAAGAAAGATCACGCAAAGAAAGAACATCCAATCAATATGCTATTTTTTATCCTTTTTTTTTTTTTTTTTTAACTACGTGAGCAAAAAAATTGTTCCAGATGGACAAAAAAATTCTGATTTTAAGAATTCTGTTTAGTTTAAGAGAGAAAATAAAAATACGGCTTTTCAAAAAAACCTAAACTAAAGCAATCGCCAAAGAATATAAAAATAAAAAGCGAAATTATTTAAAAAAAAAAAAAAAAAAAAAAAAATTTTAAAAAAATTTTTTATTTATGAAAACAGGTGAAAATTACCTCACTTTCCTTATGCCTAATAAAGAGAGGAAGAATTAGTAGTGAGGTTTTTTTTTTTACTTAATGACCGAATTAAGAAAAAAAAAAAAAAAAAGAGGAATAATAAAATTAAAAAGGATTGTCACCAGAGCGTGACAATTAAAAAAAATAATTTTTATTGTAGAGAAGACGAGTTTGACCCCAAAACACATTGAAATATATAATTTTCGATAGAATATGATATTATTAACAAACAAAAAACAAAACAGAAAGAAACTTAAAACAATACAGATCGAGACGAATATGAAAAATAATTTTAAACTAGAAAATATTTTAAGTACATTTCTCTCTCTACCTACAATGAAGATTGAAGAAGCAGCATTATGGAAGGATCATAGGGTCAATTGGGTTGACTAACAACAAAAAATACTTTCTTTTTTAGTTTTATCTACTTATTTTTCCAGGGAGTTTTAAACTTCTATCCTTTCTGTTCTGTTATGAAAGTTTCAATCAAGTTGTCATTATTAAAAAAACAAAAAACAAAACTAGGCACTGCGTCCTTTTCCGACATTTAATTTTAATGTTGTTTATTAACGTTTATTAAAAAGAAAAGTAAAACTAAAAGTTAATTTATTTATTTTTAATATAAACATTAAAAACAAATGCCAAAAACGTTTAAAACAACAATATTAAAAATTAAGAGACGGAAAAGGACGCTGTGCCTAGTTTTTAATTTTAAATGATTTGTATTTAACAAATAAAAATTAAAAATACCTCCAAAATAAATAATTTATTTTTGGAGGTATTTTTAATAATGTCTGGGTGTAGGAAATCATGGCTCTTCACAGATTCTTTTCTTTTCAATAACTGCCATGACTTCTTATAGTGGAGTGGTTTCCCGTTGCCTTCTCCATCCATGAGACTAGAGATGCCACTTAAGATTTGGAAACCCAGTCTCTCCAGCTATTTAACCCATAGATGGGGTGAGAAGATATGGAGTCATGGACTCCAAGCCTTTTCCAATGGAATGATGGAAGTAGAGCATTTCGAATAAAAAAATTAAACAAACAAAACAACCATTTAAAAACAAACTTCACAGATATAACAGCGAAAGATGTAAACAAAAGATTTAGCATAAAAAAATTAAACATCATTCAAATTAAAACTAAAAAAAAGTATTTGCTGACCACGCTTAAGGGGCTCGCTAACATCTACTGGAAGTTTTCTTAGTTACTTACCGGACAGCTTTAACAGCGAAATAAATGACCACTACAGATGTAACCCCGATCAGGACATATAAAGTCCTCAGTAACATTCCTTTGTTGTTTTGTATTTGCCTCATGATGTTGTGGTACTTGGACGTGTGAATGTTGGTGTTATTGTTACTGTAACAGGAGCTAGAGTTCTTGTCACATCCTGATGTAGTGGTGCTACCCTGGGGCAACACTGTAGTACTGCTGTGAGTATTATTGTTACTGTGGAGGCTGTTCCTATTGCTTGCTGGTGTCACACTGTGCCCGGCTCCAGTGCAACCACAGTACATCAATAACAAGAAGAGGCACGTTAAAGAAACATGGTTAGTGTGACAGAGCAGCTTGCATGGAACACCCGACATGTTTGTTAAGGGTTGTCGTCGTTTTCTAAAAATATGGTTTTTTTATCACTTGGAGAAATCGACTCCACACAAAAAAAGAAAAAAAAAAGAAGAAACCTTTCTAGTTATTTTTCCTTTATAGCTTTTTAGGTTCCCCTGGATAAATGGATAAGATCCGTGTTGAATCAGCAAAGAAAAGCTGAGAGAATGAGAAGCGCCGATTCTCCAACGAGCCTAGTTAACATCGCATTGTGACTGAGTTACTACAACGTGACCAACATGGACGTCGAGCTATTCGGTAGTGTTCGGTAATCTCCGGAATTTCCCGGCTACGTCATTTTGTCGTCAGCTGAGGGGCTCCTTAGAACATTCTGTTAGAGTTGCAGTGTGACTTTCCAAATTTTATGTAGTTATTTTTTATTTTTTAATTCTCACTAAAAGTTGACAATATCTTTGAAAACAAGAAAATAAATGAATGTTTTAATATATATATTTTTTTTACAAATGTTTCTCGTTTTACTAAACTTAACGAAATTTAATTTTTTGTTTAACTTTTAAACATTTTTTTTTTAACAATTATGGCAGTGTATGACACACTCGATGTTGCTATGACAATGTAAAAATTTAAGTGAATTTCAAGTTTTAGCATAAAAACAAGTAAATCAAATTATATTTGCAGGTATATTTTTAGATTAATAAAGCATAAATCATTTAATACTAATGAAGTGTAAACTCTTTTTAGTCTTCCAAGTTTTTAATTTCATCATTTTTCTTGAATTAAGTTTCTGTTTACCGCGCACCCACGTCGCTATCGAATAATAATGTGATGCAAGGTTGATGTTTGGTTTAAAAGCAGGTTTCAATACTATGGAAAAATTGCCCAAGCTCCCTCGATATTTCCCCCTTTTGGGGACGCCTTAGGCAATAAATCCAGCCCCATCCCGAAGGAGAGGTACTGCCTGGGGCGAAGGCCTCATGGAGCTTCTGCTTATGTATTTTTGAAACGTCCCCGGCATAAAGAAGCAAAAAGAACGACATTTTCTTTATTTAAATTTAAGTGACTGCAAACCATTTCTAGAAAATAGTTTAAATGGTTGAAACTGTACATTTTTCTCTATCTATACTTCCTAAATAGACCAAACCCGGATATAAGAGAAATCCTGATATAAGAGACTTCTTCTCCGGTCCCGGCAACTCTCTTATATCCGGGTTACACTGTATTTGAAAATAGTAACCTGTCCAAAATTTTAAAGATATTTATTTATTTCATAACTATTGAATACAATTTAATGACAAAAAACACATTTTTGTATTAATTATCTTTAACATTTCATTGAATTTTGATTCAAGCGTATGCAGGTTCTTTTTTAGTAGCTACCTGAAAATGATAATTTGAGGAGATCCTGAAACAGCTGAGAGAGGTTTTCGTGTGTTCTGTTCAGTGGTCTGGAACTACGAAGTGTAGTCTTACACCCATACCTTGCATTATACCCACAATAAATAAATTAAAAAAAAATAAAGAACTGGCGTAAAAAGAGAAAAATCAACGTTCAAACAAAACTTAAATTAAAAAAAAAAAATCACATGAACAACCAACCAATCAAAAAAAAAAAAAAAAAGTTCCAATTCGAATAGATTTCAAAACCATTATTATTCCCTGGAAGCTTCGAAAACACTTAAATAGGCCGACAAAAGACGTAGTGTATATAAACAAATAATTAATTCTTTTCTGCATTCAAAATTTTCCTTTTCCAAAATTACCACATGCACATGTAAAGTAAAAATATTTTATGAGGGGCATGCGCATGCCGCATACTTTTTTAGCGGTCTTATCATAAATACTCACTAGATAACTGAAAATAATGAGAATTGACTACAAATATGGTTGTTTCGGTTTATAGTGGCGTGAGGGTTAGGGAAAATGAACAGTTAATTTACCCACGCTAAGAAGATTAACGAAGGATGATAATCACAAGGAAACACACGGGTAATTTTAACAAAACAAGGTAAGGTATTTATTTTATTCAAGAATTTACACGCTTGAAGTAGAGTCAATTGCTCGTTTCAGGAAAAATACTTAATGTCCGTAGTTTTAACGTTTTGTCATGAAGGGGAAATATTCATATGACAGATTAAATGTTCTAACACAAAATAATATTAAAAATGTTTAAGGCAAAAAAAAAAAAAAAAAAAAAAGAAAAAAGAAAAAAAAAGGTAAGAGCGTTCGTTACTCACCGAAGGGTTTGGTTGCATATATTCAAATCAAAAGTAGACGAAGAGAGGATAGTTTGAAATACTTAGCTTTCTTGGTTTGTTGAAAGAAAAATAAAATTCATTGATGTAAACACGTGTTGATTGGAGGCCGATAATATTTATAATTGGTGACACTGGCGAGAACTTCAACGCTACTTGCGAAGAAAAGAAACGAAATCTTTCACATGACGTTAGACACTCTTCTTCTCTAATTAATTTAATTTTTCTGCTCATTTTATATCAAAAAGAATTTCGTGTAAGCTCGTTACTTTTTTTTTCTGCATCTTCTTGGCTGACCGGCTATTTTCTGTGAAGGTAAGGTTTCCATTGGTCCAAAAACAAACTATACGCAAGCCACCAATCTGCCACTGGGCGGCATACCACTAGCGTTTACCCCTGGTGGCCCACTGTCGGGCCGCCGGCGTGTTTGTCTCGGCAATGTTATCACTAGCGGACCGCTAGAGGCCCACCGGTGGCGCGCTGGTCGCTGACACCAGAAGACCGACCGCGGGCCACTAGCGGCTTCATATAGGCTCACGAATTCCTTTCCTTCTTCTTCCTCGGTCCTCAGAATTTGAAGGGAATGAGTGAAGAAGGGTGTTATTATTTGGCACTCTCTCCAGGTTTCGACCAAATCTCAAGAAAAACTAATATACCGAGAAACATCGATGTTGAAAATATCTGAATGAAACACAAGAGAGCCATCAAAAATACTAGCTGTAACACTAAACTTTTTAAATACAAATTTACGTATAAATGTTCTCACTCCAATGATTGTGACTAAAGAAATTAAGGGTTTAAAATGATATAAGATTTTAAATTCAATAACTTTTTTGTAGTATTTATAAACAAGTAATGTCTTTAGTAAAAGTCAAGAGAATAACACAAGAGAAAATTACTGAAAATTAAATATACAATCAAGCATTTAACAAAATTATCTTCG
Source organism: Acanthosepion lycidas (assembly GCA_963932145.1). Lineage (NCBI taxonomy): Eukaryota > Metazoa > Mollusca > Cephalopoda > Sepiida > Sepiidae > Acanthosepion > Acanthosepion lycidas. The sequence goes on along the minus strand of OZ010571.1, from coordinate 57,066,194 downwards.
AAAGTGATGTACCTGTTACTTTTTTTAATATAAAAATTGAAATAGTGAATAACATTTCAATACAATTATTTAGTAGGAAAAATAAAATTTTTGTTTGAAGTACAGTTAAATAATTCATTATTTTAATTTGATATTTTTATTGATTTTTTTAACGAAATGTTTAACCAGAAAGTGTGTGTGTGTGTGTGTGTGTGTGTGTGTGTGTGTGAGAGAGAGAGAGAGAGAGAGAGAGTATATAAAAAGTTCTTAACATAGTCAACGACAGGTTGCGGTTCAAAACATGACCTCTCTGTTAGAGTCACTGTGAAAAGTGAAAGAAAGCAGCTTTTTGAGCGCTACTCTTTCTTATATAATGGGCGCGCTGATGTAATTGTTGACAAATGGCTCCAGTGACTTTTAGTTAGTACGAATAAAATTTTGTTTCTTTTAAAAATTCAAATGAGTCGGGCAGATCTTTATAAAAATTTGTATAATAAAAAAGAAATGTAATAAAAAGAAAATATTTAATGAGTAAATAAAAAATAAACATTAGTAGTTACTAACACTTATTCTTTTAAGAAAAGAAAACCTGTAATAATAAAGCCAGACGGTAAGAAAAATGGCTTAAATAAAATTTGATGTGTAAAACTTTGTATATGTGAGGCTCCAAATGATGTAAAAATACCGCTAAAATGAAACCTGACGGTTTATGTATAAAATTTGTTTTTCAAATTTGTAAAAAAGTTGCTCAAGTCTCAGCCTAAATAAAGTTTACAAAGAGGCGTGGTTAAAGAAATACATTTGTGATTTTTTAACCAATGGGGAAAGTGAATTAAAAACCCAAAGTATCAAATTTCTGATTCACATTGGGAGCCGATTTGTGTCTATTAAAAAAGTCTGGCTTGTCAAGAAAGGTGGAGAGAGTTGGCTATCACAGGCAAAGGACGGCATCTGTTAAGAGGCAGAAAGTAGATAGGATTAGGCTTTCGCAGGCCAAAGTCGTTGGCGGCTAGGAGAGCAAAAAGCTGAATGATTTCGGCATTCATGAGGACAACACCGACGACTACTACGAAGATAAAAAAGAAGAACAACAAAAAACCCCCTAAAAACTGACCGCATCGCCGACAACAAAAAGAAAATAACAAAAGAAAAAGAAATGAAAACAGAAAGAAGTTTCTGCAAATTTAGAGAGATATACGATTATCTTTATGTAGTAGTTTGTGAAAGTTTGTCACGAAATTAGAGGTTTAACCTTTTATGAATATACGAGATTTATCTCATCTCAATTTCTAAAACAGAACTATTGTCTAAACAAAACAGGACCCAGTGCTACCTGTGAATCTTCAATCTTCACAACTCCTTTCAACAGTCGTATGAAACGAAATAAATGAACATTTTGTTGGTACTAATTTTTATTTTTATGAGCGTAACAATATTATAATTAGAACTTGCTATCTTGCCCAAGTGTTTGGCGTACAAAGGGACATTTTTTGCAAGTTTCTTTTGTAAATTTTGTATTTTTATTGTTTTTTTTATGTCTTAATGTACATTTCTTTCACATTGAGTAAAAGTCTTGTGTTTTCTCGTTTACGTCTTTCATAATACTCGGGATAAGAGATTGGATACTCTCCACCCAAATCCTTTTAACTTGAAACTTGCTAAAAGCTTCTTAAGCTTCGTGAGGTTAACTCCATTTACTTTCCTGAAACCACTACTAGGGGACGCTCTTCGGACAATAAATACTCTGCGATATTTTTTCTCATTCTCTTCTTACTTTTTCTGCGTCAACGTGTAAATCCCTTGTGGAAAACGCGTTTCCCATTGGGAAACGGAAGACCACACCAACACACACACATGTACGCACTTTCACTCACTTCACATCCTGTGAACTTTAAATATTTTCACATTCCTTTTTTACACACGTAATTGTCTTTGTCACTTGTATACCTTTCTTGTTAATACATTATTTTTTGTTTCTACATATATTAGTTCTTGTTGTTTCTTTGTATTTTATCATGGCAGACACACATGCAAATCCCCCATTTTTGTTGTGGGTGTTCTAGGTGACATGTGTTTTTCCCAACTAAAACACTCGACGTACATAACCCCCGCAACAGTTTTTATTGTAAGTGAATTTGAAAACATTGGCTCTGATAGTTAAGACGCTATCAACAAAAATGCAGCAAAACCGTGACAAAATTTACTGGCCAGAAAACGTAAGCTTTATACTTTGTTGAAACTTCAAAAATTGGTTAAGAAAAGTCACATGGTAAGCTTACTATTATGCTCGCGTGAGACGACACCAAGTCTGCGTTTACATCTCTATTTTTTAGACTTAATGAAATTGTAGTTGTAGAGCTAATTTGAATAATGTATTTTTATTTATTTATTTTTGAGTATTGGTTTTTCTTAGTTCTTCTTTTTCGTCCTCGTAGTAGTCGTCGGTGTTGTCCTCATGAATGCCGAAATCCGTCACGTGAAAAGAAACAAAAACAAAAAAAAACCCAAAAAACTTCTGAATTCGCGCTTAAGATGGTGGAGCTTGCCTATTTGCATTAAAGATGATTCGCTGATGGTTTTTTCAGTAGTAATAATAATAACCCATCGTTTAATATTTCATCAACGCCTTAAACATGCGGAGAGTCTTTTTCGAACTTTGATAGAATTATTCACTGTCTATATCTTTTCTCTTTTTAATAAGTAATTTATAAGAATAATAAAAAAAAAAAACTTTCAACTTTATACATTGTGCAAAGACCTTGTAGTTTACAGGCATATACCCACACAAGAAACAACGCTTGCGCCCTCGATTTTGAAAATTACAAATCAGTTCAATTGAATTCTTTTCCCTGAGGATGTAGTACAGCACTATACCACATGAAAAAAAGGAAAACAATAGACCTATCAAATTGCTCTATTTTGGTGTTGAAAAATTAAAACCATAAGCCTCTTAAAAAAGCATAAACAGGGATCGGTAACGAAAAATACAGTAGGCGCACAACAGGATTTTGTTTTCGGCTACTGGCCACTTCAAAGGAACTGTCTCAAATTGTCTATCCCGTTTCCACCAACCAAAGCTAGGAGTAGAATTTCAACGGACTTCTCTATCACATTGTTTATGTAAATCTGCCATCTTTTTTTACGCACATATATATAGGTTTTTATTTGAATTCATGCATCTGAAAGAAACATTTATTTCAAACAAAACTTTTCTTTAGAAACCAGATTTAAATTCTACCAACTTAATTTCCCTTTTGTATCTCAGGTTGTTTTCTTACCTTGAATCATATAAAATTATCGTTATTATTACTATTCTGTTTATCCATATATGTGTGTAATTAATTTGTTTTGAAATTGTAAAAATATTTGTCACAATTTGTTAGGGGACTAATGGTTAATTTTAACAGGCCCCTAAATAAATTCTAACTTCAGGTTCCCTACAGTCTTGATTTCTATATTTCTTTCTTTCTTTGATATTACCTTCATATTTTGCAGAAATTCTTTATAATACTAACGGCTAACGTCAAACCCCTTTCGCTTAAAAGCCTATGCTGGGTTAACTTTTTCTTTCCTTTCCCTAATTAACACAGACCGCACTTGGGCGGTCATGTGAACCTTAATGGTTACTCTGTCTGGACAGCGGACAGTTTTGGGGGAAAAAATGTCGCGAAGGGAAGATACTCCCCAGAAAACAATACCCGCTTGTAACATGATGTGCTGAATTTGAAGGACAGACGTTTGCAATATTTGGTATTTTTTCTTTTTTCAGGGTCAGATAGAAAGCATGTAACATATTTCTACACGTTTTTTGTATTTTTTTTAGCTGGTTCGCTTTAAGAAAATGAAACGTTCATTTATGTTCTTCTCCCTAGCCGTGTTTTATTTTATTATTTATAAGGTTTGAATAAATAGATGTACCTACGACAGGTTGTGTTCAGGCCTCCCACATATATATGGTAAACCCAATACCCAGTTCTAGACAATGATGTCGTAACAAGTACAAGTACCCGCTGAATTTGTACTTAGTATTCATCTACCCCCTTTAATAGGCACCCCACAAAAAAAAGCAAACTTTGTTTTTACAATTGCAAGTAGTCTTCGCGATTACGCAAATAAATTCACAGAAGCTAAAATTTGCAGACGTTGTAGAAATTCTCCCATCTGATATAGGTTTGCGGTCATAGATCATTTACAGAACGCACTCGAAGAGAGTATCATTTAATACTTTAAAGTCAAAAACTGTCATAATGAAACACATAGGGACGTTCAAAGAATCACTTTTGTGGAAATTATCAATAAACATAGAACTGCGAAACAGGACACCATCATACGTATATAAAAAGTCATCCGGGGCAGAATCACATGGTAGGAATATTTTTTTACCAATATTATGTTTAGACAAATTACCAACAAATATTAACTCTTAACTAATTAAACTGTTTTAGAAAAACTAGCAGATATTGCTAACGAAAACCTTTGCTAAAATACTTATAATGGCAAATGTTCGAATGAGCTAGATTCTTTATTTTCTACCAGCTCATACCTTCACAGCACTGATCTTGCATGTAATATTTACAGCGTTATATTATCATCATTCTCTTTGTATTCTTTTAGTAAAAAGGAAGTTCCACTCAGACAGCTTCTTTCTCAGAACTGTCACTCTGTGGAACACACTCTCTAGAAGATGATTTCTTAATCACTACAATCTTAACCTCTTCAAGTCTAGGGTCAACACATCCTCATAATATGCAGCTCTTCCTCTACTACGCCCTTACAACCATGTAATTCAGTAACCCTCTACCTTAAGTGGCTCTTGGGCCTTGTATTTGATGAACAATAGTAAAAAAAAATTAATCTGGCTACCAAAGAATTTGCACAGGACCATTAAGAAATAAAACAGTAATATAGCTGATGACGTTAGTTGGTTGGTCAAAGATGTATAAAACAAAATGAACGTAAATTACTATAACATTAAACCTTGCAATTTATTCACATTATTTATACTAGAAGTTTTGGAATGTTAAGAAGGTGTGTATTGATTTGTCTGTATGTTTTTGTTGGATAAAACTTCTTATTTGAAATGTATGGTTTATATGCAATAAAGTTTGTAATATGAAGAAATATGTTTCAGACTTCGCGAAAAGGGAGAATCTGTCGAACACATTGATAAAAATTCATGCTATTGTTGTTACCGTTAGTAGGTCGTTGATGTTTCATCGCAAGCTTGCCTCAAAGGGGTAAAGTAAATATTATAACGATGGTATGGCTGCAAAGGAAAAACAAGCAAGGATTAAAATTTAAACAGCATATATTGATCAATTTTCAGAAAATATACATAATTGTATGAAAAGGTGACAACATTGTTGATAAGTAGTTCTTTAACTGCCATTGGTAAGGGAAGCCATTAGGTGTAGGTGTGTTGTTGGTCAGGTCGGGAGTTGACGGATTTATTGAGTTGGTTGGGCGAGGTTCAGATGGTTATGACGAGAGAGGACTGGAGCAGATTAGTGAAGCCGCCTGGCCTCACGAGTGGGATGTTATTGGCATGGTTGACCCGTCTATCATCAGTATTGAAATTGACGCCTGTGAGGTGTGTGAATTGGCTGGCAGTTGCGTGATGAGGTCGAGGTTTTGAGCCGAACTGCCTTTTGTCAGCGAGGCGTGTCGTTTTTATATCTGTGATTTAACAGATGCTGGTTCCCAGGCTCATCTTTTTTTGCGGCAACACTCGTGATTGCGTTTTTAGATTTTTACTGGGATTTTTTTTGTTAACTGACTGTGATGCTCGGATCCCCTGTGCAGAAGACGGATTTTTATTTTGGGTTTTGCTTTCTTAGCGTTCACATCCGACTGACGTCTTTGGGAATCAGAAAAATATCTTGGTATAACATAAGTATTCATGTAATGTACACAAACTGGCATTCATGAATCAACTGACTTTATGTAAACTCGAGCTAGACAACCCGTTGAAAAATAAATCAGAATCACAAATTAAGTTTCTTTCTTTAAACAATTATTTAAAACCAACTGTGATTGCCTAACATATCTTTTTATATGTAATGATCGGCTCTCTACTACGTCCGTGTCAATTTCTATTTTTACTGACATTCTCTTCAGCCTACAGAATTGGTATAAATTTACTCATCCAAATCAACTGTTGCGGCCGTTTAACAACATTGAACACATTGTATATCATAACAACTATAAACATCAGTTCAGCATTCGACAAGAAAATTGCAATCATTTAGCTGCAACAACAACTACGCGTCTAATTTTAACACAGAAATATTTTCAGCAGGCAACACAGCACAGACTAGGAACACATAATCATCATCATTGTCATCAGTAATAACAATTCATAAAATGTTGGTATCTTAGTTCTTACTGAAAATAAACGCAAAAGTGTACAAGACTGCGCATTACCATTTAAAATTCAGAAAACAACTTTTACAGCAAGTAACGACGGCCATTTTGTTGGAAACAGTCCCAATGTTATTTTTTTTCATAGACTAAGATAGTATGTACACATCTTCATTGCACACAGGAGCAGAATTAACTCCTTTAACATATATCGCCGGACATCACATGGAAACCTAAAGGAATATTATGAATTTTTAAACAAAAGTGTTACTTGGGGTTACATGTGCTTTTATATGGGAATATACCACAACAAAAGCTAGGATGCCTGTTTTAGGTGATATATTAAAATTTCATTTTTATAACTTAGGCTTCAGTGTAGTAAATAAATGTTTAATCGTCTAGGTTGTTGTTTTTTTTAAACAGCTATTTTGAGAAAGGTATATTTTAAATGCCAGGCGGGTGGTAAAAATAAATTGTTACAGTTGTGAAATTCTATTCTAGAATTGGCGGTTAAAGAACCGCCCAAATTATTTGTAAATTGTTTAATTTATGGAGAAATAAGTTTTCATATTTACTGACCAATGAGAGCCAGGCTCTCAAGCTGTTGTGAAAAACTGTGAATGGCTTCAGAAAGCAATTAAGCGTTGAGGAGGAAGCATTAGCGTCAATGTTTCAAGGGCGGAGGATTAGTCCAGCCAAAGGGGTCATAAATCAACACGGGAAAAGAAACAAGAGCCGAAAACTATAGTCAGATTCGACCCCTAAGAAGTCTTCTTAAGAAGAATTTAAACGAAATGATCATTCAAATTTTAACTTTCCAGTAAAGGACCACATAAAACCCTCGAGGCAACAAAATGCGAATCTCCTTCATGCCAAGACGTCCCTATTCAGTTGAAGAAATTAGGTAGGGCGCGCTTTGTATTTTCTGCCTTGTGAAATGTTTTACTTTCTCAAAGTTTTTTCTTTTTTTCACTTTTAAAAGGTGTAATCTTTTTTTGTTATTGAATTCTTGTGTTTTCCTAAACTAAACTGTAACCGCTTTTTCGATGGTAATCCCTTTTTTGTAACGTTAGACATTTGTTGTCCTGCCTTAATAGACGCGCAAAAGGAAATTTTTTTATTATACATTTTTTTTCCTTTACTTGTGTATTAAATGATTTTCCTTTGAAATTTCACGCAGCGTGTTTGAGTCTTATTTTGTTAGTTGCGCCTATTTTGACCTCAAGGAGAAGAGAAGCGCGTCTTTTCCCTTTCTATTCCTACCAACTAGGTTTTGTGTTTGGCGCAACAACATAAATTTGGTGGGGAGTTAAAATTTTTATATTTCACACGAAAATGACGAATGTGGTCTTGGTGTAATTTTAAAAATTTTTTATAGATATTCTGATATCCTGATGAAATACGATCTCAGTGACAATATAAAAATCGAATTCTAATCGACAACAAGACAAATGCCACCACCATGACAAGCAATAAAACCAATTACGCAACAACATGATTTCCTGCTGTTATCCAATCAAAAAAACTGACTAACATTTTGTGGGCATAATTATAAGCATTTTACGACAGAGTATTAAACGTAACACTAGACATTATATAAAAACTACAAGTCAATCAAATATAATTAAGGCGTACAGCCAAATAACAATTACCGAAAAAAAAAAAAAAAAAAATTTGCAGTAACAACGTCATTCGGTTTTTTGAATTATCCAAAATGCCCTTTTTTTAAAAAAATATTTTCGGCTTATCAACCTTTTGCAGAAAAGCCAGAAAATATCTTTAGACTGTAAGAATTTTTTTTTTTAGAGATAATAATGGCTTACTGATATAAATCCTATTAATTAACACATAGCTGGAGGGAGCAGAGGTGGATTCATACCTTTTTTGTGCGTAAGTAAATATAACAAACGCGACTGGAATTGGAACTCGGCACTCCGTTTTCCAGTTCCGAGCCGCGGACAACGACCGAAAGTCATACGCTTTAAATAAGGAACATAAACGATATCACCTGGCCTGGTCGTATCTCTCCGAGAAACATTACAATCAAAATCTTTATATTCGTGCTGTCACACGCTGCTTGCTTTTTTCATATGTACTATAATTTCTCTGTAAGGGAAAAATTCTGATGAATATAAATATATTTGGGTATAACATATTGTATATTGTATTACTATATTCTAGTGCAATATATGAAATGTTTTCTAACACAATTCCTTTTTGGTATGAATTTATTTGAAATATTCTGTTCCTTCCTCCTTTTGTGCTAAGGTGTTAGTATATCATGGGTAATATAATGCCTAATGTTGGCCCTGGAGAGTGGTGAAAAAGCAAATATTTCTTCTCCCTTTCTAAGCCACCCATTTGTTGTAAGCTGAAGGTGAGGCCTTACAACACGTGCCTTCACTATAACTGAGCCTAAAATAATCAGGGAGTATGTCGGTTTGACTTTTATGTATATATTTTTTATCATTGCATCCCAAGCAAAGCAAATAAGCCACTAAGATGTAAGGGTTACTGGGTGCTAGAAAATACGAGTAAACAATATTAAGGAGAGAGAACAATAAAATAATAAGAATTAAGACAACGGAAGATAACGATTAACATTGCATTTAAAATTTTGATGATCAACGTTGACTGTGAAGCAAGAAGCCAGAAGAGAGTTCCACTAGAGAGAAGTGTGAGAAAAAAACTGTTAACATAGAAATTACGCTTACGTCTAGCCATTTTAACTGTAGAAAGATGAGACCTTGCCGCCAATCTAGTACTGTGCTTAAATTTATAAAGTCTCAGTACTATAGAGAAAAGCAATATTTATTTTGAAAAATAGAAAGATGTGGCACAAGGCCAAAAGGGGCGATGGGGGGGAAGGCTGGTCTTCAATCTGTCTTATCTTAAACTTAGCTAACCACGATTAATGAACCAAACATACCATAGTATTCTTTACAACAAAACAACACATTTTTATTCACCATTCTTTCTACAGCCACCATAATACCTCAAAATCTTTATGAAGTCGTAACTAGTTCCCATATGTACAATTTGTCTTTGGGGGGGGGTATAAAAGTAACAACTTTTAAAAACGCAACCCGATAGAAGAAAGTTCATCAGCACAATTGCCATGAAAGTATTTATAGAAAAGGCACAGGGAAGCTACATTACGGTGGTGGGAAAGTGACTGATGGTGAGATGCCAGTCTAAAACCAGTAACATTTCAGATTCTTCTTTGGATTTTATTAAGAATCTCTAAATATACAGTAGGAGAATCAAACCATTTGTGACAGCAATATTCAAAGCAAGGACGAATAGTAGACTTATAAATATGTAAGATAAATTATGGCGATAAAAATGGAGAATGTACAGGCGTTTGTGTAGATATTTCCAGCTCTTATTGATTTTTGTCAAAAAGCAAAAGAAGCTAAGATTTCTCTAAAATTTCTTTATCTGGTATTTTTTCACTTTGGTAGCTATCTAATTGTACGTTAACGATAAAAGATCTCACTATATATTCTGTGTAATGTATAAATCTTATTGCTTGAAACATTATAGTTACAAGAATCAATCGTTGGAATGATAAGGAGTGTTCTCTTTCAAAGTTAGTTTTACTAACATTCTGATTGCTATTTATATAACAATATTTTGACCAATGTATTCTCTGGTAGTGTCAGAACCAGAGGAGGTGCAGGGGAGCAATCATTTTCCCTGACCACATTCTGCAGGAGAGGCATCTTTTCAACAATCAATTTTAAATTTAAAAACTCATTAGTTCCCTTGTATGGTAAAGGTCGAACTCAAATATATTTTTTAAACAGCAATATGATAAATTCACTTGTTGAGAAACTGACTATCATTAGTATATTTAAATATATGTTTGCCACTGGTATTTATTATAGTCTGCTTACATTGTATCATATATTTCTTACCTGACCAATGTAGCGTTATAAAATATAATTATTTTATTTTGGCTCAGCTACAATTTAGGCACATGTCAAAGGGTAAGAAACGCGTTGTGTAACTGTCTGGCTATAGGTGCGAAATTTATGTCGTCTCTCCAATTAGAAACAATTCTTCAGACCAACATCATGTATACTCCATAGTATATTTCTCTCGCCATTCCTAGCCTAATTGACATAACAGACGACCAAGTCAGCTTCTAGTAAGACCATAATTCATTTTGATTTTTCATATCTGCTAATAGGTATTTGGTTAATCGATTGGACAAACTATGGTCACATTACGGTCCTGTAAATATGTAGATAAAACGTTTACTCTCAAACAAATATACATGTTTTTGTTTTTACCTTTGAATAGATTGTTATCATATTGGGGGTCTGGTAATGCGATATTGGATCCCAATATAGAACTACCATACGTTTATTTCCGCCAGCCTTTCCAATAACAATAAGAATTATCCCTTAGCCGACTTAAGCACATAGAGCTATGACTTCGTTCGAAAATGGGTTCAGATAGATTGTCTAGTTTAGCTACGATCTCCATTGAAAGACAGGTGGCTACTGACATTGATTATTATAAAGCAAAAAATAATTTTGCAAGAATGTATCCTAGACGAAAGAAGCTATTGTAGTTGCTTCGTAAATTTTCATATTATTTCATTTTGCCCGCATCTTACGTGTAAATTGTAAAATAATAAAATAACATACATTTTTTTAAATATTTTTTAATATGTTTTGTATTTACAAATGGTATTGATTTATGAGTCTAGTGTAAAATTTGTTTACTGTGGAGAAAGGACAATAAAAAGAACAGGATTCAAAGCGACACATGACGACGATTGACGTTGCATTACATATTTTGACAGGAAAGCAAAAAGCTGGAAGAGAGTTCCACAAGGGGGAAATGCAGGGGACGATTCTATTATTATTAGAATAGTATTTCCTTTTCACTGTGTTTTGATTTTAAATAAGAAATAAAAAAAAATAGAATGAATTTAAAATCATTTCGTATCTATCCCGGCATTTTTAATCTGCTCTCTTCTTCTCACATTAGAACCCGGATGTCACTGTTCTTTAACCATTTTTTAGTCTTCAAGAAATTTGTAATCAGTTCTCATTCCTTGTTATAAACAGTAACTCAGGCATTGGAGTCACAGCAATTTTTTTAGCTACACTTTTTTTTTTTTTTTTTTTAAAAAAAAAACATTTTTTTTCTTTGTGAAATTTAGGAAAATTTAATATCTGCATGTCTCGCTTATTTCCGTGGCTCCAAATAGACATTACGTAAGTTACCGTGGAACCAATGACAATCGCTTACGTTAGCGTATAAAGGGGCTGCAGCAACACCTTTCTTCCTCTTTTTTTTTATCTCTCTGGACATTGCTCATGTGGTTCGGCCTTTTTTTCACCGGTTTGTTTCCTGTAGAAAAACGTCGTGTTAACGTATCCCAAAATGTAGCCTTCACAACCAGGACACATTTCATCGCCTTGAAAAACGACTCATACAATTATGCATTTCAGGTACGGACATTTTATACATCAACCACACTTACACATTTCTTTCTTTTTGTTATAAATTGTTTTATGTGTAGCTCGCACTTAAATGGTTCGGTTTTACTGTTTGTAACCCATTCTCGCATGATTTACCTTTCTCGCTCTTTCACTTCAGATCTGCTTTTTACGACCACTACTATTAATGGGAGCTAATAGCATCACTTGTTACTTTCAGACAGCATAACATGTGTCTTTGTTTGAATGTAGTTTAGAGCCTTACGCTTCAAAACTTTAGCTGAGAAAAGAATAATACCCGTAACACTCGTAGCACTTAGACCCCCCCCCTACTTATCAAGCGACCTGTCCTTTTGCTGTCACAAGAGTCTAGAAAGGAATAAGATTAGTATTTGTTAACCATAAAGTCCAAAGATTGAGGTTAATTGATTTGATATCAACAGAACAATGGGTTTTTTATTCACTAGATTATTTTTGGATGATAACAATGACTCAATTTCAGAGACGAAAAAGTTTCCTTAGTTTAGTAATGAAGCAGAATAGGTTTTCCCGATATATTGGGAAGGGCAGTTTTTGCGACAAGCGCATATCTAGACAAAAATCGGATAAAATAAAATTCAAATATCAATTGCGTCTTCTTTTAAATAATCAAAAGCTAATTGTAGTCATATTATATCTCTTTCTCGTTCACTCTGCATCATAAACTGTCGGCCGGAAGTGAACGCTACGAAAGCAAAATTAAAAATAAAAAGTCGCTCTCTGTGCAGGGGACAGCGAGTTTCGTATCCGGTTCACAGAAATATAAATAAACAAAATGAAATAAAGTCAAAGTTGGAGCCATTTACGAACATTGTCGCTAAAGCAAAAACATGACAAAAATGCAGAGTTTTGTATTCACCCTGACTGCTTAAAAGAACTCGTTCGGCAACCCTCAAAGCAGTTCACAGCGGCCTCTCGGTCAATTGACCTGGCGTAAACTTCAAAGCGCGGCCACTACACAACCAATTCTTCCCTCTTCCCGATTAGATTCCTTCGCCCACAAGCATCGCCTCTCTCGCCTACAAGACACATTCGATCTTGATCCAGTGTATGCATTAATAATAATACACTACAGATAATTTTATTTTAAAATATCTTGTCTTTCCTTTTTCTCACTTCGCCAGCAATGCATTGTTGCTTTTCGTTTGCTTCTCTTGCAACCATACGCAGTATATAACATTATTATAGTTGGTTGACTCTTCCAGCGGTGGCATGTTAAGGGTTAAAAGGTTAAGTGGAGTATTAGAAAGAATATTTGGATCTAGAGACAACCACCTATAATTGTTCTTGTGTTGAACAACTACTGATACACAAGGCACGACTTCTTCAAATAGAGGATCGAAAAATGTTGTTTAAAAGTGGGTTATATGTTGTTAATTTGATATTTTCAAACATGCTGTCATTAATTCAAATCACAAATACAAAATAAGTTAATATAAAACCCTTCATGCAGAAAACATTTTCTTTTATACTCCACGACAGAGAAAAAAAACTTATTTTCTTTTAGAGTTCACCGAAAAGAAAATGAAATCTTCAATAGTTCATTCTAAAGTGAATAAAATGCTCTTATTTCAAGAGTTCGTTGTAACGAAAGACATAGTCCAATCTTGATACCGGTGAATGTGGAGCTGGTAAAACTTGGGTGCAGATGGTATCAAAAGTTGAAGAGAACACGGAAGTGACTTATTCGATAGTTAAAATGTTTTCTCTCCCCAAGACACAGTATGCTGCTTCTTTTATGGGTCTCAACTGGCTCTGAGAGGCGATTTTTTTATTTTGGTCCCAAAACCTTATTATTGGTTGAAATATTTTAACTTTAGTTAAAAATTTCTATTTAGAAGTTATGCGTGATTCGTCTGCGCAGAAAAACAAAATAAACCAATTGTAGCGATATCAGTTGTAAGCCATATCTTGTTAAACGAAACATCTGAAAGAGGTTACAGAAATTGTTTCGACAGTTTTTGTCTTGTTAAAGAAGTTCAGCTGAGTTGAGCGGACTTGAATAGCTTTTTTTTTTTTTTTTTTTTTTTTTTAGACGAAAGTTAACAGCACAAAGAAGGCTGGTCATTTATAAGACTGTAGTGCCTACCAGCCTAAAAGACATGCCAAAACGAAGGCGCATGACGATTAGACGATTCGCTTCCTCGCTCCGCCTCGCCTTTCTTCGCTCATCTACAGCCGGTTCTTAGGAAAGGTTACAACAGAATTAAATTTGTCGATTGCTACAATCTCATCTCATGGTTTTATTTTGTGGGCAACGATCTGACCAAAGAGTTATTTTCCTTGTATTAAGCCACAAGCATCCGACTGGAATAAGTTGCACCCTGAAAACGAATCTGGTGTCTGGTCTGAGCTGCAACGCAACACAATTTTGTTCATTTGTATTTCAGCCACGGAAGGGTCATCTTTCGCTTTCGTATCCTGTTTACTACATTATCTATCTAATTAACAAGGAACATCTAGAAATCATTCTTTTGAATCTAGTTCTTGTCGGGGAGATATACAGCAGCAGCTTAATGAATACATTGAAATCCGCAAGAGAGTAATCTATATCTATAATTCTCAAAATGTTTGTATGTGTGTGATCGTATTTTGTTTATGCGTTTCCACATTTTTTATCCGATTTCGATGAAATTTATTTTGTTTGATAGATAATTCTTCAGTACCGGTTTTGAGTCCAAATTGTCTGGAAAAAATTACAACCTTGAAGGTGAAAAATCAAAACTGATTGTTTATACTTTGCGCAAAAATCAAAGGCAAAATTTAATGTCTGTAAAAATCGTACAATCAATTATAGAATTGAAATCTAACGCTAAAGATTATTAGAATTATAAAAATTATCGTATATTATGACGGTCGATAAAAGAGGTTCTTTCCTTGCAAGATTGAGAACGCAAAAACGGCCATTTTCAGACCACTGCATTCAAATTGTTACCCACTCCCATTTGCGAATGTGCCTCAGTTGTTACTAATATTGATTTTCGGGTGGGCTGACTTTAAACTTAAATTGCTCCAACTGAACGGCAAAAATTCCCAGTAATGAAAGACCCGTTCGAAGACTGGTTATACTGCTAGTCCTATATGGCAATGGATGCAGGACAATCCCCACACAGATGAAGCGGAGACTTGAGGCAACAGATGTGGCTCTACAGAGAGATGCTGAAAATAACGCTGATGGTTCATGTAACCAACAATGACGTTTTAAGGAAAATGTAAACAAAAAGTTTATGCTTAGAATCGGAAAGAAACAGTTGAAACTTATAGTACATGTCATATGTTAAATAATCTGATAAGGACTTGAAATAAAATTCAAGTTTCTCTCAACTAGCTGTTGAGTAAGATTGAGACAGACCTTTTTATTTAAAAAGGGTCTGTCGCAATCTTTCGATAGTACTGTTTTTAGGCCAAATGACGCCTTCTGGATTTGATCCTGTTACTATTTATAAGAAATGTGAACTCTTCTTTCATGTGCTGTGTCCCTTCATGACACAGGCGATCATGGCCCTCCACCTTCTCCTGTCCCTTGTAGCTCTTAATGTTTTGTCTTTTTGTTATTTTTCCCAGACCCTGTTCTGCCATCCACTAGTTCAAGCTCGTTAATTATGTCACACGTTGCTTTCCCTTATCCCTCTTTCCTTCTATGTCCTGTGAGTATCAGATTTCCCAAGCCCTCCTTCCTCATTACGTGTCCCAGAAATTTCAACTGCCTCTTCCTGATGTTAATTATACTGCTAGTAATGAATATGCAAACAATTATGTACAATTAACAGCAACATATTTTATTGCCTGAACAAACTAAATGAAAAACAAAAGGAGCGTATGAAAGTATGAATATAGAGAATACTTTTTCGTACGTACGTACGTGTATGTGAAGTCTTGATGAAAAGTTACATTTGAAAAGAATTCATTATTAGTGTGGTAGAATCATTAGATATGTCTGTGTGTAGTCAAGTAAGCTTAGGGCATATGAGTGCTATGTGCTATCGTGTGTTGTTCAATTCAGCATGAGATTTGTTGGAAACAAATAGTTCCACATCTCAACTTATATATATGAAGGTTCATGGAAAAAGCCCTCAAATTTTCGAATAAATTTTAGTCGATAGACACCACCAGCTGAATTGCTTCCCAGTGTATCAGCCAGTAAGTTACTTGTATTTAACAGAGTAAAATGAACTGCAGATTAACTAAGTAATCAATTTGATCGTAGAAACTTTAAACTACAGGGTGTTCCATAATGGTGGGACACATTTTAAATACAAGCATCTTGGATTATAAAAATCACATGGAGTATCAAATATATTTACTACATGACTGATATACAAGAGTTCATCATATCTAAAAATTGGGATGTTACATCCCTGAGATGGTCATCACCACGAATAGAACATGCGCCATATCGATCTCTCATTTCAAACCCAATGCGGCTTAGCATATCAACTGGGTCCACCGTCAGCAAAATAGATATCACACATAGGAAATAGCAAAATCTTAGATAAAATAAACCCAGTTTTGATTGTCTGACGCTTCAAATGAACTAGACCATTAGAGTAATTTGGCAAGTTCTTGGCGGTCGAGTTAAAAAAAAAAGACAAAAAACAACCGAGTTTCACAATTTTTCCTGTGTTATTCTTGCTGTAGGCCGCCTTATGGAGGAGAGCAACATTGTTGTATTGACAAATGCAGGGCGCTTTTCGACCAAAATTTTATGAACATGTTGCTGTTGTTGCAGGAGGTATAAATGTGCATGCATGTAGTATTTCATTAAACTTTAAATAATTAATAATCCGACAATCCAACCACGCGCACATTACTTTTTTTTTCCATGGAGCTCAGCTTTTGGGATTAGTTGTGAAGATTTATCTTTGTCAATCCACTGCCCTTATTTTAACAAATTAATTCACCCCAAGCAAAACGATAATGCCACTAAGACGCAAAAGGCTACTGAGAGTAAAAGAAAATGAAAAGACTTTAGAAGGAACTGGAAACCCAATTCTAAACATAGAACAAGGATAAACATCCATTCCTGTTCAAAAAGCCAATAATGAGTGTGAACTGGACAATAGGCAAAAAGTAATCAGTAAATAAAATTTTAGAGTTCAGATAGACATTACAAGGAACTGGAAACCCAATCCTAAACATGAAACAAAGGCTAAATCTCTACTCCTGTTCAAATGACTGACGAGGAGTGTGAACCGGACCATAGGTGAACCCATCTACTCCTTTTGCGTTGAGCATTGTCGTATGTAACCCATTTTTCATCAACTGTTATGATAGATTTCAGGAACGCTTACTTAGAATGATATATTTATCATTACAATTGTTTTCCTCCCAAAATAGAAATTACTTATGACTCAGCCTAATCGTTCTAAGAATTTATTTGCAACTTAAATACTATTCTATAATACTTTTTCGCGAAAGAAGTGAGCAAATTGCTGTTTCACTCGCATCACACGATTCTTCAATCTTTTTACTCTACATATATCAATGCATGACATTTTTTGTTTTACATTTACCCTCAGTATCTTTAGATGAATCTATAATACGCCCGGCTATGATATTATCAGATAACGACATTTTATTAATTTAATTTTCATATTCTGTTCCAAAAATTCTTCATGCAATTACTTTGCAATGAAGTAGAAATGAAATATTCCGCAATTGCGTTTGATTTCGTCTCTTTCGTTGTAAGTTAAGAGATTACATAAAGTAATGAAGTTTATGAACATGCGTTCTTGTACTTTATTTGAAAACGAACATTCTAATGAATTTAGTAATTGTTTATTTTTAAACGTGCATTTAAAATACTCATTAAATTTGTCATTAAGATTATTGCGTCTTGTAAAAAAGCATTTTTAAAGCTTAGAAGGGTCCATGCTTTTACTTGACAATTTCTCATCATATAAAACGCATTTTAGACTCTGTTCATGTTCATTTCCACATCAAGTCACTCATTGATAAATAATTTTCACTATATAATTGACGTTTCTTTTTTCATGGTTTAGACCGAAAATGTTTGCCGTTGATTGGTATTTTTATAACTTGTACCAGTTGTTAGTGATAGAGTAAAATAAATGGAAAGAATACAAAAGCGGCAAATGGAGGTGTGTTAAGCAAGGATTTCCGTTTTCGTAGGAACGTGTGTGCGCAAAGTTCACATGAAAGTTAGCGAGAAACTTATATTTGGAATAGAATACTTTGTTGGTTTGGTAGACTTAATAGATATACCTGTGTGTAGTCAAGTAAATTTAGGAAATTTGTATGTCGTATTATAAAGTTTTACGTGAAAAAAAATGCCTGCTCTTTACCACTAAGAGCGAAGTCATTATCAACCAATGAGGTGTTCGGACGCGATTTTTTCATGTTTTGTTTCTGTGTCTGATTATGGCGACACAATGTCTAGCTCAGGGTAAAAAAAAAAAAAAAGAAAAAAAACATTCTGGAAAAAAAAAGGATTGAAAAGAAAACCCCTTTTGGATTATTTTCTACCAACCAAAAGAACGGAATTTGAAATCCGTGATAATTTGAAAAGATATCTTCGCGAGCCTGCCAAAGTAAATATAAGAAAGGTCGTCGACCTGTTACATTGCTATACATTTACGACTCAGATCGCAGTGAATAGTCAAGAGAAATTTTAGTAGGAAGATCTGGTTATCGCCAGTAGAGGACAAGAAAAGAACTTTAGACTTCGAGATACCATGTGGCTTATGATAATTCCGGACAACATGCGAAACTTTGTAAGAAATTCAGTTGTCCAGGTATTTTATATATAAAAATAATCTGTACGACTGAATCTCCTATAAATGGTGACCTCGACGATGAGAATCAACCTCCTGATGCCTTTAACATTGCCAGACAACTGCTTTCATATAAATACAAACAACTCGACGTTAGAACATTTCTGAAACTACAACACCGAAACAACAATGGCCACAGAATTTATAAAAAATTGAATTCCCTACTAAATCTAAGTTCTTGTGCTAAATCTAAGTTCTTGTGCCCAACAAAAAAAACCTAGTTAGTAGTAATAGCAAGTCATAATAGGCGCAAAATAGCAAATAAGACTCAACCACTGCATAACATTTTAAAGGAAAAACATTTAATACACAAGTACGAAAAATCTAAAAATACAAAGTTTGCACAAAAATTTTCTTTTGTCCACCAATTAAAGCAGGATAACAATTTCTGATAAAAAGGATTACCATCGAAAAATGGAAAAAAATAACGTTTTCAATTTAGAAAAAGACAAGGATTCAATGACAAAAAGAGAAAACAGTTCAAAAAGGCAGAAATACAAAGGTACAACTACCTTTCAGGAAAAAAACAAAACAAAAACAAAAAAACGAAAACACCTACACTTACTCGTCCCATGAGCGTGTCTGAGACATGTAATGTTAGAAAAGTCCCTTTTAAACTCACAGTTCGTGCTTGTGAATTTTTTAAAAATTCTTTTCATTCTTTGTTGTCCAACTTCAAAATTCTTTAGTCTTTCTGCAGCTGGCTAGTAACATTATATCTTCTTGATGCTCTCTTTCTTAATATCAAATGCTTTCTACTCTTTGATGTTGATTTGCCTTGTCCCCTTGCTGTTAAAATGTCTTCTCCCAGTCCACTGACCTCAGTTCTATTTATTCGATAAAATATGATCACAGGGTCCTCCATTCGGTTTCTTACGAGGGCTTGAGACCACGTGATTGGTCAGTATATACGAAAAAATAATTTTTCATAAACCTGAAATGGATCCTTCACAATTTGGTGGGTTTTAACCGCTGAGCCGAAAAAGATATACAAGTGAAATTTTTTTACACAAACCGTCTGATGCATTTATCTTAAAAGAACGTGTACTAAAAAAACCTAAACGATTAGACATTTATTCTAATTTTTATAGTAGTAATAATAAAAATAATTAAAAAAAATGTATAAATTAAACACCGATCTCACAGAAGCCACGTTAACTTGTTTAAAACGCTATAAATTTACAATATAGAACAGAAACTATAGAAAATTTTCAGTGTCAAGCAGATCATGTTTCAAATTATTTTTATACTTCTGCATTCATATACATATGTAAGTTTATTTAATAGGCATAACCATTATCTGTCTATATTTCTGAGATGAGGTATTATGTACACTATTTACATTATTCAAACTATTGTCCTCATCTTTGTTGCCATATTTATCACAACGTTTCGGCCGTTGTACACTCCGGCCTTCTTCAGAAACCTTTATTTCGCTCGCTGGGGTAGACTGTTCTAGTTCCACGTACCATGTCTAATGGATATCATTTCTCTCCTGTTAATTCCCCTCTCCAAGTCCTCTACCGCCTTAACCAGGTATTGAACTCACACTCTTCAGGTCCTGTCACTGGATCTAACTAACTGTGCCATGTGTCCTTGAGTACATCTGTGTGTGAATTTCTGGGTATTATAAACCTAATGTCTTCAGCAACCATTTTTTAAACAGTGCTCATATTGCAATTTTTTTTGCTGTTATCATTGCACGTTTTTACCAGAGCTCATATTGCAATTTTTTTGTTATCGCTTTTCTCGGGTACTCCTTATTACAGGTTCCCATATTGTATTCATTTCTATGTTTGATCGGCTAAGGAGATTTTTGTGGCCTAGCATATGTGCTAATTCTTTAAGTTTACGAATTTTTCAATTATGTTCTTTGTCTATGATTTCAACCTGATCCCACAGAGGCCAGTGATCTCCCTTTTCTCTCCATATGTGGCCAGCTACGCCTGATTCTTCCACTTGTTACAGCTTTCTGGTGTTCTTGAAGTCTTACCTTAGGGGGGCGGCCTGTCTCCTCTTTATATTTATTTCCGCAGCTGCATGGGATGGCGTACACACAGTCTTTAGTCATGTTCTCCTCTATGGGGGGGGGGGGTCTTACTCGGGAGATATATCTGTGAAGTGTCGTTCAGCTTTTTAAGATTGTCCTGATGTTATATGAACCGCAGATCCTTTGTATTTTCTCTGATAACACCTTCGCATAAGGCAGGCAGACTGTTTTCTGGGTGTTGTTGTCCTCCTCATGTACTCGCCTATCCCAGTTTATTGGGGCTTCTGCCATGTATCCAGGGTAGTTGTTACGTTGTAGGGTACTACTTATACTGACCAATTCTACCATGTTTTCTTTATTTTTATTTTATCACTTGAAATTCGGACGTTAGAATTTTTAATATAGAAAAAAACTGAACAATTGATTTTCCTACAAATTATAAACAATTTTAATCAAGTGAAACAAACTCGCCAAGTCTTCATCTATGATACACAAAAATTAACTCTTTGATAGCATAATTGCTGATAACATAATTTATAACGCTGTATCAGTTTCAGTCCATGAGGACTTTTATTCAACACTGCCCAGACTCTCCGCTACTACATTAACCTATCGACCCTAGACAGGTCTGGACATGAACAACACCTTATAAACTTTCGTTGCCTCTTGCTACTACAGACATTTTTCTTTATCAACTAATGTAAGTCTCCAATTTCTTATTGACATTTTACTCAATCTAGTTTTTATTAGACGGCCCAAAGAATATTTTGAGTAAACCTTTATTTATAAAAAATTATGTGAAAAGAAGTATGGTGTTCAACACCATACTTCTTTTCACATAAATTATTATAAATAAGCAAATTCTTTCTGTTTTAGTTTCACACTGAGTAAGTATCCATTTTATTGTGCGGCTAATAAGTTAACTAATTTTTATTTTTTTTTTATATATAAGAAAATTATTTATATAAATAAAGCCTATTTTCAACACAATTACATACATACCATATTAAAACACACCCAAACTTTATTTTCTACCCAATAACAGATAAAATTACAAACTATTTAAAAACCTTGTCTCAACTACAGCGTTTTTCTGTGAATGATTTTTACCGCTTTTTGAATGAAATCAAGTATGTTTTTTTTTTTGTTTTTTTTTTAAATATACCAATGATTTATTTTACAGAAATACTCATGTCTTTATTTTTCTTTTATTATTGTTTGGAATTAGGACATTGAGATTTTTAATATAACAAAACTTGGACGACTGAATTTTGTAAGGAATCCGGACAAAAATAAAATAAAAATAATATATATAAGGAAAAATAGAAAGCATTCAAATTAAAATAAAGCATCTGCACTTTCCTTTAAAAACCTTATCTCTTTCTTTCTCACTTTCCCTTTCTAAACTTCTCTCTCTATATACTTCTCTTTAAACTAACGAGAAGGCAACCCTTAAAATATAAAGAGGAAAATTAAAAGACTGAACCCGACCGAAAAACGCGGAAATTTGCAGGACCAGAACCTACTTATTTATGACTATGAAAAAGAAAAGAACGCCGGAAAATAAAATAATTTGGGCCAATCAAAAAATTAACACAAAGAGACTTGTAGTGGACCGTAGCGGTGTAGATATAATGAACACACGTGGATTAAAATTTCCTTCTAGCCGGTCCAACTACATGAGAATGTTGGACTTTAATTAAGTCCAAAGAAAACAAACAAGACCGATAATTACATACAAATATATGTATTAACAACAAGTACAAATTACAAACACATGGACAGTTACATTGAGTGCGTGTGGTGTGTGTGTATTGTGGTGAGTGTTCGTACGTACGTGTATTGTTCGTAGCGTGTTCCCAGAATTTGGGAAACGCTGTATCTGTGAGAGCTCACATATGCAAGGTGGTATAAGGCCCAAGGCCTGAGAAAAAAAAAAAAGGATCGAGACAAAGGGTCACCCAGTATTTATAGCCAGGGGAGAGAGACTCCTGGTGAAGGGTTAAGGAACTAAAGGAGGAGCTGACTCCGACAAACTTTTGATGTTATCCGCAACCAATGTTCGCACCAGAGTCTGGGAGCCTGGTCAAAAGATATGGGTGAGATGAGGAGAGTGACGACAAGAAACTGAAAAACTGGAAAATCAACTATGCGTGATGCGTGAAATAGTTAAGTGGTCATCTGCTAATGATATTTTTGCCCTGTTTAGAGCCGGAAAAACACAGTAGATTGACAATGACATATTTCTAAGATGCCTACTACTACTAGCAAGTTCTGATTTCGAAACTACCCACTACCGGACCTAAACAGATACTTCTCCAGACTACAACCAATATCAGCCTTATAAACGAACATTTTGCTACACTGAATATGAAATATTTATTTTACACCCTTGAGTCAATTCCTTTTCATTCCAAAATTTCCGGTAAATAATGACAAAAATATCTGGCACTACTAACCACAATTACCTATTTTTAAAAATAAAAATAATTAATAAGAACACCGGATTATAAATCTTACTGTTCTTTCTCTTTATTTTAATACACACACATATATATATATATTCGTCGTAATATGTTTATAGTTAAAAAGGTAACGAAAATGGCAAGGTTCCGGAACTCTGAAGTAAAAAAAAAAGTCATTTTGGTGGTTGTTTTCACTCTGACGGCTTTGCAACACATTGGGAAAAAATCAACAAAAGGTCGCCAAAAAATCATTTTCAGCTCAAAACACGATATTTAAAAACTTTTGGCGTGAAGACTAAATTGACCAGCAGGACGGTCAAATATCAAATGACAAAAAGTGGTTTCTGAGTCGGAGGATCCGTGCATCCTCCCGGTTAATAATTTAACCCTTTGAAAATAAATATTTAACATTTACAATCAATGGGCCACTTTCCTGCCAACAATAAAAAGACATGCTTCGTGATCCTTTTGAAAAGTATTTAAGTAAAGTCTCTAGACGAACAAAACTAATAAGGAGATAGAGGCGGATACATGGCGCGGCTTCACAGAGATTCCCTAAATCATTCACTCGTTTTTCCCATCAAGCTGCGTAACATTTATACTCTTCCTCATCAAGCTACGTGAAACCCTCCCATCATCCTCACCAAGCTACGTGACATTTACACACTTCCTCACTAAGCTACGTGACGTATATACTCTTCTTCACTAAACTACGTGACATTTACATTTTCCTCCTCACTTTCACATTTACCACTTTTTCTCATACATACACACGAAGATATTACATTTCTTTTAATCTTAAGAAACAACTACAAACAAGACTTGAAAGAACACTTATACACGCCACGAAAAATTTAATTGTAAAAAAGACGAAAATAAAAATATTTTATATTTAAAAACCTTTCTCGCCTTTTTCTATTTCTGGGTTGATTCAACTCCGCAACAATCTATTCAATATTAAAGAAAAAATTGTTCTTCAGACAATTAAGAACATATCTGTGTCACTTTTATGGACGCTGATTTTATTAGGACTAATAACAGCACAGAAAGAATAAGTGCGTAGTTTATGGGAAATAAACCCTATTTCCAACATAATTACATACCCACATACATACCATATTAAAACACGCCCAAACTTTATTAGCAGATAATATTGGAAACTTGCTAAATGATTCTACAATGCAACACACACCATTTAAATCAATGTGTCTGTTGTTTTGAAATTAATATCACCATGTGAAATATTTGAGCAATCAGAGAAAACTAAATTCCTATTTTTCTCGAGAAAACATTCTTATAAAAAGTCACAGATTTCGACTTTCAAGTGGTTATTTAGCTTTTTCTCCCCCTCACAAATGCGTGCTGAAAGAAACATATGCCGGTGACTTCAAATGAATCATCTCCAACAACAGCATGAACGGCCAGTCGGCGACTTCAAATGAATCATTTCCAACAATAGCATGAACGGCCAGTCGCCGACTTTAAACGAATCATCAATAATAACAACAAAAGCAATCGGTGGATTTTCGCTAACGAAAAAAAGTATTTTTTCAGTCACAGCTTTTGACTGTGACCCAACTAGTTAAAAAAAAAAAATAGTCTCAACCACAGCTATTTTCTCTGAATCACTATCTAAGGACTTTATCTCAACAAAAGATTATTTTTTTAATCATTTTTTACTCTTGAATTCATGTACATATATTAGTAAATGCAAATGATTTATTTCACAGGTTTAACAATGATTTCCTTATTTTTCTTTTATTATTGTTTGTAATTTGGGCTTTCGGATTTTTAATATAAAAATGGCGGACGACTGAATTTCCTATAAATGGTGATCTCAACCTTGAAAACTAAACTGCTAATATCATTACAAGTTAGCCAGATCGTTCAGCCACCACGCCTTTTTGTTTAAATCTAGGCAACCTCTTTACCAACATGACAACGAGAAACCTGATATCAAAGGTAACCGCTTTAAATCATATCTGATAACAATTATGAAAAATTAAATTCGAATTTGTCGTACTCTTTTTATTACTTTCAAATCAACTCATCCTACTTTGAAATGTATCTGATTTCAAGGACGGCAAAAGCTTATACGACGAATTAATACAAAAATATATTTTCTACTTTGCCTATAAAACATTGACAAACAAATATTTAATACATTTCTCTATATTCCATCTGTTTAAAAATTTAAAGAGCATAATGTATATAGATAAATACATTTGTTATTTGTTGATGTAATTTGCTGTCTCTATTTTTGCCATCAAACTACAAATATCTTAAACCAGTAGGATCTATTTCCCAAACTTAGTGGATATACACCAAGCATTCAAAAGCCAGTGGCCTTTTTCAATTTAAATCACTCATGTTACGATATTCTGGC
Source organism: Acanthosepion lycidas (assembly GCA_963932145.1). NCBI lineage: Eukaryota > Metazoa > Mollusca > Cephalopoda > Sepiida > Sepiidae > Acanthosepion > Acanthosepion lycidas. The sequence goes on along the minus strand of OZ010571.1, from coordinate 57,040,722 downwards.
CAGGCGTGTCATCGGAAAAACGGCAATATGTACAAGCTTGTGCCACCTGCGCAACATATGCAGATTGTCAACCAGCAGTACCCCAGAATCACGGAGCTAGCCAAAAGACTCTGGCAACGAGTCTCTACAGACATTCTCTCATGGGGTGGAGATGGCTTTCTAGTCACAGTGGGCCAGCACCATAAGTTATTTGAAGTTGATAAGCTGAAAAATCCAGCCTCACACGAAGAAATCAACTGCCTAAGAAGTCATTTTGCTAGGTATGGCATACCAGATATTCTTTTTCCTCTGATAACGGACCAGCCCGAAACAAAATTTTTTTGGTCAATGCACAAAGGCCATGATGCCAGCTGCAAAAACTAAGCTAAAACCCAGCTATCCGTACTCATATGAGGAGGCGCAAAATAAGTAAAGAAGGAAATTGGTGCAACATAGCACAAACAAAGAACTCAGTTAAGTTTAGATCGGCGACAATGTTCGGGTCCAGTCAATGAGACCGCACTCAAGACAGTGGGAAGAAGCCACAATAAAAAACCAAAAAACAAAAAAAAAAAAAAAACACTGGCTGGCTGATCATACGAGATTGAGAAAGCGGACGCGCAGAGATGCTGTTGTAACAGGCGGTTCTTGTGCCAAACAACACGATCAGCGCATTCATGTCCACATAAAAAAAAAAACGGCATCGGCTGACTATAGTCAGTCAGGAAGAAAATCTGACAAAGAAATAATCAGAGAAAATGAGGTGGAATCAGATGGAAAGCCGCAGCCGAGTGCAAACACGATCAGGTCGAGTCATAAAAAGGCCTGCGAGATACACTGAATGACAATACTCACTTAATCTTTCAAACAACCCCCCCCCCATTAAGAACTAAGCAAACAATCCTCTTACTCCCCATAAAGAGGGAGATGTTACATGTAGGAATTCTCCCTGTTCCCCCTTTATATTATGACCCTTTGTTTAGGTAATTCTCCGGAAAAGGAAATGTGCACTTCCTGTAATGATGACTAAACAATAAAGTTGTTATTGTGACTGGCTCCTTCGTCGTTTTCATTAATTAACGTAACAACTCAGCCTAGTAAAGTTTTGGTAACTGGTCTGCTAAAATGACCCCAAGAGAATGGGAAGATGAAAAATTCAAAGGAAATGGGGGGTGGGGGGAGAACAAATCGAAAGACCAACAAACAGTATAGAAAATAAACGCTATTTTCAACACAATTACACACGTACATACATAGCATATTAAAACAAGCCCAAACTTTATAACAGACAATATTTGCAAACATGCCAACAAGATTCCACAATACAACACACAATGTTTAAATCAGTCTATATTGAATATGAAATATTTGAGGAATCAGGGGAAAACTAAAATCGTATTTTTATCGAGCCTACTTTTGGGGAAAAAATTCTTATAAAAACCCACAGATTTCAACTTTCATGAGCAGAGATTCGAATGACTTCAAGCCGTTCAAGTACAAGAGATGTAGCTACATAGTTTTTTCCTTCACCCCTGCGTATGCTGAAATAAACATCTGTTGGCGATTTCAAACTAATCATCTCCAACAACAGCAGCTGGGATGATCAGTGAATCTTCCCTGGCGATTAAAGTCCTTTCTCTATGGACCAATTACCCAAATACTTTGACTCAACTAAAGACTATTTTTTATTCCTTTTTCTCTTTTGAAATCATAAACATATGTTTGTAAATACGAATGATTTATTTAACGGCCCTAGCCATTATCCAGTTTTTATTTTATTTTAATTTTTATTTTTATTTTGAATTCAGACATTCAGATTGTTAATATATATATATATAAAAAAAACAAAACAAAAAAAAAAAAAAAAACAACAAAAAAACAAACTTGGACGACTGAATTTCCTACACATCTATTTTTAGAGATTGTGAAATTTTTATATTCTTGTTATTATTGTTTATTCACTATTCTACTTCATGGTTGTGAAAGCTTTCTGATTGGTCGGTCGAACTCTCTATTCTTAGAGATGGCGAAATCATGGTCTCTTTGTTATTATTCATCTTTATTTATGTTTCTGTCACCATAGGTTTTGCCCCCAGGTTTGCACTAGATTATCAGTAAAACTGGGTACAGTGTTGACCTGATATTACTCCCAGTTGATTGATCCACTTCAGTTGTGACCCCAAGGATATGTGTCCACATGAGAAATTCGTTGAGCAGATAAAACTAGTGCACCTGAGAGGTAAGAGACGTCTTCTACACATCACAAACAGAATATAGGGTCCATGTACTGGACCATAGGTGCTGTGGGCTGTGTACAAAAACACTGACTATTGGGAAGTGACAAAGTCAGATGCTGATAAAAATGTTAAGTAATGAAAATCCTTCTTTTGTTATTATTTAATTGACACTCTCACTTTATTACAAACTATTTGTCAACCAAAGCTAGAACTTCCAGTCTATTTAACACATAGCTAGGGATGGTGTTGGGGATGTGCAGAATTTATTAATTATGCTTGAAAGAATCAGAAGGAATTTGTGTAGGTTGCGTGACTTTCTGCATCCACAAGAAATAAATAAACGAAATTTAAAATACGATTAAGAATGTGGGGTTCAGCGTACCCGGATTAAAAAAGAATTTAATACGGGATACCCTGCCCACAAAACTACAACGCAAATTTCAAGAAGAAACACGATAAGGAACGTTTGTAGAAAATAGAACATTGCTTATTTATTTTCTGGTGAATAGGATAAAAAAGATTAATGTTTTAGTTAGTTTAAGCAAAGTGTGATTTTGATAAAACTGTCTGTGTTCGTTGTCTTTTAACCGAGTAGCAGAGTAATAATGTCTGTTTCTTTTGTTTTTGTATATGTGTAAAGGAAAAAGATCAATTTAAGTTGAAAAAGAGTGTGAATTAGGAATAAAAAAAAAAAAGGAAAATGTATTTATGAATTGTTTTGGAGTCAGTTGTAAATTTGTTGTTGTTGTTGTTGTTTCCTAATCCACTTTCGGCTCTTAGTGTCGGTTTGAGTCAGTGATGAAATTTACTCTTAGCCTTCGGTGATCTCTGCGCGCTTCTCACTGGCGACTGACTTGAAACTCTGTATTTATTGTTGACATTTTTTCACACTGGCTCGTTATCTTTTTTTTTGGTTTAGCAAATCGCCTCCTTTCATTGGTCAGAAAATTAATTTCACACCTTATTGCGAAATCTGTTTTTAATCGTTTTGATCCGATTTTGCGGGTGTGCAAATCTACTTTGCGTTTTTTAGTCATTTGTTGGAATGATATAGGATTTGTATCCTATAAGAACAAGACGTATTCAATTAGAAACTAATAAAACATTTATATACAATTCAAAACAATATACAAGCAGGATAATTGGTATATGTTATGTTGGCAAAATGTGTATGATGTTTTAGGTTTCAGAATGTCTCTCTTTGTAATCGTTCGTTCATTTGCAGTCCGTTTTAGATTTGTGTTGGTATTAGAATTGTCAATACGTGTCTTTTTAGTAGGAGTTCTTAAGGAGTGATCTACTTTTGACTAATGTTTTTAAGGTCGTTCGGACTTAATAGGTAGTGAATATAATTCACTTTGGATAAGCAATGTTTGAGAATCGATGTCCAGAGTTGGTTGAGTTTTAATTGTGAGTGAGTCAGCGTTGATGTACCTTTGCGCGGTAAAATCGTGATTTCGAGTGACGTGGAGTATGTAGGCAATTTCTCTGTGGGTGTTCGTCACTGACTGCTTGGGTCAGTCGGCGTCTTCTTTTATAAGTTCTGAAAGTCCGAAATCGGCTCACTTAAGTTTTGGCGCTATTTCGTTTTGCCCGTGAAACTTTCAGAATATAGTGTCGTTGGCCAATGAGATTTGTTGGTTCGTCTAGTACGGTTTTAATTGGTTGAAGTTTTCCGTACGTAGGCGTAAGATATAGACTGTTCTGTTACCAGTGGTGATAGATAGGAAAAAGACTAGTCTACAATGGAAAAGATTGGTTTCAACTTTTCCAAGACTATTTGCGTGAAACGCTGAAAATGCGTACAATTTGAACCTGGCTCGCTAGTTTCCCTTTCCACACTCATGGATGTAAACACTATTCACACAATATTAGAAAATTGAAATAACTTATTTATATTTACGTTGTGACTTAAACTTTATTAGAATATAAACTTGTGAAAAAGGAAGATAAAAATAAATGAAACCTGGGTCATTTTGCTTACTTTGTGATTGTGATTCGTAAGCGGAAGCCTTACGAAACGCCAGTTGGTTCTTTACAAAACTTGTTAAAAGTGTTAATTTTGAAATAATCATTAATTCCCTTTCAATAAAAAAAATTGTTTTCCATTATTTTTATTTTGGTATTATGCATCATTTTTTTAAAATCGTAAATTAAATAACATTTTTTACTTTTTTTGAATGATTTCCAAACTCAACGAAATCCGGCAAAAGTACGTGACGTCACTGAGAGAAACAGCATGAAAGATTTATTTCCCTTTGTTGCAATACGCCATATCACTCCGGTAAACTAATGAATTAAATCCAATTTGACCCGATTTTGTCCGTTTTGAGTCCTCGAAAAATGGTATTGAATTCTAAACTAAAGTATAAGACTTTTGGGCATGATTTTGGTTGAAAAAACCTACGTCTGGGATTACGGTATTTTCTTTCCAACTGCCAATCGAAGAGCCAGGCATTTTGTGTTTGATTACAAAAAGCTTTTGTTTAGTCAATAATCAAAAAATTGTTAAGTGTGTCAGAAAAGAGAATCTGCCTTTCTAAGATGGCTGGATTAATCATTTCCATTTATGAAAACAATTTAAGTAACTATCTTTTATAATGGCATAACCTGATACTAATTTCTTGTCAAGATCAGTGATAGCCTTGTGGATGATGAATTATTTAACTCCCTGCAACCATTTTCCAATAGAAGAAACCTTGCTAGACTCTAACTACTCTATCGTCATTACCATGGCAAATGTTCAACGTGCTACATTCCTTAGTTCTGCTGCAGGTGATATATTGGCCCGCAAACAGATATTGAATGACGAACGAGAACAGCAAACAAAACGAAGACTCGAGCAAAAATATATATTTCCAGGGTTATTTTTGTTAAAGAAAATACATTAATAAAATAAGGCTACAGTATACTAGGCAAAAAAATCTCTGGATATTCATGAAGAGCATGGTCCAGAGAAGGACAGTTTTGGTATTCGTTTATGAAGTGTTTTCCTGAAAAGGACAGTATTGTAGTGGCTGAAGAGCATTTTTCTGAAAGGATAATTTTGTAATCGGTGAAGAGCGTTGTCTTGAAAAGAACAGTTTTGTGGTCGCTGAAAAGTGTTGTCCTGAAAAGGACAGTTTATTGTACATTATTGCTGCAGGCGATGATGGTTGACTGGAGCTAGAGCTGGGGCGGCAGACGATAGTCGCGGCTGATAATGGCTAGAACTGTTGGCTACCGCCGTTTACCGGATGTTGGGTGCTGGCACAGCTACTATACTTCGAGAAGCACGTAGATTCGTTTTTTCGAGCTCCGAAGTCTATTTATATCCTGAATCAGTTTTACAACAATCACCGATTAAAGTTTTTCTTCCGGTTAGTTTTTTTTAATGTGGGTCTGCCGACAGGATGCAATGCACAACGTCAAATCATCATCATTCTCTTAGCATTTCTTTAGTAAGGAGAAAGACTCCATAGAAAATGCTTCCCAACCACTAGAATCGTAAATTCTTCGAGTCAACCAATATCCATTGCTCCATATTCTCAAATTGTGCGCCTCTTCCTCATTCATTCTCGCATACACATTTACAGCAGTCTCAATCAGTAACCGTCTACTTTGAGTGGTTGTGTAGAATCAAACTTCTACATTTATTTAAAAATCCATTAAAAGTGGCTCAGAGCGAAACTTATGTTAAATCAATCCAAGTAGCCCAATAACCCATTAAAATCGGCTCCAGGCGAAAAGTAACTAAAAACTAAAAAAAAAAAATAATTTCGTACGTTCTCAACTACGTATGCATAATATCGGTTTAGTGTGTGTCCTAAGCAGATACAAATTTGCGCCAAATTTTTTGGAGCCTCCCACGTGACTTGAAACATCAATAAATACGAAACATCATTCGACTTCGACAGTGAGTCTTACGAATTTTCTCAGCTCGACACACGAAACCATGTCACATATTTTACCAGGCTTAAAGTTAAATTTACTTAACATTTCCACGGCTTGCAAAGTACACTCGCTCAAGTTCATAAACTCAATAGAAAACATTAAGTGACACATTCAATCAAAGGGAGACAACTTCATACACAGAAAATTAAGTCGAGTAAAATATTACAAAATTCAATACCAAAAACATACTTTAATTTTCCTACAATCATAAAAATACCTTATCAAACTCAATTTTATACACACAATTTCTCAAATCTTAATTTTATATATCTTCATAAACACTTCAATCTACACAAGAAAAAATTGAAGCAATTTAAACAACTCTCAACATACAAGTTTGTACCTTCTATTGGTTATATAAAAATATTTATTGTTGAGGCAAAGTATTGTTTCATATCGTTATTTCTATTATTGTTTGCTAGTTTTTGTTACATCTGTAAAGTAGCAGGTTAATCGCATTTCCATCAATCCTTTACAGATTGGTAAACCCGTGTTGTTGGTGACATTAAGCCGACTACAGTTAATGTGCCTTGTAATGGGTAAACAATAATGAATAAAAGCATAAAACAGCTCTGCTATTTTTACTGTATTAGGCCTTTGCTTTTGTTCTTAAACTGTCAAATGATTACATGTTACTGTAAGATGGTATTTCTTTCCACATAGCGGTGGATGACTATTTCATACTCGATAGATACAAAGACAAAAGATATAAAGGGAGACTTTACAACATCTATGAAAGAATACAGGTAAATCTGATGGAATAGTCCATACATACCTTTTCACCCCTCCGGAATAATACAATCTACCACAAAATTACCTATTAACCAATCAACATCTTAGTTCCAGTGAACTAGCCTTTTCATTGGCTCAAACTCTAGCAAATTCATGTGAAAATATCTTTTCGCGCAAGCCGTTTGGAGCCGATTCCTACTTCCAGAACAAAATAAAAGGAAGCGTTCAGATCGATTCAGGCAGTCAGAATTTCATCCTGGAGAAGTGCCAAACGAATCCACGCCAGTAAAAATCATAACCAGCTACATTTTTGCCGCGCAAATTTCTCTGACTCAACACACGCAGCATTTTGCTCGACCAGGAACAATTTCTTGCAATACTAAAAAGTGATAACTCACTACTAACAAGTATTCGTAAATATTCAATCAAATATCTAAACAATACAAGGTAAACAACTCTGGAGAATTTAGAGAATTAAACTCCTACTTTATTCACGCATACAAACTACACAAATTTCTGTATAAATGATATTTTCCACTTAACACTGACCAGTTCTTAAACACTTGAACAATTTCGAACTGTAAATCAATAAGAAACCCAATTTACCAATGGTCAATTTCTTGCATTATCAAACTACAAGTTTGATAATGCAAGATTAATATATTAATTGTACATAAATGCATATTATTTTATTGAAACCTAATTACCGGTGTTTCTTACTCGATTGCCTTGTGATTGATTCGTTTTTGAATGTCTATATTCTATATTGTTGCGGATTAATTTGGTGAACATGGCCGTAAACTAACCATCTTAATATAAAAACCTTCTGATAACAAATTCAAACTCATAGCAATCCCAACAAATCCAATGTTAAAATAGGAAAAACGAACTTGTGTCTGGTCTTTATAATCAACGTAATCACGTGTCAGGCTCTAGAGAAAGGAGTGGGAAATTCTGACTTGGTCATGCGCTGGAAAAAGACTTGTGCGTGGGTGGATTGAAACGCCCACTTGTGTGTTTATTCACCAATTAGAAGTTGAGGTTTTCTGAAAGTATGTATGAAGCTGGATAATCTCTGTGATCCGCTTTTTGCACTGTGAGAAATTCTGCAATTTAAGCTCCCATTGGCTGATTTGTAACGACCAGTTTCATTGGTCGAATTTTGACTTGGGCTTTTCGCGGGCATCTTTTAATGGCGGCTCGTGCCCTTTTGACTTAGTTGCAGAAAATTCGTGGAAAAGTCTGGATTCATTTTTTAATATCTCTGCAGGGCCTTTAGCACCCAAGATCAAGCCTAAATAATTAGGCTATGATTCTTTTCAGCAACCGAAATGGTAATACTTCAGAGACGACGTCATGTCCCAGCTTAATTCCTTCAAGGCTGTATAATTCAGTCATTTATTGACTGTCGTCAAATGTGTACGTTTACACGAAGAACTTTATGAATGATCTCGACAACAGCCGAATTTCAACTTCTGCAACCGAATGGTAATTCCAGCTTCTCCAAGCAAATTCCAGCTTCTCCAACTTCGTAGAGACCAATAGAGTCCTACTGAAGCAAAAGACACTACCTATTCATTGAAGAACTACCCCACCCTGTTCCCAGGGGCAAAAAAAAAAAAGCAAAATCTTTTTTTGCAAGGATACAATAAAATTTGTTTTAAGTGTAGTGGATGGGTTCATAGTTTGCGTAAAATAATATCGGACATCGTGTTCCCTCCCAGCAATGCTCTCATTTCCCTTAATAGTTGGGAAGGCTTATTTTGTCCAAGATGCAAGTTATTGAATATGTCGTGCAGCCGTCTCTCCTCTGATTCGCCTGTGCGGTGGATAATAGCCTCTTTAAGTACATCATAAGGCTTATCGGCGGGTTTCTCACTGAGGAGGTCGGAAACTTCAATGGCCATATCAGTAGGAACCTTTTCGACTAAAAGGGCGAATCGAGAATTCTGTGATGTTATTTTCTTCGCGTTGAAAATGGCATTTAACTGGGCGAACCACACTTGCACATTAGTTTTGTTGTATGTTGGGAGGTTGATAGATATGTGTGTTTCAGCCATGCTTGAAAAATAAGAACTTGCACAAATTCCTGCGTTTTAATTTGGTTGTTTTTTAAATGTGTTTTATATTCCTTGAACGTCGGGGTCGCCAAAAATGTAGTGGATGGGTTAATTATGTGGTAATATTTGTTGAGAATAAGTTGCGTGTCAATTAACTATTTCCACTAACATCAAAATAAAATACAAAATTCAACTGAATTGTTTTAAAACGTAACAATTAGATTTATTTAGGTTGGTGTACAACATGCAAAGAAAAGGTAGGACAGAGTCGTGTCCCTTTGATTTGGAAATATTTGTACCAGAGTTCATATTACGAACAAGACATATTTAATTAGAAACTAATAAAACATTCAAAACAATGAACAAGCAGAATATTTGGTATATGTTATGTTGGCAAATATGTATGATGTTTTAGGTTTCAGAATGTCTTTCTTGTAATCGTTCGTTAATGTTGATATTGAAGTTGTTAATATTAAGTGTCTTTTAAACAGAAAGTTCTTAAGAAGTAATTTACCTTTTACTGTAACATTGAACTTGTAATTCAGAAGAATAAAGTTTGGAATTGTGAGTTCTAAAATTGGTAAAAGTTCAGGAGTGATTTCAGAGGTTGGTGAGTGAGTGTATTGGAGTTGTTTCGTGTTAAATAAATTTAACTTTGTAACTTCAAAAGTATGAGTGACGTGGAGTTGTTTGGCAGTTGGTTATCCGTCACAAAGCTCACAATATTTATTTGTATAAATATATACAAAATGTGGCACAAGGCCTAAAAGGGGGATGGGGAATTACGGTCTTCATCTGTCTTAATTCTAAACTTAGCTAGTCGCAGACACTGACCCAATCAAGCCAACAATAATCCAATCACCAAAACAACACATTCACTCCTACCTTTCTTACTACGTCCACCATAATACCTCAAATTCTCGACCCCTTATGTACAAATTTGTTCGTGGGGGGAGGGCAAAAATCAACAACTTTTAAAATGATCCCCAAATGAGTATTTACAATATGACTGAAATATTTACAATAAAACTAAACAAAACTGTGTCAGTAATAAAACCCCCCACAAACCATAAATGTGGCAGAAACATCAGTTAACTGGACGAAATCAATGTGGGACTAAGAAAATAAGTGAAAACATTTATTTCTCCAAGCATTCACACAGACACACGCACATTCATACACAACAAATACGAAAAGTCACACACACGAAAACGAAAGGCGTCCCGCATCCACCAGAGAACTGATATCACTGACCACCTAACGAGGGAGGGGATGGGGAATTAAACAAAAGAAAAATAGGGACAGAAATAAAAGGGACCAATGCGCATGCATACCCTAGCTAAGTTTACTAGAAAAAAAGGGAAAACTAAAAATTCAAAATACAAAACCTAGTCTAACCTAAAATCTGGGTGGGTTGCCTATGTTCAACCCTGTTAGGACAAAATTCTGTACCTAACCGACATCTAAATGCCACTCTAGGTCAGCCCCTTTCACTCTACACATTCGCGCAAGATTCACCCACCTTTTGCCAAATTCCGATGAGGTGAGCCGCCGCCTTTCCGTCCTAATCTTGACTTTAAGCTGATGCTTAAAGAACAAGATCAGTTGGGAAGAGGTGAACTTCTCGCCCTCATGGAATCCCTTCTGACGCGTCGTCCAAATCACGACTCTCATAATCCCTAGTAAGCAACAGGACACATAGTGTTCAGCCTTCGTCAATTGCGGCACCACATTGCTACAAACAGAACTGGCTTCCAGGACAAAAAAACTTTCCCTGCAGCATGCGAACCATGAGGCCTTCAACAAACCTGCACAACGGCACTACCGTCCTGCACTGAAAAAAGGCGTGACCAATGGTCTCGACTTCCCCAGTACAGCGACGACAGTTTGTTTAGCAGGCTTGGAGAAATATCCAAAGTCTCTTGCCGACCCAGAGGGCCCCACGAATCATCAGCCAGGTGAGTGATGTCTCATCATTATTGAGACATTTCAACCCAGGCGCCCAAGGCCATATCGAGCGAGCCTCCTGCTTCGTAAGACCGAGCTCGTCGATCAGATCATCTTGAACGGACCCCCTAACTAACAATTGATACAATGCCATACGAGACAACGCCTGGGCGTCGGAGAGGCCATCCGTCGTCCGTAAGAGGAGCTTCAAAGCACTACGACATTCGCGGTAGAAGGAGCACTCGGCACGAGGTCTACGGCCGGCTCTTCTCGCACGAGTGCACACTTCTCAGGGATGGGAAATGTTTTCGGACATCTTCTTTCCAAAAGGTGCCCACCTCATCCAATCCGCGACACATTCGGTCTAGAAAGGTAATGCGAAGCATATATTGACGAATCTCAATGCTAGGCATACCCAGACCGCCCTCAGAGGGATGAAGGCAACAGATCTCGCGACATACCAAAGGGGCCTTGTCTCTCCACAAGAAAGAGAACAGGGTCCGGACTAATGACATTAGTCTGGCATACGGGAGTGGGAGCACAGAAAGTTGGTAAAGGAGGATCGGATATATGTGTGAAACACATACCTCCGCCCTTCCCTTCAAGGAAAGTCTCCTCCGAGACCACAGATTAACCGCGATCTCGACCTTCCCTTGCACCTCCGACCAATTCATTTCCAACTGGAGATCAGGACCGAACCAGACGCCGAGTATCTTGATCGGCCCATCCGTCCAGAGGAAAGGTCCGGGAAGAGAAACTCCCTTCCACGCACCCAAACGCAAGCCCACAGACTTATCGCGGTTGATCTTGGCCCCTGTCACCATCTCATACCCACTGATCTCTTTGCTGACTACGTCAATCTCGGCTCTGCTCGACACAAGAACCGAAACATCGTCAGCATAGGCAGAATACCTGGCTGAGGTGGAAACCCCAGGCAGGGAAATTCCGCGCAGGACCGGATTCGCCTTTAACTTGCGAAGGAAAGGTTCCAACGCAAGAACGTAAAGCAGAGGAGCGAATGGAGCGAGACAATACGAAAGGCTTCGATCTTACCCCATTCACTTCCACCAGCGCACCGGGGGTCGCATACAAAAGTCGGATCCAGGAGCGAAAGTCGGCTCCGAAACCGGCCGCCGAAAGGACAGCCTCCAGAAATTGATGGTCAACCCTATCGAAGGCCTTGGACTGATCTAAATTGATCAGCGCCGCTTCAGTCGACTTGTTCTAAGATCAAGCGTACCATGTGAAGGTTATCCTGAATAGTCCTACCCTTCACAGCACAAGTCTGTTCAGGGCCAATCAGTCTAGACAGGACAAGCTGCAAACGGTTGGCTAAGATCTTCGCCAAAATCTTTAAGTCCGTATTTAACATCGTTAAAGGGCGAAAGTTCCCTAACCCATCCCCACCGTTCTTGTCCTTACGCAGCAACTTGATCACACCCCTGGTGAAGCGTTGGGGTAAAGACCCCTGCTTCATCCAGTGGTTGTAAATCAGTTCCAGCAAAGGAACAAAAACGTGCGACAACCTCAAGTAAACTTCGTAGGGAAGACCATCTAGTCCCGGAGACTTATCCAGGCCAACCTGCTTCAGCGCTTCCCAGATCTCCGACTCTGTTATGGGACCCTCGCACCTAGCCGCTTCAGCTGCCGAGAGGCAGGGAAAGTCAGCTAAATAGGTGTCGAACTGAGCAGAGCTCAGAGCGGGCTCCCTGGTAAAAAGATCCGGAAAGTAGTCCCGAAAGACCTCACATATGCCCGCGTTTGTAATCACGGTCCACTTATCCGGCAACGTGACGCATGCAATATGTCGCCTAGACGCGCTTCGATTCTCCTCTGCACGCAGTTCAGCGGCCATATTCGTTGCCTCAGAAGACATTCTTTTTAACCTAGCCCTAACTACCAGAGCTTGATCCTTCTTGATAAGCAAGGAGGACAACTCTGCCTTAGCTAAAGCTATGTCCCTATTAACACGGGATTTCACAGCCCGATCGACTTTATCTTCTAAAGCAGTTTGCGCCGCTAATCTATCTAGATTGAGTCGACGACTAAAATCGGCAGCAAACGTTCGAATTTTAGATTTTAGATTTCCCCACCAGGCGTTTCCCACAACCGCTCCCGTCAATTCCCTTTGGATGGTTAGTAACAGCTGGTCCCGGAAACCCTGATCACCAAAAAGTGAACAGTTCAATTTCCAGTAACCAGCCAACCGTCACGAAGCTCACTGGTAAACTTCTGTTCGTGCATCGTATTTATTTACATTCCTGGTCACGTACGTGGCTCGCGAACACATTTCAAGATTTTTGGCGGTATTTTGTGTTTAAACACGTGTGCGTAGGCGTTGTTATTACTTTGAGATATATTGGCCAATCAGAAGCAATTATTGTAAAACTTGCGTCTGGAGCCTGGATTGTGTTTAGCTTGCACAAAAATCTATAACTAACATGAAAATGTAAATTAGAAATATTTTTAACATTTCTTGTCCAATGAGGATGTAGTGCACTCAGTAATTGGTTCTGATCCACTGGCATATGGAGGTTAAGCTCTATAACAGAGTTAGATGATTTGATGGATCAGTTATTTTTGAAGTCTCCCCTCGAGGAGAGGTTGAAATTGTGTAACGATTCGACACAATTTTCTTCCAACATCAGGGAACAATTACCCAATATAAAAAGTGGAAACGAGAGCAGCGAGACTGTGCAATCAGTCCTATTAGACCCTTAGGGTTAAATCTTGAATGCCCCATTTTTTCAGGGTCAAATTCTTCTGATATTTTTGAATTCAGGATCTTCCTCGGATGGTTTGAATTTTGTGCATCTAACTTGGGAAAGGCAGACATGCTAAAGAATTAAATAATTTATGGGAATTCGAGTTCCCCAGATCCGTACTATCGGAGAACTCCTCAGTTGAGTTCATTTGCTTCTGCGATGCGTCTAAGCAGGCTTTTGGATTTACTATGTACGCAAAACAAGGAACCCAATGTTCCTTATTATTCGCCAAAGTAGCTCCCATCAAGGGGAAATCACTCCCTACCCTGGAACTTATGGCCATATATCTGGCCCTTAAAGGTGCCCCTCAGGTTTTAGCGGCCTTAAAGCTTATAAATATCCTTGCCCTTTACCTTGTATCAGACGCTCAAGTAGTCCTATCGTGGGTTTTAAACGGCAAAGGGACCAAAAAAATATATTTGTAGAAAATCGAATATCTGATATTAAAAAGTCTTTGGAGGAGATTACCCTAAAATTTGGCATATCACCTAAATTTAAATATGTTCCTTCGACGGAAAATCCGGCAGATCTGCTAACCAGAGGCCTCACCACCTCTAAGTTCGCACAACTGTTCAAATTCTGGGTATACGGCCCTGAGTGGCTTAATCAAGATAGCATCTGCTGGCCCGTATCACCCTTACCCTGTCTTAACGACAACAACAGGAAAATTGTATCCTGCATGATGTCTGTAGATACGTGCCCGGTTGAAGGCAGTTTACCTTTGGAAATCTCGAAATTTTCCACATTATCTAAGGCGATCAATGTCTTAGAGAAGGTGCTAAGTTTTGTCGACAAATTACGTCACCGAAGCACTAATACCTTTAATAGAGCCAAGATGTTGCTTTTTACCAATATGCAAAGTAAAGTTTTTTTCCTAGAGTTGGATTATTTGAAACAACCTTCAAATAAGGTTATACCTCCTAGGATATCAGCCCTAGGCCTATTCTTAGATAAAGATGGTCTGATGCGGACCAGGGGTCGCATTCAGAACTCTGATATTCTTCCTTTTGAAGTAAAATTTCCTATTGTTAGGAAAAAATCATCACCTGACTGAATTGGCTATTAATGAGGCTCACTTAAATTGTTGCCATATGGGAACCAATTCAACGCTCTGTAAGTTGAGGTTATCAGGATTTTGGATTCCCCAGGGGAGACAAGCGGTAAAAAGAATTCTCCGTAATTGTATTACTTGCAAGAGGATCAATTCGTTGCCTTGTAAAGCTCCCTCCCGGTCCCAACTGCCCTCTCATCGGGTAAATTTTGTCCGCCCCTTTAAACAAGTGGGTGTGGATTTTACAGGTCACTTTTTTTGTGAAACACAATGATGAAGATGTGAAAATGTATGTTTTACTATTCACGTGTATGAGTTTGCGTGCTATACATCTGGAACTGTTACCAGACATGAGCACACGTTCCTTCATACTAGCCTTTATCAGGTTCACCAACTTATTTGGTGTTCCTTCTCATGTATACTCTGATAACGCTAAGTCCTTTTTAGCGTCTGGCATTATATTATCAGATGTATTCGTCTCTGACGAATTTAAAGAATATTTTAAGTCAACTTCTATCAATCACCGAACCATTCCCCTCTATTCTGCTTGGCAGGGGGGGGGGCTTGGGAGAGGCTAATTAAAACTGTTAAACAGTGCCTAAGAAAATTAATGGGCAGGAGGAAGATCGACCACTTCGAATTCCTGACTACCCTCTCAGACGTACAGAAGGCCATAAATGATAGGCCACTCACGTATATATCTTCTTCGGATAGAGGTCTTGACTTTCTGACCCCTAACCACTTTCTGCAAACGGGCTATCACCCCCGCTTGCTAATTAATAATTACGAATCGGAGGAGTTGTGCCCCGATCCGCCCCATAGAATTAAACTAATACGTTCTCTTGAATTGAGGGACAAATTTATTGACAAATTTAAACGTATTTGGTATAACGACTATCTTTTGTCGTTAAGAGAAGTTGATGTCAATATAGGGGGCCACTGTCCCCCGAAGGTGTCTGTTGGTGAGATTGTACTTATTAAATCCCCAATCAAATCTCGCCCCTTCTGGAGTCTAGGTAAAATACTTAGATTGATTGTCGGTAATGATAATCAAGTTCGCTCAGCGGATGTGAACAGATTCACTCATTAAAGCATTTATTTCCCTTAGAACTTAAGGGTAATCCTGAAACTGCAACTGCAGAATTTATGGAAGTGGGTGTCCCCTTCTTCTGCCCTACTTGTTCCGTTGCTAATGATGGATTAGCTCCCATGGTGTGCTGTGACAGCTGGTATCACTTTAGCTGTGTTGAAATTAATCAGCAGGACACTGTGGGGGAGTGGTTTTGTCCGAACTGTACGGACAAAATTTCACAATAACCTTATATATCCCACACTTGTGGTTATTAGACTTAAGTAAAAGTCACCCCCACTTTTATAGATATACTGATCTAAATGTTTAGATTATTGTTGCAATTTAATTAACAGCAGACAAGGCCAGCATATTCAAAATTAATAATATTAATAATTAACTGAATAGTTAACAGTTAAGTCCCTAGGGACAACCTTGTTACCTGTCACCTATTGACAGTCTTTAATTACCTTATCATTATAAAAAAAAAGAGGTAATGATTAACCATTACTTTTTCCTTTCTTCCTTGTCAGTGTTTGAGAAATTCTGCAATTTAAGCTCCTATTGGCTGATTTGTAACGACCAATTTCATTGGTCGAATTTTGACTTGGGTTTTTTGCGGGCATCTTTTAACGGCTCGTGCCCTTTTGACTTAGTTGCAGCAAATTCGTGGAAAAGTCTGGATTCATTTTTGAATATCTTTGCAGGGCCTTTAGCGCCCAAGATCAAGCCTAAATAATTAGGCTATGATTCTTTTCAGCAACCGAAATGGTAATGCTTCAGAGACGACATCATGTCCCAGCTTAATTCCTTCAAGGCTGTATAATTCAGTCATTTATTGACTGTCGTCAAATGTGTACGTTTACACGAAGAACTTTATGAATGATCTCGACAACAGCCGAATTTCAACTTCTGCAACCGAATGGTAATTCCAGCTTCTCCAAGCAAATTCCAGCTTCTCCAACTTCGTAGAGACCAATAGAGTCCTACTGAAGCAAAAGACACTACCTATTCATTGAAGAACTACCCCACCCTGTTCCCAGAGGCAAAAAACGCAAAATCATTTTTGCAAGGATACAATAAAATTTGTTTTAAGTTTTAAGGTAGGCCTTGTTGATTGTATGTCTTTCTTGTCTCTGCCAAGGATTGAACTGTGTGAGAAGAAATTCTCACAGCACAAAAACCGACATTGATAAAAAGTGGTAGTGGTGTGCTAAAAATATTTCCTCCAGCAGTGTTCGAACCTGTGTCCCTCTTTGTAGGAGAATCTACCATTTGACCTAGCATGCTATTTAAGATACCCTGTTTAAATAATTTGAAGTAATAAAGATGAAAGATGTCGGATTAAAAGTAAATCCATTAATTCTTTAGAGATTGCTTTGTTTACATTTCGAATACGAAACTAAGCAAATACTGACTCTCAAAAAAATCCGAGTGACAGGGATGTGCTTTCTTTAGATAGAGCAAAAAGAACCTTGTTTATTATGAAGTCCTTTATGGCGGGGAAGTAAAGCATGCCGGGTCAAATAGTAGTTTTCTCTACAAAGTTGGGGACAGATTCAGTCCCTGCTCGAGGACACATTTTCTTTACTAAAATTTCTCAAATACACAGGCCAATAGACGTAATCAGTCAGTTATTTCCCATGCGTGATATACGCTTAGGTGATCATGTATCTTTCGACACATGACTGACGAGGCAGATTTTTCCCGCAGTAGGCTGTCATTTCTTTCTTCAGTAGACCAGTTGCCATCCAAAGCTATAGAACCCGGTCTGTCCTGCTATTTACTCATAGCTTTGGGGTTAGGAGGGTTTAAGAGGATTCATACCTTTCATACCTTTAGCACGTAAGTGAATGTAATGGATTCGACTGGAATTCGAACTCGGCTCTTCGATTCCTTAATCCGATCCGCCCGGAACGTTTGTTTCAAATAAGAAGTATCCGTTATAATAACGTAGTGCTAAGAAAATAGAAAAATAAAAATAAGCAAATAATAATAACGAGACCAAAATTTTACCATCTCTAAAAATAGATGTATATTCGGAATCCATAAAGTCATATTTCGACCAACCTATAAAAAGTCATCTTGACCAGAATACAAACATTCTGTTCTCGCCAGTGAATCAGAAACAAGAACTGATGCAAACCAAAAAAGACCACTAATAATGAGAAACAAAGCGGTGCTCACGAAGCGGATCTCTAGATATGTATATAACGAGATATGTAATCAACCTAAATCAAAATCGATTAGTTTTCTTTGTTCTCCCTCTTCTAATATTTTTCTATATTTTATATAACCGCTGCTTGCGTTTTTATATATAGAAGAATATGATGTATAAATTTCTATATATCAGAACAATGTTAGACAAGTGCACTTTTTCACTCATTCATTCATTCATATATATAAAAAATAAAAAAGTAAAAGTTTTGTTACTTAGGTGATCGATGTTACCCTCAGCATCCCGATTCCAGAGTTTCGTAGACAGACCTTCCGAGAATCACCTCGCCCGTGAGGATTGCGTTCAAGCATGAATTAGACTGTCTCAGTATCCACTTATATATGTGCACGCGCGTGTGTGTTAGACAAATGAATGACACAAAGGGGATAAAATTCTGTGTAACGCGTTTCATCCTTTAGGAATTCATCGGACTAGATTATCCGTAGCAAATTTGCATCCAAGTTCTTACAACATTTCACCACTCTTAGCAGATCTATTATCACAATGTGGGATACTTAATTATAAAATTATAAACAAATACAAAAGCATAAGGAAACTGAATGAAATTGGCGCGGCTACAAGCCCAGACATGTCTGAAAAATAAAAATAAAATTGAAAAGTTTAAAATTTCAGTGTTGCAACATTTTCATAGTTTCTTGTCACTGCATAATTATAACCGAAACTTGTTTATATATATATATATATATATATATATATATATATCAAATAGGTGGCGTAGTTCAATTTATATTACAATGAATCATTCATACAAAAAGTAGATTAGTAAAGTTAATGATATAAAATGACGAAATCCCTTCGCTAACAAAATTTTAAAGGTGCCTTAACCTACAAATCACTCGATGAATGTTATGATGCTTGTTTTAAAAAGTTATAAGCTGTATAAGGTTTTTCTTTAATAAGCTGTATAAGGTCTTTCTTTAATACGCAAGTACTTTCGATTGTACATTTAGTCATCCTCAGACATGGAAATGATTATATCATTAACTTTACTAATTTACTTTTTGTATGAATGATTTATTGTAATATAAATTGAACTCCACCACATATTTGATTTAAAAGAACTGATCCGACGTGCAAATTTTCGGGATAACAACTGAGACATTATTCTATTTATTGAACTATTTAGTTCATGCCACATTGACTGATAAACTCCTACAACAAAAAATTCTCAAATTGCCATATTAGTAAAAAACGCACTCTCTCATTTTCAAAAAAATTCAACCTTAGCGTTGTGACTGCACGCTCCAAAAGTTTGTATCCGTTATCTTTAACACATTAAAAAAAACAACAAAAAATAAACATATTTCGATTCTCATTATATTCTTTCGTCTTGGATGCTACCTGAATTTTACCAAAAACAAAATAATTTCCATGCCTGAAGATGACTGAATGTACAGTCGAAAGTCTTCCCTTTCTTACGCATAAACCCATCAGCATAAACATTACTTTTTAATCTGATGAAGTCCTGAAGGACAAAACGAGTTACACAGAATTTTTTCCTATTTTCTAGAGAAATCTTTGATACAGTGAAAAAATGTTTCGTGTGAAGCATCTTTTCCTTCAATACTTCACTGGACTAAAAAGTAATGTTTACTTACATTGATGCACATGTGCATCAACGTAAGCACAACTTTTGTCCTAGGAAGTACTAAAGGGCGAAACATATCTGTTCTTACATTTTGTCATAGGTTTTTCTAAAATTGTTCTTGATATAAAAAATTATATATCGCTTTCCTTTATTCTCCCATATATGTGGGTGTATATATTGGCTGTCCAATGCAAGGGAGATAACTCAATGTCAACCTGTTGGAAGATGTTTGTGAAGTCAAAAATTGAAAAGAATAATTCTATGAAATAACAGTATATAACAATAATTGAAAAAATAAAAAATAAAAGTCACATTTAACTGGATCAGTAAAGTACTACTACTACTACTACTACTGATGATGTTTCTGAAGAACAAGGAAGATATTGGAAAGGAGACTCAACAGAGGAAACTTTATCAAAATTATGCCTCCATCCAGTCAAATCACGCTGAAAACATTGGTTCCCGTTCGATCACCAAAGTTAAGCTGTGTTGAGCCTGTTCAATACTTAGATGTGTGACGGCTTTGGAACACTAGATACTTTAAGGTACTTCTAACGCATCTCTCTCTCTCTCTCTCTCGTATCTCCAGACCGTTCTTACATGTGCCTCCGACTTTCTCTACTAAACTCAGTCAGCTATCATTTCTTCCTCTATCATTCTCCTTCCTCTCATGACTGTTGCGTGATAGATAGTATTTCTGATAATATAATTAAGGCCCTCTTTCTACATCCGCTGTGTTCGGCAACTTCAATGTCCACTTAATTACTCTGTCACTGACCTCGTCGGTGTCCAAAACTTGAACTTCACTCTTACTCAATCTCTCATTCACGTAGTAGACTTAC
Source organism: Acanthosepion lycidas (assembly GCA_963932145.1). Taxonomy (NCBI): domain Eukaryota; kingdom Metazoa; phylum Mollusca; class Cephalopoda; order Sepiida; family Sepiidae; genus Acanthosepion; species Acanthosepion lycidas. The sequence goes on along the minus strand of OZ010571.1, from coordinate 57,020,280 downwards.
TTACGCGTATCCCTAGTAATCCTAATAGACATGTTTCTCTATTTGATGCCTTTCTTACCTCCACACTGACTCATGTCATGCTCTGTAGCTCTGTCCATCATTCAGTCGCGTCTGTAGATATCTTCCGCTCTCCCATCAGTCACGAACCACCTATTAACAGAATATCTTTCTGTTATCAATACGCTGATTGGGACTCGTTCTGTGACTTTCTTCACACTGTCCCTTGAAATGATATTTTAGTCAACCTCTACGTAGATGTACCACTTATGTCTCTTTCTAGGTGAAAGCCGGCATCGAAGCCTTCGTTCTAGCAAGAGAATACCAAGTAAAATCAAGATCATCTCCTTAGTTCTCATCTGCCTGCATAGCCGCTATAGCCTACAAGAGTCGCTTCTTCCGGCTATACCAGAGCGATGGGTCTGATTGTAACAGACGTTTCTTTGCCATTGCTAGTAATGAGTGCAAGCTTGTCCTCAAAGAAGCGAAGTTACTGTTTGCTGAAAGAATGAGACAACGTATAGCCTCTCACAAATTTCGTTCTAGAGACTACCAACGACTATGTAAGAGTGTGATGAACAATAGCAAAACCCCAGTCCCATCTCTCGTCAATAAATTTGAAGTTCTAACATCTAGTGAAGATAAGGTAGAGTGCTTTGCGTAGAAGTTCTCTTCCAGCTCCACTCTCGACTCGTCTGGAGTACCTCTGCCAAATTTTCCTCTTAGAACGGAGACTTTACTGAGTGATATGCGCATAACTCCGTTATTGGTTTCAGACATCATTTCTAAATTAGATCCCCACAAGGTAAGCGTATGTGACAGGATCCTTACCGTTGTCCTATAGAAATGGGCTACTGAGCTGGCTCCTGTTCTTTCCAAACTTTATAATAAATGTTTATCTGTTTTTTTTTTTTGCTTTCCAGCTTGTTGGAAATCCTTCTCTGGAGTCCATGTTTTAAGAACTCTGGAGAACCCTCTGACCCCTCAAAATATCGCACTATCAGTCTATTACTTCTTTTTGGTAAAGTATGCCGAATTGTTTAAATATCTTACTTCGCTCGACATCCTTTCGGCCAAACAATATAGTTTCCGGTTACCACCGACCATCACTGATTTTGTCTATGATGCTCTGGATAAGAATAGCAAAGCACGAGCTGTGGCTCTAGACCTCGAAGGCGTTCAACAACATTTGGCATATTGGCTTTCTACGTAAGCTCAAGGGCTACGGTGTTACAGGACGAATATTTAGATTAATCCAATTGTTCCTAACAAATCATACAATGAAGGTCGTGTTGAACGGGTTCATTGCTATAACTTTTCATACTAAGGCAGGGGTTCACCAGGGATCTGTCTTTGGACCTACGCTGTTTCTGATTTTGATCAATGACTTTCCCGATGTCACCGGTTTTCCAACTAGATATTTATTCAAATGACACAAGTATGATTAATATCAATGCCGGCTTTCACCTAGAAAGAGACATAACATCTACGTAGAGGTTGACTAAAATATCATAGTAGCAAATCGATAGATCTGACAAAGTAAACCTGGCAGCTGCTACTGAAAAGGACCTCCAATCAATGGTTAACTGGGGCAAGAAATGGCTTGTAAATTTTAACGTCTCCAAAACAAAACTACTTTTATTTATTCACATTCTCTGCTTGCGATCAGTATGTCTGATGCTAAACTCCAGGAGAGCAACAGACTTCTTGGCATTACATTTTCCACTGACATTTCTTGAAGTAGGCTAAGCCAACTACAGGATAATGGGAAGGCAAATCTTTTAATAACGTTTTTTTTTTTTGTTGCAGACAACAAAAAAGCAACATAATAATGTCGGTAGTATATTGGCCTGCAAACAGATATAGCATAGCGACTATATCGAATCTATTTGTTTCGTCTACTGCAATGAATGATGGTTCGCTGTGTCGTGCCAAAAGATTTTCTCATTATTTACATTGTTCGGACCGTTGTCCTTATTATTGTTATTAATCAAAATGACACATGGCCCAGTGGATAAAGGCGTTGGTTGGATCCAGTCACTTAACCCAAACTGTTTTGGGTTCAATACTTGGCTACGGTAGTGGTGAAAAAAAAACTTGGAGAGTTGAGTTAAAAGGAGATAACTGAGACACCCGGAAGAGGCATGGCACGTGGAACTAGAACAATCTACCCCGGACGACGAAATAAACATCGTGATCATGACAATAAAGATGAGGACAACAGTCCGGACAATCTAAATAATTAAAATACCTAATCTCAGAGATATAAACGGAAATTTTTTCTCGTCAGAATTTAACATGCACATTTACAAATCTACCATTCGTCCGTGCATTGAATACTGCTGCCATATCTGGTCTGGTGTTCCCACTGTACCTCTCGAGATTCTTGACAAAAAAGTTTATGTAATGTAATCGATCCTAACCAGGCATTTCGACTTCAGTCACTTTATCACCGATGTGGCGAGGCGAGGCGTGGCGAGGCGTGGCGAGGCGTGGCGTGGCGAGCGTGGCGAGGCGTGGCGTGGCTTCTCTCTGTCTTTTTTACAAATATTTTCATGACAACTGCTCTGCGTCCTGGGTATGACGGTAAACTACATCCGCGTCCTGGGTATGGCGATGGACTGCATCCACCAACAGGGCCTCGGATAATGTTTTCGGAAAAATGTTGCCAGCTATGCGTTTTTGACAAAATGTTGCCAGCTATACGTTTTTTGTTAAAAATGATGTTGTCAGCTATTCGTTTTTTGTTAAAAATAGTGTCGCCAGCTATCCGTTTTTGGAACCATAATGTCGCCAGCTATGCGTTTTTGAAACAATAATGTTGCCAGCTATAAGTTTTTTGTAAAAAATAATGCTGCCAGCTATACGTTTTTTGTAAGAAATAATGTTGCCAGCTATACGTTTTTGAAACAATGTTGCCAACTATACGTTTTTTATTCCATACAAAATAGGCATTTAAGATTCATATAAACTGGATTTGGCATTAAATAACCCACAGTCGTTGATATACCATAAAACCCAAACAAACAAACAAGTGCTCTGATGAACTTTTTATCTGGTGCCCAAATGGCGTGAATTTAAGCACACTACTAAATTGGCAATTAGGTCCCACCGTTTTACTGTTGAACTAGCTAGATTCAACCGCCACTTCTACTCTAATAGTCTTTTCTCGCACTTCCCACTTGTGGAACTCCCTTCGGATTTGTTACTTTCCTGGTAACTACAATCTTCAAAAATTTAAATGCAACGTCAGTCGCCAAATTTCTGTCTTTTTGAACTGGTTCCATTTTTATCCTTTCCTCAATCCTCCCTATTCTCAGTTTTCTCATTCTTTTTCTCTTTTACTTCCAGTAACCTGCATACTATTGGCATTACTGTCTTGCTTGGTTTGGTTTGTTTTACGGCATATCAACCTCAAAGGGGGATATTTAATGCCGACAAAATTTTTATTGCTGGTAATATTTTTTTTTCAAATATGTATTTCTGGTAATATTTTTTCTTCAAAAAATCTATTCCTGGCAATATTTTTTCTTCAAAAATTTACAGCTGGTAATATCTTTTTTTTCCAAAAATGTATTTTTGGTAATAATTTTTTACAAAGTATTTTTGATATTAAAACCTATTTTTACACTTTCATGGTGTTTTGACACCAGTTTAGGGGTTAACTATTTGCTCATAGCTGAGACCCTAACAGGTGCAATTAAGAGGTGGATACCAGCAATTAAGAGGTAGTTACATGCTCCTGATCAGAGGCCTTGCTGTTGAATGTAGTTTATCATCATACCCAGGATGAGCCTTGATTGGGATGATATGATTAAAAGAAAATTAAATTTGATTGTTTTATATTAGTCATAGTCAATTATTATGTTATTGATCTGTAAATTTTAAGACATGAAATTAATGTATAAAATTATTTTAGAAAAATTAATATCAAAGTTTTTTTGTTTTTGTTTTAATCGAGTTCACCCCAAGCAAGACAGTAAAGCCACTAAGACACAAGGGATTATTGGGGGTGGAAGAATTAGAATGGAGCGAACACAACAGAAGAGTAATCAGGAACACAGTAGATAGCGATTGAAATTGTATTAACATTTTTGAAGATTAAAGTTGACTGGAAATCATGGAGTTGGAAAGGTGTTCCACAAGCGAGAAGTTCGAGAAAAGAAACCGTTAGCATAGAACTTACGGTTACATCTAGCTACTCAACTGCAAATCTATGAGACCTCGTCGCCATTCTAGTACCGTGCTTAAATTCATAAAGTCTAGGTAACAATGCTCGTCCGAACAATTACCATGAAAGTAGAAAAGGCACAGGGAGGCAACTTTATGGAGGAGGGAAAGTGACTGAAATTGAGCCGTCAGATCGTGACCAATAAGAAATTTCAATGTTACGTTTCTTCATTTAGGACTTTACATTGATGTAATTGCACATGCGTTCGAAGGAGAGTGAGGCTGAAATTTTAAGCTTTTCAATTAAAATCATTTTTTTTTACATTTTTTAAAGCCATAAGAATATCATCTTAACTATGGAAAGAGCAGATTACTCAGTTTAATTTTTGTATGAGTCATCTCCCTTGAAAGTGTTATCGGCAGATATCTCATTTTACGTTCATTTCGGAATTTATTTTCACAGCAATGCTAACTTGATCAGAAAAGTCAGTCCCAAAGATGGAAGAGTTTTGGCCTTCTTGGTCACTCACATCAGGCTAACGTGTGCATTGCTTATTTAGTGATATTTCATGAAATAAGTGAACACAGAAATTTGGAACTGGTATACTGCTAGGTCAGGAGAAAGTGATGGTCAACTTCTGGCAGCATTTCTTGAAGTAGGCTAAGCCAACTACAGGATAATGGGAAGGCAAATCTTATAATAATGTTTTTTTTTTGTTGCAGACAACAAAAAAGCAACATAATAATGTATATTGGCCTGCAAACAGATATTGAATGACAGAAGACAGCAACAAACAAAATGAAGACTTTAGTAAAAAAAGAATATATTGCCAAGTTTATATTCACCAAAGAAAATGCATTGATAAAAATAAGGTTACTGTACATGGGGCATAAAATAGCTCTGCATGTTCATGTAGAGGACAAGAAGAGCACTGAAAGACAGTTTTGTAGTTGTTGAAATGCCTTGTTCTGAAAAGGACAGTTTTGTAGTTGCTGAAATGTGTTGTCTTGAAAAGTACAGTTTATTGCATATCATTGCTGCTGGCGAGGATGGCTGGCTGGAACTGCGGGCCTGTTGGGGCTGCTGTAGTTGCAACAGATACTACACTTTGATCCTAGGCTTTATTTAACATGAAATAATTGTTTGTGGCACAAGGCCATAGGGGAAGTGGGGAAAGACTGGTCGGCACTGACTATCCTAAACCTAGCTAATCAGATTAAAGACCCATTCATTCTTGCATTCACTCAACCTTCTTTACCAAACCATCATTTACCAAAATGGGTTTCAGTTGGCCTGATCCACTGCTGATGTCTTAACTACTATCACTCTCAGAATGAGTGAGGCTCTTGATGACAAACACACCTCAAGGACCATAACACTAGATATCTCAAAGGCCTTTGACAAGGAGTGACATAAAGGTTTACTATACAAGCTCTACAGTTATGGAATCACTGAAAGGGTCTTTTCAATCATAAAACCCTTCCTAACAGGTAGGTCCCTGAAGTCCAGTCCTGAAGTCCCCTAGCAGTCAACAATGGCATCCTACAGGGGTCATTTCCTGGGCCAACTCTCTTTTTGACTGTTCTCTTTTCCAATCTTGTAAAAACTGGCTTGTTACATTCAATGCATTGAAGACCAAACTAGTTATGTTCTATTACTGCCAATCTGACCCCAAACTATCACTAGTCAAGATGAATGGAGTTCCTCTTTGGGAAGTACCATGCCTTGAAAGACTGTTAGACCTCAAATTCACACCCAACCTCAAGTGGAACTCATACATACGAACTGTTGCTAAGGATGCAGGTAAAATGTTTGGCTCCTTGAACCGCTCCAGTAAGTATCCAACTCCTCCTGCTATCCTCAATCTTTACAAGAACTAAATCAGGCCAAAAATGGAGTACTGTTGTTGTATTTGGGTGGGATCTGCCCAGACCTCACTCTCTAATCTTGATAGATTTTAAAAGTGTTTCCAAGACCTTGTAGGTGACAAATTATTCTCCATGCTTCAACTCCTCTCCCACAGGTGGTGGGATGTGGCAAGCCTCTTGCTGCTCTACAACTACTGTCATGTACTCAGATGAACTAATATTCCTTGGTCCTGCCAAAGCAAACCTTTAAAGCAAGAATATGCCATGCCACTTACATTGTGGCAAACTACCCACATTCCCTCCATATTCCATCGGTGAGTAGTAAGTTCCACTCAAGCAGCTTCTTTCCATGAACTACTGCCCTGTGGAATCGACTTGAATTGTTTCCCTGATCGCTACAATCTTAACCTATCCAAAGCTAGGGTTAATCATTATCTCTCTCACCTCTACACACAAATGGACTCCAAAGGTAACCTACTTCCTTGAGTGGCCCCTGGGCCTTGTAAAGGGTAACCCTCACTATAAAAAAAATTGTAGTATGGTATAAAACTTTGATATGGACAATTGTGATTTTTTTTATTCTTGGCATCTTGGTTGCAGGTGGTTGTATTTTTGAGACCTTTTTATATGCTGACTCAGTCAGTCACTGGTCATGGAAGGTAAAGTTTCTTTTTCCGGTCATTTTTAAACATTGTGGGAGTGCCAACAGGATATGACAGTACTCTCAGTATTAAATTGATTTACTAACAGAAGCTTTTAAGAAATCCAGACAATTAATGGGCATTGTGAACAAAAAGAATCAATTAGTTGTTCCTTTTTTAGTCTCTTCAAAGGTTACCTAATTACACACATCATACGCTGTTGATACTTTTGATCTCCTTTGGTGAAAACCCAAGAGTACATTTTCAGCACGCTTCTTCATAATGACTCCAAGATCCTAGTTTTTAATTTGTCTGAAAACAACCAAGAGAATATGTTCTGATAATGTATCAACAGCATATGATTTCTCTAATTATGTAACCTTTAAAGGGATTAAAAAAGGAACAACTAATTGATTCTTTTTGCTCACAATGTCCATTAATTGTTTGGATTTCTTAAAAGCTTCTGTTAGTAAATCAATTTAATACTGAGAGTACTGTCATATCCTGTTGTCATTTCCACAATGTTTAAAAATGACTGGAAGAAGGAACTTAATCTTATTTTTGGAAACAATTAATGCTTGCCTTCTCCTAACTCTCTTGTCCTCAATATGCTAAATAATATAAGAGACATGATGAGCAATAGAGTGACAACGATCTACCTCCCTAGATTAAATAAAGGGTTCAGTTTGGAATTTTCTCTAGGTTACTCAGATCAATATACACCTGAAGAAGGCTGAAGGGCACAATGGCTGAAATATTGTGAGAAAAAACAACAAAGATGAGGACAATAGTTCAAATATAAATAATGTAAATAGGTTCAACAAAATGCTACCTGTGGTCACACACATCATAGCTGATAGTAACTGACAAATTTTAGCATAGAATAAAGTTTAATGTTATGTATCACACATTTAATATTGTACTTTCATTTGTAAAATATAGGAATAATGTTACAGCATTTTCTTTCAGGACATAAGTGACAATAGCACTCCAGATATTTCTTTAATATCTTTGATTAGACAAATCTTCTAATTGCTTTTGCTATGGTTTTGAATTCTGAGTTGTTGTTCTCCTAAATTGGCTTCCACTCAGGCTAGAAAGTCCAGTCTACCCTGTTACTTATTCCATAGAAGAAGATGATGGGTAGAAGAGATGGACTCATGACTTTCCCAAGAGCATTAGTGCAAAATGAAAGCAATAGACTGAAACTTGGTTCAATACTTTCCATTCTGGAAAACATTTTGCTACATAAATAATCATAAAAAGAGGTATAAGTTGATAAAAAACTAGAGAAAAATACTTTATTGGTTAAATAATTACACTATGAATTAATGTGAAAAGTTTTTGTCGAAAAAAAAGCTAGGAATTTTCGCATTAATTTGATATACGAATAATAAACATGAAACATACCAATAATAAGTGGTAGGATCAAAAATATGTTGATATTTTATAGATATTGCATTTTATAAAAGGGTGTTCGGAAAAACCTTCAACTTGACCTATTATGCAATGTTTACCAATATAAATATATATATATATATATATATTAAATAAAAAACCTGTTCAATTGAACTTCGATTACAAGATTGTTATTTCTTTAATGAATAAAATATCATACTTAAAAAAATGAAAATTGGCTATTTTATTTAGGTAATTTGGGAAAAAATCAATAGCAAAACAAAATTTGAAAACAATTATCCGCAAATCAAGGGAAATAACTTTGAAATATTTTACGCAGTTATTTCCCTTTAAAGTTCAAGCGTGATCTTTTAGAGTTGATGTCATCAGAAAAACGAAAACAAACAAAAAAGAAAACAAACAAAAAACAACAACAATAAAAAACACGACACAAATATTTAATAAAATCTATGAAATCGAATAAGATAAGAAGAATATCTTACACTAAACTATTTAAATTAAATATTTTCATTGATATGGCTTTTTCCTCACAGAAATCTAACGGCTTGTTATTCATTGTGAGACATAAATTCGTCAAAAAAAATTTAGAACTTTTCGAAATTAAATTATTAACAATTTATTTCGAAAATAGTCAAAAAGAGTTTATCTAAATTCTTTATTCAACTCCATTGGACTCAATGAAATCAAGCGATGTATTCAAGTGAATCACAACTTGAAGTAAAATTTGTATATTTCGTTATCTTTTTTTGTTTTTTTAAATAAAAGAGACAAGTGATAAAAAATATTTTTACTGACATGAAAATATTTCAGTGTTTATGAATAACATTTATTTCGGACAGCTTCTTCTAAAGTACTGATAATTCATTTTTTCATAAAACTTGCCAAGGGAAGTAACTCTCATTATAATCAAAGGTTTTATTTCCCTTAATTTCATGAACGAGTTTTGCTGTGAAAATAGTTAAAATCGTGTGAATATTTTTTCAGCATTTTTCCGTAAAAATTGGAACAAATTAATTTAAAGATAACTTTAGTTATATGGGGAATGACTAGGCTTAAAAATTTCTGCCATATTAAAAAAGTTTTTGAGAAGTCAATTTAGACCTTTTAGTAAAATTATAAGAAGTAAACCCTATTTCCAATACAATTACATATCCACACACATACCATATTAAAACACGACCAAACCTTAAATACTACGAATATGCCAAAAAGATTACACAATACAAAACACATACATTCAAAGTGTCTATTAGTTAGAAGGTAGCATCACCATGTGAAATGTTTGACCAATCAGAGAAAACTGAAACCTTGCTTTTCTTATGCCTACATTCGGAAAAAATTCTTATAAAATCCTATAGATTTCAACAAGCAGAAATGCGACATCTCCAAGTTGTTGAAACTCAAGAGAAGTCGTGGTTACATAGTTTTTTTCCTTCCCCTTCAGCGTGTGTCCAAGAAACACATGTCTTTTTTTAAAACTCAGATTTTTACTGTGGACCAAATGCTAAAAGTCTTTTCCAAGCCACAGTTTTTTCTTCTTCTGTGAACCAACTGTCCAATGGCTAAACTAAACTAAAGACTAATTTTTACTCCTTTTCAACTCTTGAATTAATGTACATATGTTTGTAAATATAAATAATTTATTTAAAGGGTATACCGATGTTTTCTTCATTTTTATTTTATTATTGTTTGGAATTCGAACGTTCGGATATTTAATATAAAAAAATCTGGTCAACCCAATTTCCTTCAAGATTTGTTCTTTCAATTGAATCAATAACATCAGTTATATGAATTAAATTATTTTTTTAAGTCGAGAAACTGCTTATTTTCGAAAACTACATATTATCACTTCTACTTAGTAAAAGAGGAATTGTGGCGGTTATCTTCTGACAACGTCTGTTATCTCCATATATAAGTTATTTTTAAATTTTCTTTTTTAAATTATTCCATCCCAAACAAAGCAAGAATGTTATTAGTGTGCAGGAGGTTACAGGGAGTGAAAATGAAAGAGAAGTCTGAGAATAGGGAGGACTGAGGAAAGGAAAAAATATGAACGGGATTCAATAAAGCAGAAGATGGCGATTGATGTTGCATTTAAATTTTCGAAGATTGTAGTTATAAGAGAAGCAAGTAAAAAGAAGGGTGTTCCATGAGTGGAAAGTGCGAGAAAAGAAACTGTTGAAGTAGAAGTGGCGGGTGCATTTAGATATGGCAGCAGTATTCAATGCACAGGCGAATGGTAGATTTGTAAATGTGCAAAATGAATTCAGTCGAGAAAAATTTCCTGGTACAACACAGTGACCCAATTTTCCTTGCAGTAGCTAATGATTCGATCTAGTCGCTCCACTTCAAGTCAGTGGAGTCCAAGAGTGAGCAATGTGTTGCTCTTCTGGAGTCTATCGTCAGCCATACTGATGGCAGGCAGAAAATGTTCTTTATGGCAGTTAAATGAAAACAGTTTTGTTTTGGAGGCGTTAAAATTCACAAGCCATTTCTTGTTCCCGTTAACCATTGATTGCAGGTCCTTTTCAATATCAGTTGCCAGGTTTACTTTGTCAGATCTATCGGATTTACTATTGAGACTGCAGTAAATAGTAGTGTCATCTATTTTATTTTGTGTAACAATTAAAAGATAGTGCAAAAAGATTTGATAAATACAAAATAAATAAATCTTTATATAATATAATATAATAACATAGAAGAAGAATAAAGAGAAAGTTGAAGTTTCAAGAGTAAAAATGAGAGAGAAATAATCTAGGTGAAAGTATATATATATATATATATATATATATATATATATATGTGCGTATGTGTGTATGCATGTATATATGTATGCATCCAAATGTAGTAGCCGTCTATTGACAACGTGATAAAGGAAGGTATGTTTGTTTTCAATGTATGAAGGATTGTTTAACCGTCTAAAGTCACCAGCTAGCCATGCAAATGTCGTTTTTCGTCTCTGGGTTTGTTACGATGATCGTAGTATTGGAGAATGGACAACATTAATTTATGGACTGTGGTTTTTGTTGATTTTACATCTGTTTATATACGCATCTATAGATCCGCACTGAAAAGGCTTCTCGTTTCTCATTGGCTCGTTTCTAATTGGTTGGTCGAACAAGCTATTTTTAGAAATTGGGAAATTTTGTGTCTCCTTGTTATTTTTTGTTTATTTCTTCTCTTACATCCTGGTTGTAAAAAATTTCTGTTTGTTGGCCGAACTATGTCTTTGTTGGTCTGTTGATTTTTATTATCCGTCTGATTTAGAAATGGTGAAATTTCGGTCTTTGTGTTTTTATTTATTTCTTTATCATTACATTCTATAAGGATATTTTTTGATTCCGATTATAAAATGATTTTTATAGTGAAGAGTGGTGGGGGGAGAGTAGACGTCACCTTTCTTATCCTGATTATTCATCCGGCGCAAACGCCAAAAACAAGACCTGAAACACCATAGTGAGATTTGAACTAAATTTGCATTTATTGGTAAAACATTAACAGACAAAATACAAGATGTACACATAAGATTGCACAAAATTGTCGCTTTTTAAAGTCTTATTATAATAAAGACAAATATGGGCTTATAAATGCTGATAAAATTTTTTAACAATCGAAAGATATTTTGAGAAGGTTCAACAACACAATTCCTTTCAAAAAAGGGTTCAAGCAATACACATTTTTTTTTTTTAAAAAGATATGCTTTCCTATTTGAAATTCGAAACTGAAAAGCTTGGCAGATCCAACGGAGTCGCTTGGACTTTAACAGATTTATTCTCAAGAGGAACCACAGTAATATCTAGATAAATCTTATGGTATTCTTTTTACATTATTTACATTATTCGGACTATTGTCCTCATCTTTATCGCCATATTTATTACAACGTTTTCAGGCCTTCTTCAGGTGGTTGGAATGTCGAACTGAACCCTTTATTTCGCTCACTGGGGTAGACTGTTCTAGTTCCACGTGCCATGTTTAATGGATGTCAGTTATCAGTTATCTCCTGTTAATTTTCCCTCTGAAAGTTCTCCACTGCCTTAGCCGGGTATTGAACTCACACCCTTTTGGGTTCTGTCACTGGATCTAACCAACGCCTTTATCCACTGTGCCATGTGTCTAGTGACAGAACCCAAAGAGTGTGAGTTCAATACCCGGCTAAGGCAGTGGAGAACTTTCAGAGGGAAAATTAACAGGAGATAACTGATAACTGACATCCATTAAACATGGCACGTGGAACTTGAACAGTGTACCCCAGTGAGCGAAATAAAGGGTTCAGTTCGACTTTCCAACCACCTGAAGAAGGCCAGAGCGTACAACGGGCGAAACGTTGTAATAAATATGGCGATAAAGATGAGAACAATAGTCCGAATAATGTAAATAATGTACATAATACCTCATCTCAGAAATATAGACAGGTATTCTTTTTTTTTTTTTTTTTTTTTTTTTTTTTTTTTTTAAACAGATCAATTTTTAATTTTAAGAATTTTTCATTTTTTCTTTACTGGTTTCATTTAGCTTCTGCTTCTTTATCTTTTTCTTGTGTTTCTGTTTGTTCCTCTTTTGTTTCTTACTTCGTCCGTAAGAAACAGTCTAATTCATTCAATGGTAACTGCTAAAATTCACAAATAGTACTCGGTCATTATCTTGTGATCGCCGAAATTCTTCTTTTCTTCCCGCCCATCTCTATTCTCAAATTTTAAATTGCATGGGAGGAACTTACCCTCCTCATTGGTACAAATCCCAAAGTGTATCTCTTTTTGAAATTTGAAAAGCAAATTTTAACCAATAATGAACATTCCGCTTTATTTCGCTGGTTTTTGTTCGAGAGAATTTATTTTTTAGAATGCTAAATAAAAAAAATGTTACGCATCAAATTTATTAGCTATTTTTAACTGTCTGACTTTCTTTTAATCTATAATAAATGCCTTGCTGAGACTTGCTTTCCCGCTTGTTGAAAATCCTCTTCTGTAGCTCCAGTCTGTAAGAACTCAGACGAAGTGCTTGATCCTTTTAACTATTGGCCTGTTAGCGATCTACCGCTTTTTGGCAAAATATTAGAGGCCCTAAACAACTCTGGATTGGTTAAGCATCTCACAGGGTCTTCTTCCAGATAAACAATATAGCTTTCATTTCTCTAGGTTAACTGCTGAGGCATTAATGATTAATAAGACCTAGCCCGTTATAATATTTTTTTATTTTCTCTTTTTATTAATTATTTATTTAATTTATATTTTTTTTTATATAGATTTCTATATTCTCCCGTCAAGCGAAAGGTCAATAAACAAACGTAGTTTATTGTATTATTTTTTATTATTTTATTTTCACCTTTTGCTTATTTTACTTTGCTTTCTTATAATTTATTTTATAATTATTTCAGCAAAAGAATAGATCGCTTTGTGTCATTAGGAGCATTTTTAACTTCAAGCGAAAAAGATCGCTTTTGATTTGTAGCTGGCATTGTGAATTTAGAATAAATGGCGAATTTGGTATATATTTTTGATTATTGGTGAAAATGAAAAAAAGAATGGTCATCATTTTTGGCATGTTATGCATTTTCATTTTACGAAAAGTAAAAATGTAACTGAAACACACAAATTAGGTAAGTGTAATTTACAGATGAGGTGAAAGGAATGAGTAAAAAAACTATCAAAAGATATTCGCGAATTTTCAAATGATTAATTGTAGCGTAAAACAATTGAAATAAGTAAATAAAAATAAATAAAATTCAAAATATAGGGCGTCCCTAAAGTCTGGGCACATAGGAAATTTCATTAACTATATTTTCTGTTTACCTCCACGGATTAAAACTGGTTTTGTCGAAAAAAGAAATTACTGACTTTTTTTTTTTAACGTAAGCTAAAGGAGAAGGTGTACTCAGTAAAAAAAAATCACAGATGCAACAAACCTGATTTAACGTATAAAGAGTGAATGTGCTAAAATTGACGACAATGTCGAGTTCACGTGAATCTTGCAAAATGCATCAACCGTTGTATCAGGAATGATAGAAATCATATTGGAGATATTATTTTTGTTAATATTCTAATTCAATAAAATGTTGTTGAAAAATTATTTTTTTTTTAAAAATATGCATTTTTGCCCAGGGTGTCCAGACTTTAGAGACACCTTGTAAGTTAATAAAAAAACATTACTTGATAATAAACAACGACTTTGACGCAGAATATTGTTAACATTTAAAAATAATATGCATTGGTTTGATTATGTTAGTTGCATTGGTGCGTGGATTTCATATTAAGCGAAGAGAGAGTAGAAAGTATTTAAATCTTGTGTTGTTTTTTACACAAATTGCGATGAGCGATGAAAAAAAGAAGATATTTTACAATAACGTGGAACACAAAAGATTGTAGGACTAACGAAGTGAACAAACTCAAACTGGGCAGTTTTCATTGAAAGAATGTAAAGTTGTGTATAGAGTGAAAAAAAGTCACTATGATATTTTTCTGGAGAACCAGAGGATACATTCGTATAAATACTGTTCTCAGTTAGATCAACTGGACGCAGTGACAGACGAAAAGCGACCGGAATTAGTCAATAGAAAAGACGTAATATTCTGTCAGGATAACGTTACAGAGCATGTTTCTTTGATAAACAGTTACAAGTTGTCACATCTTGGTTGTGAAGTTTCTTCTTTGTTTTTATTTTATTTTACCGCATATCAACCTCAATGGGTTACTTAATGCCGACAAAATTTTTTTTATTGCTGGTAACATTTCTCCAAAAAAGTATTGTTGGTAATACTTTTTTCTTGAAAAAATGTATTGCTGGTAATATTTTTTTCCTTCAAAAATGTATTGTTGGTAATATTTTTTTCCTTCAAAAATGTATTGTTGGTAATATTTTTTTCTTTCAAAAATGTATTGTTGGTAATCTTTTTTCTTCAAAAATGTATTGTTGGTAATATTTTTTTCCTTCAAAAATGTATTGCTGGTAATCTTTTTTCTTCAAAAATGTATTGCTAGCAATAATTTTCCTCAAAATTTTTATTGCTGCTATTAAACCCATTTGTACACTTTCATAGTTTTTTGACCCCATTTGGAGGTTAACTATTTGCCCATAGCTGGTACCCTAACATGTGCTACCATCCAGGGACAGGGTGGACCTGGGAACACCAGAAATTAAGAAGTGGTTCCAAGCTCCTAAATACCACCTGATCAGAGGTCTTGCTGTTGGACGTAGTTTATCGTCATACCCAGGACCCTGGGAATTTTCTATTTAACGTACGACAGATATTATGTCTTCACATAACCATTTATCTCAAACTTTATACAAATGTTTTAATGGGAAAAATAATCTAGAAGACCGAAAAAGTGACTGTCAGTATTTGTTTGCTGAGAAAAAAAAAGTTCCTTGAAGAAATTAAATGAATGATTGCAGAAGATACCGGATTAAAATGATGAATAGATTTTTCAATAAAGTTAAAATCGACTGGAAAAATGTCTTTTAGTTTTACTTAATAAACGGACTTTTTATGTCTATCAATTTTGCAAGATGTCTCTTTTTGAAACTAAAATTATTTTTCTACTTAATATTTCAGCTTGCAGAAAAATGAAAAACTCATTGATTTCACAATCATTCTCTGAAGATATCTTTAATTTTGTATGTTATAAAAGGACAATTTATTAACGCTTTCAATATCATATATAACATTCTGAATTTCTAATTTTCTGGCAGCACCAACATAATCAGTTTATTCTAGATTCAGTACAAGAGGGTTGGGTAAGAAATAGCTGTTCGATGGCGATTTTCATTGTCAATATAAAATAACAGCATGTGTTTTAATGTTGATTTCTAGTATGCTGCAGATTGAAACCTTTCATCGTTTGGTTGTGAGGTCAGACTTTGTTGAATGTTAACGTTTTGTCCATGTAGTGATATGTAAATGACTGGCTAATTAACATAGCCAAGTCATAGTCTATATAAATGCCCAAGCAGTAAGGGTATAGCAGCTCTCGGTATACGATATAAACGACTACAGCTGGAAAGATAAAATACGAAGGAAAACCACTTCATGACAACCTACAAATGAATGCCTTAAAGACGGTGGGGTGGTGCACTTTCACCATATTATGAATTTCGGGAAGGAGTTAGCGTCGGAACTGCGACAAATAACAAACCGAAGGTTTATTTTGATCGTGACGATGCAGTTTTTCGGACAGTCAAAAAGTAGTGTGGCAGATTTCGTCAGGATGATTTTAACCTAAACGATCAACTACACCCCAGGAGACCATCTGACGTCGATGAAGACATTCTCCTTGGGATCGTGGAGAATAAACCGAAGATTTTGACGGAAGAGATTGCAAAGATTTTGAAAATCGATATCTCAACTGCTTTTCTCCATTTGAAGAGATTGCGTCCATGAAAAACGGTCGATTTTGGCAAATCGAAAAGGTGTTATTTTCCATTACGCCAACGCAAGACCTTGGATTTCAAAACAGACCTTTCAGAATCTTAAAGTGTTGAAATGGGAAACACTCCAGCATCCACTGTATTCTTCATGCTTACTCCTTTGGTTTTTCATTTTGTTCCGGCCTCTACAGAATAATTTAAGTGACAAAAAATTGACTCTGTACAGTTAGTCGAATACTATCGCACAACCTTCTTCCAATAAAAAAAAAACAAAAAAAACACGAAGTTTCGACGAAAATGACATCAACAAGCTTGTAGAACGATGGGAAACGTTTGTTAAAAACAATGAAAACTATGTACTTGACTAATAAATGTTTTTTGTGAGCGCGTAAAATTTTGTTTTTAATGTTCTAATTGGATACGAACTCTAATACTTTTCCACACGTATTATCATCGTCGTTTACATTATCACACAGAAGTATTTATTGCTGTCATCATCGGAAATTAAATGTCAGAAAGACCTCCTCCATACTATTTCAGTATTTATTTCTCTTGACATGTCTATCAACCTCCGTAAATTCCTATCTGTTGTAGCCCTAAGCAATATCGGTCCCGTTACTAAGTCTCAGATAGATAGACCGTTACCTTCCCTGTCCTTCTTGCCCTTGTTAAATAATGGTTTCAGACTTATTCAGACTTAGTGGCAGTCTATTTTGGCTCAGACCTTCTGAGGCTGACCTTTACGGCCAGATGGTAGACAAAACAGAGGAAGTAGTTTTTGATTGGTCAGAACTAGCGTGGGAAGGTTAGAGAGATAGAAATTGATTTCAGAGAATTAAGTTTTACACGCCATACACAGTGGACGTGGTCTCAGGGAACTTGCTCCCCAAAGGGCGATCACATTGGCTAGTTAAAAATGTACACGTCGATGTGTTGTATAAAATAGATAAATTTTAAATCCCTTTTGATGAAATTCTCTTTCATCTCCGGACTCCAAAAACATTTCGGAGAGAAGACGAGCGAGAGAAGATACAACATTATGGAATCAACCTCGCCAATAAAGATCTCCTCAGAACGAGGGGACTATGCAACATCAACAGAATGCCTTTTAAGTGTCAAATTATTCAAACCCTCCTTACTCATTATGTGTCCAAGAAGTTTCAACTATCTATTTCTGATTTCGAGTATAAGTGTCCTTTACTCGCGTGAATAGCGCATTATAATCTTGGATGATTACGCTGCCATCAGAAGACAATATACTATAGAATGGACATGATCAACCAAAATATTCAGACAATCCTTGGCGTTAACTGTGCTATACAGAACAGCTAAAAGCTCCAAGAGAATTCTTTGAATTATTGCAGAGCCTCCTCCAAGCTTCACGTATTGGTCAGTTAGGTTTGAAGGCTTATTTAGGCTGTCTCCAGACATAAACACGCTACAAAGTTGGAAAAATATTGAATAATATCTCATCAGAGAAGTTGACATTGTCCCATAGAACCATTTACAACTTCTTGACACTACATTCCCTCTTACCAATGTTGATAGGGGAAAGAGATGTTAAACAATTACCGCCTTCCTATGGAACCCAGTTTTATAGAGATCACAGTTTTCGTTGACACTGTGTTGGTTTAGCTCTGCTGTCACTTTTAGTCGATAGTTTTTAGACAATATGTTTCTATATTCTGTGGTCACTCTGTATGTGTGTGTGCGTTTGCTTTCCGTCCATAATTGTGTTTTCCAGAACTGGTTTTCATCTTGATTTTGGAATATCAACAGGATCTTAATGGTGCACTTGACGAAACATTAAACAATTTAGCAGTTTTAGTAACTGTAGCTCCAGCCATACTCGTTCAACAATTTGTCCTCTTTGGCAACCAGATAAGTTACGCCTTTTAACCTATTTAAATATAAATACCTGCAAAAGTAACAAAAAAATAACAGTCGGCCATAGCTTGAGTTACCAGGTATATATAATATATATGAACAGTGAACACATATATTAGTTGATTTTTCACTTTTATTTATAAAAACAACATTGCACTCCATGTGAAAGCTAGGGTTTCATGTGATAAGTAGTGACACCAAAAATTAGATTCATAGCCTTCAACAAATTTTGAGAATTCAGTTTGAAAGAACATCTGAAAAAAATATACAGACATACCTAATTTTCGCAGATTTTTGCTTAGAAACTGGCTTCAAATTTTACTATTTCAAGAATAAATCTATAATGAAGTTAATATCTTTTGTATTAGATATACTGAATGGAAAATATATTCAAACCAGAATTCTGATTATGAATCACCACAAGCAAAATAGGCATTTTTTTCTGTATTCGATAAGTAAAAATCGTAAAAGATTACAAAAAAGTCTACTCAATGAATAAGATTTATTAGAACAGTTATTAGATCATTTGATTGATCATAATTAATAAAAACAAAAAGTAAAGAAAAGTGTATATAATAAATCATAAGACAAAATGCTTAAATTTACGTTTTTTATTGAAAATCAAACTAAAACTACAGCAATATATAACATACTACATGATAATATAGCACAATTGTTCAGTATAATTTCCCTTTGAAGTAAATGAAGGTCTTATTTGATGGCACAATGATTTAGTAACAATGTGCTTGTATCATGCATCTGGTCAATATACAATTTGTAAACCTTCAGAAAATTAAACATTTTTATAAGGCTTTCACTGATCACCGGAATGAAATTCTAACGCTACGATTGTGAACATAATTTTTAAACGCGTTTCCTCAAAAAAGAGTAGCTATTTGTAACTAAATATTTTGTGTCATTATTTATCATGTAAAACTTCAACTTCCAAATAGAGTGCAATATCACGGTTCCAAAATAAACTTGCCCTAATATATATAGACTAGAAGTTTTGAATTTATCGTATTGTTTATAGAATAAATTTTGTCCAACCTCTGTAACATATTTTGTCAATTTTCACCTTAAGTTGAATACTTTCAGTTATTATTATGAATGAATCTATTTCTTATTTCAGATCTTAACTTCGCAACCATATCATGATCATTTTATAAGCCATTTTCAATATTTGTTTTCTGAATTCATTACAGACTTCTCTTCGTATATTTAACATTTTTTACTCAGCATTTCTTTGACTTTTCCATTGCCGCCCTTTTTATAAGTTTTGCAGTCTTTAATTGTCATTATTTTTCTGTATTTCATTTTGTGTACTATATTAGTCTTTTTATTGTTAATTTAATACACTCTACTAAGCTGATGAATCCATTACCGCTGTTTTTACATAGACAATTCACTTCATTTCTCAGGTCTACAGCTTTGTACCTAGCTGTTCGCTTTCCTTTCTGTTTATTCTATAGTTTAAGTTCTTTTTCAGTCTTGAGAAATATTTGGAATAGTTTACACTAGATACTGACCATGTGTACATACTCTTTGCTAAATTTCTTATGTTTAAAGTCGTCTCTAAATTCTTCCAGTTTCACCAAAATTTATTTATTCCAATTCAATGGAAGTAAATTTTTATATCAGTGATCATCATTCAGTGTCCTAATTTATTTTGTTGGTCAGTAGCTCAGTTCCTTTTGATGCTAAAGGTTTCTCTGTGTGCATAACCATTCTGAGTGACATTTCAACTTTGACCACTCTAAGCTGAAGATACCCACAGGAATAGAACCTACACCAATATACATCTGATCATTACAAAGTCTGTCTCCAAACGTAAACGATAATGAACCTAATGATGAAGAAGTATAGAAAGCTATAAGAAAGTGAAAGAATTATAAAACATCCTTGACATTGATGGCGAACAAATGAAAATAAAATACTTTCTCTCTGTATTCATCAATTTTATAAAGAAAATCTGGAAACGTATCCCCCAAAAGTGGGGTACATCGCGTATTAATGTACTATGGAAACAAAAAGGTATTCCTCAAAACTTACATAGAGGTATATCGTTATAGGGAAAGTACTAATGAGCATTGTATTAACACAGCTCTCATTGTTCTATGAAAGTTCCAACCCAATTTGGTTTTCGTCCTAGTAAGGGGTTTAAGGAAGATATATATGTGTTGAAACTTGACTAATGCATGGAATAATAATGCAACACAAAATGTACTTAGAACAAAATGTATTGAAACAAGAAAGTGTACACAATATTTACATATAGTCTTTTGTATATTCCTGGGAAGACCGTTCCTGGAATGTGTGTTGACTGAATCGCAGTCGGGCAGAGTCTCTGGTTGGATCCCTTCCTTCTCGGTACCAACCATATTTATATGGTCGGTACTCCACTATGCAAATTAGGTGGATCCTACCACAACAATATGTCATTGAACAACTCCCGGAAATTGCATACCTCACCAATAAAAAATTGTATACCTGCTATGTCGACCTCACAGCAGCATATGAGCATATCGACAGAGACTTCCTCTTCTCATCCATTAGAAACAACCTACCAAGCTCTGACTCAACCTAAGATCTGACAAAGAAATTAGTTTTGTTCTACAAAATCCTTCCACAATACCGATACATTTTAAGCGTAAACATGAATACGACAACGAAGAAAAGTGAACTCCAATATATTTAATCTATACTAGGACCTATGCATATACATGGATAGATATGAAGAGAATGTCATTTAAACATTCCCTGTCATGCCCCAAACAAATCTACTAATAGAAAACAGCGTTTTTGCTTTCCATCCCTAGGTCAATGTACTGTTGGTGAGGGGCTTAAGTATTCATAAGAAGGATCTTGAACAAAAAATCAAGATTCTCTATCAAATTCTCCAAGAAACCTTTCCAAATCGGAAAATATGATCTGGAATTGGAATGAAAGCAGTGATGCTACCTACTTTGAATCTAGGAATTCAGGATATGGTATTATTAAATACTAGATACTTCAAATACTTCGGTGTATGTATCAATAATAACAAATTTAACATACGAAATAAGGAAACTGAATATAGAATAGGCTGTGCTATGGCTAGTAGCGACCAACAACTCAAATTGTTACTAACCAAAATATTAACCTAAAAATTCGAGTCATATACTAAAATAACCTCGTCAGATCAAGACTTTAATATATATATATATATATATATATATATATATATATTACCAAACTCGTTCAGAAATATCTAAACTGTCAGGTGTATACAACTGCTTTCTCAGATCGATGGTTAAAAATGACTTCGAGCGAATGAAGACTGTAGCTCTTAACGAGAACCATCCTTCTTCGAATTGGTTAGACTGGCGCTCATAAACAAAGAACTGTGCCAAATAACACAAATGACATCACTTGTGGATTTTTAACAACAACTCGAAGAGAAATTAATGGTATAATCTTAATGTTGACGTTTCACACAACTTCAAACAAAAGGCTCCCCAAGTAATCCCCTATCAATAATGAAAAAATAAATAACAGGTACTGGACTTGAGTTACTTATTTTTCCGAAAAATTATGTTAAGGAGAAGATTTTATAAATTACAACTGAAAGTAGCCCAAGCTGTTCAGTAAATGAATGACGAACTTTTCCTTCTAAGGAAACGGATAACATTTTCATTACCATCAGCATTATTATTTACATTGTTCGGACTGGTCCCCTCATCTTTATTGCCAGATTCACGACGTTTCAGTCGTTGTACGCTCCGGTCTTCTTCTCTAAGTTTTTGTTTACTACTGCAGTAGCCAGGTATTGAACTCACTGGATCCAACCAACGCTTTTATTCAACTTGGAAAGTTGAGTTAAAGGGAGATAACTGAAACATCCGGAAGAAGCATGGCACGTGGAACTGGAACAATCTATCCCGGTGAACGAAATAAAAGGTTCATTTCGAAATTCCAATAACCTGAAGAAGGCCGGAGCGTACAACGGCCGAAACGTCGTGAACATGATAATCTCTTGCATAGGATGTGTATAACAAACTTCACAAGATTTGGTGCTCGAACCTTGCGTCCTCCTTAAAAGTCTAAACATTTCGAACATTTATTGAACCAGTCCTACTGTATGAATCAGAAACATGGACATTATCTGATCGTCTTGAAAAACAACTGGATTGAACATATATCTAATTAGAAAAATCAGGAACATCAGTTGGAGATCCCATGCAACAAAATTTACGGAGAATTGAGACCCCAATCACTTTTAAGTTCAAGTAAAAACGATTACCGACCACTGCCACCGAGCGAACATGGAAATCGTCTCATCGTTACACCTATGGCATTCTGGGAGTGTCTTCTCATTAAAATTGAATTTCCCAGATACCATAGCTCGGGACTCACAGTTTGACAGTGTGTAAAGAGATTGTCAATGGAATTCTGACCAACCATAGGAAAGTCAAAAGGATGATGATGATGATGATGATGGTTAGATCTGTGTACATTATTTTCATTGTTTAAAAAGGGATATCTACTCAAACACGCCTACTGAAATAACGTTTGCAGTAATAATGATATATACAACTACAATTTTTGAAGCAGCTTCTTTTAATTCTGCCTATCTCTTCCTTACCCCCTACCAATACCTCATAGATAATGGACTATTACCTTTTGAACACGTAGAAAGAAGGATATATATATATATATATATATATATATATATATATATATATATATATATATCAGAGACGCTACTTGGTTTCAGTGAGAAAATGAAAGAAAGAAAGAAGTGAAGGTAAAAGTGTTTAATGTTTCCTGCCAACAGCTAATAAATAATGGACTATTCCGTTTTGATCACGTGGAAGGACAGAAAAAGAATATTAGAGACGTTACTTGGTCTCAGTGCGAAAATGATAGAAAGAAAGAAAGAAATAAGGGAAGATAGAAGTATTTAACGTCTGCTTCATTGAAATGGAAAAAGTTGTCAATTTCAAATCTTTTCATTTGTACCCACTTCTTAAAATAATGATCAGCATTCATAATTATGATTGTTATTGCTATATTTTGTTAAAGTTGTTAAGATCAAATATTCAACGATAAGATAAGGGAATTTCTACCGATATATTATTGTGGAACTCACCATGAGCTTATTCTATCATTAACTAAGAATTAAGATTCATCAGAAACTTAAATGGTGAATTACTTATTGGCCATTTTTAAAATCAATTTACCCCAAATAAGGCGACAATGACAATAGAACACAAGGGGGCAATGGGAGTGAAAGAGAATCAGAAAATAGTTCAAAGAACGAGAAGACTAGAAGTAACCGGAAACCCACTTCTAAACAGGAAACTAGGGATAAACCTCTACTCCTGTTCAAAAGACAGGGGTGGAGTGTGAATCTATTATAAAATGGTTAAATAAAAGTGCTAGTGTTTCGGTATTTTTAAATGACAAAAACCGCATGCAAAAACTACCAAGAAATCGTAGGATGACAGTTTAATTGTAATTTATGACGAAATCTTTCTTCAAATTAACATAATAAGAATTTGAATACAAGAAAAAAAGCAATAAAGGGAAAATACATCGTTTTATATTATCAGGGAGGAATAAAACTTTATTTTATATTTCTTGAAGGCAAAACAGAAACAAATTTTTATTGACTTTTGAATGCAAAAAGAAGAAAACAAAACAACGCCATCTTTTTCGACTTAAATGTTGCTCGAGGCATAACGGTACTAGACAAAGAATAAATTGATTCGAAGTCACTTATGGAATTAATGTGAAATTTTTTGTTAGAGGTTCTTCATCTAGACATCGTATGAATGTCTGAACAACTCAATCTAATTTAGATTTGGCCATTCAGTTACACTTTAAAATATTGCCAAAACATCATGTCTTCTTGATTGATTTCGTGACATTTGTGTTTAGAATCTTTATATTGAAATTAAAGGCATTCAGTGTCCTGGCTAATTGAACAACAAAGACCCGGTCTTCAATTTATACTTACTGTTTCCTTTTGGTCTATCTATCTATCTATCTATCTATCTATCTATCTATCTATGTATGTTCGTGTGTGTATATGTGTGTAAGAGGTTAAGATATTATAATTCGACCCTCGCTTTACGCCTAACACATGTGCCGTATTAAGCTAAGCTTAATGCCTTCTTCTTGCATGTGCCGATTTTCTTTAGGACCTGAGCGATCATGACTCTCCACAACTTCCCATCCTTTGTAGCTCTAATCAATGTTTGTCTACTCTTAATATCCCTCCCAATTCCTGTTCTGCCACCCACTTACACGTTAAATAGGTTACTCGCTGTTTCCCTTCTGTGAGTGTCAAATTTTCCAAGCCCTCTTTTCTCATTACGTGTCCCCAAAATTTGAACTGTCATTTTCTGATTCAAAGTAGAAGTGTACTTTTTGTTTCCATTTTCCTTAAACTTCCCTCGTTGTTTACATGTTTCGTACATGAGATTTTCAGCATCTTTCAACAGAACCACATCACTCTTGCCTGAAGTTTCCTGTTTCTTAATTATTCTTGAGAATCCTTTATTCAAAATCCTCGGGACCGGAAGTGCTTCGGTTTTCAGATTTTGGAATACAGGCTGTTTGACTTGTATTTAGCATCTATAAAATGGGTCAACCTGGAAATTGAACCCAGGCATAAACAAGATATCCCGTTACGTTTCATAACGCATTTTTAAGTGGTGAAATTAAGATTTCACGTAAAAATATTGTTTGTATTTTCTGTACGTGTACAAAAAACATGACCACTACTTACAAACATATATATAAATGCAGAACTTTTTAACATTTTGAATAATATCTTTATTGAGCACGAAACCTTTGGCAATAATCCACGATCCACGGTGTTGCTGTGACGATCGCTAACCCCCCCCCCCAAAAAAAAAAAACAAAAAAACAAAAAACTGGCGGGAACGTAGGTTACGTAAAAGGACAGGGAACCCCCACCCAGAGCAGATGAGGTCACTTACAACAGCTTCACATCACCTAGTAACCTTCGTAGTGCCTTCTGAAATTTTCCTTTTGAGGCAAGTCATGTCAGCACCTGAAAAACGTTCGGATTTTTGGAGGTTTTCGGATAAAGAATACACAATCTACTTTATTTAGCTTTTGGAAAGTATCTTTTGCGATTCAAATGCCTCTTCAGATTTCTGTTTTACATTTTCTGTCATCAATTTAAGCACTTGAAAATTAAATTTCTTTGTGTGTCTGTAGTCTGTCTTCATCTTATGTTCTTAAGACTTTTCTACCAATGGTAGGACTTCTAGTTCTCCTAGCATCATTTCATTATATAGGGAGAATAAATCCGTTGAGAAGACGCAACCTTGTCTTACGCCGCTTTCTTTTTTTGGCTACCTGCTTCAATTCCTTTTACTCCCGGTAAATATTCTGGATATTTCTAATACCCTTTTCAAATAAAATTTTCCTAGCAGTTCAAATAGATCTTTGTACCGTAACTTATCAGATACTTTTTGCGTATTCTATGAAACATGGTTAAACGTCCTTTGCATTTGTATGGCTCTCTTTAATATCCTTCTGCTCATAAAGATCGTACTTATTGTCTCAGTGTCTTTAACGATGTCATGCTATATCCGGTTTAATTTTCATCAAAATCCGGACGATAACTTTTGTTATATGGTTTATTAAACTGATTGTCCTATGGAGACCACATTCATTTACACTTGGCTTCTTATGGAGCGATACGAAGATTGAACTATCAAGGTCTTATGGTATGCCGTCACTGTCATGTATTTAATTTATTATTTCCGTAACCTTGTCGAACCTGAAAAGCTGATAGAATCTCTGTTACAATGCCATCTGGTTATGTTGTTATCTTGTCCATTGCCGATCGTACTTCAATATTTCAGTTCCTTCTATGTTTTTTTTAATTCTCCGATGAATTAATTCAATCTAGAATATTTTTCTTTCTCTTGTTATAAGCTTTTCCTCTTTCGAATTCATTCATCCTGTCGAAGAGCACGTCTTTTGTCTTGTTCTTTTATTTTTTAAAGTTTACTTGCCGTATTTATGATGCTTATTCTTTTTTATCTGTGCACACTTTTCGTTGAGCACTTTAGCCTATGCCTGACTGCATTTATTTTTAATGTTTGTGCCTAATATTCTATATCTTGTGTCATTCCTTGGCATTGTTTACTGTCCCTTTTCCATCATCTCGGAATTTCGTCTATAATCCTCTACTTTTTTTTCTATCAATATTTTTTTAATATGCATCTCACTGGTGCGAGGAGTGGTAGTTTAACTAGCAAGCTATGATTATTATGGTACATTCAACTCTCAGTGGACGCACAACATTAGGGCTGTGGTAATCTTAGCTTAGGAGACTCATTATAGATATTCTATTAAAATAATCTTTAAAAAAATTCCCTACTGTAGTCGGGAGCATAGAGCCATTGTAAACTTTCCGATCTTACAGCAACATAAAATATCAGCTTACCTAACAGACCTATTAAATTACTCAACTATGTGTATAAAGAGTTCTAATCTCTCTGTAACATTGCAATCAAAATTTACTAACGTTTTCACTGGTTTAATGCCTTTTTTCTTAAAATTATAACCCTAATTCAGATCAACAGTTTCGACTATGCTCAGATTATTATTCATTTAAGCACACTCTCATTAACTATTTCTGCGTTTAATTTGAAAATATTGTTAAATCATTTAACAATTACAATAAATATGAAATAGTGTTATGGGATCTTACCCATAATAATAATAATGGACTATTCCATCCTTAATAAATACTGCGCCCCAGGAGTTGGCAAGGAGTCAGGAGTCAGTAGTTCAAGTCGCGTCAAGAGTTGAGTCAGAGGCAGTCCAAAACAGAGTCGTGTTCAGACGATTACTGCAAGACATTGGAATAGTGATACTGGTCGAGACTACATTGTTCTCTCTACTAAACCTGATTGTTCATACTAACACTTCTTCTCTGTATATATTACTGTTTGTAATATATCTGTGTTATTCCATACCGGTGTCCAAGTTCTTCTTTATTGGTTTTACCTTGGACTATCACCGTGGTACATGGAACCGGACCATAACAAATAGCAAATAAATCATTTGTTTAAAGCGGCCTCCTTCTTTGAGCTACTATTGTGCCTCGAACTCAACTCGGACCTCAAGTGGAATTCGTACATACGATTCATCGTTGAAGATGCAGGATAAATTTGTCGGTTCCCTGCACCTATCCAGAAAGTACCTGACTCCTCGTACTGTCAGGCCTAAAATGAAGTACTGCTGTCATATTTGAACAGTAGCTGCCCAGTTCTCACTTTCCAGTCTCGATAGAGTACCAAAGCATCTCTGCGTCCTTGTGGGTGACAAATTATTTTTTACCCTGCATACCCTCTCTCACAGACGAAATGTCGCAAGCCTCTTAGTACTCTATCGCTACTTCCATGGAAAGTGTTTAGACCAACTACATTCCTGAGTTCCACCAGTTCTAACCTTCACGGCTAGGACCTGTCATGTTACGCACATTGTAGCCAGCCACCCTCATTCCTTCCGTATTACATTGGTGAGAAGTAGGTTCCACTCAAGCAGCTCCTTCCCACGAGCCACTTTTCTGTGGAACCACGACTCCCAAGAGGATGTTTCTCTGATCACTATAATCTTAACTAAGTCTAGAATTAACCTATGCGCATAAAATGTGTCTTTTACTCTATAACCATTTACTTCGAGTGGCTCCAGGATCTTGTACAGGGTGAACATCACTGTAAGGAAAAAACAATTTCTATTGAATTCTGTTTCATAAAAATCCATTTGGAGTCGGTTTATGAGCGCCGGTCCACCAACAATCTTTCTTAATGTTATTTAATTAGGTTATATTATTTTCTTTAGACGACTACATAATTATCTTTTATGTTTAAAAGCTTGTGATTGGAGTCCTGTTCCCATTTCAATGATTATTTATATATTAATCAGTAGTATATATTTCTTAGTATAACTGACGCTAACAAGTCGGTCTAATAATACAGGAAAGTAGAAATGTATTTCAGTTGTCACGCTATTTTTGTTGGCTTGTCTTTGACTACGTTTGCTGTGAAATCAGGCAGTCACGTAAGCAAGAATCTCAAGTTGCATTCAATTGTTGACTCTTTTGACCATGACTGATGCCAAACGTATTGCTCACGTAATGCATTTTGAGAGATTTTTGTTAAACAATTTTCACATTACTGCATACATCAATGAAAGACTTTCCGCTCTTCCAAGAGGAAGTTGATAAAATCAAGTATCCTACAGTAGTGAGGCACTTTACCTATTTTCTCGTCGAGTTGCGTCGCTTGTTTTTTTTTCTCCCTCGCCGATCACTGGCTTTCATGACATTGTGTTTTTATATGTGCTTTCTTTCGCTCTCATCATTGCTAAGAATTTATTTTTGCTCCTGTGTATTGGTACATACAGGTAGTGTAACGGATATCGGCTCGGGAAGTGGAACAGTCGAGCCGAGTTCGAAATCCGAGTTAGTTTCGTGCGTTTAACTTTCTCACAAACAAAAGGGAAAGGCTGAATTTATGTCTTCGTCTCTCTTAGCTCTGGGTTAAATAATGCAGACTGGGTTCTCTAGCCTTGGGGTGGTAACCAGTCTAGGAGATTGAATTTATTCAAAGCCAGCTGAAAGAGGGATGGGTCTTGTCATGCTATCTTACATCAGTACATGTGGTGCACCTACGACTCTAAGGACTACGGGAAATGTGATCTTGATTGGTGCATTAGAGAAATATTACATATATTGTTTGTTAAGAAAAGAAGTTGTTGAGAGCTGTGGATGGACTCATGAAATTGTGTTCTATCTGTCATATCGACCGCAAACTAGATCATAGGACCATTTTGAACTCCACGATCCTTTCGAAGTCAGGGTTATATACAGACTTTGAATTCAGAGTTATCTTTCTCATAGACTGGTTGTTAACCATGGCTAGAGTACACAGTTTGCACAGTTATTTAATACATAACCGTGGGAAGAAGAGATGGCTCTATACTTTTCCTAAGGATATTTGTGCAAAAAAGAATATAAAGAACTCGTCAGGAATTCGAACGCGCTTAACCGAGTTATTTTTAGCCTTCGATATAAATTCTAGTGAATTGTATCCAATAACTACTATATATATATATATATATATATATATATATATATATATATATATATATATATATTAACCGGAATAATAGAATAGTTTGTTAAATGTTATGACATCTTTCTCTTCTGATAACAGACAAAAGAAAATCATAGCGTGACAAAATAGACTAGACAAAATTATATTACTGATGCATCGGTTAGCAAATGCCGCTGAAGAAAGTCTGCAAGACGAATATTAATGAAGCGGCGACGGGTATAGAGACCAAGAAACCTATTAGACGCATCACACAGACATGTAATCTGTTGAAGATGATGTATTGAAGTATTGGCCGCTGGAGTTGCCAAAATTGATTATTTTCGTGCCGTGGGGTACACACTTTCGTATCGGGAAATTGATAAAGATATGGTGAAAAGAGTTTTTGTCCTGTGTGAGAATACAGAAGGTATGGATGCCACCAAAAGGAACAGTCCAATATGCGAATTACAAATTGGAGGTACCAAAATCAAGCAAATACAACTGTTTAAATATCTGGGAAGAAGAAGGACATTGCAACACCGAAATCCGAAGACGCAAGAGACCTTTCAAAAGCTAAGCAAAGTATTAAGAAACAGGAAAATTTCTTTAGAAACAAAGAAAAGAGTACCAAACTATTATTTAATATCAGTCCTTCTATATAGCAGTGAATGCTGTATAGTCTCCTTACAGATGAAGAAAACAACGAGCCGGACATATTGCTGGAAGATAAAATAGAAAAAAAAAGATCAATCATTTAGCCATCGTCTTTTTGATACAAGGTCTGAGAAAAAGGAAAAAGAGAATGTAATCGACGTTGCTGTTTAAACTCGCAATGCTTTGGAATTTGAAGAAGTTCACAATCATACCAGTTGCCATTGTTGCGTTCGTTATGGTGCCTGACAGAAGAGATGCATGGATAATGAAAATTGGTGTTGATAAATAGCCATTATAGTTGAAGTGGCTATATGCTGTAATATTGTATCTCATGCCAGACACAAGATTCGTTCTCAGGGTGCGGCTTCTTCCACTCAAACACTTGTGACTTAAATATAAATCCTTGGTCAGATCGTTACCTACGAAATAAAAGCATGATACTATTGTAGTAGTAGGCAAATTTTATTCTTGTTGCAATCGGCTGCTGCAGACGAGCGAGGCAGAGACGAATCGAGATGAGGGGAGTCGAACAGTCTAACGTACATTTTCCCTTTCGCGTCGCTGAGAGGCGGTTTATTGTCACTCTCCATGCCTTTACCTGGGTTTGTTTTCTGCCGGTAGTGACGGTATTTTTTTTTAACTCATTTCATACCATTCAAGGCAGTAAAGCCATAAGGACACCAAGAGTGGACAACAAAGAAACACATAGAGACGTATCACTAGTAACAAATTAAAGAAATGGAAAAGCAGGTGGAAAAAGCCACGCGGAGAGCCCAGAACCAAGGCCGATAGAGGAGTGACGTTGATAAACTATGCTCCTTTCGGAGTGAAAAGGCCGAGCAATAAAACTTGAAAGCGATACATATTTTGAAGAAGACATCCCAACGACTCCCTGTTCCCAAAATCTCCGTAGTATCTCCAGGCTTTAGATACACCAAGAAGAAACAGCTCGATTCCAGAATGACCACAAGAGTCACCCGCGAGAAGACGAAATTGTTCTATACCACCGAAAGCAACGTCTCTTTCAATTTGGTTAATGTCATAACATATGATTCTAGTTTCCGTTCTCGTACACTACCGTAATATCAAGATATAGCATCTTAAGTTGAGGGAACATGCAAAAAATATCTACACAAAGTTTGTTTATTGCGTTTGGTGATTGCATCAAGACACGGGGCAAATTCACTTCCCTATTCTTTTTGTTGGTCTGTATATTTGGATACATATCAGCAGCGTGAAATAAGCTTAGTATTTAAATACATTTTTATGACTTCTTTTTTTATTTATGTCCATTTAATACAAGGCCCAAGAACCACCGAATTATAATGTATAAGTGTAAGAAAAGAATGTAAGAAGTGCAGTATATGGAATTATATTGAGGAGATGAGTTAACCCTAGAATTGAAGAGATCAAGATTGTAGTGATCGAGAAAACATCATGTCGGGAGTCTGTTCTACAAAGCATTAATTCTTGGAAAGAAGCTATCTGAGTGGATCTTCCTTCTTACTAATGTAATACAAAGACAATGAAGATGATTCGTCCCTGTATTCGTGGCATGGCGGGTTTTAGTGTGAAGGTCAGGACTGGTGGAACTAAAGAATGTAGCTCGTCAGAACATTTGCCATGGAAATAGCGATAAGGTAGCGGGTGGCTTTCGACGTTACGAAAAGGGCTTGTAGGGTGGAAAACAATTCATCACGCACAAGACCGCGCAGACACTTCTGAATTCTATCAAGGTAAGCAAGTGAGCATTGGGCAGCTTCAATCCAGATATGGCAGCAATAGTTCATTTTTGGTCTGATCTTAATCTCGTAAATATAGAGTATATCAGGGGGAGTTGTATACTGGAGCGGTACAAGGAATCGATCGTTTCACCGGCATCTTTAGTAATCGATCATATATGTAAGCAGAGTATTAAGAAATAGGGAAATTTCGCTGGAAACACGGAAAAGAATACTAAACTGTTAAATGATATCTGTGCTCCTGTATGGCAGTGAGTTATTGGCGATCTCCTCAAAGGAGAAGAGGAGACTTGAAGCAACAGAAATATGCTTTTATAGAAGAATGCTGTGTCTATCGTGGACCGAACATGTGAATGACGACAAAAGTTTGGAAACAAAAAGGAAACTAATACTTAACATCAGGAAGAGACAGTTGATATTTCAGAGGTATATAATGAGGAAGTAGGGTTTGGAAAATCTAATACTCACGGAACAGATAAAGGGCAAGAGAGACGGAGGAAAACAACGCATAACACAATGAGCTTAAGTAAATGTCTGGAACAGGGCTTAGGAGAAATAACAGAAATATTATTGAGGAACAGGAGGCCGAGGAAAGCCATGATCACCTTCGTCCTGGGAGAACATGGCACGTAAAGAAGAATATATGTTCCACTTGATTTCAGGGTTGAGCTTTCGTCGCAATAGAAGTTCAAGGCAAGGGTCCTCTTTGAGTGAACGGTCACTATCATGATAGGTGAAATGTCAGGGTCAGCTCTTCTATTCGTCATCTAAGGAATGTTGTCACTTCTTGTTAGAGATAAAAGTGTGACAGGTTCTGGTGGCGCGTATTATTTCTACGTGTGCCGAGATATAGCATTAGAAAAAGAAGAAAAAAATCAATTCCCAATGAGCAGATAAAAGAAAAGAAAATCTCTTCCAATTTATTATATTTGATTTAACTTCCGGATCTGCACAAACGAAGCATCATCTATCCTTGGATTTATAAAATTACGCAAGTGTTGAGTGAAAGCTTTCCAGTGTTGGTCATAAAATATCCAAGATCTCAGAAGCACATCGCATAGAAAAAAAATAAACATGATTAATGTTAGGAATATGTTGGGTAAAAAAAACAAACAAACGATAAATATACACCCATAAATACATACGCACATGCGCACGCATGCACCTACTTGTTGGATATATTTCATATATATATATATATATATATATATATATATATATATATATATATATATATATATTTATTTATATGTGTGTGTGTGTCTCTGTGTGTGCGTATGTGTCTGTATCAATATATAAACATATAAATAGTTGTCGAAAAAATGCACGACACGAAATTCAGAAAACGTTGAAATATAATAGCAGTCCACTCCAGGAAAAAAAACAACAACAAAAAACAAAACAAAACAACAACAACAACAACAACAACAACAAAACAATTCTTAATAACATAAAATACAAACACAGCCATAATGTACTGGTTGTGTTTGGGACATGGCGTTCCATACTTCAGGCCAAGTCATGGCGCAACTGAGAGCCAGAACTGGAGGCCTATTGAAAAATGTAGGATTTTCAGAAATTTTAGAAGAAAATGAAGTCAACCACTTTATGAAATACTTAGCATAACACTTTTATTCACACCTGAGGATAATAGAATGTGTTGAAAGATAAATAAATGAAAATATGTATTTTTGCTATGAACACTGATAATTATTAAACAACACAAAGGGGTAATTATGATTTCTGGTAAAAGATATATTGAATCAGAAATTTATATTATTTACAGGTGTCACTGAATCCTTTATTCAATCTATTCCCTGTGAGTGAATAAAGACTTTGGTTTAAATTTACATTACAGTTACTGGGTTTGACAAACAGAACCCAAGAAGGGTGGAAAACATCAGCCGAAGTGTGTATATAACAATCAATTATCACAGAAGTATAGACAAATAAAACAAAATCATTCTAGGAAAGTTTTAACACTTTTAGAGCTGGTTCTTTTTCTGATCTAGGTGTGCCATGTTTGCAAAAATTTTTCAAAACTATATTTGCAAAAATAGAAGCATGCTTTTTCTCCATGTTGAAAAAATGAAACTCAGAAATAAGCATAAAAATGTTACTTAATGATTTATAGCAAACCTTTTCCTTTATTGTATGGAAAAGGATGAAACAAAAAAATAACCATTGACAAGTGTGGTCAGAAGGAACTTTTAGTTTTCCACGGTCAATTAAATTGGTATATTTTCCATACTTTTCATAATAAAAATGGGTTTCACATTCACTGGGTTGATTTTCATTTCTTGTAATATATCCAGCTATGTACACAAGAGCCATTTTTATTTCATTGGAAAGAGATTGTTCTAAATTTTCCAGATTGTCAAATATTTCTGAACCTTCCTCACAAAGTTTATAATCACAAGATGTACATTGGTGACCTGGATTAACATCAAATTCATCAATATTTACATTTTGATTTAAAAGTAAAGATGTCTGCTTAATATGCAGCTTTTCAATACATTGTTGAACATTTATAAAATAGGTGCCACCTGATCCTTCGCGAAGTTTACCAAATTCTTTTTCTAATGGATCAGTTGAAAATTGCCCAAGTAGTACATATTTATGACTTGTAACTAAAAGGTGTCGACATAGACTAACAATTCCATTGCAAATATGATGTATGGCAGTAGCAGTGTTTTGGGATAATTGTTTTTTACGATTACCTTAACTGTCAGCCATATTAAGAGCCATTTTATCAAATTCAATGATAAAATCAAGTCGGGTGTCATTTGGAGATTTGATTTCAGTTTGTAGAGGATCATTATGTAATTTATCAATTTGAAGGCATTTAACATTTAAAATTTTCCACCATGTCAAAACCTTCTTTATGAAGAGGGCAGTATCATTCTTATCTGCACTTATTTCAGACTGAGTGAGAAGTGCATTATATGTTTTTTCAGAAAACACTCTGAGGCAAGTAGAAACCCGTTGTCTTTCTATTGGCTTTGGAGCAATGGAACTTTCATTTAAATCTGAAAGTTTGACTAGTCTTTCAGATTCAAAACGATATAACTGTTTAATTCCATTTTGCAACTCGACTTACTCCATCATCATCAAAGATTAGTTCTCCTGTTTTTTTCTGTCAGCCACAAATTGCGAATATTTTTCAACAGATGAACATAAGCAAAAAGCAAATGTTTATTATCTTCAGTTAACCGAGGTTTTTCAGGAAGTGTAGGATATAATTTAAAAAAAGCTTGATTTATGCGGTTGCCAGCACATATATACACACACACACGCGCGCACACGCGCACACACACACACACACACACACACACACACATATATATATATATATATATATATATATATATATATATACGTATAGGTATGGGTATGATAAAAATGTACATATACGCACATATATACGTACGTATAAATATATTTGTTACCCAGGTGTTATAAATACAGTGTCCAATGTTATGAGACAGGGCTATAAGTATATATTAGTGAATATAAATAATATCTAACGTCTAATGACTAAAATAAACAAGTGTCAACACACAATTTTTAAATCATTACCACGAGAACGCGAACCCTATAGCAGTCAGATTATACGCAGCACCTGAAGATTGTCGTGCTATCGACGTTAGATATTATGTATATTCACGAATATGGAACAGAGCTTGGTACTTTAATTCAATTTAATTCAAATAATTATATTGAAGTTTTCGGTTCTTGTTTTGAAACATGAGAACTCTTATGTAGCGATGGAATCATATTTTTAAATAAATAATTATATTTAGGCTCTACTTTTGTATCGAGCACTGTTTTTTTTTTAAATAATAACAAAAATACTAAAGAACTTTGGATTATTTACCTAACGAGTTCTTTCCTATTTTCTATATATTTTCACACACACACACACACACACACACATACACACACATACATAAATATATATATATATATATATATATATATATATATATATATATATATACAGTAGCAGTCATAATATAAGGAACGGAAACAACAAAGACATAAATATGTGTATTACTTAAAAAGTAAATCATGATTAGCAATGAAATTTTTACCGAATAAAGATTAGGGTGTAATGCATAAATATTATACAAAGTTATAAAAATTTACATAATAGTTTTTTTTAAATAAAGATTAAATGGAACAAAGGAAATAAGCTACTGGACAAAAGTTAAGGAACGATGTTAATAATTTGCATAAACTTTTAATTTACATTGTTAAAAAGCTCGATGGAGCTTTTCAACAATAAGTAAAAGTTCATTTATCATTAGGACTTTATTTTTAAGCAATATGGCAAATTCTACACGCAAAACGCTCTCTTTTGAAGAAAAAAAACTCATTATCGCTAACTATCAAGAAAAAAAGTCAATTTCAGAAATTTCTGATATTGTTCATAGGTTGATCGTGTAATTAGCAGGTATAAACCCGATAAAACGTTAGATGCAAAACCAAAAACCGGAAGACCCCCCAAAACACCGCAAAGAGAAGATCGAAGAATTGTTAGAATATCTACAAAAAACCGTTTTGAAACTGCTACATCAACTGCCCGTAAATTTTATGAAGATACAGATAATCAGATCTCAAGGAAAACGGTTGCTCGCAGGTTAAAAAATGCAGGATTGCATGCCCGTATTCCAGCTTCGGAGCCTCGCATTTCAAAGCGAAACCAAAGGGCACGCCTGGAGTATGTGAGAGAACATGTTGTTTGGACTGACGCACAATGGGATACAGTTCATTTCAGTGACGAGTCTAAGTTTACTATATTTGGTTCTGAGGGCAAAACTTACGTACGCCGTAGAACAGGTGAAAGACTGTCTTCCCAATGTGTCAAGAAAACCGTTAAGTTTGGTGGCGGCAGTGTGATGGTGTGGGGAATGATTTGGTCCTATCATCCGTGTACATGGCAATATCAATGCTGAGATTTACAAAAGGCTTCTTCAGCAGCATGTGGTATCAAGATTACACCATAATCTTTATGAATCTCCTATTTTCATGCAAGACAATGCACCTTGCCACAAGGCTCAGAAGGTTATGGCTTTATTTGAAGAAGAAGGAATCACCCTAATGAAGTGGCCAGCCCAGAGCCCCGACCATAATCCAATAAAAAATGTTTGGAAGATAACTGGAGAAAGGGCTCAGAAAAGAAACCCGAAAAAACAGGATCACCTATGAGAGTTATTGAAAGACGAACGGGAGGGAATTACTGCTGATTTTTGCAAGAAATTAATTCGATCATGTGGTCGACGATGCAGAAAACTCATTGAAAATAAGGGGATGTTTATCAAATATTAAATTTTGTTGATATTTTGTTCACAATCAAGTATTAACAAGATCGTTCCTTAACTTTTGTCCAGTAGCTTATTTCCTTTGTTCCAATTAATCTTTATTTAAAAAAAAAACAAACTATCATGTAAATTGTTGTAACTTTGTATAATATTTATGCATTACATGGTAATCTTTATTCGGTAAAAATTTCATTGCTAATCATGCATTACTTTTTAAGTAATATACATATTTATGTCTTTGTTGTTTCCGTTCCTTATATTATGGCCGCTACTGTATATATATAAGTTTGAACAATTTTCTGTCGTATTATTTCATATTATTTTGATTGTCTACTGAATGGTGAGAGAATGTAAAAATGAAGTACTAAGTACATTTATGCATGCATATATATATATATATATATATATATATATATATATATATATATATATATATATGAAAAGTGTGTGTATATAAATATAAATAAATATATATATGTATAATTATTTATATATTATATGCGCGGTACTTGTATGAGTCCCGACGGACGACCAAGTATGTATATGTGTCTCCATACATCGATGTTTGCGTTAGTACGATGACAAAACGACAGTTTCCCCCACCACTTCCACAATAACACCAATACACGCAATCTAAATAAACCCAAAATTTAAAAAAAATTAAGCAGTTTGTCTGACGATCGCTAAAGCGTGAACTCACATCTATCCAACCAAATATAAATATATATATATATATATATATATATATATATATATATATATATATATATATATATGTGTGTGTGCGTGTGTGTGTGTGCGTGTGTGTGTGTGTGCATTAAGCAAGACACGCCGTAACCAAGTAAGTTACGGAGAACAGTCAACTACGCGTTCTTTGGCAAATTGTTCTTTTATAAAATTTATGGTACATTCAGCCCGATAGACGAAAATAAATAAATATACTGTTTAATAAATAAACGGGAAGCCTACTCAAATACGAGTATCCATAAAAATAACGTTAAAAAATCTGTCGGATTAAGAAAAAAATCCATTGTAAAATTCACTTTGTTTACGTTTGTATATGAAACATGTCCGGATATCAGTGACAAGAGAAATTTCGTTTAAAGGCACAAAATTTGGCCTTGCCCAACCGACTGTTCTCCGTAGCTCAGTTAGAGCGTGACTCTGCCCTGAGGAGCGCAAGTTCATACGCACGCGCGCGCACACAAACACACACATATATATATATTAGGTTGATGCAAAAATAATGACGTAATAATGTCGTTTTTTGAAGTTTAACGTCAAAAAACGACATTATTACGTCATTATTTTTACACCAACCTAATATATATATATACTCAAATGGATAAATATAAATAAATAAATATATGTGTAAGTGTTCAAATACAAATGCACACACACACACACACACACACACACACACACACACACACACACACACACATATATGTATGTATATGTATATATATTCATACATGTTTCATTAAATAACATAGACAAGTGTTGTCTATTTATTTTATGTAAATTCTTTTCATAACGTCTGATAAGCTTAATATCATTGTCATTAAACGAAGAAAGAAAATCACAATATTGATCCATATTTTTTAATCCTATCTAAACTTTCGGCTTACATAAGCCATTATCAAAGATGTCAATTACTGTACAATATATTAAGCAATATACGGACAAGACGGTGATGATAGTCTGTGATTGTTTACATGGATGATTTCCAAGCAACGATAAACACGTGCATATAAAACGCTAGAAGCGAAAATCGCAACGCAACTCATATATATATAGTCTATATTATTTAATGAAACATGTATGAATGCTTCCTAAATACACACACCCAATATATATATATATATATATATATATATATATATATATATATATATCCTTTGGTGTAAGAAAAACAGTGCTCACTGCTAAATAACAGAGCTATAAAGTATATATTAGTAAATATACATAATATCCTACGCTGACAGTACAACTCGGAGTTTCAATGTCAATGCAATTTTTAGGTACTCAAGATTGCATTGAGCATGAAACTCCGAGTTGTACTGTCGACGTAGATATTATACATATTTAATAATATCTTCTCTATTCTGTGCCCCTTCAGGATGTAGCCGATCATGGCTATCCACATTTTACTGTCCTTTGTAACCTTTAGTAAATTTTGTATTTTCACAATCACTTCTAAACCCTGTTCGGTCAACGATTTACACACGCTCTTTAGGTAGATTATGCTCTGCATTTCTCTATCTCTTTTTTCTTTCAATATGTCCGGTGAATGTAAACATTTTCAAGTCCTCTTTCCTCATTAGGCGCGTCAGAAATTTCAACTATCTCTTTTTCATTCTATGCATAAAAGTTTTATTTTCTCCATTTTTTTCCTGAAACTTCGTCGCTGTACACGTGTTTTGTTTATGGTATTCCCAGCATTCGTCTGAACAACCATGTTTCTGTTGCTTCAAACTTCTTCTCCGTCTGTGAATAGATGTCCCAGCATTCACTGTCATGAAGGAGGACAGATATTACATAAAGTTTCAGTACTCTTTTCTTTATTTCTAATGAAACTTTCTTGTTTTTTAATACTACTCTTATCTTTTGGAAGGCACCTTCCTATTGCTGGAAGGTGATCGCTCTCGCAGTTGGCACTCTGTTTTATAGTTTAAAACTGAATTCCCGAATCTCAAATTATTGAACGTTCTGTAGTCAGTTTGGTTCTTCGTATCTCCTTCTGGGCTTCTCTATGCCTATCTTCTTCTTGGGTGTTCTTAAAATCAGCTGTTGATCTTTCATCGTGCACCAATAGGCCCATTTTTCTCCGCGTTCGTAACGAGTCCTTAGTCTAAGTTTGTCAACTATTTCGCCATCTCTCTCCTTGTCTCACTTTGGCACTCAGGTTTCAGTACTGTATGTAAAATCTATGATCAATCTATGTAGAAAATTACACATCTTTTATAATAAATATATGTGGGGAAAATATACATCCACATAGTGATTCACAGAAAGAAGTTGCCAACGATAGGAAACCATTGTTGAGGACTTGAATCTTCATTACGAATTTGATAGACAGATAAGTTTATTAAATATCTACATTGGACATTTGCCTTAGAGTGATGATTAGCGGCTTAGTCTTTGCAAGCTGCCGCTAATTAGATCGACTCACACTGCGTACCTCGCAAATATGGCCTTGTACCATGTTAGGTTAAGCTTAATAAATATCTGCAGACATCCTTTATATTAGACTCAGGCACGTGCGGAGTGGAATTCAGATTTCATGTCCGCAGTATTTAGCCGTAACAGCTAAGATATTTATCAACCGAGAAGCATTCTCATCGCCAAATCAATGCAGACAAGCACAGCGTCTCTTCCTGTGGATTATATGACGTGCCAAGCTAATTGGCCAGTTTTACACATTTCTTTTCGTTCAGACATGAGACAATGACATCTCATTCTCAAGGCTCCGAGAACGTAAATATATATATATATATATATATATATATATATATATATGAGAGAGAGAGAGAGAGAGAGTTTATTGAGACAAAACAATTTTTGAGCAGAGAGAGGAAAAGTCAAAAACACATTAAATATATCAACTGTTATAAGTTCATGTGTTTTTGTTTCACGGTGGAAACATACACACGTTCTTATATAGGCATAAATACAGGTACACATATTACCGAAAACAGTGAGATAGACAAAACGTTATTTAATATTACCAGATAACGAAAAAGAATCAAAGACTATTCAGTTTTTTCACACACACACATATACACACTCACACACGCACACACACAGATATGTATATAAATAGCAGCATTACCCGGCGTTGCCTGGGTTTATTAAAAAAAAGATCACGAACCTCATCCAATCTGTAAATTTAAAATAAAGAAGATTTTTCTTTAGTGCCTCTTATCTTTATAGCGAAAAATTATAATGACATGAAGTGTGAAAACATTTATAACAGGAGAAAGTCGTTTTTTACAGAAGCACAGAAGATACAAAAAAAATTGTCAGCAAATGAAGAATACATTAATCGCAATTGATCTTCGAAAATTGTTGAGGAGAAATGCTTTGTTGACAGCTTTTGCTCAAACTGCATCGAATGAACAACATGCATTGGAAGGAGAAGAAATTCAACAAAGACTTCTTCTAGCAGCCGTGCCAAGGCTGAAAACCAACGTTCACAAAGACTGTATAGAATTGTTCTTTGCCCCTCAGTTTCGACAACTCGAGTAGTAGTAGTTCTGGCAGTGTTCCTTCCTCGTCTAGTTAACCGTTGCTCATTAGTTTGTGCTGACCTTGCATTAGCTGTACGAATAACATTTTGTGTCAGTCTAATTTGAGTTTCTTGTTGCGAAGTGTTTCTTCGTGCTTTCATGCGTTTGGCTGTAGTAGTAGCACGTCCAAGTGAAGGATTTCACTTTCTTGGCATTACTGTCAGGCTGTAGTTGGAAGGGTTTGGCTAAGCTTTTTGAATAACAATGAAGTAATCAATTCAAAAGCATGAATATTATACACATTAATGGAAATATAGCCACAATAAATTAAATGCAAGTTTATAAGGGAGACCATGGGAACGTGGTAAACAATTATAAGCAAGCTCGTAAAGTTAGGATTTATCTAAAAATAGACTACCTAAAAAACGTTCTAGTGATAAAAATAAAAATTAACATGCAGCTAGAAACCTACTCACTATGAACGCTAAGTTTAGCATAATTATAAATGAATCGAAAAAGGGTCTTTACATGATTATAAGTGCATTTTTCAGAATAAAACTGTCAAAACTTTAGGGCTCAAGTTTCCAAATATATGAGTTAGTAAGCATTATTTAAACGCTGATTAGAAGATGATAAATACATTTGGTATTTACACTTAAAATTTTTTAATAATATTATTTTCACAAATTTAAATTTAAAGTATCAAAAATTCAAAATATGCATGCATGAAGGCAGCCTAACTTTTTAATGGATGACAACTTTGATGCGAATGAGATTTTTTGAATTTATTTCATCACATAGCACTAATGAACACTACAGGTGAAGCAAAATCGATCGATCATTGCACTTGGAGCAAAATCAATTGTACACACTACACATCTCGATTGATCTCGCACACGCGTCTTATACCTACGTGCACTTCTCTCATCGGTGCACACTTTCGTTTGCACTTATTCTTTTTTTCTTAAGGAAGGATATAATTTTTGCCGTCAAGTTAATGCAAACTGAACTATTTCAGTAACAAAACGGATAATCGATGGGAAAAACTGATATTTTTCATAATGTATTTATGACACATGGGGTGTCAGTTTTGATTTTGAGTTGATTGATCTAAACACAA
Source organism: Acanthosepion lycidas (assembly GCA_963932145.1). Lineage (NCBI taxonomy): Eukaryota > Metazoa > Mollusca > Cephalopoda > Sepiida > Sepiidae > Acanthosepion > Acanthosepion lycidas. The sequence continues at coordinate 56,977,732 of OZ010571.1, read as the reverse complement.
ATTATGTGCAAATTTTCATCGGAATGCTGCTAACCACTACAATTGAAAGCCTAATGAAGCAGCAAGGTGTTCATGGGTGATCTTGGGGTCCCTTATGTAGTTTTCAAAATCTGATAATCGTTTTTGATTCATTTTAAGAATGTAACATACATATAAATTTCCGTCGAAATCGAAGCAATTGTTCACCCTAGGGGTCCCAAATTTCAAGCCAAAGAAAAGGTTTAAGACTAATAGTAATTGAAATAATAAAGCACATCTTTTTCAAGTTTCCTATTTAATCGACTTTATGGCCAAGGCTGTAGACTTAATTGAAGATTTCGGGGTTCCCTGCTGGTCCCCTAACTCATGGGGGTCCCAGTGTTGATTTTCAGTGAATTCCAAGTGACTACTTCAGTTACTCGATATAATCTCAATATGTAGTGCTACAAAATAAACTTGAAAAGCAATTGAGGCATCAAGGGGTTTATAGGGCCATCCTGAGGGCCCCATCATGCATTTTTAAAAATCTGACAACCGATTTCTATCTCATTGTAAGAGCGTAACAAACATGCAAAATTTTAGTCCCAGTGTCGAGAGAAACGAAAATCAATATAGCATATAATAAGCATGACAGTAAGTAGCATACACTTATCAAGTTTCATTAAAATCGGCCTTAGGGTTTAGACTTCAAGTCTAAAAGTTTAAAAACAACCAAACCAATGGAAATTCCAATTTAAACATTATATTTATCGATTATCGGTTATTGATTTTTGAAAAATGACTAATTTTTTGCCTAGACACACTCAGTATCGAGTACAATCTATGTTCCTAATTTGGTGGAAATTTGCCTCATGGTTCTCGAGTAGTTCTGGAACACACACACACACATACATACATACACACACACATATAGTCAGTTTTATATATATAGATATATATAAAGTGAAAGAGCGATCGGTCGAGAGAGAGGGAAAGCATGTGTTAGAGAAATAAATTAGGGTATTTCCATCATATATATATATATATATATATATATATATATAATGGATTTATTTGTAATCCAGCATTATTAAGTTTCCTCGGGAGCGCAGCCTGTTAGACGCAACATATATTGTTTAAATAAACAGAAAACAAAACAACAAAAGAAAAAACGCTGCGTCTATTTCAATCGTCCTTAAATAACGTTTCAAGTCATATATATATATATAAATGAATGAGTGAATGTGAGTGTTTGTGCGTGAACGCGCGCGTGTGTGTGCATGTGGGTGTGTGTGTGAGAGAAAGAGAGAGAGAGAGAGAGAGAGATAGATAGAGAGAGAGAATAATGTTCTCGTCCTTATACATATATCTACATCTATATCAATCACCCGAAATAGATATATATGCTTTATTAAATTTTTCCTAGTACGATGAAGAAATAATTTTTATGTGAAATAAAAAAGTAACGTCTACTCAAATATGCGTATCCATTAAAATAATGTTTGAATAACTAATATATATATATATATATATATATATATATATATATATATATATATATATATATAGGTAGAAATACCTCCCATATATACCTCCCAGAAATACATGCCACATTATGGTAAGATATAGTGGCAATGACGTCTTCATTTAGCTAAAAATGTCTTATTATATGGGAGGTATTTTTGTGAAGTGTATGTTGAAGGCATATTTCTGACATACTATATATATATATATATATATATATATATATATATATAATATATATGTAGAGAGAGAGTGAGAGAGAAAGAGAAATTTTTCTTATATATATATATATATATATAAAATGTTAAAAATCTGAGTGTGAGTATTTTAAGTTATGTGTAATCGAATAATGAAGTTGTGAAATAAACTAGGAAGTAGTTAGAATATCATGCAATTCTCAGAGATATAATGCGTGTGTATTTATGCATTTAGCGTGTGTGTAAGTATGTGCGTGCATGTGTGTATGAAAGAGAGAGAAAATGAAGCGAAAAAAACGTAGAATATATTTTTTTTCTTATTGGTGTCACTGTCTCCATTTTTCTACTCAGTGGAGCCACAATTCATTATTTCTGTTGAAATATTCGTACGGAATAATTATCCATATCCTGGTAGGCATTTCGCATTTATGTAGACAGATCATACAGGCAAAGTATAATGTAAATACAGACAGGAAAAAGTATTAAAAATGTGCAAAACATAAAGAAAAATATGTCTCTTGTGTTATGCCTACGCATCAAAGTAGTTGATGTATTGGACTTTGTCACAACATTATCCTTAATTATTTCTGACGCTGGTTCTCAATATTACTACTGATAATGAGGAAAATGTATAACATGTTATGAAGTAGGGTCTTGGCTTATTGCACACATGTTGATAGGTACAAAATAAGCGGGGCTGTGGAGATGGATGAGATTCGCTTCACAACAGTAAAAAGACTTTTTCTGCTGCACGGCACCACGTCTTGTTGATTTCAGCGCACGCGCACACACATATGGTATAGATTGAGATTTATATATATGTTATTGTTTGTAATTATTAATAATTATTAGATACTACAATATATTAATTGATTATTAAATTATTTGTAATGTCATAATCAATTATTGTTAGTTAACTATTTAGAATTAATTTTTATAATTGTTTGTTAATTTTTTATAATTAATTATTTATAATGTTATAAATTGTTTCACATTTACTAAATTTATGGGACATCAGTGCTGTTGGTCGGTAGATCACATTAAGCTGTGAAAATAAGTCATCATGCAGTGTTGATTCCTACGTCAACGCACACACACATACACACACACATGCGGGGGTGTAACAACAAAATTGTTTAAAGTATAATAGCATAATTATCTGTTTCACAAAATGTTTAAAAATAACACAAAACTAATTTGGTTTCTTATTTTCAGATTTTCAGATAAGATGTTTAGCCATTTTGACAACATTTATCATAAGAAACTCTGAAAAACCCTTTGACTTATTCAGCTAAAAAGAGAGCAGGTTAAAATTGTTTTGTATCAGACCCACTGTTTTCCCAACTGAGCAATGGTGGGAGGAAAAAGATCATTCAGGCCTTCAGTAATGGTACCAACATTCATACTCTGGCTTCCATCTTTAAAATCCATTCATGAACTATCAAGACAATGGTGAATAAGTTTAAATAAAGAGGGAACAGTAGAGAGTAAAATTGGATCAGGAAGTCACAACAGGAAGAGGGATCATCATTTCAACTTACAGCTAAAGAGATCAATTAGAAAAGATCCAACTCAATTCATAAGACATTTGGCACGTGAGAGAGGAGTTTCAGCTATGACAGTCAAAAGAGCAGTGAAAAAGAGACTTGAAAATGGAATCATACGTGAAATCTTTGAGGCATATTGTTACCCCAGGACAGAAAGTTAGAAGGCTAGATAGGACAAAGATCATCTTGAATAAGCTGGAAAACGATCCTAGAATATATTAATTTCAGTAAGATATCTTTAATCATTTCTAAGATACAACGATTCGGAGCCTAATCTAGCAATTGGAGAATATTGGGGTTACACGATTTGGACTATTTTGCTGTTGCACCCCGTATGTGTGTGTGTGTGCATATATAAGTGTATATATATATATATATATATATATATATATATATATATATATATATATATATATATATATATATATATATATATATATGTGTGTGAGAGAGAGAGAGAGGATTTGCGAAGTTTAGTCAACGTATGCTTTTTAGAAAATGTATGTATAATAAACCGATGAAAGCAGTTTCTTTCGATTTACTTATTTTTATTCAGTTTGTTTCTTTAACATTCCATAAATGATCCCTGCCCGTGCTTCTCCAAATTGTTTTTCCCTTTTTCTGCTTTCACGTTTTCATTTATTCACACATTTATTTAATTCTTTCTTTCTCCAGATTTCCCAACTGCTTGACAATTCCATTAATATTTTCAGGATTTTCTTCCCTTTCACCATTTTCCCAAAGTTTCCTCCACTACTTTCGCCCAATATTTCCATAACGTTTGAATTTATATAAATCTCCAAACGGAAAAGTGAGAAAATGTTTTCCAAATGTCTTACTTTGTCAAGGGAAAAAGAATAGACAGATATATAAAGAAAGACTTTATAAGTTCACAGTGTCAAATTCAGAAAACCAGGATTGGCAAAAAAGTCCACGGGCCAAATCCGACCCACTGTAATATTTCGGCCATTTTGACTATAGAGTATGGAGTATGTTAGAGTAGAGTAAGTTATTATTATCAAATAAAGTTTATATTATTTTTACGTTAATATCATTATGCAAATGCATTTTGTTTATGTATTACATAAGACCTTCCATCAAATCTACAAATAGAAGCGATTGACCTGCAGTCCTATGACAACGTGAAAGTTAACTGACTTTTACATATGCTTCCCAGATGTAAGATATTTTACTTAAAAGTTTTTTGCCCGACAATGTCATCGTTTGGCATAGCATATTTATGGGAGAAGATATTTGCAAAAATGACGTATTGATAAATCTGGTTATAGGTCGGTCTTAACCGATCGACATTTCTAGACAACTATGATCATAGGATGCACCAATTTAATAAAGAAAATAAGATTTCATCATTCTCATTGGGTCTTCACTTTTAACACGACCGCTCAAAGAATCGTATTAAGTATACTCAAATTGGAATATATTAAATAAATGGTATCTATCTATCTATCTATCTATCTATCTATCTATCTGTGACAATAAGAAATATTTTTATTTTGCAAAAAATTACGAAGGAGAGAACGAATCTAAGGCAATATCAAGAAATAGAGCAATAATTATCACGATAATAAAATAAGTTCACTTAACTTATCCGGACTCCATGTTTCATTAATACTTATTTATGTTCAGTCTTCTTAGTGAAGTAAAGTTATTTATGTAGAAATCGTATTTTTCATTTCTTTCTTAAAAATACAAACTTTATTTTTATAACAACTTAAAAAAAGTATTCTATAAATGACATAAGATTAATTTTAATTAAGATTTTTTAATTAAGATTTTAATAAAGATTTTTTTCAAATGTTTTTCTTAAACATTATTTTAAAAATAGGCTTAAATATCTACAGCCTTTCACAAAATTGATTATTTGCTTAGGTTCATGTTTTGGACGCTAGTAATTTGTTACACATGAATCACACTATAGTCTGCGAATCAGTTTTGTGAATTTAATATTAAAATTTGATCAAAATACCAAAGCTCAAGGAGAAAACTAACTACTCTATTAATATTTAACCACAATATTATACATGAGTTAAATATAACTGGACAAATTAAAATTTTTTAGATATATGAATCCATATATTAGTCAGTTATATGCTATGCATGATACACGCTTAGGCGATCATGTATCTTTAGATACATGACTGACGAGGCAGATTTTTCCCGCAGTAGGTTGCCATTTTTTTCTGCGGTAGACCAGTTGTCAGCTAAGGCTAGAGAACCCGGTCTCTCCTGCTATTTACTCATAGCTAGGGAGAAGAAGAGGATTCATACCTTTCTCAAGGGTATTAGCACGTTAGTGAATGTAATGGATTTGACTGGAATTCGAACTCGGCTCTCCGATTCCTTAATCCGAGCCGCTATCCATTACCTACTGAATCCATATATAGATGAATCAATTACTAGGTTTACTGCTAAGAAAGTTGCTTCACTATGCTGTTCTAGTCAGAATCTATGTTACATCTTTTTAAGTCTACCATTCATCCATGCATTGAATATTGCTGCCATTCATGTCTGGTGGTACTGATTCATGATAAAGTACAAAGAAGAATTTGCAATATTATTGGTCCTCATCTGGCATTTACTCATTTTCCCACCGTCCTAACGTAGCTTCCCTATGCCTTTTTCTATAAATATGTTCATGACTATTGTTCTACTGAGTTTTTCTCCTTGGTACATAGACTTTATTAATGTAAGCGCTGGACTAGATTGACAGATAGGAATCAACATTTTACAGTTGACACTGCTACATGTTACCGCAAGTTCTATGCTAACAGTTTATTCTTTCGCACTTCTCACTTGTGGAACTCACTCCCGGGTTCTTACTTTCCAGTCAACTTTGATATTTAAAAAATTTAAATGAAATTTCAACTGTTATCTTCTGTCATCTTAATTCCTGTTCTTTTATTGTTCTCTCTCCATCATTTTTTCTTTTTTTTCTTATATGTTTTCATCTTCAGAAACCCTTACATTTTAATGGCATTATCAGCTTGGAATGAAGTGATTTTACTTACTTACACACACACACACACACACACACACACACACACACACACACACACACACATATACATATATAAGCAATTAAACGTTATTCTTAGTGGATATCCATATTTGAGCAGACGCTAAGTTTATTTAAAACAATATTTTATGTCATTTACTGTCGGGAACATTCAAGAAATCCTATTAAAGAAAATGTACCCCCGGCAGAATTCGAACCTGTGTTCCCCTTTGCAGGAGAAACCTTCGTTTTATCCGACGTGCTTTGACCACTCATTTAGGAAGAGCGTCATAATCAAGTAATTTTTTTTTGCCGTTTATGTAATAAAGATATATCTGATTAATAAATAAAATCCATTTATATATATATATATATATATATAAATGGATTTTATTTATTAATATATATATATATATATATATATATATATATATATATATATATATATATATATATAGTCCGCCCAAAAATGTATACAAACATCAGGAAAGGAAAGATAGTCTTTCGTAACTTTATCAAATTGCGATAACATTATTTACTGTAGTACGATATTTTCCTGATTTAACACCTGCTGATACACAACATCAAGGTTCAATTATCTATTTAAAAAATCCGAGATTAGGCTCCCCCCATAGGGGGGACCCTAAACGATGTTGTGTATCGCAGAAAACTGACTGCATTGGCGGCCCTTAGACAAGAAATTGAAAATGCATGCGCAGCAATCCCACTGGAAATTTTGGCCATCGTTGCCGTATTAATCAATGTCTGGAAGCTAAAAGTAACCATTTTGAGCATCCCTTGTGATTGTATTGTCCAAAAGTAACTTGTGTTAATGTTTTGATGTCAGAATAAATTTAGTATTACGATACCGATACAAGTTTTTCCTTTTCTGAAGTGTGTAAACATTTTTTGCGGACTCTGCACATATATGACAAAGTAGGGTTGAATTACCTACTTAAGAATATACATCTCTCGTTGGGACCATGCTTATGTGGATTTTTTAAATAGATAATTGAACCTTGATTATCATAACTACAAGTTCTCCATATTTAAGCAGTAATACATGAGTGACACAAGATAAAGTTTGAATTAAATCAGTTTTAGTTTCTATTCATCATTTGTCTTACGTTATATATATATATATATATATATATATATATATATATATATATATATATAAGTGAACATTGAATTCAACATCCGGAGGTGACAGTCTGTTTCATGCTTAAACGCAATCATCAGGCCATGATGATAGCGTTTAAGTGTGAAACAAACTAACTGTAGTCTGTATATATATATATATATATATATATATATATATATATATATACTATTCAGGCTCTCGAAAAAATTCGATTGAAGAGGTGATTTTATAAACAGTGGCTGCTGCTAATGCAATGTTCTTCTACTCGAATTGAGCTCTCTTAGCTACTGGCGTCTTTTGCATAGTAAAAACTTTAAAATTTCTCTTCCACTTTGGGTGAGGGGTAGAATCTCTGATTAATGCCAAATCGGTTGGGTTTCAATCCCAACTTGAAGCAATCGGATGTCTAGACACGCTGATGAGCTGTGATACAGCGAAGCAGTCTGTGGATATATATATATATATATATATATATATATATATATATACTATTTATCCTCTCGAAATAATTCGATTGAGCTCTCAGAGAGGAAGAGTGATTTTATAAACAGTGTCTACTGGTGCTAATACAATGCTCGTCTACTCGAATCAAACTCTCATAGCTACTGACGTCTTTCGCATAGTAAAAATGTTAAAATTCCCTGCCACTCAATAGCTTAAGGGTAGAATCTCTAATTGATGCCAAATCGGTCGTGTTTCGATCCCGGCTTGAAGCAATCGGATGTCTAGCCACACTGATACAGTGTGTCTGTGAATGACTATATATATATATATATATATATATATATATATATATATATATATATATGTGTGTGTGTGTGTGTGTGTGTGTGTGTGTGTGTGTATATTTACGTTTGTTTTGGTCTGTAAAATCCATAAACGCTAACAATCAAAAACTGCCAAAATGTTTGCTGACCTCTGTTGTCGATTTTGATAAATCAAGAGGCTGCACCAACACAGTAAAACCAAAATGGCTCCCAGACAAATCTTGCTCTTTTATGATTTTTATTAAATTGATATTGTGTTCATATTCCACCGTTTTGTGTAACGTTAAAGAAGAAACATCTATGCTTATTCCACAGATCAATATTTGATTGAGAAAGTGAAGTGAGGTTCTCAATTACTATTTTATTTCGCTTTCTCTGATCACATTGATGAAACAAATATCAAATTAGAACAAAGAAACCATGTTACTGAAAGGAACTTTTAGTATTTGTCGATCAAATATCGATTAAAAACAAATATATTTTTAGAATTAGCTTTATCTTTTTTGTTTCGAAATCGTTTCTTTTAATCATTTCACTCCAAGCGAGGTAATAAAGCCGCTAAGACGTAAGAGGTTATTGAGTTTGCGAATATGGTCTAAAGTGACACCACCTTTTTCACATATATCTAATTTATAATTATTAAATATGATCGGGAAAAAAATTAAAAATGTCCCTGAAAATACATTGGAAAATAGTTAAGTTCTCATCTGAAATCAAGAAAATATGAACTTTAAGCGCAGTCAACTTAAACTCCCGCTAGAAATATAGGGTTATATATATATATATATATATATATATATATATATATATATATATAATTATTTATTTAACAATATGATTCTAACACGCTACATAAGAGTTCTCATGCTCTACTTCTGTATCGACCACTATTTAAAAAAAAATAACAAAAATACTAAAGAACTTTGGATTATTTACCTAACGAGTTCTTTCCTATTTTCTATATATTTACACACACACACACACACACACACACACACACACACACACACACACACACACACACACACATATATATATATATATATATATATATATATATATTGTTTTAAAATGTACAATTTGTTTCTTACATGTGGGAATTGTAGAGATAAAAATCCTTCCTCACGCATTTCACCCCAAGCAAGTCAACAAAGCAACTAAGATGCAGGGGAGGGTACGGAGAGTGAAATAATATGAGCAAACAACAAAAAAAAAAAAACATTATTAAGAAGGGAGAACAATAAAAGAACAGGAATTGCATTGCTTTAAAATTTTTGCAGATCAAAGTTGACTGGAAAGCAAGAAACCGGAAGAGACAAATTTGAAGTAAAACCATATATATGTATGTTTGGCGATTAAAAAACAACTATAAGAACGCAGCCATTAGCTGAGTGATGATTGCGAAAGTTGAACTGTCAATGGAAAGGGAGACAGATGTAACTTGTGTTTGTTGGAGAAGCTTATTATATAAAACACTTAAATAACCCTAGCTTGCTGAACACGAGAAGCGAAATGTTTTGTACAAAAAAGAGTTATCCCCCTTAATGCATAATTTATAATTTTTTATTTAAAATAATTTTTAAATTTTATTTTTTTTAATTCTTTGTCTTTCGAACTTAAGAATTAAAGTGATATAAATTATAGATAATTAATAATAATATTATAGGCAACAATTATAAATGAAACAGGTCTTGACACACAATTTTAAATGATCACCGCGTAAACGCGAGTTCCATAACGCTCTAACGGTGAGTCGGTATTCCGGACCTGAAGATTGCGAGTTTGCATGAAACTCCGAATTATGCCGACGATGTTGGATAATATATATCCACTAATATATACTTGATGGCTCTGTTATATCACATTGAGCACTGTTTTTATAACACCTGAGAAAGAAGTATATATGTATCTGCAAGTATATGTGTGTATATGCATGTATTTTTTATCATACCCATATATACAGTACTGTTCGATAAAAGTGACTCACCTTATCCTTTGAATTTAGCTCAACTTTCGTTTCATCGGAGAAGAGAACATTCTTCCAGTCTTCTACGGTGAAATATTTGTAATAGTGAGCCCATTCAAGTCTCTTGGCTTTGTTGGCTTTGCTCTAACAAGATTTGTAACTTTGTTCTGACGGACTGTTGAAGAGGCAAGACTAATACCTTGCTCTTCGCTTAGACTGGCTGCAGTTTCTTGGCTAGTTATAGTCCTATTCTTCGCAACTTCTCCCTTGATTACCCTGCCAGTTCTATCATCAATCTTTTTCTTTCGTCCCCTTGTTTCCTTCCTTGGAGCAGGATTTGCATCATTATGTGTCCTAAGCACTCAAGAGACAGTTTATTGCGAGGTTATAGCAATTTCTGCAATTTCTCTCGTAGAATTGCCTGCTTTTGAGAGGACAATAATAGATGCATTAAGTGGTTCTGATGCGTGTTTGTACCCTTTCATCTGGTTAGTGATTTGAGTGGCTATTTCAAGCTGTTTTTATACTGTATGAGGCTTTCTGGAATATTCTGGAATACTCTAGATTTAATTTAAGCTGTTCTAGAATTCTCTAGAATATTGTTCTGAGTGTATTGTAAAATAGTTTTCAATATTTTGCCAAAACCTCTTTAAATTTACCGGTTTAATCATTAGAATGCGATATCTGAGTCACTTTTTTTGCACAAATTTATAATTATCAGTAGAATACCTTAGGGTGAATAAACTTTTTTCCTAGGTGGTCGGGAAGGGATCTTTATATTAGTAAGATTACAAATTATTTTAACCCCAAAAACAATAGACAAAAAATATTTTTAGTAAAAGAAATCATGTGAGTCATTTTATCGAACAGCACTGTATATATATATGTGTGTATGTCTGTGTGTGTGTGTGTGGATCTAAAATAAGAAAATCCTAATGTAATCTGCTATGAACTGTGGCCGAACACAACTAAAAGTTTCATAAGTTTTCATGCAAACAACAGCTTTCAAAAGCTAAGCAGAGTACTAAGAAACAGAAAAAAATTGTTAGTAACAAAGAAAAGAATACTGAACTGTTAAATAATATCAGTCCTCCTATATAGTAGTGAATGCTGGGCAGTCTCATCACAGATCAAGAAAAGACTTGAAATAGCAGAAATATGATTCTACAGAAGGATGCTGAGAATACCAAGGACCGAAAACGTGAACAGCGGTGAAGTTTTAGAGACGATAAAAACATAAAGGACACTTATGCTTAACATCAGAAAGATATAGTTGAAATTTCTAGGGCACATAATGAGAAAAATAGGCTTGGAAATTTTGATACGCACAGGACAGATTGAAGGCAAGAGAGACAAATGAAAACAACGTATAACCTACCCAGCGAGCTTGATTAAATGGATGGCGGGTGTAGATTTAGGAGAGAACAAAAAGACGAAATTTATTGAGCTACAAAGGACTGGAAATTGCGGAGAGCTATGATCAGCAATGTTCTGAAGGCACATAGAAGAAGAAGAAGAAGAAGAAGTGTAAATTAACAAGACCTTTTGGCAAATAAGAGAAATCGTTGTAAATAACTAAGGTGGTATCTATTTTGGATCACATGGTGTTATCAACCATTTTGTTAACAAATCGCCGGAAGTTAGTATCTAGCTCTCTTAGATGTCAGTTAAAGAGGAAGAAGAGAATATCTGTATGGTGCGAACTCACTAAAATTTATTTCTGAAAAATTTTTTCTCCTGCAGCGTAGAATTTAATTTTCAGTATTTCTTTTATTGTGTATTTTCTAAAGTAAATAAGAAAAAAAAAATGATCAGAAAAGTTAGACAAATTCTTTACTCAGTGAATATAAAAACAAAAAAAACATTCAAGAGAATTTAAAGAAAACGAATAGAAATAAAACCTACTCTTTGTTGTTGGACAAAGGGACACAACTGTTAGACGGATTTTTTTCTTTACTGGAGATACGAAGGAAAGAGAAGTTAAGGCGGGGGATTTATACTAAAAGTTTGTTGTTCTACGCTTCGCTGTTTTGTCGTAGAATTTGTAACTTTTCTCTTGAAAATTTCCTTTGTATTATTGTTTTGATGTGTTCACTTGTAAAACGTTTGGTGTTGGTGCAATAAACTATTTTGATGCAAACACATCAGTGAAAAAATACGCGGCGGTTTGTAAAGTAGCGGCCAGTGATATTTTGTCTTTGCGGCAATGAAAAGAATTATACAGCACGGCTTACTGTTATGCAGATGAAACTCTCATTTTATTTAGTCGTAGAACTGAAAGAGAAGTTTAGGTCAGAGGTCAAAATATATGTTTTACTTATCATATCGCCTGAGTCGGGCAAAGGACGACATTTTTTTTTTTTTACTTTATTTCATCGTCTGTTCTTTACTTTATTTCATCGTCTGTTCTTGTTCTTACAAGAGAAAAAGCCAAACATTTCAAATAGTCTGACCATTTCTGACCACTGGAAAACTCAGAAAAGTATGAAATGAGCGTCAACGTTGGAAAGAATGAGTACAAGATCTGAAGAGCATCAGCAGAACGTGTCCTTAACGACCGTGATCAGCGACATGTACTTACTTGGTAAGGTGATTCTTTTTTCTCTATCTTTTTCCTCAACCTTCTTCCGTGTTGCTTTAGGAGGTGGGCTATATCTCTCCACAACTTCCTATCCTTTGTAGCTCTAACCAATGTATGCCCGCTTATTATCCCTCTCAGTTTAGGTTCTGTCATCCGTTAGATTATTGTTAGATTATTAATATTGTATTTTACAATTTTTTGAGAATAACAATGATTTTTCCTGATACAAGTCCTACTATTTAACCCATAGCTGGGGGTGGAGAATTCACATCCATCCCAAATATTATCCCTTACGTATTTGCGCGTAAGTGAATATAACGAATTTCCGATGGAGTGAATTTGTCTTATTATTGCATTTTCACAATATGAAAGAGATTATCTATCTATCTATCTATCTATCTATCTATCTATCTATCTATCTATCTATCTATCTATTGAGCTATCTAACGCCGTGGTTTATTTGGTGGCTGTTATGAGTGTCTATTTTCCACTGGTTCCTGTGTTCCACGTTTGAGCTGAGATAAAAGACAGCATTTCGAAAGCTGATTCGCAATAATGCCATTTTCCCATTGGAGATTAGTGAAAAGTACTCATCCAACACGCCATTCATTCCATTAATACCATATATCACTTAGCTAATTCTAATATCTATCTATCTATCTATCTATCTATCTATCTATCTATCTCATATTATTTTTACTTGCGGTGGATCGATCAACGCACAAACATAAAGAAGCATATTTTGTAGTGTAGGTGGTAATCTGTTGGTGCAAGGGCTTCATCATCCATTTGGAAGAAATAAACGCTAATGTAGTAAATTTTGTATAACATCTTCCATGTGCCTTGTCTCTTCGGGACATAAGCGATCATAGTTCTCCACAATTTTCTACCTCGTGTGGCTCTTAGCAGTCTTTCTCCTTTTGCTAAAGCCCTCCTTCCCCTTCTGCTATCCATTCACACAATCTCGTCAGATAAGTGGCTCACTGGGTTCCTCTATCTCTTTTGCTCTAATATGCTCCCCGAGGATTAAGTTTTCCAAGCCCTCCTTTTTCATTATGTGCCCAAGAAATTCCAATTGTCTTTTTCAAATTTTGAATAGAACTGTTGTTTCCAGCTTTCTCAATCCTTATTCGCTTTGTTCATGGAATTCTCAGTAACCTTCTGTAGAACAACATTTCTGCTGCTTCTAGTTTTTCCTCATCCGGGAGATATTGTCCAACATTCATTATCATATAAGGGGTTGAATAACAACCCAGAATTCTTTTGCTTCTAACGAAATTTTTCCGTTTCTCATCACCTTGCTTAGTATTGGAATACCTCTTTCGCTAGTCAAATGTATGTGTCGCATTTTCCATCCTCTGTTAAAACGCTTCCCAGACATTTGAAGTTCTATACCTGCTGTAAGTTTATATCTCCAATTTGTAACTAGCAATTGTTTTTTCTCTTGCTGATGACTATTCATTCTGTTTTCTTTTTTTGCAGTTAATGGTTAGTCCTTTTTTTCTCGTTTTATTTTCTGTATAGGAAGTCTTGTAGTTTCCTTTCCGAGTCGACCATCAACACAGTGTCATATGCGTATCTATATAAGATATATAATATCAAATTATGTTGGTTAAAGTAGTAATCTTCATTTAAGGATTTTACTTGTATCGATTGTTAAGATTACGCCTACCGATAACAAATTCTGGTAGGGTCTGCAGTTCCCGAACAATAATGTCGCTGTAGACGTTGAATAAATCTTGGAAGAAGACGCATCCTTGTCTATAGCTTCTTTCTATTTTTGTATAGTCACTCAATTATTTTCTATCCATATGCAGTTGTTTGCTTCCAGTATAAGTTCTGGGTTATTCTCTCATCTTTTCCAAATTTACATTTAGCTATTTCAACAGTAAAAGGGTGGGACCGAGATTCAAACACTAATTAATACACTTAAGTTCATATATTCAGGATATCAGGGAAAAAGCTAGTCAGAGCAGTTGCTATGAAAATATTTGTAAGAAAGACAGTGGTAAGCTGCGTCACGTTGGTGAGAAAGTAACTGAAGTTGAGATGCCAGGCCAGGATCGATTACACTATAGATCCTTCTTTGGATTTTGTCAAGAATCTCTAGACACATAGCAGGAACACAAAAACCAGGTGTGGTAACAGTATTCAACAGCATTCAATTCATTGGCGAATGGTAGATTTATAAATGTGCAAAGTTTTCTGGCACGACACAGTGACACAACTTTCCTTGCAGTAGATGCAGCTATTGATTCAATATGGCCGCTCCACTTCATGTCAGTGGAAAACGTGAGGCCAAGAACGCGTAGTGTGTTGCTCTCCTCGAGTCTAATGTCAGCCATGTTGATGACAGGCAGAAAATGTTCTCTGTTGTGGTTAAATGAAAGCAGTATTGCTTTAGAGGCGATAGAATTTACAGGCACTTGCCCCAGTTAACCACTGATATGAGGGTCCCTTTCAAGAGCAGCTGCCAGGTTTACTTTTTTCATATTTGACGGATTTGCTACTACGACAGGTGTTAATGGTACATAAATAGCTAGTTGGGACTGAGTACTAATGTTATTACCGCCTTGCTTGGGATAAAATGATTAAGTAAAAATCCACTTTGCCCAGCAGTTCAAATAGATCCGATCTCCGTGACAGATGCTTTTCGAGCGATGATAAAGTTATGCCTGGGTTGCTCGTCATAATCATGGTTAAAGTAGTAATCTTCAAATAATTAGGTAAAATTCCAAACTCCAATTCACGTTTTTGCAACAAAGTTTTTATATGTAAAGATGTATACTAATGTATGTGGATGCGTTTTTTCTTTTCTTAGTAAACATACTTTTTTGGACGTTCGGAGAGATATACTTCATCAGGTATATGCCGATCTGAGAGGGAATTCCTAACTGAAACCTTTATTTAATCTACAATAGTAGACTGTTTTTGTTTTACTGATCAGGTTTAGGCTGGTTGAGTTCTTTTATGTTGGTTGGTTGATTTTGTTTAGCGTCATATCAACTATGATGGGTTATTTAATACGAAAATCTAAATAATTTGAACATAATTTTATAGCTTCAAATAAATAACTTTTGAACGCAATTGTATACCTTTAAACTATAGATAAAATGCATTTTGCTTTAAACATGCATATTGTTGTTCATTTTTTTATATAGAGAAATGTATTGCTGGCCTTTTTACTATAAAAATGCATTTTTATACTTTCATAGTATTTCGTTCTTGTTAGGAGTTTCAATCCATAGCTGGGACACTAACAGGTGCTACCACCCCGGATCATGACTGATCTGGGAACAACAGAAATCAAGAGGTGGTTTCACGCTCGTCACAACATCCAATCATTCGATCAGAGGCCTTGCTCTCGGATGTAGTTTATCGTCATATTCAGGACCAACCATGTTTAGGGATATCTGGTCTAGATTTTATTAATTTATTTTTTTTTATAAGTGAAACGAATGCATACGCACCAACAAACACTCACGCACGTGCATATCTATCTATCTATCTATCTATCTATCTATCTATCTATCTATCTATCTATCTATGTTTGTGTAGAAATAGAAAGAAAGAGACAGACAGAGATGCCTGTGTCTTTTGATATGTCTGAAATTTTACTTGCAAGGCATTTTAATCTTTTAAATTTTGAATATTACAACAAAGAATGCAAGCCTTTTGAATGGAAAGCGGACGGCCAGTTTTCTTCAACTGCTGCATCTTTTAATGACCATCCATCAGATCCAGTTACGATGTCCGTAGTTTATCTGGGAAGATGTATAAGGGAAGCGATGTACGGTCGCGTTGTGAATCTCTTTTCAAAATATCGAGCCTATATAGGACTACTTCGATGATTCTGTTCACCTGCCAACCAACATATTTATGAATCAATGTACGATTTCTTGTCCGCCCGCAAGCAAGTAGCCGAAAGGAATGAGAGAAATGTCGATTCTTTCAAAGATTTCAATGCGCTTTCGCTGTAGCAAACACAAAGAAAATGATAAACTTTAACATTTATCGTTGATATGTGTGCAGCTTAAGCGAGGGGAAAACGTTACAGACAGAGGCGTAAACACAGACGCGTCCTGATATACACTCTTTTTAAAAGGCAAGAGAAAGACGGGAAGTTTTTGAAAATAGAAATTATTGCTTTGTTCGTATATTTAAATCATTCTTGCTGCTTAAACCTCTCTCTCTCTCTTTCACTTTTTACACACACTCACGCAAATATAAATATGACGCATGCGCATAGATAGCGAGGAAGAAAGAGAAAGCAGAATGTTGATAGGGAAGAGGGAGATAGCGAGAATGAATGAATGAATGAAAGGAAGGAAGGAAAGAAGAAAGGAAATAAGAAAGGAAAGAAGGTATTAAACATACCTTTCTTCCTTCCTTTTTTCATTCATTCATTCATTCATTCATTTTCTTCCTTACTTAACAAAATTATATAAAAATAATAGGAGAAAAATTGTAACAAAATTCAAAGACTACTGCTAAAATCAACCACGCTGAGACAAAAATCGATAAACTTATAAAAATACAGAAATAAACATCATAGTCCGTTTGGTGACTTATATACGAAGTTGTCTAAAAAGTAATGGGAGTAGGTGTGCTGTGCGGGCCATGGGCAAAAGATTGGTAAGAGGATTGTGTTATCATCTAACATGATACCTTGGGAGTATATAACTGTCACTTTAGCTTTCTACAACTATTGCATTTTTTCACATGCTTTCGTGGCAGGACAAATCGTGGCTGCTTCACGTTAGTGAATCTGTTGATAACGCCCTGAGCATCCGTAGTTTCTGGCCGAGAAGAACCTTGCCGTACTGAAACAACCTCCCTTCTTGCTAGGTGTGACTTTTTTCTTTTCCCTAAGCTTAGGTGGATTATCAATTGGATCCGTTTTGAAGGCGTGGAGGTCATCAAGTGGGCCGTAACGACGGCGCTAAGGGGCATCCGATAAGAATCATTTCTGAAGGATGTACAGAAGCGTAGCAAAGAAGGATGTATTAGACTCGAGGGGGATTATTTTCAAGGTGAAGCTATGTAGTTTGTTATTTGGAATTGAAATAAATTGTTTGTGACACCAGTCTCGTTACATTTCAGACAGTCCTCTTATCTAGATAAAAGGCTGCTGGTAGGTTCAAAATCTGATTAGGGTCGTGGAAAGAACATTACTATTATCTTCTATGTGCCGTGTACATTCGGGACGTTGATGATCATGGCTCTCCACAATTTCCTGTGTTTTGCAGCTCAATAAATTTTATCTTTTTGTTATCTTTCACAAGCCTTGATCGGTCATTCAGTTATTCAAGTACGTTAGTTAGGCTATACGTTGTTTTCGTCTTGAGTTCAATCTGTCCCGTGAATATCAAATTTCCTCATTATGTTCCCTAAAAATTTCACCTGTGTATTTCTGGTATAATCGTCCTTTTTGTTTCCATTTTCGCTAAAACTTCGTTTTTGCTTACATGCTCTGTCCATGATATTCTCAGCGTCCTTCTGTAGAATCACATTTCTGTTGGTTCAAACTCCTTTTGTGCAGAGATTGTCCAGCATTCACAGCCATATAGGAGGACTGATATTACATAAAAGTTCAGTATTCTTTTTTTTTTAAATTTCTAACATCTTCATCTTAAAGGAAAATGTATAGTTTCTAGCCATAGTGTACAAAGATGGTGCTGAAAAGTTGTTGATTAGGCGAACGAAGAATGGCCATTTCCCAGCCAAATTTTCATCATTTGTTTAGATTTTGTGAAATGTATTGAGACGAACGAGAACATATCAATATGTTTATATCATGTCACACACAGACACACACATATAATAATAATAATAATAATAATAATAATTATAATAATAATAACAATAATAATAATAATAATAATAATAATAATAGTAATAATAATAATAGTAATAATAATAAGGAAGTTAATGGTCAGAATTGAA
Organism: Acanthosepion lycidas; assembly: GCA_963932145.1. Classification (NCBI taxonomy): domain Eukaryota; kingdom Metazoa; phylum Mollusca; class Cephalopoda; order Sepiida; family Sepiidae; genus Acanthosepion; species Acanthosepion lycidas. The sequence goes on along the minus strand of OZ010571.1, from coordinate 56,959,086 downwards.
TCAGACCAGGAACCAGTAGTATTAAAATAGTGCTCAATACACATATAAAGAGATAAATATTTAACATGTAGAGCTTTTCAGTAAAGAAAATTAGGAAATCAGTCGATTCCATTACTTTGGTTTCAACCTTTTGGTATGTTCAGACGATTTCGCTCATTTGATTTCCTAAAGCTTTATTTTATAAAGAAAAAATTATGAACATTATAAATAAAAAAAATTAAATAAGCGCACGACGTGAGTTGTGGTAGATGGTGAGGAGGAGGAGGAGTAGGGGTAGGGGAGGGGAAAATCAAGTGTATTGGTGGGGGATTAAATGAAATATACATACGTTCTTTTTATTCCACTTCAAATGAACTCAAAAATGGACTTTTTAGTATGTATACAACAGGACATAATTTCCGATCTCTATTTTAAAAAGTTTATTTCTTTGGTCTGGAAATGTTATTATAGCTAATTTCTCTTGTTGATAAAGTTCCAGACCCCCCCCAAATACTTTTAAATCAGAGGTCGGAAATTATGTCCCGTTGTTTAGATACTAAAGTTTCCTTTTGAGTGCATTTGAAGCTGGATAAAAAGAACGTATGTATATTTCATTCAATCCCCCACCGATACATTTCAAAAAGACTTGATCCCTCCTTCTCCTCCTCCTCACCTTCTACCACGCCTCAAGTCGTGCGCTTATTTATTTATTCTAAAGATAAGTTGATAAATTCTTTATTTAAAAAAAAGATAAAGCGTTAGGAGATCAGGTGACCGAAATCGAAATTTGAGAACAAATGGAGTATAATTCCACTGTAGGTAACATTTAATTTAAAAGAGGACTCAATATAGTTTATATATATATATATATATATATATATATATATAGTTTATATATATATATATATATATATATATATATATATATATATATATATATATATATATTACAGTTCGAGAGTTTGAAGCCACCCTCTGAATTAGCATGAGATGAACTTGGGAGAATAAGATAAAAAAAAAAAAACGTTGAAAAACGTTGAAAAAGAGCTCTTACAGTCACTGAAAAAAGAATGGAATCAATTATCAAACTTATACTTTGAGAAACTTTTGCCAACAATTTGTGCTGCTGTAATCAAGGCTAAAAGGATATTTCGACTATACCAAAATTTAATCATAAAATGTTTTTTTTCTTTTTGTCATATTAAAATTTCTAATGAAAGATCATGTCTCACTTTTCTAACCATGTATAATTGTCTCTTATTTAGAGTAAATAACGTCTACATTTTGGGCCAATTTAAAACTTTTTCAGTGTAGTGTATATATATATATATATATATATATATATATGTGTGTGTGTGTGTGTGTTTGTGTGTGTGTTGTGTGTATGTATGTATCTGTGTGTGCACATATATGAAAACTTTAGGTGAATAAGTTTTTGAATAAGTTTTACGGATTTTTAATAATTTTTACGTATTTTCGTGATTAACAGTGTCGAAACATGATTTAAAACTATAATATTCTAATGTCATGATGGAAAAACAAGCATATTAATGTTTCCTTGAATTTCATAGCTATAACATAAATCCTATGTTCAATAAAACCCACTTAAAAATGCTACCAATATTTACTTTAAACACACAAATACACACGCACACACACACACACACACACATATATATATATATATATATATATATATATATATATATATATATATATATATATATATATATATATGCGCGAGTGTACGTGTATATTTGTGTGTGTTTGTAAGAGTTAATTTAATAGGCGAAAAAACCTCATTATATACCAGCGACTTTTCAGAACACTTTGCGTTTTGTTAGTCGGTGGAATAGGATAGCCAACATCTACGCAGTTGAATCAATAAATCTGTTGCCTCATCTTGGAAAAAGAACTTTATTTTCATTCTATTCTCAAAACTTGTCAATGCACTTAATTCTGTGGTGAATATTAATTACATCTGCTGAATATTATATAGTGAACATTTCAGGTCCCAATTCAGATTTATTGATCAAATACGACGGTAAAAAATTGCAGTAAAAAATAGTCAATCAAAATTATTGACAACTGATAATGTTATTGGTTTTTTTAATTGGCACTAATTGCATTTTAACAAATTTTAAAGTATCATGAATGTGCTAATTGCAATGGATCTTTATTCATGTTGGCATGTGTCATTAGTATGTGTTGTGGTCTGGGAGGGTTCTAGTTTTGTTTGATGTCAGTGGAATGTGAACGAAATAGCTGATAATTACAGCTCAAGATCGAAACCGTAAACTGGTAAATACATTCGTGACTATGCACTTAATGTGCGAACAGTCGCACAATGTTGGTAAACATATTTTTTTTTCTCCCGGGAGAATTAACGTCTAGCAAATAGATACAGAAGAGATATAAAAAATAAATGAATTACTTGTTTTCTCAACTAAATCTTGGTTTTGGGGGCATTTTAAAATATCAAAAGAATTTTCATTTTTTACAAAACATCACTCAAAAGCTTATTCAATATACACATCACTGAAGACTATCTAACTTCTATTAAAAGTGAGTGTTGAAAGGTTCTGTAGAACCATGACACTCCCCACGCCGCGAAAAAAATCTGATTTTTTTCAGATTTGGGAATATTTTTTCACCAAATGTTTACCCAATACAAAACCAAAGAGCCACTTAGAGGGTTACTAAATGAGGTTGTTGTATTGACGTAGGAGGAAAAAGTAACTGCAGATTATGAGAATATGTAGGATAGATAATGGTTAAACCTAGATCTGAAGAGGTTAACCTATGTAGTGATAGGAGATCATCCTTTCAGGAGACTTTTTCACGAAGTAGTGTTTCTCAGGAGGAAGCTGTCTGAGTTGAACTTCCTCCTTAACAATATGAAGGGATTGAAAATTTTGATCCTGTGTACGTGGCATGGCGGGTTCTAACTCTAAAGGTTTGAACTGGTGGAACTAAGAAATGTAGCTCATCTGAACATTTGCCATGGAAATAGCGATAAAGTATCAATGGACTTGTGACTATTTATCCGTGCGAAAGCGGTTGTAGGGTTGAAAATAATTTATCGCTCACAAAGATGCATAAACGCTTCTGAATTCTGTTGTGGTTATAAAGAGAAGACTGAGTAGCTCCAGCCCAGATATGGCACCAATATTCCATTTTGGTCTGATTCGGCCCTTGTAGAGATAGAGCATTTCAAGAAGAATCAGATACTTTCAGGAATTATAAAGAGAAGACTGAGTATCAGATATGGTATCAATACTCCATTTTGGTGTGATTCGACTCTTGTAGAGATAGAGCAAGGTGGAGTAATGGATAGCAGCTCGGATTGAGGAATCGGAGAGTCGAATTCGAAATCCAGTACGTGCTAATACTCTTGGGAAAGGTATGAATACTCTTTTCTCCCTAGCTATGGCTAAATAGAAGGACAGACCGGGTTCTATAGCCTTGGATGGCAACTGGTCTACCACAGAAAGAAGTGGCAACCTACTGCGGGAAAAATCTGCTACGCCAGTCATGTATCGAAAGATACATAATCACCTAATCGTGTATCATGCATGTCACATAATTGACTGAGATATAGAGCATAGTAGGAAGAATCAGGTACTCCCAGGAGTGATAAAAGGAGCCGATCATTTGTTTTCCCTCATTGAGCTGTTCGAGCAAGATCAGAAAACAGATCAGTTGGCATGTTCCGATCATCTAGACCGGAAACTGAAGTATTATCTGCATAGATATTTAATAATCTGAGAATATTCCTAGGCAGACAGTTAAAATATAAAAAAAGATAATTCCCAAATGAGGCGATAAAGACTTAAGGGTTTACTGTATGTGAAGGAAATGGAGAAGGAAGAACAATAAAAGAATAGAATTAAAAAAAGATAGAAGATTACAACTGACGTTGGCTGTAAATTTCTGAGGATCGTAGTTGACAAGAAAGCAAAAAACTGGAAGAGAACGCTACAGGCAAGAAACGCAAGAGGAGAAGCTGTTAGAATAAAACAGGATTACAGAAATTTCAGCATTAAAATGATGGGACCTAGCTGCCAATCTAGTGCTACGCTGAAAGTCGAGTTACCAAAGCGGGCAGCTCATCAGAACCAGTTCCATGAAAATATATATAGAATAGGCACAAGGATGCTACATCCTAGCGGTTGGAAAGTGATTGAATCCGAGATGCCAGGACCAAACCAATAACCTTGCAAATTCTTCTTTTGATTTTGTCAAAAATCTCTAGATACAGAGCAGAAGCATCAGACAGAGTAATGGTAGATTATAAAGTTACAAAATAGACGTTGGCGAGAAAAATTGCCTAACGCGACACAGTGCACCAACATTTCTATCAAGAGGTTTCGCAGTTGATTCGATATCATCCTTCTAATTCATATCAGTGGAAAAATTTAGACCGAGAAGGCGAAATGATACTCTCCTGGCGTTAGCATCAGCCATACTGATTGAAGGCACAAAAGATTCTCCAAGACGACTAAAAAAAGAGCAGTTTAGTTTTGGAAAGAACTATACAGCAGCAAGTGGGTAGGACTGGAGAGATAAAATTAGCGAACGCTTTCATTAACCTCATATGCTTCAGAAGACTGACCATTGCCGAAAGCATTCACCGAAGTTAAGCAACGTCGAGCTTTGTCCGTACTCAGATGAGTGACCACATGAGAATACCAGGTGCTGTAAGCATGGATGTGCGGGTGATGTAATCGGTAAAGACTCGGAATTTGAAATCGGAAAGACGTGTTCGATTTTCAATCAGGTTCGTTATATTCATTTACGCGTAAATACCTTTGAGAAAAGTATGAATCCACCTCTCCTCCCCCAGCTATGGGTCAATTAGTAGAACTTGTATCAGTAAATCATTATTATCTCCAGATTAGTTCTTACACTCTAAAAATATTTTTGTCTTTAAATAACATGCCAATAGTTTGATAAGTTTTTAAAAAACAAATCAATCAATCGTAGGTCAGACCGAGAACATTTCAGCATTAATATATATATATATATATATATATATATATATATATATATATATATATATGCAATCCCCTCCAAAAGTATTGGAAAGGCAAGGCCAATTCCATTGTTTTTGTTGTTCACTGAAGACATTTGGGTTAAGATCAAAAGATGAGTCAAGAATACAGAATTTCAGATTTTATTTCCTGGCATTTACATTTAGATGTATTAAACAGCTAGAGAAAGAATTCATATCTTCCTTGCCAAAATTCAGTCGTAAGTTAGGACATCTACAGTGTTTGTAATAAGCATTGTTGTCATCTGATATTTCACATTACAACAAACTAGTCGTATGGAATTGAAAAATGTTTATGATATTATCTAAATAAGTTAAAATAATCCGTTTAATTAGATCGTCTTAAAACTGTACCTAATTATTTAAACAAGTGAAAAAATATTAAGTTTACTGAATTAATAATAATAATAATAATAATAATAATAATAATAATTATTATTATTTCCTTCGATTTCTGTTGTATGCACATTTCCTTCAGTGTCTCAATCAGAGGCCGAGGGCAGAAACGTCTTCATTACATTTTCCACTGATCATTTTTTTAAATAAACCCAAAACAACCTCGAGATCAAACACATTTTACATAGTTAAATCTCTTCGTCATGTTTGAGCTATACTTGTAAGTACAATATTTTGTATTTCTTTAAGTCATGGGCCAGCAGGAATCCTTTCAATGAGTCTATCGGGAATTTTTCGAGGGCTCCACCAACAACTGGAATTATTGATGTTCTCATGTATCACATTTTTGAGGTTTCCACTTCAAGATCCTTGTATTTTGATAGTTTTTTGAAGATCTTTAAAGATACATTGCAATCTGCAGGGACTGCCATGTCAATAAGAAAGCACATTCTCTTCTTGTGGTCTTTGTTGACGATGTCTGAGAGATTAGCTTTGATTATTATTATTATTATTATTATTATTATTATTATTTCATATTAATGATTAATATAAACATTAGCAACTGTTTTTCTGAGATGAGGTATTATGTACACTATTTACATTGCTCGGACTATCATCTTCATCTTTCTTGCCATATTTATCACACATTTCGGCCGTTGTACGCTCCGGCCTACTTCAGGCGGTTGGAATGTCGAACTGAACCCTTTAGCCATTGTGCTATGTGTCCTCAAGTACACATCCCTGCTTAAGGCGGTGGCGAACTTGAAGAGGGGAATTAACAGGTGATAACTGACATCCATTAGACATGGCACGTGGAACTAGAACAGTCTACCCCAGCAAGCGAAATAAAGGGTTCAGTTCGACATTCCAACCACCTGCGTACAACGGTCGAAACGTTGTGATAAATATGGCAAAAAAGATGAGGATGATAGTCCGAGCAATGTAACCACTAGCAAATTATTCAAATGTTTCTCTCTTTAGCCATGTGCAGAGTTGGAAATTCAAGTAGACTTAGCATAATAACAAAAAGAAATTTAGAAAATAAATGTCTTTTTTAATATGTTGTTTCTACAGAAATATTGTAAGATGTAAGCAAACTTCTATGACAACTTACTTTTCTCTGTTCGTAAGAGAATTAACAGAAGCCTAAATTAAGGTTAGCAATTTGGGGCCCTCTTACGTATATCTTGAATTTTACCGAGAAAACCGCTTCCATTTTTAATTTTTTTTTTATAAACGAGGTTTATCATCGCAAATCGGCGTGCAACCAAAATATGGTTCAATAGTATTTCAATTCTCGTTTGGCAGACCGATGTAACACAATTACAACTATCTCGAGACGTGACTACTACGCTTTCTGAATATTCGTAAGCGGGAAATAAATGAAGAATGTTTTAGGTTTTCGTATATTTTTGAATGTAAAAAAAAAAAAAAAAAAAAAAATGACAGTTAGTTTAAATCTGATCAATGATTAAGCTTCATTTAATATTTTGTCACTTATTGTTTTATTTTTTATTTTTCAGATTCTACCATAGACCGATTCTCGAAATTTACCAAGTGTCAATGCGGTACGCCATTTTATGTGTCAGTTTTAAACCACAGAGTCTTTCTTCTGTGCCAGCATTTCTTTTTGTTCGATCGATTTTTATGTGCAGTGTGTTGGTCGTCATTTCGTCTCAGGAAAGTATCTTTCTTCCATTGAAACTATTGCTTCATTTTAATATTTCGTTGCTTCAGAGTTGAATTCTTATCACTGCTGTCGATAACCAGGAATTCAACCTAGGATTGTTATTTCTTGTTTTTTCCTTTCCTTGATTTTTCAGCCACTTACATAAAACATTCGTTTTTTTTTGTGAACATTGGATCTTTTTTTTGCGAACATTGGATGTTTTTTTTTATTCTCATAACCTGAAATATATAGGAAAAATAAATAAAACGAAATCTGTTTTTTTCACCAAACTATAGCTAAAAACAGAGTTTCTAGTCTATACGAAATTTATATCGGTTGACATCATTTTATGTTGTTTCTACGATGCAGTTTAATTCTATATAATATTATTTGCTATGATTAGTTAGTAAGTCAAGCGTTTAATAAAGATTGAGAACAGCTAGCGTTCACAGGGCACGCTTAGGAAAGTAGTGGCCATTTATTACTCGTTTACTAAGTTGGCGATAGATAAACCTTTTATTTTATCTTACTAGAATAGTTAAATTATCGGTTTATTATTTTTTTCTTTTTTGCCACAAAACAATTGAATTAAATTTTCTAACCCTAACAAATGAATTAAATTTCCAAAATAATAATGACAAAATTAATATCATGTTCGAATAAAAAAACAAAACAAAAACCACCCTAACGATAATCATAGGAAATTTAAAATTTTTCCTTTGTAAACAGGCGATAAATTGTGCTTGCCTTTCCTAAGCTTGCCTTTCCTAAGCTTGCCCGGTTAACGATAATCAAGGCAAAGATTATGTTTTGTACCAAGCAGAAAGGGTCTGCTTTGAAGACCAGCACTCGAAATTACGACTTTGATCGTAAATATTTTTAGTGCTGTTTATTGCTCACCCGTTTTCCTTGAGTCAAGGCAAGGATACACTTCATTATTCCCTGCAGGTTACCTAGATCGATATACACTTGATGAAGGCCGGAGGGCACAACGGCCGTAACGGTGTGATAACAACAACAACGAAGTGATCACCCATCTAGGCTCGACGTTACTTAACTTCGGTGATCGTGCGAGGAGCGGTACTTTAACGTGGTACCCGAGTGTAAATACTGATCATTTACGTATTCATGTTGTATTTTTTCCTTCAGATCAATCAATAGAAATCGTATAGTATGTGTGGAATAGGGTCATTGCTAAAACGGCGTATTTTTTTGCATACAGACAACATCAGGATTTGCTTTATTTCGGTGCCTCTTGAATGGTGTTTATTCTGAAATCATTAGAATGGGATCGGATATTGATTTATCCGTTTTCCATTTGAAAAAGCACGCATAAATTATAGAACAAACTCTATTGCATAATTCATATTACTAGCGTGGCTGTAAATATTTTCTGTTATTTATCGCTTTTTTTGATTTATAGTATATTAGAAAAGGAGTTTCTCTTTCCATACGGATAGTACAACCGAAGAAGACCGTAGAAGAGATCAGCCTAATATTGCAAGATCATCCAAATATAAATGATACCTTGTTAAAATTTAGATTCAAATGATTTCTGATTTGCATGTAGATATGTAAACTGAAATAAAATAATATTACTATAAGGGAATAACTTATTCACTATAAAATGTTCGTAATTTAAAAAAAAAAAAAATTTGAACACGGTTTAAATTTATAACATTTAGTAGCATTAGATCCGCCGACGTTTATGGAAGAACATAAAAAACAATGTGTTAAATATGCGAATACCTCTTGGAACGTTAATGACTTTTTTTTTTCAAAATGATACTCAATCCAAATAAAATAAAAGTTTCTCATTGCACCATATTAAGTAAAACTCTATTTAAGAAAGTATAGGGCGTGTATAATATATTGCCCTGTTTTTAAGCCACCCACCGAAGTCATTTTGATATTAGATTGCAGTACCACCTTTTTACGGTCTATCAACCTTTTACAGGTTATTTAAAGCCAGAAAATATTTTTACATTGTAAGAATTTTTTTTAGAGATACAGTGTAACCCGGATATAAGAGAGTTATCGGGACCGGAGAAAAAGTATCTTATATCCGGGTTTCTCTTATATCCGGGTCTCTTATATCCGGGTTAAACTGTAATAATGATTTACTGCTAAAAGTCCTACTAAATAACCCATAGCAGGGAAAGAAAGGGTATTTTCGCGTAAAAGAATCTAATAAATCCTACTGGCCCTGAAATTTCCAATTCAGAGTTATTATTCATTACACCACCGTACACCGAAGCTTACATCACCTGGTACAACCAAGTGATCACCCATCTAGGCTCGACATTACTAAACTTCGGTGATCGTGCGAGGAGCGATACTTTAACGTGGTATGACCGTAAGCCGAAAACAAATCTATTATTTAATCTACCACAAATATGCCACAACATTACTTATTTTTATCTATATCATTTTTGCAATGTGATGGTGCATAATCAAGGAAGGATTATGGAATTTATACTTACCTTGTATATATTTACAGGTAAATAATTACAGGAAAATCACTGAAGAATAGAGAGAATTTGTCTGTTGAATGTCTCTGAACATTCTAAAAAGAAAAAATAGTTACAGAAAAGGTTTCATTAGAACCATTATAACTCGTTTTTTGATTGGAAATTTCAATCTACACAATATATATATATATATATATATATATATATATATACATACACACACTTTAAAAAACAGGAGATCAGTTGAATCCGCTACCTTCCTTTCAACCTTACGGTATCCTCAGGCGATTTTAATCAAATGACCTTTCAACGCTTTATTTTGAAACCAATGTAGCGGATTCAACTGATCTCATGATTTTTAAAGTTAAAAGCTCTACATGTTAATTTTACTGTTTTATTTTTTCGCACGAGTATTGAACAGTTTTTAATACCACTGTTTCCTGATTTGATCCAACTCTGACCATTAAAAGATATATATATATATATATATATATATATATATATATATATATATATATATATATGTGTGTGTGTGTGTGTCTGTGTGTTTAATCATTTCATCCAAGCAAGGCGATAATGTCACTAAGAAACAAGAGATTACTAGAAGTGAAAGAGAATGGGACGACTTTAGTGAGGTGAACGGGCAATAGAAGAACAGGTTTCACAGAAGACAGAAGATGACGATTGATGTTGTATTTAATATTAAAAAAAAACGTAGTTGGCAGGTGTGTAAGAAACCGAAAGTGCGTTCCACGGGCGAGAAGTGTGCAAAGAGAAACTATTAGGATAGAACTTACGGGTGCATCTAGCTATTTCAACAGTAAAATGATGAGACCTACAAGCCAATCTAGTAGTACGTTTAAATTCATACAGTTGAGGTACCAAGAAGGTGAGCTTAGAGCAATTTCTATGAAAATATTTATAGAAAAAAACCCCAAAAGCAGGCAATGGGAAAATGACAGAAGTTGAGACGCCAATTCAGGGCCGATTACATTAGAGGCTCTTTGAGAAAAGCGTGATTACAAAGATTACACGCGAATAGAATTCTCTTAATATTATTCCCCCAATACAGGGCCCAAGAGCCACTGAAGGTAGAGGGTTAATGTGTGGTGCTGTATTAGCGTAAGAAAGCGCAAGAAGTAAATTTCTTGGGCTATGGAGGAAAGATAACAGCTAACGCTAGACTTGAAGAGGTTAAGATTTAATTAGTGAATAACATTTCAGAGTTCAGGCGGAGACGTTAGAAGTATAGAGATGAAGAAGACTTTAGAAGGAACCGGAAACACAATATTTGATTCGGTTCGTTTAACGGCATATCAACTCATTATGGATCATTTAATGCCGAAATTTAATTTTCTTGTGAGCTTTGAAGTGCTAAAAATATGTTATTCTGCTTTCACAATTGAATATATGGCAGATGATACTCAGCATTGGTGTATATACATGTTTGTGTGGACAATATTGCTAGTGACGTTGATATGTGTTTTATGTTGTAGTTTGGTGGAAATTATATTTTGGAATACAGTTTGATTTAAGAAATTGTAGGATATTAAATAGATTAATATCATGAAGGAGTTCTTTCATGTTGATTGTTTAGCAGCATATGAACCTCTATGGATTATTTAATGCCGAAATCTAAATATTTTGAACATAATTTTATGGCTTCAACTAAATACATTTTGAACGCAATTGCATGTCATCAACTACAGATAAAATGTATTGTTGGTAATTCTAGTATAAAATTGTATACTAGGTAATTTTACTATAAATAAGTATTTTTATACTTTTATAGTTTCTTTTGTTTGGGAGTTCACTATTTGTCCATAGTTGAGAGCCTAACATATTGGTCCTTGGAACAACAATACTTAAGAGGTGGTTCCAGTCTCCTCAACACCTAAAATCATCCGATCACAGGCCTTGCAGCCGGATGTAGTTTATCGTCATACCTAGGACTGACACGCGAATAGAGCCTTGTCATTTTCTGAAACTATTAAGGCCAGGTTCTCATATTTTCTCGTTGCTTGTTTCAGTTTTAGAGTTTAGATGTGTCTCGTTTTATAATCATTTACTGCTTTAGAAAATTTGCTTTTCCATACTATTCTGACCATAGCCTTTCTTTTCCACTTTTCACAAGAAATCCTCTTCACAATATATATATATATATATATATATATATATATATATATATATATTCTAAAGAAGTAATGATTTTTTCTTTTTATTAATCTGACAGATTTTTATGACTTTAAACGTTATTTTAGTGGATACTAATATTTGAGTAGACACTCCGTTTATTTATTAAACAGTATATCTATTTATTTCGTCTGTCGGACTGAATATTCGAGAAGTGTTATTAAAGAAAAATAAGCGCTCTCCGGCAGGATTCAAACCATAGGTAATGAGTATAGGGAAACTGTTGTTAGATCCGACGTGTCTTAACTGACTCGATCACGAAGAAGATTTGCCGAGCAAGCAATAGTGTGAACACTGCCTGTAAGCGAAATCCTTCTCGTCATATACGTCTGGATAAAAAATTCAGATATAACTACAATATATCTATAAAAGGACAATGTGGATAACAGCAAAAACAAAACTTATGTTAGCCGACACGTTTCGTCCTTTGACGGGCTTTATCACGGCAAATGTAAGAAAAGTTGTCAGTTTTTCAAAATTTTTAAATTTCAGAGACGCTCATATTTTTATTACCTTAAACGTCATTTTTAGTGGATTCCTATATTTGAGTAGACGCTTCCTTTATTTATTGATCAGTATATTATTTTGTCTATCGTCCTGAACACGAGAGAAACTTTATTAAATAAAATGCACCTTCTGGTAGTATTCGGAACCGTGTCCCCCCTTTTCAAGAGAAACCGTCATTAGATCCTACGTGGTTTAACCACTCGTAATCAGACAAGGTTCTATTCAGTTCAGAAAGAGACAGTTGATATTTACATAATGAGGAAAGTAGGTTTGGAAAATTTGACACTCACTAGACATAGTGAAGTTAAGATGGACAGAAGGAACAGCGAATAACCTACCTAACTGGCTTGTGTAAATGGATATCAGAACAGGGATCGGTAGGGATAGTATGGAGGCAAACAAGACCCCGAAAAGACAGGAAGTTGTGGAGAGCAATGATTTGCCAAGATTTAAGGGGGCACAGCATTTAAAAGAGAAGAATTTCTTAACGTTTCTTGTCCCTCATCACCATTGATAAGCGGAAGTAATGGTGTCGAGAAATGGTCAATAGCACTATGGGGCAATGTCATCTCTGAAGAAACATTCAGTTTTTTCCAAAATCTTGCGTGTTTATGAGGTTGGGCTGAAAGTTTAATAGGCTGGCTATAAAGGAGTGATGCAAGAGCATTAATTTAAAATCATCTTATTAATTAATGCATTGTTTCTTTCCAGGTAAACTAGCGCCAGACTGTTAAAAGAAGCCTTCAAAGTAATTAATAGCGATTTCTCTTGAAAATGGGTCAAATTTGGCACATCGTGGCGTTATCAAGTACCTGCAGAAGAAGGGTTTAGCCCCCAAGGACATTCATGCTGACATGGTTGCAACATTAAGGGATGAGGCTCCAGCTTTATCAAAAGAGGACTGATGAATTTAGGAGTAAAAAGGAGAGTCTTGAAGTTGACCTAAAATCTGAACGTCCTGCAACTACCACCACTGAATAAAAAAGGCGTGTTAGGATTGGGCAGCTCCATCCCAGATATGGCAGCAATACTGAGGAGGCTGAAATGTTCATAGGCTGACTATGAAGGAGTAATGCTAAAGCTGTGAGATTTTGCATACATTAACTTCAACTCTTCTTATTAATACCTTCATTGTTTATTTCCATGTAAACTGACACCTGACTGTTCAAAGAAGACTTCAAAAGTAACTATCAGGGACTTCACTTGGAAATGGAGAAAATTTGGTGCCGTGGTGTTAAGAAGTACCTACAGAAAAAAGGGTTTAGCTCCCAAGGACATTCATGCTAACATGGTTGCTACATTAGGAGATGGCACTCTAGCATTATCAACACTACAAAAATAGGTAGTTGAATTTAAGAGGGATAGGTCTTGAAGGGAAAGCCGGGACGTATTGTAACTGCCACTGCCGAGGAAAACATTGATCGTGATCACCACAGGGTAATGAATGACAGGTGATTGACTATCAATTAAATAGCTAATACTATCAGCATATACAGATGAGAATATTCTGCACAATGACATTGGCATGACAAAGTTTTTTGCTCGGTGGGTTCCATGTCTTCTGACACTTGATAAAAGGCGCCTGAACTGATCGCATCACGGGAAAAATTGGATATTGTTTGAGGCAGATACAGTTGGTTTCCTTCTACGTTTCTTAATACAGGATGAGTGTTGGGACAATAGCCAGAGACAAAGAAGCACTTCATGCAATGGAATCATTTCTCCTCACATGATCCAAAGGCGGGAAAGGTAGTTTCATCTGCAGGGAAGATGATGGCCTCATGTTTTGGCGGATGCGAAAAACATTGTGTCTATTGAATATCTTCAAAAGGGTCACACCATCAAAGACAACTTACTGAGATCGTTACGAAAGGATATCAAGAACAAACACCCAGGAAAACTGATGAAAGGGGTCTTGTTTCATCAGGACAATGCACCAGCGCACAAGTCCTTGGTTTCAATGCCTGCTGTGCGTGATTTGTTTGTTTGTTTTTTGTGTTTTATGGCATATCAACCTCAATGGGTTATTTAATGCCGACGACTTTTTTTTTTCTGGTAATATTTTGTTTAGGCAAAAATCTATTTCTGGTAATATTTTTTTCCTCCAAATTGTATAGCTGGTAATATTATTTTAAAACATGTATTGCTGGTAATATTTTTTTTTCAAAAACGTATTACTGGTAATGTTTTTTTTCTTCAAAAATATATTGCTGGTAATAGATTTTTTTCTTCAAAAATTTATTTCTGGTAAAAATTCTTACAAAGTATTTCTGGTATTAAAACCTATTTTTACACTTTTATAATGCTTTTTACCTCAGTTTCGGGGTTAAGTATTTACCCATAACTGGGACCTTAACAAGTGCTACCACCCCGGGTCAGGGTAGACCTGGGAACACCAGCAATTTAGAGGTGGTTACACTCTCCTCAAAACCTCATAATCAGAGGCCTTGCTGTTGGACGTAGTTTATCGTCTTACCCAGGAGGCGGATGTAGTTTATCGTCATACCCAGGACGCGGATGTAGTTTATCGTCATACCCAGGATGTGGATGTAGTTTATCGTCATACTCAGGACGTGGATGTAGTTTATCATCATACCCAGGACGCTCTGCTGTGCGTGACTGTTGTTTCGAACTGGTTGATCATCCTCCTTATTCTCTTGATTTGGCTTCTTCTGACTATCATCTGTTCCCTAACATGAAAAACTCTTGACTGGGCAACAATATGGCAGTGAGGATGACGTCATAGCTGCTGTTGATGACTTTCTTGAGCAACAGGATGAAAGCTTTTTCATCAATGTGATCCAAGCACTGCAACGTCGATGGAAGAAGCGTGTGAACTGCAAGGGGAATTATGTTTCAAAAATGTAATGCTGGTAATGTTTCTTTTCCTTTTTTTTTTCATAAGTGTATTGCTAGTAATTTTATTTTATTTTTTTTTTAATTTTTACAAAAATGTATTGCTGTTATTTTTTTTTTCTAAAGTGTATTTCTGTCATTTGTATTTTGTTTCAAAAATGTAAAGCTGGTAATGTTTCTTTTATTTTTTTTTAATCTTTAGAAAATGTATAGCTGGTAATTTTTTTTTTGTATTGCTGGTATTTTTATAATATAAAATATATTCCAGTTTAATTCCAGTTTATGGGTAAACTATTTTCCCATAGCTTTTACACTAACAGGTGCTGCCACCTCAGATCAGGCTTGACCTGGGAACAACATCAATTAAGATGTAGTTCCACGTCCCTTAAGACCTCCAATCTCCTGATCAGAGGCCTTACTGCAGGACGTGGTTTATCATCATAGCCAGGACGACAATGAAACGTAGAAATATTTCTTGGTATCGGCATAACGCTTAACGAACGATACACAACTCTATAGAACATTTGGCTCTTACTGTATATAACGGAGATTCAGGAAATGTGTGCGTTGTATGGATGTTCCAAGAAAAACGAGTTGGTATAGACAGACTGGCGCCGCTCATTTCTTTTCAACATCAAGAAACTCCATAAAAAAAACAAAAAAAAAAAACTTAGTACACCAGTTAGTAAATTGCTTCTGGTTGGTCTTTACTAGCGTTCCATAAAAATATTTCTCTTTAGATTTAGATAACAAGTTTATCTTATTATTTGAAGGACTTTATATCCATAATTTAAGGAGTAGAAATACACTAATGCTTCTGTTGCAGAATTTTATGCTTTTTATCAATCGATATATATATATATATATATATATATATATATATATATATATATGTATGTATTTGTGTGTGTTTATGTGTACGTGTGTGTGTTACAAATAAATTCTGGTGCAATCATGGTAAGATATAATTGTACAACATAAATAAGGAATCATGGACTCATGACCTTAAATAACACTCAGTATTAGCCATAGACAAAAGAAACTGGGAAGGAGTGATTTCCTCTCACCCCATTTCCCTTAATCTATATGTGCCGTATCCCCTTAGGATTTAGGTGATCACGGTTCTTCACAATTTCCCGTAGCTCTTAATAAATTTTGTCTGTTTTTTATTTCTTCTAAACCCTGTTACGCCATACATTTACTCAAGCTTATTAAGTATCTGTCTATATTTCTGAGATGACGCATTGTATCTATTTACACTAGTTATATTGTTCGGACTGTTGTCCTTATCTTTACCGTCACATTCACAAAGTTTCAGTCGTTGTACAATCCAGCCTTCTTCAGGTAATATTTGTTGAAATTTCGAACCAAACCCTTTATTTAGTCCAGAGAGGTAGATTGTTCTAATTCCACGTATAATGTCTTTGGATATCAATTTTAGTTAATTCGCCCTACAAGTTTTTGTTTTCTCTGCTGAGGCCAGGGATTAAGCCTTTGGATCAAATCGCTTTTTGTATTATTCAACGAAATCTTTTATCCAGTCGGCCATGTGTCCTTTTTGACATAGCCGAGTAATCATTGGACCATTGTTTAACATACATGGGGCATGTTGCAGTCATCATTGAATTTTCTGCAGCTACATTAAACAAACTCAGTTATTAACATACTTGGAACGTGCCTAGAAGCTTATAGACTCTATGTCATGTCGCGTAGCCACCATTATTCAGGCGAAGGAAGGAACTGCACTTGCGCTAATTTAGTTACACTTCAGTGCACACACACACACACACACATATATATATAAGGACCTTTCATTTAATTCTACCTTCAATACAAAAACAACATTAAATTCTTACATTGGGTACATATACACTACACTCTTCTGTAGGTTAACTTGTCACTTGTGGAAACTTAGTGCACTTCGTGCACATAATGCTCATTATATTACAAGCAACAATTTTCTCAATCATTGAGCTTAACTCACAGCACGTACACACACACACACATATATTATGATGAACGCTATTTTAGCGAGTAGACGTGTTTGAGTTGATATTCTTGATTTTTTAAACAGTACAATTAATGTCAACCAGCTTAGATCAAAAAGTTTAAATAAAGGCAAAAAGGCAAAATATTTCTCTTTAGAAATCGAACCTGTATTCTCTTTTTTCATCAGAGAAACCATTCATATATATATATATATATATATATATATATATATATATATATATATATATATATATATATATATATAGCGAGAGATAGATAGAGAGAAACAGAGAGAGAATGGTTAGTAGATTTTTACTAATGATTGTTTGCCCAGACCATTTATTCTCGTCCGATCACTGAAATTACTGTGGGCAACCTCATACAATCCGAAATATGTTTCAGCTTTAAATATTCTGAAAAAGGTTGATAAGTCATAAAAATCGATTAATTGCTTAGTTCAGCAATATTTCTAAGTGGGTTTTGAAAAGAAAAATCATATAATCTGCGTTAATATTCCACACAACATGGTTTAAAATTCAATTGAACCTGCAAAAATAATTCTTTATTTCATTTTTTTTCTTCTAGTTTTAATCTATCAAGAATTGTTTGCGACTGTTTGGTTAAGTTAATTGATGCGTTTTGATTCGTTTGAGCGCACCGAAGCAAGTCGTTTCACCTTCTGGCAATTAATGAGACAAGATAAAAGTTTTCCGGTAATTTCCCAAACCATTTTCCCCATCACAAGACGATCTTTGCTGATCCTGCCTCATTCCGGCAAAGCGCTTGAGCCTCGCCTCATTAATTTAATTCATAAAACATTATCTATTAGCTTTTTGACACAAAAATCGAGAGAAATTTCAGCTTTAATTGATTCTAGCAGAGGATTGACTGATTTACAGTCATTGGAGGAAAATCATGGAGTTAGCAAGGAAGTTCATATCACAATATGATGTATATATATATATATATATATATATATATATATATATATATATATATAATATATATCGTGCAGTTCAATTTATATTACAATGAATCATTCATACAAAAAGTAAAGTTAATGGTATAAAATGGTGAAAACCCTTCGCTAACTATTATTTTCATGCCTGATGATGACTAAACGTACAGTTGAAAGTACTTGCGTATTTAAGGAAGACCTAATACAGTTTATAATTTTAAAAAACAACGATCATAACATTAATCGAATGATTAGTAGGCTAATGCATATTTAAAATTTAGTTAGTGAAAGGATTTCTTCATTTTATATAATTAACCTTACTAATTTACTTTTTGTAAGAATGATTCGATAAAGTACGACAAAAGAATCTATTAGAACTGCTCAGCGACATTGACATATTTGGGAAGGATATTAGAATATGCATACGGATAGGAAATGAGTTATGAAGATATACAAAACTAGAAATGGGTGTAAGACAAGGTATTCAACTTATACAGCGTTCTAAAAGTATTAAAAATCCTACCAGGATTTATTACTGGCGGCCACTATTTAACAACAAAAGGTGTAAAGATGACACAGTGTTGATAGCAAACACGGAAAGAAAACTACAAAAGCTGTTCGAGAAGGTAGTGAAGGAAAGCGAGAAGGATTTAATATAAACTAGACGAAGATAGAATGAATGACTTAGCAAAAGAATGAGCCCAAAATGCAAATTATAAATTGGAGATACAAAATTCAAACAAGTACAAACATTTAAATATCTGGGAAGTGTTTTAAAGGAGGACGGTAAGTGCGATATTGAAATCCGAAAGCTAAACAATGTATTCCGAAATATAAAAACTTCGTTGGAAACAAAGAAAAGAGTTCTGAACTGTCACGTGATATCAGTCCTCCTATACGGCAGTGAATGCTAAACAATCTCCTCTAAGATGAATAGACTTGAATCAACAGAAATATGATTATATGTAAGGATGCTTCTCCGATCATTACAATCTTTACCTGTTCAAGTTTAGGGTTAGAATTAAATATAAGAATTTAAATGTATTTACACAATAATACAATGGGTAATACTGTTAGTAAATCCAGGAACGCCGTTAGTCATAATAATAATAATAATAATATATATATATATATATATATAGTCTCGAAGTAGGACTTCCTTAGAGTCTACGTGCTTGTAACTGACTTCTACAAGCGGTTACCTCACACTATTACTCTACCTCCAACTCAATCACAATCTCTGCTCACTCTCAATCACACCCTATATTCTGACTCTGGGTATTTAACGACAGCAGTCCAAGTAACACTCTGGTCGAGTCCACTTATATGAAAAAGGGGAGGACCACATGACATATAACTGGTGACAAAAAAACAATCAATATCAAATAAACGACCATTTTTTACGGAAAGAAATACAGGCGTAGACAGCTTTAACGAAAAGAAAATACATTAAAAAAAGTTATAATAAGAATGTGCTTGCTTGTGGGTGGATGTATGGGTCTGTGTGTGTAACAATCGTGTGGGATAGTCACGTGTTTGTATATGTGTGTGTGTGAGAGAGTACAAAATCAAGAGAGAGAAAACCATGAAAATGAACGTGCTCAGTGGGGGATACTTTACTCACGTGCGACTACATTGAAAGCAAGAGTTAAAAAGACCAAAAAGAGAGGGTGAGTGAGTAAGTGTGTGAGTGAGTAGGAACTTTTCAGTCCACTCTCGTAAACATTTACATTAATGAAAACAACGCAATTATTAATAAGAATTGTTGAAATTAATGCATGCAAGATTTAACAGTTCTAGAATTACTCGTTCATAGTCATGTTATTAACATTTCAGCCCACCTTTGTACCTGGAGAGAAACAATGCAGTTATTAATAAGAATTGTTGAAATTAATGCATGCAAGATTTAACAGTTCTAGCATTACTCGTTCATAGTCATGTTATTAACATTTCAGCCCACCTTTGTACCTGGAGAGAAACAATGCAGTTATTAATAAGAATTGTTGAAATTAATGCATGCAAGATTTAACAGTTCTTGCATAACTCCTTCATAGTCAGCTTATGAACTTTTTAGCCCGCACTCATAACCTGAAAGAAGGAATGCAGTTATTCATAAGAAGAGTTGAAAGAAAGGCATGCAAGATATCCCCTAATGTAACAAACATGTCAACAAGAATGTCTTTTTTTTTCTGAAGGTACTTGATAATACCACGCTACCAAACTTTCTACATTTTCAAGTGAAGTTGTTACTAGTTACTTTTGAAGTTTTCGTTGAACAGTCTGGAAACAGTTTACGTGGAAAGAAACAATGCAGTTATTAATGATAAGAGTTGAAATAAAGGCATGCAATATTTCACAGCTATAGCATCAGTCCTCATAGTCAGCCTATGAACTTTTCCGCCCACCCTCGTAAACCTTTACATTGATGGACAAAATAAAACATTATACGACAGCAAGCAGTTGTGTTTTTGATTCTCATAGATTTCTTTTTTCTACTTTCTTTAATATTTTGGTTCTAAGTTGACAAAGACCAGCACTTATTTTATCACTTCTTACTCTGGGTTTCCATATCTTCGAAGTTATTTCTAAAATGTGGCACTGGAATATATTCCTGCATCTCTGCAAATGAATTTTAATCATTATTCCTTTACTTGACCATTGTGCTATATTCGCTTAATTCAATGTCTGCTAGGATAAATTGTCTTCATTTACATTGCTGAATTCATTGCAAATACTTTTGGAATCAGGAATTTGAATATCGTTGTTTTGGAGGGTTGGGAATAACTATTAGGATGGCGAAAAAATAACCCATGACATGTACACTGGATTGTACTGGGAATCTATATTTACATTGTCGTTCACAATTTTCTTGGTCAGCAATATTGATTCTAAATGACGGGCGAACGTGATTGGAATATAGTATGGGTATAAAGAATGAATACAGGGTGATACGCATGCGCACAGTAATATATAATCCTTTCCCATACGTATTAGAAATCTATGTAAGCACACATATTAATGTGATGTTGTATGAGGTGATGACTCTCGCGTAAGTACGCGAATAACGTAAGATAAAGATTGGAAGGTAGTAATGGAGACTATATAAAGAGAAAGAAGATAGACAACATAAACGAAAATATTACACACACAAACATATATATATATATATACTAGCAGCAAGGCCCGGCGTTGCCCGTGCTTGATTCAAAAATCGTACGACTTATACAGCAATCGCTATCACTTGACTTTTGCCCTTCTTGCCTTTAAAGGAGATCTCTTTGCCGTCCTGATGTTGCTACATGCCTTACTTCTTGCCTATCTCACCCTGCGAATTTTTTCTAAGCTCTATACTAAACATTAAATCTGTTACGAAAAAAGAACTAAACGAAATGAACACAAAACGATCAGCTTTAAAAAAGGACTCGTAACTGGAAAAACCAAATGAAAAAGAATGTTAACAACAAATACTTTTTCACACCCAACCCAGTTCTGCGGAATCAGAATCAACGTTCAGTTTAAGCAAGCGAATGAGCCAATTGGAGTAAAGGGCCATGCAGATTTAAATTTTTCCCACTTGTGACGAATGCAGCTATCAATTTTTTTTGCATGCTAGCATGCTAGTTAACATTCGTGTCAGTCAGCTGTTGGCTCTCACGCTGGTCAATAGAATCTTCCTACATATTCGTTGCAGCCAGCTATAAGCTCTCATTCTGGCCAGTAGAAAATGGCCGCAAACTACATGAAAACTGCCGTAGAAGCATGAAAAAATTGATTATTTCCACTATCGATGGGAGTTGGGAAATTCAAAGTCCTGCTAACTTGGAGCATGTGCATGTAAATTTTGGTGCAAATCCGTCGAAAATTGCGGCCGTGCATTCGTTACACACACACACACACACACACACACACACACACACACACACACACACACATCCTGCCTTTTATAAATAGAGATATTATTTTTACTAATGTTACCCAGTACAAGACCCAAGAGCCACTCAAGGTGGAAGGTTACTATGTGGATTTTTATTAACGTAAGAAAGGACACGCGTTAGGAGTATAGAATTAAAGAAAACCTTAGAAGGAACCAATCATAAACAGGAAACAAGGGATAAATCTCTACCTCTGTCAAAAGGTTGGGAGGAGTGAGAACGGAGCAATAGGCTAAGCTAAATACATATATTACTATATCAACCAATGCAAAGCTTGAGAAGCAATCAAGGTAGATGATTACAACCGAAATGCTAATGATGAATAAGGTGTGACATGAATTAAAGAGAAGGTTATAAGAAGTATATATATATATATATGTAAGCAAATATAAATGGATATAAATCCGACAGAATGAAGAAAAATATTTGGAAAAAACAAACAAAAATCCTTAAATGCAATTATGTTGTTTTAATATGAATGAAATGTCAACGTCTGACGTTTCGGTTTAATAAACCTTCTTCAGGACAATATTCAATAAAATACAATTAATATAATCAGTTATACGATGGACATAAAAACAAGACTTATCCAAAACAGATAACTGAAAATTTTCATCGTCTTTGTCATGTTTGTTTGTTTTTTCCAAATATTTTTCTTCATATGTATATATATATATATGACATTTTTTATGTTTAGACGTTCTTTTTTATAAATACAAATATTTAAGTAAATGCTCTGTTTATAATAAACAGCATTAACAACATTTACCGGCCTGAATGTCCGAGAAACTTTCATAGAAAATATGCGTCCTCCGACAGGAATCGATCCTATATCTTATACGGAACCGTCATATAGCCTGACGTGTCTTAACCGATTGGGCCACAGAGGAGCGTTCGGTTAGCAAGGTCGATTTTACTGTTTTTAAACACAATTCTCTATTATTTTCTCTCATACATTCATACCTGCACAATGCTTATCCAAATGTAAACAAATGACATCACACATTATGAAATAAACAAAATCCGACAATTATTTTTTAAGACATTTTTTATGTTTATACGTACTTTTTTTTTTTTTTTTATAGATACAGATATTTAAGTAAATGCTCTGTTTATAATAAACAGTATTAACAACATTTACTGGCCTGCATGTTCGAGAAATTTTCATAGAAAAACATAGCATTTACTTAAATATTTGTATCTATAAAAAAGAATGTACAAACGTAAAAAAATTTCTGTAAAAATTTCTCGGACATTCAGGCCGGTAAATGTTGCTAATACTATTTGTTATAAAAAATAATTGTCGGACTTTGTCCATTTCATAATATATATATATATATACGTACGCACATACATACATATATATATATATATATATATATATATATATACGTACGCACATACGAGCAGACGGGCTTATTTTGAAGAATAAAGTTGACAAAGAAAAAGAAAAATTATTTATGCGTCAATGTAATATATTCGTTTGATCCGGAGACTGGAGCTGGACGACTGTTGGATTTTTATTATCAATATGGATAATCTTGTTGACTAATATATTGTATTCATGGATTCTTTTTGTAACTAAGATTAATGAAGAAATTTCGATTTAGGCAGGGTGATGGTTAAAAATCCTAGAAATGAAGACCAAAGAAATATATTCTTTTGATAATTATCTGTTGACATGTGACTTTTGCTTCTATCCAGATGCTTCTTCAGGACTTGGACGATCATGGTTCTCCACAATTTTCTATTCTTTGTAGCGCTTAGCAGTGTTTTGTCTCCTTACTATCCCTCACAGTTCCTGTTCTGCCATCCATTTATACAAGTTACGTAGGTTGCTCTCTGCTTTCTTTTGCACAAGAAGCAAACAAACAGAAGAGGAAGAAAATGGGAAGGAGAATATCAAACAACAAAGAAAATTAAAAAAAATATATAGTTAATGCACTGAGAAAGCGGTATCTGTGGAAAATTGGAAAACCAAATTAACGAAGCCAAACTGCATAGAAAATATGTAGAAATGCCGAGAAAAGCGAAAAAAAATCACAGTAGCATCATGCAATCAAAACCAACACAGAAAAATGTCCAGGTCTCAAAAAACAAAAACAAAAGAAACAAAAAAACAAAACAAAAAACAAACAAAAACAAAAAACCCACTGAGTCACATTTCAACCCTGAAAAACTGAAGATGTCGACCATATACCAATATAATCCAATCATTACAAATTCTGTCTCCAAACATAAACAATAACGAACCCAGTAACGAGGCAGTTAAGAAAGTTATAAAAATCTAAATAATAATGAAGCCTCACTTGACTTTGAGGCTGAACTTTTGAAAATAGCTTACCTTTTCCCTGAATTCAATAACCAGGTAGATAGGTATCTCAAGAATGGGATGTATATCACGCATTAATGCTCTATGGGAACAAAAATGTAGTCCTCAAAACTTACACCCATACAGATATGTCTCAATTGGATCCATTTTGGTAAAAGTACTATTGGACATTGTATTAATTAGACTCTTATCTTTTGTATGTATGTCAATTCCTTACAACCTGTTCTGGTATGGGGTGCAACGACGGCATATATGTCATCAAACAACTCCCGGAAATTGCATAACTTTCTAATAGAAAATTCTATATTTGCTAAGTTGACCTAACAGCAGCACATGAGCACATCAATGGATACTTCATCATCTGATCCATTAGAAACCGCTTTCCAAGTTCTGACTCAATTGAATGTCTAGATCTGATAGAAGAACTAAATCGGTTCACAAAGTCGTACAGGTCTCGCCTGAACCTCAATACGGAAACATTACACACCTCATCAGGAATACGACAACGAAGAAATGAATCTATTTAATATCTTCCTTGACTATTCACTATGTGAAGAGATTTATGAATTCCATATCAGATCCAAATTGAATCTACTTGTAGAAAATAGCGTTCTTGCTCTCCTCTTACGACGCTAATGTACTGATGAGTAGCTATTCCGATAGCATCGGTATTTACAGTTGGAATAAGAATGATCTTGAACATAAAATCCATATCCTTTACCAAATCTTCCAAAAAATAGGATTCTAGATATACCTTTCGAAAACAGAATTGAAAATGAAATCAGTGATGGCACACTCCCGAATGCATCAAAACATTCAGGATGTGGAATTAAAAAACATTAAAAGATTCAAGGTGTATGGTTCAATTATAACAAATTTTAGTATAGGAAATATTGAACATAGAATAGGCTGTGCTAAGGGTAGTTTCGCCTTAAAATGCAAATTATCATAAAACCGAAACAATAAAAAAACGTAAGTCATGTTTTTAGCAGCCTCGTCAGATCGAAACATTTATATGGATGTCATGTATGTCGTCAAACACGTTAGCGGTATCCAACCGCTTTCTCAGATCAATGGTTAAAAATTGTGCCGCGTGTATGAAACCTGTATCTCTTAGCGAGGATCATTCTACTGTGAACTTTATGGACTGGCGCTACAGAATCTCTAAGAAGGAACTCTATCGAAAAATGATATAACCAAGATGTCTACATTCCACACTATCTCAATAAAAACGTTTGGGAAGGAAACCCCATCAGTAATGGAAAAAGCACTAACAGTTACTGGACTTGGGAAACCTATTTTCCTGAAAAATTGAAGAGAAAGATTTTATTAATTTCAACCGAAACTATAACTGTCAGCTCGGTCAATGGATGCCGAATATTTCCTTATAAGGAAACGGCTATTTTTTAAGTTATCATTACCTATTGATTTTGCGAGTGTAAAATTCGCTAAGCACTCTTTCATCATTATGTATCCTAGAAATTTCAACTGCCTTTTTCTGTTTCTAACTATAAGTATCCCGTTTGTTTTCCCTTTTCTTCAAAACTTCCACGTTACTCGCATGCTTTATCCATGGCATTTTCAGCATCCCTCATGTAATATACACGAAGTTTGTGGTTTTAATTTTAATCTTTCTGCGAATTACAAACAGTTTTATTTGTGCAGGGGCGTGAATATATCCCAGATTACTAATGGAATCGCTTTTTTATATTGTTTACATATTTTGAGACACGCTTTTAAATTGATTTAATTATACAATAATACGCAAGAATATTTTTAAGTAGTTAGTTCTGTAAATAATTTGAAATTTTCCTTCAATACAGCTTCCTTAAAACTACAAAAACTTTTACAGAATGTTGTGGCGGTAAGCGAGAAGAAAGGAGTAAGCATCAACCGCAAGAAGAGAGAATGAATGGTTGTTAGTAGAACGATGAGCCCAAAGTGCGAATTGCAAATCGGAGATACCAAAATCAAACAAGTACAAACATTTAACTATCTGGAAAGTGTTTTAACAGAGGACGGAAAGTGCGACACTGAAATCCGAAGGCGCATTGAGATAGCCAAAGATGCATTCCAAAAGTTAATCAGAGTATTAAGAACAGTATTTACATTATGCGGACCATTGTCCTCATCTTTGTCGCCATATTTGTCACAACGTTTCGGCCGTTGTACGCTCCGGCCTTCTTCAGGTGGTTGGAATTTCGAACTGAACCCTTTATTTCGATCCCTGGGGTAGACTGTTCTACACTGTGATATGTGTCCACAATGACACATGGAACAGTGGATAAAGGCGTTGGTTAGATCCAGTGACAAAACCAAAGAGTATGAGTTCAATACCCGGTTAAGGCAGTGGAGAACTTTCAGAGGGAAAATTAGCAGGAGATAACTGATAACTGACATCCATCAAACATGGCACATGGAACTAGAACAGTCTACCCCAGGGATCGAAATAAAGGGTTCAGTTCGAAATTCCAACCACCTGAAGAAGGCCGGAGCGTACAACGGCCGAAACGTTGTGACAAATATGGCGACAAAGATGAGGACAATGGTCCGCATAATGTAAATACTGTACACAATACCTCATCTCAGAAATATAGACAGTCCCAGAGTATTAAGAAATAGAAAAACTTCGCTAGAAACAATGAAAGGAATACTAAACCGTTTTGTGATATCTGTCTGTATGGCAAGTGAGTGCTGGACACTTTCCTCAAAGATGAAGAAGAGACTTGAAGCGACAAAAATGTGGTTCTACCAAAGAATGTTGAGGATACCATGCACCAATTATTAGGTTGGTGCAAAAATAATGACGTAATAATGTCGTTTTTTGACGTATTTTTTAACTTCAAAAGACGACATTATTACGTCATTATTTTTGCACCAACCTAATATGTGAGCGACGACAAAGTTTTAGAGAAAATGGAAACAAAAAAGGAAACTTATACTTAACACCAGGAAGTTGAAATAATGAGGAAATCTGGCTTGGAAAATCTGATACTCACAGAACAGACTAAAGGCAAGAGGGACAGAGGAAAACAACGTAAACATACTTAGTAAGCTTCAGTAAATGGATGACGGAACAGGGTCCAGGAGAAACATAAAAAACAAAATTTATTAAGAGCTAAAAAGGACAGGAAATTGTGGAGAGCCATGATCTCCTATTCCCTGAGAGGACATGGCACATAAAGAAGAATGGCCATATACGTGAAACAACAAGAAATATTTTTTAATATTGTCCTTTAAATTCGATTTAAAAAATAATACTGCTATTTTTTTCATTTTTATTTATCGTATGAAAGCAGTTAGAACACTTAAGAAAATATATAACAAGAGCTGAGAGCTTTCCGCCATGATAAGCATTTATCAAAGAGATGTATTTTTGTGTTCTGAATTTGATAGACTTTCTCGTTTTTTCCAAATTTATTTTGAGTTTGGTTTCATTGCGTTGAATCCATTTTTAATTTCTCCTCAATCTCCTTGAATGCTTTGCTCATTTCAATAATTGTAATTTGTCTTTCAATGACCTTTTTTTTAACTGCACGCGTACGCGCACACCCACACGCATACGCATATATATATATATATATATATATATATATATATATGTTTTATTTATAAGGGATCAATTTAGACAAATATCTTAGATTAATTTGTAAAATGGACATTTTTTTTCAAAATTCCTTTTTACGGTTTATACAAATAATGATTATTTCTGTCTGAATTTATGGGATGAGGAGGTATCAATATTAATACTATTTATATACAGACTATTGTACACGTTTTTGCTGTTGGTATCATAACGTTTGAGCTATTGAGCACTTCGGCTTTCATCAGTTGTATATCAGTTTGACCCAGATCGAGACACACCTGATGAAGGCCCGCGTGAATAGCCAAAACGATGATAACATCAGCAAAGCTGAGGATAGTAGTCCGAATATAAATAGTTTAAATATTAGATTGGTGCAAAAATAATGTCGTTTTCTCACATAAAGTTGAACGTCAAAAAACGACATTATTTTTGCACCAACCTAATAACGATTATTAGGTTGGTGCAAAAATAATGACGTAATAATGTCGTTTTTTGACGTTAAAAATACATCAAAAAACGACATTATTACGTCATTATTTTTGCACCAACCTAATATTTGTTTGTTATTCTTTGAGAACAAACACGATATATGCTCACTTTAGTGTATTACATTGTTTTGTGATGAGCATTGAAACATTGCTTTTTTTTTTCTTGATCATTTATTGTTGTATTTATCAAATCTTTTCCATGACTCTACACCTATCAGGCTGAATTTTGTACTCATTTTATTGGTTTTTCAACCACAAATAATCAAAAACCTCCGTCAAAAGTAGAAAATCTGTTTTATCTTAAAAGCCACTTGATATCTTAACAATTCTGACGCAAAGTTTTTCAAGACATTTTAATTTTCAACTCTTCTCCATAAATCTTTATTTGTGAATAAATCTGCAAATAAAAAAATGTTTTGCTGTTTGTTTGTTTTGCAGAATATCAAATCCTTAGGGATCATTTACTGCTGAAATTTAATTTTCTTGGGAGCATTAGCAATTTGTTTTACAAAAATGTATTGCTGGCATCTTTACTATAAAAATGTATTTTTAATATAAAAATGTATTTTTATAATGTCATAGTGTTTGAAACCAGTTTGGAGGTTAAGTATTTGCCCACAACTGGGGCCCTACCACCCCGGGTCAAGGTGCACCTGTGAACAGCAATTAAGAGGCGTTTCTACGCTCCTGAAAACCTCCAGATCAGAGGTCTTGATACCGGATGTCGCATCCAGGATGATAAAAAATGTATTTTAAACATCATATTTTTGTCTAGGTGCTGTGTCTCTTCAAGTCATAAGCAATCATGGCTTTCTAAAGCATCCTGTCATTTGTTGCTCTCAGTAATATTTTCACCTTTAAAATCCCTCTTTCTTTTCTGGTACTTGTTACCCCATCTGTTTGCGTTGCTTTCCCCTGCTTCTTTTTCATTGTGTTCTGTATGTGTTAAATTTCCCTAAGCCTTCTTTCTTCATTATGTGCAACGAGACTTCTATCAATAGATTCTTTAAAGTTTTTATTCCCATTAAAATGTTCTCCGTTGTCGCATGCGCTGTCACTTGTATTCTCAACATTCGTCGATGGGATCGCAAATGTCCAGCTGAAAGCTTTTTTGGCTGAGTTGTCGATCATGCCCTGTTCTTCTAATAAAAAAAAAAGTGTCAAGTCGTCTCACTGGAATTGCAAAAGATGTCTTTCAGAACGTAAACAAAGTATTAGGTTGGTGCAAAAATAATGTCGTTTTTTGACGTTCAACTTCAAAAGAAAAACGACATTATTTTTAATATTAAGAAATAGAAAGATTTCGCTAGAAACAAAGAACACAACAATTAACTTCTAGATTATGGACATATCATATTGAAAAAACAGATTCCTATACGATCACCGAAGTTGAGCAATGTCGAGCCTGGCCAGGACCTAGATGGGTGATCACTTTGGAATACCAGGTGCTCTAAGCTTAGATGTGTGGATGGTATAATGGATAATGGCTCGGAATGGCTGTCTAAAATAAATACTGTTCTCCTCATTAGACTGTAGACGTATTGATTCGCCCTTGTACGTGAGTGGGCTGGGAGATAATCAGGTGCAAGCATATTTAATTAAGTAGATTGATATCTGTCATCTGAAACGGATTATTCCCTGGATTCTAGTGCTACCAAAGATATCCAACAGTACAATCGATCAATTCTTTCTCTGGAAAAATTCATTAACTCTCTTTCTCGAAGAATTCCGTTACTGAAGACATTTGAATTTTTTCCAAGGGAATCATGACAAAAAACAATATCATTCGATTTTGCAAAGACATGCTATACCGTCTAGTTTACGTATATTTCAACGGGAGAAACAATCTAAAACACTATTCTAAATTATGCCAGAATTACCCCGATTCAAAGAAAATATAAACATTTTCGAAATTATGACTTGGTCGCTTCAATCTCCTGACATCTCTCTCTCTCATTGAATTAGTCTGGGATAAATTCGATAAAAGAGTTCGAAGAGAACTCTCTTATCCAATTTATGCCTGTAGTGTATGTATATATATATATATATATATATATATATATATATATATATATATATATATATATATATATATATGTGTGTGTGTATGCTTCGATTGTGCGATGGGTAAATTGTCGCCACTTCATATTTTTAATTTCGAGCATGCGCGTTGTTTGTTTTTGAGTTTGTCGATTGTACAGTGTAGTAGGGTCAGTTGGGTAAGCATGACGCAATTCACTCCGCCAGAAATTTGGAAACCGCATATTGCACTGCTTAGCATTCGTACCGGAAGTTTCAATACGAATATTTTTAGAGTGTTTGGATATGAACTGTGAAGAGGATTCGGAAAGAGTTGGACGAGTGTAATGGTTATTACGAAAGTATAGCAGCTCGGAAAAGTCACTATGATTGTCCTGATAAGAAAATCTCCCGTATTTGTTGGTGATGGCCCCAAACTAAACACAAAGGCTTACATCAAGTGCCTTGAGGAGGTAGTACTGCTCTGGGTCAAGAGAGTGGCTGCTGGAAACCCTATGTCTGGCAACAGGACTCTGCACACATGCAGGAGGACCTAGTCATGGCTGCTAAACAATTTCTGAAACCACATCACCCCTTACATCTGGCCACATACCACCCCATACTGAAAACTCCTTGATTATTATGTGTGGGATGCAATTGAACTGGAGTCCAACAAAACTCCTTGTAACACCAAAGATAAAATGAAAGTAAGGATTATGGCAGCATTCACCAACTTAAATAAGGAAACCATTCAGAAGAGTTGCAGGAGATTTCGAAATAGTCTGGAAACCGTGGCTAAAGCCAAATGGCGGTTTTATCGAATAAATTGACTCTTTAGTATTTCAAGATATTTTTGTGTCATTTTGGTAAATATATCTGTTAAAATCTCGAAATATTAGGTTGTTGCAAAAATAATGTCGTTTTCTCACATAGTAACATATGTGAGAAAACGACATTATTTTTGCAAAACCTAATACTTCTTATCTATCTATCTATCTATCTATCTATCTATCTAAGCCTGCACATGCCTATCGCACTCATAATTATGTATACATTACTTTCCTTTAGCAACAACTCTGGTCACAAGGAGCTTTTTTGTATTATATATTCACATACATTTGTAATAAATGAAAAACTACGTATCTTTAGTGTCAACTAAAACATCCCGTGCATTTTAACGTCGTCTAAAATATCCCATTTACCTTATAAAAAATCCGTAATTTTGGATAAGTAGACTTTATTTAGCATTTATTCATGACGGTATAGGTGAGATTTTCAGCTATAAATTGTTGGATTCCTAATTAAAATCTTCTTAATTAGTCTCTCAAATGATGCAAAAATAATGTATAATTACGACCCCAAGAAACTGTTCATTTAATTCGAATTAACTAGCATTGACTTGTTCAGCTAGATTTGAACTATTTCAAACATACTCATGATGACATGAGATGTCGATATCGTGTGGATATTGTCAGCATCAGGCACACACGTGCTTGAGTAAATGAATATCGATGTAGAAGGTAGAATCGTCGAGCCGAGTTCAAATTCCGCGTTCGTTTGTCGAGTTCATATTTGCCCTAATACCCTTAGGAAAGGTACGAATCTGTCTCTCCTTCCTCTCCTCGGTTGTGTACGATAATGCTTAGTCTATTTGGTATGTGAATAATAGAGAGAAGAAATGAATAAGAATAGATAAAAAAAGTTTAGGAATGAGAAAAACCTCCTCAAAGATTTTGCTTTAAATCATGATTGATAACCAGAAAAAAGTATCGGCTTCCCATTTTATCTGGTTTTTAATATAATGTTTGACACGGTTATTACCAATCATGAAACGTGGTGTTTTTAATTCGACCCGGAAACAAAACGCTAGAACATACAGTGAAAATATATAAGAGGAAACGAGTTCCAAGAATATTTCCAGGGATGGCACTATCGTCTCACAAAAGTGCATAGCCTCACAACGGAAATACTTTGAAGGTGACAGCAGGTTCAATATTGACCAGGTAAGCAACGTTTGCTTTCATAGCACCTTTTCGGGAATTGAATTATTATATTTCCTATGTATGTAAATTTTCATCATGACAGAATTCAGATGCAAAAATGAATGTAAATTTTCATATATTTTAAAGATTTCAAACATCTTCGTAATTCAATGTTATATTTTCAACGATGAGTATTCATACTTTCTAGTATCATGGGCTACAAGAGCTACAATAATTTTTTACGAATATAGTAAATCACTGTTCTTTGCTATCTATCTATCTGAGTCTTTTGATATCTATCTATCTATCTATCTATCTATCTATCTATCTATCTATCTATCTAACCGATTTTAAACTGTGCTCAACAAATATGATATGAACAAAATTTAGCATCATGGTGTTATCAAGTACTCGTAGAAAAAGGATTTTTTCTCCAAGGACATTCCTGCTGACATGGTTCCTACATTAGGGGATAACACTCTAGCTTTATCAACGGTGCAAAAGTGCGCAGCTGGATTTAGGAATGGAAGAGAGAGTCTTAAATTTGACCCAAAGTCTGGACATCCTGCGACTACCACCACCAAAAAATTATTGATGTTCACTACACAGTGATGGATGACAGGCGATTGAGTATAAATCAAATAGCCAATGCTATTAGTAAATACCATAAGAGAATATTTTGCACAATGAACTAGGCATGACGAAGGTTTCTGCTCAGTGGATGCCATGTCTTCTGACACATGATCAAAAGTGCACCACGCTGATCACGTCATGCGGGAATCTGATCGTCATATCTACTGTTGATTATTTATTTGACCAACAGAATGAACAGTTTGTTTGAACAGTCAGATATCAATTTACTTGGAAAGAAACAATGCAGTCATTAATAAAATGAGTTGAAATCAATGCATGCAAGATTTCTCAGCTCTAGCATCACTCCTCCATTGTCAGTCTCTGAACATTTCAGCCAACTCTCATATATGTCTATTAATATATCCAGGCCCTTATCTATTTCTCTCAGTTCATATGCATCTCTTTTCATTACTGTCTGTGTTTATACTCATATCAGTCTACTTTATCTATCTATCTATCTATCTATCTATCTATCTATCTATCTATCTATCTATCTATCTATCTATCTATCCAGCTAGATGTTCCCATCGATCATAGTTTTTTTTTCATCTATTAGGTTGGTGCAAAAATAATGACGTAATAATGTCGTTTTTTGACGTATTTTTTAACGTCAAAAACGACATTATTACGTCATTATTTTTGCACCAACCTAATATCTATCTATCTATCTATCTATCTATCTATCTATCTATCTTGCCAAAGAAATAATGCTATCGATGATAAGCTTCCTCCTTTCTCTCTCTCTCTCTCTCTCTCTCTCTCTATATATATATATATATATATATATATATATATATATATATAAGAACGGAAGAAAGGAGGTTTTCGTTGTTTTCCGACAGATGGCGTTACCAGA
>OZ010571.1:56872687-56920187 GCA_963932145.1 Acanthosepion lycidas | reverse complement strand
CAATTTTCGACGGATTTGCACCAAAATTTACATGCACATGCTCTAAGTTAGCGGCAAGGCCAAGACCGACTTTGCATTTCCCAACTCCCATCGATAGTAGAAATAATCGATTTTTTCATGGTTCTACGGCAGTTTTCATGTAGTTTGCGGCCATTTTCTACTGGCCAGCGTAAGAACCAATAGCTTGCTACCACAAATAGGCAGGAAGATTCTATTGGCCAGCATGAGAGCCAAAGGCTGACTGACACGAATGTTAACTAGCATGCTAGCATGCAAAAAAAAAAAATAATAAATAAAATCGATAGCTGCATTCGTCACAAGTGGGAAAAATTTAAATCTGCATGACACTTTACTCTAATTGGCTCACTCGCTTGCTTAAACTGAACGTTGATTCTGATTCCGCAGAACTGGGTTGGGTGTGAAAAAGTATTTGTTGTTAACATTCTCTTTTCATTCGGTTTTTCCAGTTACGAGTACTTTTTTTAAAAGTTGATCGTTTTGTGTTCATTTTGTTTAGTTCATTTTTCGTAACAGATTTAATGTTTAGTATAGAGCTTAGAAAAAATTCGTAGTGTGAGGTAGGCAAGAAGTAACATCAGCACGGAAAAAGGCTCTCCTTTAAAGGCAAGGAAGGGCAAAGATATTTTAAGTCAAGTGATAGCGATTGCTGTATGAGTCGTACGACTTTTGAATCAGGCACGGGCAATGCCGGGCCATGCTGCTAGTTTAAAAATAAAGCCCGATTCTGGGAAGTTATGTTGTTAATATTTGTCTTTATGCCGAGGTTATAAAATCGAGACTTATTTTCCAGGGTTCTCTACATCATTATGGATGTCATGTTTGTTCGATGGAAACTTTCCTGGAAAGTGGATCGGACATCGCGGTTCAATTGTGTAGACGG
Source organism: Acanthosepion lycidas (assembly GCA_963932145.1). Taxonomy (NCBI): domain Eukaryota; kingdom Metazoa; phylum Mollusca; class Cephalopoda; order Sepiida; family Sepiidae; genus Acanthosepion; species Acanthosepion lycidas. The sequence continues at coordinate 56,919,286 of OZ010571.1, read as the reverse complement.
AACGCTCCGCAGACCTCACACTTCTAAATTTCTTTCTCTGATTGCACATGAAAGACCTTTTTTTTATCGTGTAGATCCTGGTATCGTTCCAGAATTAAAGTCTCAAATCCCTGCAAAGTTTTAGGAAATTGATATTGAAGTCTGTGCTTGCTCGGCTGCAATTGTGCATTGATAAAGGTGCTTTGGGTATTATAAATAAACCAGATTGCCACAGTTATTTAATAATTTCCCTCAGTATAAATGGTTAGATAAAATGTTTTTCATTTACTAATACTTTTTAGTATCTTGTATTACAAATAGCAAAGAAACAATCAATTGATCGCCGTTAAAACAGAAATCGGTTGTTACTTTTGTCTCAAACTGTATATAGTTGTTTTGTTAATAACCAAATCTGAAATTCAGTACAATTTACTTTGTATTAGGATTGATTTTAGGTCGAATTTTGCTTACAGACACATTTACTTATGAAATCATTGTCAGAAAGCGCGTTTGAGTCAAAAGATGAACCCACAAGTGGATGATAAAATTCACCATGCCAATTGGCTACAATATCTATGAACAAATGAAAAGAATAAATTTAATTTCTCTCCATATTGAACTTGTCATGTGAGAAAAAAGTATTTGCATAAGCTGATTGACAAGTAATACAAAAAGTTAAGCGTTTTGTGGTCAGTATCTTCAAATGTTTCGCGTCTCCTTTTTCAGTCACACGTTTAGCTTAAATCTGATGACGTTGGCGATAATCACTGGAAAGAGAATGACATAAAAAATAAGCGAGAGGAAGAAGAGAAAAGTAAAAGAAAGAAGGAAGAATGAGGAAAGTAAAAGAAAGAAGGAAGAATGAGGAAAGTAAAAGAAAGAAGGAAGAAGAGGAAAGTAAAAGAAAGAAGGAAGAAGAGGAAAGTAAAAGAAAGAAGGAAGAATGAGGAAAGTAAAAGAAAGAAGGAAGAATGAGGAAAGTAAAAGAAAGAAGGAAGAATGAGGAAAGTAAAAGAAAGAAGGAAGAAGAGGAAAGTAAAAGAAAGAAGGAAGAATGAGGAAAGTAAAAGAAAGAAGGAAGAAGAGAAAACTAAAAGAAAGAAGGAAGAATAAGGAAAAGAACAAAGAACAAAAAACGATATTCGAAAGACAGTAAGAGAATGGAGAATGCTGATAGTTCTGCTTATATTCAGCATCACGTTTACTGTTTCGTCGTATTGATTTGTTGAGCAACATTTTTTTCAATTATAGGAAAGGAAAAAAATATTACAGAAGTGTAAAAGCGCAAAAAAAGAAGAGAATCATAATTTAAAAAAAAGAAAAAAAAAATGAATTAAAAAATAGTTGGAAACGTCATTACAGAAACCGTGAAGTTAACATTCAATAAAATATGGACAAAAACTAAAAAGAAATAAAATAAAAACAAGCTAAATTTATTTTAAATGCCAAAACTAAAGTGTGCTAAATAAAAGTATCACGCAAACACGCATGCGCGTATCTTTTACAGATCATTTATAAAACATCGAGTTCGATCTTTAAGTGGATCTGCATTATTCCGAACTTTTACTATTAATAGTAAAAATTCGGAATAGTGCAGATACATTGCAAAAGTTCGTGCCCGATAGGAAAATTAAATGAAAAATTTTTACATACTTACAAAAGAACAAAAAAAAAAAAAGAAAGAAAACCTTTTATTAGTCAAGTACATAGTCTCCATTGTTTTGTAACAACTTTCATCCATCGTTCTTGTTGATTTCATTTTCGTAGAATATTTGTGTTATTGTGTTGGAAAAAAGTTGTGACAGTTTTCGACAGACTTGGACAAAGTTAAAGTTTTTGTTATTTAAATTGTTCTGCAGAAGCCAGAACAAATGGAGAGGAGACAAGCCAATACGTGGCTGATGGAGGGTTTGCCATTTCAAATCTTTAAGCTTATGCAAGGTCTGTTTTGCAACATGCGGTCTTGTGCTGTTGTTGTGGAAAATGACACCATTTCGATTTGTCACAATCGACCGGTTTCTTGAACAAGAATTTCTTCGAATGGCGAAATGCAGTTGAGATATCGATTTTCAAACTCCTAGAAGTCACTTCCGTCGAAATCTTCGCTTTATTCTTCACGATGGCAAGCACAGCGTCTTCACCGATGTCGGAAGGTCGTTCAGAACGTGCATTATCATTTAGGTTGAAATCACCATGACGAAATCTCCCAAACAACTTTCTGAACGTCGGAAAATCTTGAGCATGATCGAAATAAACCTTCTGGATGTTTCTTGTAGCAGTTCCGACAGTTACTCCTTTCCGAAATTCGTAGAGCATAATATGGCGAAAGTGCAACTTTTCATCCTCCATCTTTAAAACATTCATTTGTGGACGAAAAGTCAACATTCAACAACGTCTGACTGGCAAGTAGTAAGGTTGCTACTTTCGGTTTAAATTGATAAAATGTTTCTCTTAAAACAATTTTTCAGGAAAATAGCTTTCACAGGTCCAGTAACTGTTACTGCTCTTTCTAATATTAATGAGGGCTTTCTTCCTAACCTTTTGCCTCTTCTTCTCCATCTATGGGTTAATTAGTAAAACTTGTAATACTAAATCATTGTTATGTAAAAATATTGCGTAAAATATTTGGATTTCAGTGTTAAATGACCTATACAAGTTGATAGAGGTTGAATAAAATTTTGAAGTCATAGAGGTTAGAATATCCTTTTGATTGACGCGTGGATATTATCATGATTATGTCGAGTTACACGTGATATCCATTATAATTATTACTGTTATTGAAAGTCTTCAAGTGATATTTCGCTTATTTATTATAGTTCTTTGATTATGATTCTGTAGACTGCGAGGATCAAAGAAGAATTTTTCTGACTCAGTCTTATATATTCCAATTCTAATTATTATAACGTGTTACATGTTAGCATGTTTTGTACGACTGGAAGTAAAGTTTTACATTCGTGTTAAGAAGAAGCCACTTATATTCCAAGATGGTCAATGGAATTAAAAATAATATAATTCAGAACAAAGAACAAAAAAGAATTAGGCTTTAATTCCTGGTACTTTTTTATAATGAGGAAAGTGGGTTTGTAGATTTTATCATTCACAGAACATATTTAAAGCAAAAAGGAACATAAAGCAACAACGTATAAAGATGTTTGTGTCCACGGATTGCACAGTGGTGACTGGAAGAGATAGTAATTGGACAAATTTTGTTAAGAGCTAAAAAGCTGTGGAGAGCCACGATCGCATACATAATAAAGGGGTGCATCATATAAAAGAAGAATAGGGATGTGCGATTATCGTAACAGTTATGGATGCGGAATGTAAATTCGCCGATCCGGGATCAAATTCTGACCGTTCACTTCTCCCTATTGGTAATCGTGAGATTAACTGTTTCCTTATATCGAAACATTCGCCATTCATTGACCGAACAGTTAGTGTTACTGTTGGTTGACATTGATAAGATATTTCTCTTCAAACAGTTTTTCAGGAAAATATGTTTCTTATGTCCACTAGTATTCTAGAGTTGATGGGGTCGTTGTCCCTGGCATTTGTTTGAAGTACAGGGTGCTCAACAAAACACTTTTAAATTTTAGATTTACTATGATGGAAAGAAATTAACTAACATATAAAACAAATTAATTATATATTTTACTATATGAATGAAGTAAAAATTAAATAACTTAAAGTTTTTAACCATTTATTGTTCCAGGATGCCGTAATTATCAAATTTTCAACGGGAAGTAGTTGTTCCCTTTAAGAAAGAACATCCAATTTAGGGACTGAAAAAGAATGCCAAGAAATGTTGTTTATGAAAAGCATTTTGAACACCACATCTAACATTTGTGTTTTTGTTCTGTTTTAAGCCGCTAATTTTCTATCCTTTGCTTTTGTTCCAAATAACAGTAACAAAAATTCCAACAATCAAATAAGCCGGACCAAATTTACTGTTTTTATGACTGTGTACTATAGAAAATAAATATTTTGATTAGTTTCTCTTTAGGTCATTGGTTTCTCTTTGAGTTATATTTTAGTTATTGCTGCTTTTGGATAACTTCAAGTGACGGGGTCATTTTTATTTGGTAAAGGTTTTATTTTTGATTGTCCAGCGTCCAAGTGATTAAGTTCCTCTAGGTTTTTAGGAGGAGGGAGTATATATAGACCTTGTCCTGTCACATAGCTCCATAGAAAATAAATCACAAAGTGTCAAGTTAGGTGAACGTAGTGTTCACTTCAAATGCACATTGTCATTATCACTGGCACAGCTGATCCATTTTCCTGGTAGATTCTCATTGAGATAAGACCGCACTTAAGCGGTGGAGAATTTTACGCAAGACATGTTACAGCAGGATATTTGGCAGGATCTAGACTACTGACTTGGCGTGTGTTGTGTCACAGGTGGTACACATACTGAACATTTGTGAAGTTTTGTGAAATCGATTATAAAATCTATATTCCTTTGCATACCTAGTTCAAATTTTGATAAATAAATTTTTATGGTGAAACACACATATATTATACAGTTAATAGACTCTCTCACCTAATATAAGTAGGAGTATTAAGAGGGTCAGTTGATGTCGGACGATCGTCTGAACGGTTGAATTCTCTGCCTTCAGGTGGGGAGGAACCCGAACGAGGCTACGCCGAAGGGCGGAGTCTCATTCGGGGTGGTAAACCGACCCTGAACCCGTTTATATGGGTTCAAAGGGTATATTTTTGGCCGAGCCCATGGGCTCGGAGATCCCACGTTAAACCGGCCTTGTGCTACATGATACCCTCTGGGGGGGGTGACTAAATACTAGATGATGTCGGACGACAGTAGTCGACAGTTAGTCCCATACGAAAGTAGTCAGCGACCACAATAAGATTACTCTGCGTAATACCTATTATATCAAGTTCCTAACGTTTTGTAAGTCGAAACTATTTTAGGACCGATTTAGTACAAATACAAGCCTCCACTGTGAAATAACTCCACAACATAAATCTTGTTCAGCATGAAGCCTATTTAATTTTATTTACCCGAGACATGTAGTTACACAGATAGTTACATTTTAACAGATCGTGACATCTATCAGAGAAATGAAATTTAAATTTTTATTATTGCATTTTTCCCAAATTTTAACACATCAGCAGATAGCTATTAATATCAAAAACTGAGCACAAATAGTTATTAATTAAAAAAAATAGTAATTAATGTATAATATTATTCATAATTACATGTAAAAGAATGTCGTTTTTCATAAAAGTTAAAAAATGACCATAAATGCGTAAAAAATGCGTACAGTGGGCTATGATAAGTTTTTAGCCAGCCTTGATTACAGTAATTTTGGCTTGTTTAATAACATCTTTTCTTTTTTTTAGACAATACCGTGTTCGTATTAAGCTAATCTCATATATGGACAATAGTTGGCTTATATCTTGCAATAAAAGTTCGCGGAAGTAAGGAAATTAGTGAATTTAAACAAGGGCAAATAATAGAATAGCATCAGTGTGGCAAGTCAAATAGAGAAATTGCTAGTTTTTTCCAGGTTAATCATCAAACGGTTGATAATATTGTCAAGAAATTTAATGAAGAAGGCCATTATCATGTGGAACAGCGTTTAGGAAGACCAACCATGTTGTCTGAGCGAACGAAAAGGGCACTGAATAGGGAAGTCACCAGAGCGTAAAAGATGTCGCCATATGCTGTGAGAAAGACTTTGAAAGAGTTAGGCTATCAAAGAAGAGTTGCAAGAAATAAGCTCTTGATTTCAGAGGTTAACAGGAACTTTCATATGGACTAGGCGACAGAATTCGAGGGCAAATATTATGAATTTTGGCAGTTTGTAATTTGGTCAGATGAAAATAAATTCTGCCAATATTCCAATTAGAGATTGGTTTATGTTTGGAGAAATCAGAATGAGATTTGGAACACTGAATGTCTGCAGGCAACCGTGAAACATGCAGGGGTTGGAGTAATGGTGTGGGGCGCTGTCTGGTTTGGAGGGAAATTTGAGCTGATTCGTGTTGACGAGCGGTTAAATGGTCCAAAATACTGTCAAATATTAGAGAAAGGACTACTTCCACTATCTGAAAGCAATCAGATTGACAAAAATGTCTACTTTTTCAAGAATATGGAGCGCGATGTCATACGAGCAAAGTAGCAAAGGTTTAGAAAGAATCGCAAGGAATCAAGTCACTGCCATGGGTAGTCCAAAATCCTGACATGAATCCGGTAGAGCACGTTTGGGAGCACATTGACCGAAAACTTCGAGAGCGTACAACCAAAATCACATCGGTGGCAACCCTTAAAGAAACATTGCTAAAGGAGTGGCAAAATATGGATCAGACGAATGTTGATAACTTTATCAAATCTATGAAAAATCGAATACAAGCACTGAAACTAGCAAATGGAGGACCTACTCCATACTAGTTCCAAATACTGTTTGTTTATGTTAATGATTACGTAATTAAATTTTGATATTGGATGCAGTTTATTTCTCCTGGCTAAAATCTTTTCTTGGGCCGCATTTTTTGTATATTGTCGAAAATTTCTTTTTCCACAATATAGCTATTTGTGCTATGTTATAATGCTTATTATTTAAATAATAATAATACTGAATAATTTTTTTTAAATATTAAAGTTGTTATATACCGTATATCTAATGGGTATGTCCCGATTCTCATAAATACGTTGGACACTATTGTAAGTGGGGGTAATATGCTGTCTAAGTAGTTCAACACTAGCAGTAGTTTACGTACTTTACGCCGCTGGCGAGTATTGTATTTTGTTGACGTTATAAAGGTTACCATTTCATTTCCAACCTCAGTTTTGGTTATTCCTTATTCAGTAAACCAAAAATATATTTAATCACATCTCCCTAATAGCTGTCACGATCTGTAAATTATGTCAATTTTGGAGGACACACTGTATTATTGAGTGAGAGAGGAATCCGTTAACAAAGTGACGTTGGGGTAGAAATATGTGAAACCCAAAATACCCTTGACATACTGTCTGATAGAGATATACTAGGCACTTGTGCGCAACATGGTGCCAGCTTTTGGCAAAAGAGGCACATGTTAGAAATACCATCAGATTGGGTAACGTTAATATTCCAAAGTGCGAGCCGTGGAAGCTTCATCTTTCAAATTTTAAAAACAACCTTCTCGACACTCAGCCATGGTGCCCGTCACTACTTCCGCACATGAAGAGAGATACACCATGAGTTATCCCCTAGTGAACATGCTAAAGTGTTTATGGTTGGGCAAATGAGAAGAAAATCTGGCAGTGAACGGGATATTTCCTGTATCCTATGTTAATTCACCAAGATAAAACACACATGTTAACATCTCCAAACAGTTAAAATCAGAATCCATGAGAGCCATGCCTGGTGTAGCATCTGAGCATTTATTATTATTATTATTATTATTAGTTCCTATGATTTCAGTTGTATGCTCATTTTCTTCTGGGTTCTAACTAGAGATCTAAGTTCAGAAATGGCTTCATGATATTAGGTTGGTGCAAAAATAATGTCGGTTTTTGACGTATTTTTTAACGTCAAAAACCGACATTATTTTTTGCACCAACCTAATATTTTCCGCTGATCCTTTTTGTAAAAATAAAAAAAAAAAATAAAACCAGACACATTTTCCAATCAATCCGTGGGCTCCAACTACAACTGGAATTATTGATGTTCTCGTGCGTCACATTTCTGAGATTTTCACTTCAAGATCTTTGTATTTTGATAGATTTTTGAAGATCTTCAAAGATACATTATAATCTGCAGGTACTGCCATGTCGATAAGAAAGCACATTCTGTTTTTGTGGTCTTTGATCACGATGTTTGGGCGATTAATTAAGATTGTTCTGACTGTGTGTATTGTAAAGTCCCATAAAATTGTTACAGCTGCTATCTCTGTAACCGGGCCTGGGTGAATTTCATAGTAGTTACTTGTAGGGTTTTTTTCCGTAAAAGTTGTATATTTTCCAGTGCAGATAATGGCTGACTGTATCATGCCGGGTTTTATATACGGTGGGTGCTAACACTGTGCAACCTGACACAAGATGGTCAAGTGTTTCTGGATATTTATCACAGAATGTGTATTTCGGGTTAACACAATTTTTCGGAATGCGTGCTTGGTAATTTCTAGTTAGCAAGCATTGGTCCTGCGTAGCAAGAATAAAACCTTCGATTTCAATTTTTAATCCTGCACTACGTAACCACTGAAGGGCACGGGGTTTATCTACATCAGCCTGTTTGGTATTATTATTATTATTATTATTATTATTATTATTATTATTATTATTATTAGTATTTCTTTTCACTTGGTGTTACTTACATTTGCCTAGTTTTTCACTTGAGACCCAAGGTAAATGAAGATTTTTCTGAGGAAGCTATTGAAAGAGTTTTTTTTTGTAAGTCTATGAGCATTATTACAAATTAACAGTCTTTTGTATTTCAAATAAAGATGGTTTCCTCGTGATTTTCTTAATGTGTTTATTAATATTATTCTTAATCATTCCTAGTGATCCCATAACAACTTCCGTAATGCTTGTGTTTAAATGCTACAGGGTAGTCCGAAAGTCTTGTTACCTTTACCAAAAAGTAATGAGAACAAGTAATACAAAGCACAGGTAATGAATTCAGTTTATTCATTGTCACACATCGAGAAGGTTAGTATGAACATCATCATTTTCATGGCATAAAAAGATGCGGCGTGTGATATTTTACGAAGCTGTGCTTTGTTCATTTTTGCAAAGGCTCTCCGAACGGTGTCCTTAAACTGATGGGTATTCTGGTATCGTTCATGTGAAACTCTTTCCTTGATAATACCCCCACACAGCGTTGAAGTAGAAAATTATATTATGTAGGGATGACAATAATTTCGGACCACTCTGTACATTATAGTAATTATTATTGAGTGAATGTCAACAAACTTATGCTGCGGTATAAATATATTCATCTCTTAGTGCCGTGTCAAATCATGACGTAGGCGATCATGGCTCTCCAAAGTTTCCTATCCTATGTAACTCTTAATTTTTTTTCTTTTTGTTATTTTTCCTAACCCCTGTTCGGCCATCCATTTATTCAAGCTCACTAAGTATGTTATGCATTATTTTCCTCCGCCTTCAATCTGTCCTGTGAGTATCAGTTTTTCCAAACCCTCTTTCTTCATTATGTGCCCTATAAATTTGGACTGTCTCTTTCTGATGTTAAGTATGGTACAAATATACGTAGTCTAGTATACCCATCATAACACCTAGTTTTTAAGGGTGTATCAGACACATTCATCACAAGCAAACGTGGACGATATGGTGATAGGTTTTATGGCTTCCATAAAAGAAGGGCATAGCCAAGTAGTTGGGTCCTAGTCAAAATTATTATTTCTGTTATTACTATTCAATGGTTCATCCGTCTTGTCTTGTGATTTACAGGTCATTGTCTATTCTAATGATTACAAATCGATAAGTCAAATCGATTTCTGAGAATCAGCCATAATGACAAAACTTTCGTAGAATGCGTATCGAATCAAAATTGAATTTATCTTCAATTATGTACTGAATAAAAATTACTACCTCGTTAGTAGCTGAGTTAATGAAAAATCAAGCGAGAAAATTGGAATATTTTGAAAATTTAGAATATTCTTTTCAAGCGTAAAAAACAAAATGGGAAATTGGTAGGAGCATCAATAACTCTGTAGTTTAATGATGGAAAAAAAGCATTTTACACAATAAATATTTAATTTTTCGACAGAATCTTCTTTGTCACTGCACTTAATTCATGGATGAATATTAATTCCATAGTTCGAATATTATACAGTGTAGATAAAAAATTCAACAGAAAATAATATATTTGGCTATGAACTTATTGATACCGGCTCGTTCGTGAATAAGCAAAGAAGCAAATTGACAGACGGAGAGATAAATAAATGAAATTCGTTAATTTCCCTCGCGGCAAAACTAAAACAGTTTTCATCAAGCGTTTCACAAGCAAAAATGAAAATATAAAACAAAAATTTTAAAATATATTAAATCAAATTGAGATGAATAAAGAAAATAATCTAGACTATGATTCTGCCGTACTATCCTCACGACGGCGAAACAGTTCTACGTAGAATCAAAGTGTAATATCTGTTCTTACCCACCCTGAGCACACAGAAAAGATTTGAAGAATATCTGGATGCTAACCATGAATATACATTCGATTTCGTTTAATGACATCACCTGATTCATCTTCAAATACGGGCAGTGCGGATGTGGCTTTTTAGTTCAGCTAGGGCAGTGTTTCTTAACTTTTTTAAGCAACGACACACCTAGGGACAAATGAAAATATCACGGCAGACTTAGCGAACTTTTTAAAGGGTATATATTTAAATGTTATGAAGTAAAACCATATAATTTAAAAAATTAACCACACAAATATGAAGCTAATTTTTTCAATGTTTCTAAAAAAAGTTCAATACTTATTCATTTATTCAAATAGCCTGAAATGCAATTTGCAGGTTGAGAACACTAGAATCAAGCAGACGCGAAAGTTTAAATATCTGGGAAGCGTTCTGGCAGAGGACAGTAAATGCGACACTGAGATCCGTGGACGTATTGGGATGGCCGTGGACGTATTGGGATGGCCAAGGACGCATTCCAAGAGCTGGGCAGAGTATTGCGAGACAGAAGGATTTCTTTGGTAACGAAGAAAAGAATACTGAGCTGTTATGTGAAATCTGACCTTCTTTACGGTAGCGAATGTTGGACGATTTCCTCAAAGATGAAGAACAGACTCGAGGCGACGGAGGTGGTTCTACACAAGGATACTAAGGATATCATGGACCGAGCGTGTGAGCAACGATGAGCTCCTAGAGCAAAGAAGGAGGAGGCTTATACTTAACATCAGGAAGAGGCAGCTGAAGTTCCTGGGAGACATAAAGAAGAAGAAGGGCCCGGAGAATCTGATACTCACGGGTCAAACAGAGGGAAGAGAGACAAGGGAAAACAACGCATGACATACCTAGAGGCCTTAAGCAAGTGGATGACAGAACATGGTCTGGGTTAGGTGGCAGAGGGAAGGAACTTGTTGAGAGCTGCAAGGGATAGAGGGAGGTGGAGAACCATTATCGCCTACGTCCTGAAAGGACACGGCACATAGAAAGAAAGAACGCTGTACCATTACTACTTCCACGCACATATACACTGCGTGCCAAATTATTATCGAGATAACTTTTTCTAATATTTCAAAAACCGTCCAATCAATTCACACAAAATTTTCACACAACGTTGGCAATACTGACCTGCGCTATCACTGAATTTTTCGTACTAATCTGCGCAATGTAAACAAACTGGCGCCATATTTGTTATCAGCACGGTGATTTAAGAGTGCCAAATTATTAGAAAGGTTTAGTAAAATTCCCAGAACTGAGCAAACAAAACGTTTATTAATGTGAATGTTTATGAACAAAAGAACCTAATAAATAAGATAATCAAAGAAATAATAACAGATACAAACAAATGCACAGTTATAAACAAATTAATAGGAAATGTGCTTTCCCAGTTTTGAAATTACTTGAAGAAGTCTACGATCCATAGAATTTGTTAATTGTAGGATGTCATCTGCTGTAATGCCGCGAGATGTCAAGAATTGCTTCCCACGACTCAGCGTTGCTCCTGAATTGTCGTCCGTTGGCGTACAGTCTTCGCTTCATGATGCTCCAAAGGTTTTCGATTGGGTTCAAATACGGAGAATTTGCTGGCCACTTCATTTTTCGAGGTCCATCGAAGCCTAACTGTTTCAAATATTCAGTAGTCTTGTGAGCAGCATGTGAGGGAGCATTATCTTGCATAAAAACAATTGCCCTTCTGAAGACAAGTCTTTACCTTTTCATCCACGGTTCAAGATGCTCCTTCATAAACGCTATGTATGCATCAGAAATTCATTTTGACGCAATCTGGTACTCTCCATGGGCCCACTAATGTTTTTCCAATAATACCACCCCATATCATTATGCCTCCACCGCCTTGTTGGCGTCTCAAACGCTGATGGCGATTCTGTCCGTTCATTACCCAGCATTTGCACCATCTATCTGGCGCATCAAGTGTTGATCGAGTTTCGTCTGTGGACAAAACTTTACAGAAGTCAATCTTCATATTGTTCTCGGCCCATTTCAATCGATTTTGAATGTGATTTCTCGTCAACGGAGGCTTCGATACAGGTTTGACTGTTGTTGCTATTTCCCTCAGATACCGACACCGAGTACTTTTAGACACAGTAGGATCCCCATGCGACTGAAAGGCTCTTGACTGGTAAGTCCACGGTCCTTCGTGGCCTCTCGTTTAAGTCGTGACATGAGACGACATGAAATAACCTTCGGCTTGCCTTTATCTGCCCTTTTGCGTATTTGTGTAAGGTCGCCGGTGAACTTTTTTTTGATGACACCTCCCTATCATTTTAGAAATTTCTAGGGTAGATTTACCTTTTGAGAGTTCTGAGGTGATAGTTTTCTTTTCAGCATCACTTAAACTGCTTTTACGACCCATCTTTTCACTAAATTCTTACACTTTTCTAATAATTTGGCACTATCAAATCACCGTGCTGATAACAAATACGGCGCCAGTCAGTGATTGCGTAGGTCTGTGTTGCCAACATTGTGTGAAAATTTTGTGTGAATTGATTGGAGGATTTTTGAAATATTAGAAAAAAAGTTATCTCAATAATAATTTGGCACGCAGTGTATATATGCATGCCGTGACAATATTTTGCGGAACACTTGAGAGGCTCTCACGACACATTAGTGTACTGCGGTTGAGAATCACAGCGAATCACTTATAGTACTTGCTGCATTAATAGTTGCGTGAGCATTCATATGACTCTTTAATTCAACTTAGTAGAAATGTTGCATCAGTGAATGATTTTTCTGTGTGTGATGTCTCTGATGATTTGTAAGCTTACGAGACACGACCGCATTCATTACACGCTATATCAAATTATATACCAACATTTTCAGGTAGATCAACAGAGTTCTTTACGAATATCTCGTAAGTTTTTCATGCTCGACACGATTCTGTTCAAAGTTTAAAATTGTGTACCGCTTTCCTTTCCAAGATGAACGATCCAGGCCAAGGTTTTCCCAGTCAATTTGTATCATGGCAGCCTTCTGCATGGTGTTGTTGATGAAGTCTTTATATCTCAATTCCAGTTTATGCTTGTCCTAGGTATGACGATGAACTACATGTGGCAGCAAGGCCTCTGCTCGGGAGATTAGAGTTTTGAGGTGTGTGAAACCACTTCTTAATTGCTGTTATTATCAGGTGCACCCTGACCAGGGGTGGTAGCGCCTGTTAGGGTTCCAGGTATGGATAAATACTGAACCCACAAGAAAAACACTATGTAAGTATAAAAATAAATTTTTATAGTAAAAATACATATTTATATTTAAAAATGACCAAAAATACATATTCATAGTAAAATGAACAACAATACATTTTATCAGTAGTTGAAGGCATAGTATTGCATTCAAAATATATTTAGTTGAAGCCATAAAATTGTGTTAAAGATATTTAGATTTCGACATTAAATAACGCATAGATGTGTTGATATACCGCTAAACAAAATCGACCGTTCAATCAAACAGCTTGTGCGCTGTTTTTTAACCTTCGACCAATTCACCATGCAGAAACTGAGGGGGATCCTAATATCAGTCGACAAAATCAGACACACAACACGCATGCGTGAAATAAAAATATATAATGGCGACAATTTACTCATCGCACCCTATATATATGTGTGTGAATGTGTGTGTGTACATATGTTTGTGTGCGTGCAGTTAAAATCGACATTATTCATAGTTATACAAATTTTTCTTTTGTTAAATATTTTCTTTTTTATCTGGAATAATTAAATTTTTCTAATCCATATTGACATGCGTAAAATGAAAAAAAAACAAAAACTGAAAGAAACTATATTTTGAGGAACATAGAAAAACAGGCTGTATGTCAGTGAAGGATTATTTGTAATTTGATTCCAAAAGGCCAATTCAAAATGATTGATCCCCATGTCTTACAGAACGGAAAGGAACTCTGCAGGAAAGGAATTTGAGTTTTCTCTTTTACATCAGAGAGTTACTCACTTCCTTTAAACGGATGTAATTATGCTTATGGTAGTGCAGTGTCATGCGCTTTAGGATTGAGGGCAAATACAGTTTAACATTTGCATTATTCATCATTTTTCGTTAGAACCCATCCACTAACTCCGCCTCTTTAGTGCAGTGAGTGAGGGTTGTTTTTTGTCCCTGATCTAAACACACACGCACACGCTCATATATATATATATATATATATATATATATATATATATATATATATATATACATGTGTGTGTGTGTGTAAAAAATATATAGAAAATAGGAAAGAACTCATGAGAACTCTTATGTATCGTTGTAATCATATTTTTAAATAAATAATTATATATATATATATATATATATATATATATATATATATATATATATATATGCGTATGAGCACACCACATTAAACCAACCTTGTGTCACAACTTAACCTTAGCAGAGTGAGATGGGAAAATAAAGGGACCAAAATGTAGTATCTACCCTATTCTTTGCCAGTTTGCTTTCAAACCAAGAAATTTGCATAATACTATTAAACGTAATGTAATTGGAGAAAAAAAGGAGAAGGAGGAAGGCGAAAAAACAAAGCGTGAAAGAGAGAGAGAGAGAGAGGTAAAATTCTAGAGAAGCTGAAGAAGAAGTAGAAGAGAAAAGCAGTTGAAAATGAACATATATATATATATATATATATATATATATATATATATATATATATATATATATAGAAAGAATGAAATGTGGTAATTTCCAAGGCATAGATTAGTTGTGGCACAAGGTATAAAGTATGTGGTACCCAGTGAGAATCGAGCTCAGTACTCAGTCGTAATTGACCTAGTGTGACCAACTTGCTAACTATTACATCACGTCTAAGTGCCAATTAAACATAGAAAAAAATACCACACTTCTTCATGACGTAAATGATCACCACTCTCCGCAGTTTCCTTTTCTTTATTATCTGTGAATTGTCATGATTTCTTGGGTAGGATAATGGTGCGTCTTCACGTTGCCTTCTCCACGGTTTTGAATTCACAGTAGTCGTTCTCGTAGACGGGTTACAAGCCAAGGCTAGAAATCCCTGTCTACTCTGCTATTAGGTTGGTGCAAAAATAATGACGTAATAATGTCGTTTTTTGACGTTAAAAATACGTCAAAAAACGACATTATTACGTCATTATTTTTGCACCAACCTAATATTTAAGATGTAAATAAATATTTGTAAACGCAAACATACACACAGTGTAACCTTGAAAAAAATCTCATCGGGAAAAGAAGATCTTGTTCGTTTTAATAGTTATGGGTAAGCATTAAAAATGAAAACCCGCACCAGCGTTGTGGACAATGAATAGTTTTATGTAGTAACCAATAAAACTGAGAAACCTATGTCCTTGGGAGCTCTGCGTTCCTCAAAGTATATGATGCAGTTTTACATCTTCGGACTTTACCGACCGCTACTGAGTATTCACGATGATCTGAGGTAATAAATAAATAAATAAATAAATAAATAAATAAATTCTGAATGAGTAAAGAAAAAGAAGATTGACGTCATCAGAAAATAAAATTTGAGATCTGATTTCCATGGACAAGTACTTTAGTTCACATTACTTATGTTAACATCATTGCAGTTCATACTATATACAGAATGTACCTAAAGTCTGGACGCGTAGGCAAAAATGAAATTTTCAACAGCATTTTATTGAATTGGAATATTAACAAAATAACATCTTCAATATGATATGTTTCGCTTCATTTGTAATGCAAAGGTTGGTGCGCTTTGCAAGATTCACGTGAATTCGATGTAATAATTGCACATTTGTCAATTTTAGCACATTCACTCTTTATGCGTTGAATCAAGTGTATTGCATTTGTGATTTTCACTGAGTACACCCCCTCCTTTAGTAATAGCCCAGAAAAAGAAGTCACTTCTTTATTCTTTCGACAAAAATAGATTAAATCTGTGGTGGTAAATTGGTTTGTTTGGTTTGTTTTGTTTTACGGCATATCAACCTCAATGGGTTATTTAATGCCGGCAACTTTTTTCCTGGTAATATTTTGTTTTGTCAAAAATCTATTTCTGGTAATACTTTTTTCCCTCAAATATGTATAGCTAGTAATATTATTTAAAAAAATGTATTGCTGGTAATAGTTTTTTTCTTGAAAAATTTATTTCTGGTAATAATTTTTTACAAAGTATTTCTGGTATTAAAACCTATTTTTACACTTTCATTAGGCTTTTTACTTCAGTTTGAGGATTAACTATTTGTCCATAGCTGGGACCCTAACTCGTGTAATCAACTCGGGTCAGGGTGGATCTGGGAATACAGACAATTAAGAAGTGGTCCCACGCTCCTCAAAACCTCCTGATCTGTGGCCTTGCTGTTGGACATAGTTTATCGTCTTACCTTGGACGCGGATTTAGTTTATCGTCATACACAGGACAGTGTGGCGGTAAAACAATGTAGTCAATGAAATTTCCTGTTTCCAGGCTTTAGGGACACCTTGTATATTGACACAAGTTATCTATAATACCTATATATTTATGACATGCCTATCTGCACGAAGCAGACGATCATACCTCTCCACGGATTTCTTTTTCTTATTATTTGTGAAGTCATGACTTCTTGAGAAATATAGTGAGTGTTTTCCTATTACATTGAATTTAGAAGTTGCATCTAGCCTACGATTTAAGCCATGGCCGAGAACAAGTAAATTGATAACTTTCGTAAGGTTATCAATGCGAAGTGATACAGTGACTAAGCTGCTATTTGAATTCAGATCGCCAATTACCCTTTCCACGCATTTACGCGACACACTACAAAAATTAGTTTTTGTTTGTTTTGTTTTTAATCAATTCACCCCATGCAAGACGATAACGCTATTAAGATGCAAGGACGACTGGACCTGAAAGAGAAGGTAAAGGCTTTAGAAGGAACCGGAAATCCAAGCTTTAAAATTCTAAGAAAAAAAGAAGTTTATTGTATTATTTACATAGACATATATTTAAGTCAAAGTTACACATATATTTAGTGTTTACCTCAAAATGAAACCTTGACGTTTCATCTTTACAATATTAAATATGAGTAAAATCCGAAACAAATTCATTTACAAAATCTATGAAAGATATATTTATTATGACGTAACATGTATTTAATACTGTATTTAAAATCTCACCAATTTACCGTTGAGTTGGTTAGATGTAACTGTAAGTTTTATGCTAACAGTTTCCTTACTAGCGCTTCTCGCTTGTGGAACTCTCTTCCAGGTTCATGCTTTTCAGTAAACTTTAATCTTCAAAAATTAAATACAATGTCATTCGCTATCTATTGTTCTGATTACTCTTCTTTTGTTCTCGCTCAATAGTAATGTTTTTGTTTCTAATTCTTAGACACTCGATAAACTCTTGTGTCTTAGTTGCTTTACACCATTGCTTGGGGTGAATCCTGTTTAAAAAAAAAATCATAAAATAAATAAACTCTTATCGTTGAAGAGCGTTGTTTTGAAATTTACAGCTTTGTAGTCGTTAAAAAGCGTTGTCCTGAAAAGCAGTGTTTACTGCACATCGTTGCTGTTGGCGAAGATGGCTGGCGCTGGAGATGGCGAACTGGAGCTATGGGCCGGCTGTCGGAACATATACTACACTTTGATCCTAGTTATTATTTATTGTATAAAGAATACGATTGTGGCACAAGGACAAAGGGAAAATGGTGATCCATTCGTTCATTATAATTTACTCAAACACCACAAGAATTCATTCGTCTCCATTCATCCGACATACACCAAAATACCGCATACTCAAAATGGGGGGAGGGGTCATACCAAAGAAAAACACCCATGACATAAAATTGTTTCCTATATATATAAATGTCAATTTTTTGTTACATTTTTCTTATAAAAATATATTACATGAAATGAAGTGGGATAGGATGAACCCAATAACGGAAATAAAATACAACAAAACATTTGCCGCTTGTCGAGTGGGTCCAATGCGACTCTCTCCACTATTTTCCGAGGCTGTAAAGGAACCGCGGAGTAGCCCGCAAGGCCGATCAACATCCAAGCAAGAATTAGGACTGTTTCCGAGGCCTAGTCGGCATTCAGCCTCGAAACTAGGAGGAGTGATGTTAAGGCGAGGGAAGGCGTCCCTAACACTCCTCGCACAGAGCGAATCTTCTTTCAAGGCGCGGCGTAGGAAAACCAACATCTCAGTGTGCTAATTACAATCCAAGTGTGGAATTCGCAGCCTCCCATGACATGGATGCTGGATAAAGACTTCCCTGCAGACATTTGACTTGACAAGAGGGAGGAGAGCAAGCGCGCAATCGCCAGCCTACTTTTCACGCAGAGATAATCTACAGCCAACTGGTAGAGGTTAAGGGGAAAGATGTACTAGGAGCTCACCTGAGCCCTACACTTTAAGGACAACCGCCTTGGAGCCAAGTCCGGACCGTCGTTCCGACCTTTGCTAGCACCTCCGAACAATCCTTTTTCAGCTGTAGGCTGGGCCCGAGTCACACTCCAAGAACGCGGACGGGACAATTTGTCCAACTGAATCGCTGTTAATCTTGGCCCACGTGACCTTTTCGTACAGTTCAAGTGTCTTATGCACCGCCTGAATGTCGCTGCGGTACGACACGAAAATGGATAAGTCATCGATCTCCAGGAGAGACACCGATTCCACTGCACGCTTTGTCTCTTAGCTGGCGAAAAAAGGCTCCAACGCCGAAGCATAAAGTAGGAGCGACAGCGGACAACCCTGACGAAACGACCGTGACAGCGCAAAAGCGCACAACCGCTTCCCATTCACCTGAACCACAACACTGGAGGAGTGATACAGAAGGATGATCCATTTGCATAAGTCTCGTTTGAATCCGGTGGCCTGCAGCCAGGTAGCGATAGTCGACTCTGTCGAATGCCTTGGACTGATTCATTTGAATCAGCGTGGTTCTACACTTTGATCCTAGTCATCTGGGCCGAGCAACAATGTTATTATTTACCCCGGTTTCACTACTGAGACGAGATTCGGCACAAGGCTGGATTTAATGTGGGGGAACCCGAGCCAGATGCAAAAATTGCCCGGCCTCTGGTATCGATCCCACTCTCTAGTGCAATGGGGGCCCTGTTTATTTACCCCAGCTGGGTCTCTGTTCACGTACAGAACCACAACTGAATCGCACCCTACCCGAAGATTGAGACGCAACTGAGAGATTTTAATCCTCCCACGGCATGGTCCGCGGAACGATGCTTTTTTTTTGCAATGCTTTGAGGCCTTTTTATATCCAGAAACAATTTTAAAACGATAGCTAGTTAAACTTTTCTTCCGTTTTTTTTTTTTTTTTTTTTTTAAATGTGAGTGCCGACAGGATACGACTAGGGTAAGGTGTATCAGTTGACTGATAAATGTTGCAACGATAAAACAGAAAGCTAAATAAATTTCAACAAATTTCGGAGACATTGTAGCTAGTGTTTATCTCAAAGGTAAAGGTAATCAGTCAAGAGCTACGACTCCATCCATCCACTATTGATTCAAAAATTCACAGAGTGAAAGAAACATGACTCGACAGTGAACTGCTTTTGGTTTCGTGCCCCTCGAAAGATTTCCAGCCTATGCTGCAAACAGGGTTGTAAGAATGGTAAGGAAGCAGCCAATAATTATTCACAAAGAGTTGTTAGATCGCTGAGCGTCGGGGACGCAAGCTGTCAACAACATAATATGCCGGTGAAGCTTCAGAATTTGTTAGAGAACAAAAATTACTGCTTCTGAAGAAATCATATGTGCAGGCGTATCTGAAGTTTGCTAAGGAGGTCATTTATATAAGCCAAAGACCTACGAAACATTGTTTGGTATGATGAGAACGTGATAAGAGTTATTTAACCTCAATGCATAAACAAGTTTGGAGTAAGGAGAACGAAGAATTCAATACAGAGAACATCGTTCCAGCAATGAAATATGAAGGCGATAATGTAATAGTAAAGGAATATTTTTCATTTTTTTGACAACTTCCATTAATGAAGGAAGAATGGATGAAGCCATGTGCCAAGATATATTGAACCTCTTTACATCAATCAAAGCATTAAAAATGAAGCACATTTAGCTCTTTCTAATGTTACAAAATGTGTAGGCTAACACCAAATAGCAAACACTGCCTAACTAGTTAGAACTTTGATGACCCTAAGTGAGTGTGGGTGGTGGTGGTGGTGGTTTGAACCGCGGGGTCGTGGAAAACTGACAGTGTTGGATTGTTTTTGCTTAAGTTTTAATATATAAAAAAACGCGCGAAGACAGAAAGATTGCGAGAATGGAAGAGTGAAGACGCTTCGACGTTGCCAGTTTCCTTCGTCAAACCGACCATCACGTGGCGATAAGTACCTGGCCAACCTGTTGACAACCGTCTCCTCTATCTCTATTTCTCCCTTTCGCTTTTTCTGAGAAACGCTGCTGCGATTACAACGTATCCCCTCAGAAATAAAGCGAGACAAAAAAAAAAAAAAAAAAAAAAAAAAAAAGATAGAAAAGAAAAGAAAATTGTCTGTCGTCAGTTCAGTGAGTGATGCGGCGCTGGGTCCGAGAAGTCAGTGATGATATGACAAGCCAGAGACGATGCTAATCATACTTTCAACGCAAACAAACAATAGTTGAAAAAAAAACAAACAAACAAAACATAAACTTATTGAAGTGGTTCATTCAGTCCCTTAACCTGAAGTGGATTGAAAATGTACATCAATACTCGTCAGTCGAGATCTGTTATGAAGAAAATACAAAATATCAACAAAAGAGTGTTCAAAGGAAACGGTTACTTAAAGGAAGAAGTCGCAAACAAAAGTCATTTCACAAGATATTCAACTCTGCTTGATTCTTCTTTTTGTAGGCTATTGAATAATTTATCGATCCATCATTTTAAAAAAATATATCTTTTATAATTCTATATAAATGTATTTGTTTCAATGGTTACGCGTATTTACTATTTCAAAATGAAAACTGTATATGGCGTAATTTCGAGATGGAAACTATATATATAGTCGAATAATGCAGTAATGCATTCTTCGTGATGTGTATTGAATACTTATTTTCCCTACGGTACATCTGTCGTAAAGATGAAGGGATGGAAATAAAAGTTAATCAAGAAGAAAGAAAAACATTGGCTTGCTGACAGGATATCAAGGAAACTAGGCGAAAGGTAGATGGATGGGCAGTGATGGAAATGTATAAAGATTGTGAAACATTAAAATTCATCATGGGGCGATAGAGCGAAAGAAAGATAAACGAGAAGACGCAGTAGAAAATATTTGTGTAGTATTCCTTATTCTTTTTTTTTTCATTATTTGAAACTAATCCATGTTGGTATAAAATTTGGATAAAAAAAACAAAACACACTATGATATATTTTTGAAATATGACGTAGTGTAATTGGGCGAAGATTATTAAAAGGGATTAAGTTTGGTTTGGTTTATTTTACGGCATATCAATCTCAATGGGTTATTTAATGCCGACAAGGTTTTTTATTACTGGTAATATTTGTTTTTTTTTTCTCTCCAAATATGTATTGCTGGCAATATTTTTTTTCTAGAAATGTATTGTTGGTATTTTTAAAAAATATATTGCTGGTAATATTTTTTTCAAAGATGTATTGCTGGTAATACTTTTTTCCCGAAAATGTAATGCTGGTAATATTTTTTGAAAAATGTATTGCTGGCATTAAAACCTATTTTTACACGTTCATTGTGTTTTGACCCCAGTTTGGGGGTTAACTATTTGTCTACAGCTGGGACACTAACAGGTGCTACCACCCCGAGTCAAGGTGGACCTGGGAACACTAGCAATTAGGAGGTGGCTCTATGTAACTCTAAACCTCTTGATCAGAGGCCTTGCTGCCGGATGTAGTTTATCGTCATACCAAGTGTGAGTGTGTGTGTGTGTGGGTCTTACTCCTCTGCTGAGGTGCGGTCGGTGTATTCTGAAGCTCCAGTCGACAGGGCAATCAAAGGGATTAGAGAGATAATGAGACTATACAGGTAAAGTGTGAGAACAGATGACATAATGGATAATTTTACATGTCAATACTCGTGGAATTTAAATAAATATGCTCAATACTGACGCTTTGAAGAAAAAGGACAGCAATGACTGATGTTGATGTAGAAATATATATAAAATTTTAATTATACTTACCGTCATAATACTGGAGGATTTCAGGAGCTTTCCCATTTACTGAGAACCGAGTTTGAATTCCAGCCGGGTTCGTTACATTCCCTTACGCGCAAATATTGTTGGGAAAGGTATAAATCTGTCTCTTCTCCCATAACTATGGGTTAAATAGTAGGATCGTATTTGGAAAAAATCATTGTCATTTTCAAGAATTGTTAATGTAATGTCCCTCGCAAATATAAAGAATTATTCATAAAATTCAAAATACGTTTGAAATACCGACAAATAATTCATTATCTACATTATTCGGACTATTGTCCTCAACTTTGTCGCCATATTTATTACAAAGTTTCGGCCGTTGTACGCTCCGGACTTCTTCAGGTGGTTGGAATGTCGAACTGAGGTAGTCTGTTCTAATTCCACGTACCATGTTTAATGGATGTCAGTTATCAGTTATCTCCTGTTAACTCCCCTCTCCAAGTTCTCCACTGCCTTAACCGAGAATTGAACTCACATTCTTTGGTTCCTGTCACTGGATCTAACTAACGCCTTTATCCACTGTGTCATGTGTCCTCAAGGACACATGACACAGTGGATAACTGATAATTGACATCCATTAAACATGGCACGTGGAACTAGAACAGTCTACACCAATGAGCGAAATAAAGGGTTCAGTTCGACATTCCAACCACCTGAAGAAGGCCGGAGCGTACAACGGCTGAAACGTTGTAATAAATATGGCGACAAGATGAGGACAATAGTCCGAATAATGTAACTAACGTACATAATACCTCATCTCAGCAATATAGACCGACAAATAGTTGATAAGCTGTAAAAACAAATAAAATCAAATCCCGATTTACGAACAGGATAGAGTTCTAATATTTTCATTATAATTGATGAGTAATAATATAGTTATTATTGATAAGTTCGAATGTATTTATAATTTACTTTATTCATAACACTGCCTTCTTGTGAAATTGTTGCCGCACATGGAAACTTTAAAAATATATATATTAGGTTGGTGCAAAAATAATGCCGTTTTCTCACATATTAACATATGTGGGAAAACGACATTATTTTTGCACAAAACCTAATAGTTGTTCACACAAAAGTTATTTAATTTGTTTCAGATGATATTAAAATATTTCTGTTATAAATAGTTGCATATTTCTTCAATGTGACTTCTTTCACCAATTAAGCTTGCTGATTATGTTTTTAATATCTTCTCAAGTCTTCCCACTCTTTTACCCCGTCTCATGCTTTGCCGCTCAATTTGAACAATTTACTTTGCTACCAAGTAGGTAAGAAGGTTAAAGTCTAATTTTTAAATATTCTGTATAGTATCTTCCAGATTTGTTACTCTGTGAAAACTCGTAACGTGAAAACTTTTCAAACGGGGACACCTATAGTTGAACACATTAAATATTTTGTCCTTAACCACCAAAATAATTAACTACTATTGTTGCTATAATGAAACCATATAATAATTATCAATGTGTATTTATTTATATATTTCCTGTTCCCGCTGTATTGGAAAGGGGGGTAAAGCAACTTAAGTTACTAGATTCATGAGTGATTACTTCTAGTCGTTTTAATAATCTATACAAATAAAATATTTATCTGCATTTAGACGAAATTACTTCCCGAGCAAAAGGGACCGTTTAGTTAATCAGTTACTTTCACTCCCGTTTCTTAGATCGCCATCTTATTTGTTCAAGCTTTTCGTCTTTGTTAAGCGATTGTCTTTCTTTAACTCGGTCTTGAAATAGGCAGTGTCATCGCAGTATTTCTCGTTCTGTTGCCAATCTTTTTATTCCGAGAGATATTACCATTTCACTGTTATATTAAACATAAAAGTTTTAACATGAAAAGATATTTAGCAAAAATCGATTTATATAATACATGGAGTAATCAATGAATCGTAGATACCACTGAACACCTGAAAACAATAAAGAGAACGGATTAATTAAACAATTCATTGGCCTCTATTTTAATTGTGGATTCTTTATTTCAGCTTTATTGAATCTCAGTACAGTCAAAACTCTCATCTACGGACTCCCATCAACGGACTTTGGATGCACGGACAAAATTCGCAGGTAAAATAAAAAATTCTGCAGGAAAAAACTTCCAAATCGTCAACTATGTATTTCAAAATTTGCAGGCTTAGCGGAACGAGTCGTATTAGTTCTTAAAGTAACCGCTTGGCGGCGGTGGCTGGCCTTTCAATTGCAAACAAAGAAGGGTGTACAGTTTATAAATTACGATACATTAGAGCGTTTTGTTTAAGATATATACATTAAGTATATATTTATGTTTATAGTATTTATATTATTATCATAACTAGTAGTAGTTACTATAGCGGTTTTATAACTTAAAAATGATCACTTCCTATCTACGGGCAATCGGCTTTAACGGACCCCTATTAGTCCATTGATGACAGGCTTGTCTGTACATTGTTTGATGGCTTTCGTTTCATTTTGCTATTAAATATTTCTAACAATGCCGTCATTTTTGACGGCACAGGTACAATAGTTTTCAATACCCTTACTACTACTACTACTACTACTACTACTACTACTGCTGCTTCTACTACTTCTACTACTACTACTAC
Source organism: Acanthosepion lycidas (assembly GCA_963932145.1). NCBI lineage: Eukaryota > Metazoa > Mollusca > Cephalopoda > Sepiida > Sepiidae > Acanthosepion > Acanthosepion lycidas. Next base: position 56,894,465 of record OZ010571.1, on the reverse strand, counting down.
TAATACTACTATTACTATTGTAGATTCACGGTGAAGTACAGAGCCATAACATAAGTACATAACGTCTCCAAGCTAAGTGTTGCTGTCGTGGTTTCTGTAGCAAGTGAGTTTTTACTGGGTGGACTTTTTAGCCTCATGCCCGGACGGTTTGGGGATTCAATGTTGTCCTCCTAGACTGATTGTCGACCAAAGCTAGAGAGCCCAGTCTGCTATTAAACCGTAGCTGGGGTGGATTCCAACGATATTTGTGCGAAAGTGACTCTAAAGGCCCCGAGTAGAATTTGGACTCGACCCCTCAATCTTACTTTCCGCGTCGATAGCCACTAGGCTACGCGCACATGCGCAGCAGCAACAACAACAACAACAACAACTAACTACTAATACAACTACTACGTCTACTAAAGTAATGTGCTCGAAAAGATCTAATGGTGGAAGTATAAAGTAGCCTGATAGATGGTAGAAGACTGAAACAAAACCATAAAAATAATTCTTTTTTTTTTATAATAAACTGAAAGAACTTTTATATAACCGAATACAATCGGTTTTCAGTGTTTTAGGAACTATAAAATTGCTAATATGTATATTGTTACTTTTTATTTTTCCAAATCTACAAAGGATTAGATTGACTTTTCGTGATATTTATTTTCCCATAAGAATTCGGTGACAACAAGTCTTCTTAAATTTCCAACGATCTCCTTAGCCTTCTTGGCGATTTTCAATAATAAATATAAACAATGAACTTTTCAGTTAACTGAATCAAATTGGGAACCGTTTAGAAGGAATTGTTTAGGTATAAACCGAAAATTATCCTCAAGAATAAGAAATGTAAAATACTTTGAAATTTTGATATTTAGAATCACCTTAACCGAAATAGAAGACGACTTATTTATTGTAAATTCAAGACAAAAAAAAAAAAAAAAAAAAAAAAAAGCCGTTTCAGACGCCAAGGTTGATCTGGGGGATGAATGTGAAGTTATTAGAGATTCGCTCAAAGAATATGGGTCAAGTGCCATACACGATACATACTTGGGCGATCATGTCTCTTTTGATTCATGACTGACTCGGCAGAAGCGTTTCCGCAGTAGGTTGCCATTTCTTTCTGCACGGTTAGGGTTATATGGATTTCTACATTTCCCAAGGTTATTTGGGCATAAGTGAATGTTACGAACTCGAAAGTAATTCGAACTCTGTTCTCCCGTTTCTCATTCCGAACCGATATTCATTACATAAACGAACATGAAAATGGTTGCAAGATTGATGGAACTCTGAGAAGATGTACTTTCAAATGACTTCCATTGATATCCATCCAAGAATTATACTACTACTACTACTACTACTACTAATAATAATAATAATACTTATATTTTTACTTGTGACGTTCGTATTAGCAATAATAATTATGATGAATATATGGAACTGAATTATAAAAGATTTGGTGACAAAAATTAGAAAGGTAGACAAGAGATAGAGAAAAAGAGAAAGAAAGAGAGACAGTAAAAGAAAGAAGGCGCGAGAGAGGATAAAAGAGATAAAAGTGTATGTATATGAGAAAGAGAGAGACAGGGAAGGAGAAAGAGAGGGAGATTGAGAGAGAGAGACACACACACACAGTAAATGGAAGAAGGCAAGAAAGAGTAAAAGAGGTAAAAGTGTATGTATATAAGAAAGGGAGAGAGAGGGAAGGCGAAAGAGATGGAGAGTGAGAAAGAAAGAGAGAGAGAGAGAGAGAAAGAAAATGAAGCTGTCAAATATATTTGACGATATCAGACAGCCCAGAATTGAGTTTGAAATCATAGAAATTATTTTTCGATTAATTCTGAAATAGCTACTCAGACATCTCAAGATGTCTTTCCTTCCCAATGAAAGAAAATAAGAGACGATATAAATGATAAAAAATCATATACAAAATATTTGTTAAGTCGAAAAATTAATTGTACTAGTCAGGAATTAGTATTATTAGTTCCAGTAGTATTCTCGTGATTATGACTGATACGAAATCCAAATACTGAAAAAAAATCTAGAGCACTTTTGATTCGTCCTAAAAATATTAATAAATATCGTAGATATAAAGAGTTCTTGACGGATGCTTGACATAAGTCTCCTTGCTACTATCAAATAAAAGTTTTTCTTTTTTCTAATTGGTTCTTTAAGAAATATTTTGGTATCTATAGCATTTAGACCCCTTTTATTTGAATCTGTTAACTGAGTGGAGTGCTTTAATTGACCGAGAAGTCTTAAATTATGGCAAACTTTGGCTAGAACACTTTAAGCATAATGAAACTTTAGAAACTTTTACTAATTGTTAAGAAGTTTCAATAAGGGTATGAACAATGACCAATAATTTAATTTGAAATTATAAACGAAGAGAAATCGAATTATAAGAGACAGAAAAATGGTGATAAAAGGGAACCATTAGCATCTGTCTATTTCTGAGATGAGGTATTATGCACACTATTTACATTATTCGGTCTATTGTCCTCAACTTTGTCGCCATATTTATTACGTTTCGACCGTTGTACGCTGCGGCCTTCTTCAGGTGGTTGTAATGTCGAACTGAACCCTTTATTTCGCTCGCTGGTGTAAACTGTTCTAGTTCCACGTGCCATGTCTAATGGATGTCAGTTATCAGTTATCTCCTGTTAATTCCCCTCTCAAAGTTCTCCACCGCATTAACCAGGTATTGAACCCACACTCTTTGAGTCACTGGATCTAACTAATACCATGTGTTCTCAAGGCGTTAGTTAAATCCAGTGACAGGACCCAAAGAGTGTGATATTAATAGAAAGGAATCTGTGGAGAGCCATGATTGTCCTGAAGAAAAATTTATTTTGCTAATTTATGTTTATTTAGACTATAACAATAAGCTCCGTTCTGCAAGATAGCTTTCTACTAGATTGGCATCTAGGTCTCACTTTTTACTTTTGGCTCCAACAGTTTCTCTTCTCGCACTTCCCACCTGTGGAACTCTATTCCGTTTACTTGCTTCCCTGATAAATACAATCTCGAAAAATTTAAATGCAACATCAATCGCCATCTTCTGTCTTCTTGAATCCCCTTCATTTTTTGTCCTTTTCTCTATCCTCCCTATTTTCAGTCTTCTTTTCCACTTTCACTACCTCTGCGTATTAGTGGGATTGTCGCCTTGCTTGGGGTGAAATGATTAAAAATATATATATATATATATATATATATATATATATATATATATATATATATATATATATATATATATATAGTGTCAATTAGAAAATAATTTAAAATATTACGGCGCAATGTATATTTAAATATAGAAAAATCTCAGATGAACTTATTTTGTAGTAGCTTCTTTTTATATATTTTATTAAATTTATTTAATTGGATCTTTCTTTGAGTCGTATCCTTTCAGGACTTGGGCCATGATATTTCTCTGTCCTTTGTAGCTTTAATCTAAGTTTAACTCTTTACCGTCAGTTTTTTTTTTCACCGCTCAGTTATCCATAATTCCCGTCTAGTCTGCTGTGTTCACAATTCGCACAAATTCCCTTGGGAAATGTATGAATCCACTCTCTTCTTCTTCGGTTATGGGTTAAATATCAGGGTAGAAGGTGATCCTTAGCCTTGGGTGACTGCCATTGTAGGAGAAGCGTTACTTCAAATCCGTGGAGAAAAGAAACAGCAAACTACACTGCTACATTTCCCAAGAAGTCATAGCAAATTACAGAACGTTTATCGTGATTATTTAAAAAAAAAAATATTTTCTTTATACTATTATTATTTAAGACTTATGTTCGTGTCTTTTGTTTATACTAGATTTTTTGTAACATGCTGACGAAAGTTGAAATCCTAGCAGTATTTAGTATTGTTGAAGTTATCGGTAACATTTTTTTTCTCGAGATTTACAAACTCAACACGTTTCGTTCAATTTCGAAAACCAATCGACGAAATTTGAATAAGCTGATTTGTTTGGAAAAATACTTTGTCAAAAATCAGACTTCTTGTAATAATTTCTTTAATTATTTAATTTTATAGGAATTCACGGTAAACAATATTTTTAAAGGAATTTTTTTTCCTTTTTTAAAAGTGAAGAATAAATTCTTAGGATTTCTTACTTTTGAGCATGTTACATATACTTGGCTATGAGTAAATATTTCTTTTTGGGGACAAATTCCAAATTTTTGAAGCATTTGGCCTTGTGATTTTTTTTTATAGCTCTCGCAAACGGAGGATGAACTGGAAACTGGATTCTTGTATATAAAATCTTAAAGGAAAGATGTACAAATAACAATGTTACATTTTTTATTAAATAAGTAATTGTTGTTTTAATCATTAAATTCTTTTTAAAATAGTGGGAGTAATTTGTATGTTAAATAACAAAAATTATAATTTTTCCAAAAAATGAATGCAAGTTTATTGTACTAAGATACGTACCTTAGTAAAACCAACTATACTTTGTGCCCACTTACCTGTTTGCATTTCTCCACAAAATTTGGTCTAGATTGGTCAATGTATGGCTGTTTTAGAAAGTGTAACGTAGAGACGGACTAACGGAAGTTACAGAATTTTATATGCAGATTTTACTCTTTTGACATATATTTTGAAAAATAGTTTTCGCCGGGGTGCAAAATTTTTTAGACAAATAAAAGTATATATATTAAAATCCATTTCATTACAAAAAAGAGGGTAACAAAAATATATATTACCGTAAAATGGTAAAACTGAAATATAATAAAATTTCGATATATTATTAGGTTGGTGCAAAAATAATGTCGTTTTCTCACATATGTTACTATGCGAGAAAACATTATTTTTGCACCAACCTAATAGCATCTTACGGTAATATATATTTTTATAACTGCTCTTTTTCTCACGAATTATTTATTTTTTCTATGAAATTAATTTTAATGTATTTGCTTCTTTTGCTCTAATAAAATTTTATAACCCCGCGAAAACTATTTTTTAAATTATATTTTATTGCTTGAAGAAAAATTAAATTTTTCATAAAACTTTTTAACCAGATAATTTTACCAATTGGGCGAAATGGAAGAATTTTTTTGCAAAAAGGACAAATAATTAAAAACATATAATTTGTTAATTTTGTAATGCCTACCAATATTCTAACAATGTTTTTTCATCTTCGTTGTCTAACCTCTCTCTAGTATTCTGGTCTTCTTTGTACCTTAAACACTTACATTTTTTTCAAAAAACACTTCCACTTTCTTTGGATGGTTTTAACCCTGTTTCTAAAAATACCCAGCTGTGTATCTATTTTGGGAGGGCCTTAAACAAAACACGGAGGCCTACATCAAGTGCCTTGAGGAAGTAGTGCTGCCCTGGGTTAAGAGGGTGGTTGCTGGAATAACCTATGCATGGCAACAAGACTCTGCACCAGGCCACATAAACAGGAGAATCCAGTCGTGGCTGTCAGACAATTTCTCCGATCACACCACACCTTACATCTGGCCAACTAACTCTCCAGACTGCAACCTCTTATTTAAGGAACACTTATCCTAGCCGATGCATATCGTCCTCTGAGGGACTTTATCAAAGCATGTGCAAGGATTTTCTATTGTAACAAGTATATAAATATATATGTAAATATATAGAACAAGGAACGGCAATATGTGAAATAGCGCGTGGGTTTCAAGCTGACCTTAAATGTCATTGAAGGGTACAAACACAAGTATTATTACTCTGAGTAAACCTAAAACCCTGATTATTTCTGTTCATGAAGGATCATTGTAGCAAAAAACAAATCTTACAATGGAAAAGGCAATAGTTGTAATTTATGTCTTGTAGAAAAATTAGTTATATAGAATACATAAATAACTTATTGAACATGAGAAATGAATTAATTGTTACATGTAGGCATAAAAAGAAATATCTGTTGAAATACGTTGATCCAGATTAATTTTTACTGTAAATTGTGACATTCCCTTTTTTATGTTATATTTTTTTTTAAAATATTATGGCGTCTAGGTTCATTTATTTTTATAGAATTTTTTTAACAAAAATTAATCCGCCAGTAATCAGCATTTATGTTTAATATAAAATAATAATCTCAACTTTAAATAAAAATTAATATTTTTTGTCTCCCTATTTTATTTTTTTTAACAAATACCATTAATCCCTATTTATTTTAACGATAAAATAAAATATTTATCACAGTTTCTTTTATATATAAAATAAAAATTGCGCCTATTTTAAATGAAATATATTTAAAAAAAATAAAAAAAACTGTAATCCCCGTATAGTATATGGAATGCGCTAGCATTGCCATAACCAGATATTTTTTTTATTAAAATTCAAATTATATAACGTTCAGTCACTATACAGCACCTGAAGATTGCGTTGAGCATGAAACTTCTATCGGCGAGGTTGAAAATTTTAAAGTTAATGTTTTGGTATATGCAACAGTTTTCATGTTTTTTAAGTATCAAAACTAAATTTTATGCACCTTAAAATTTCCTTATAAAATAGTTAACCCTGCGTTAGTCACATGGAGTGTTTTTTTATCCCAAGATGTTTAAAGTACTCGTAATTCTTGCCCGGCAACTTGTTTATATATATATATATATATATATATGTATAGTCAATAACGAAATGATTCTTACACCTAGCGATTTTGAATATTTTTATCCATTACTCGGAGTCTAATGCCCATACAATGCTAGATTTTTGTATATGTTAATAAGCACAAAAAAGGAAAATAAAATTTAATTTTCAGAACAATAGGTTAAATACAACAAATTTGACAGGCGAATTATGCAAAACAGGAAAAGTAAAAAATTATTTGTATAGTAGAAAATATCGTTTTAAATTGATTGATTCGTGTAAGTATAAGTAATTTACATAATTATTTTATCGGTGAAGTCTTCTAGACTATTTATTCAGTAGAATATTTGTGATAATTCCAGGAAAGAACATCACGTGGTGCGTAGAGTGTCGCAATTCTTATTCTTATGTTAACAACATGATGGGGAAAACAAAGGACCTTACCGCTGACTTGAGACAGAGAATGATTAACTTCCTCAAGTCAGGAAATAGTTACAGCACTATTCCAAACCGGACAACTATCCCTAGATGCACGGTACAGTCCGTTATAAAGAGGTTTAAATAGTTTGACACGACAGAAAATTTGCCTGGGCGCGGAAGAAAACCCAAATTGTCACCGAGAACTGCACGAAAACTGTGTCGCGAGGTTAATATAAATCCAAGAGTTGTTTTCAAAGATATAGCGAAAAGTTTGGATACGATCGTTATCAGCGTAAACACTCGCATAATACAAAGTTGTTCAAAAATAAATGCGTTGTATGGAAAGCGACCAGGACAAACTCATCTTCACAAACCATGTCACATATTTATTCGTTTTAATTTTGCCAAAATATTCTTGGACAAAGGAAATTACTTCTGGGAACAAGTACTATGGAACAAAAACTGAGCCTTTTGGACATAATGTTCTACAGAAGATTTGGCACAAAAAAAGTGAAGCTTTTCTCCCAAAGAACACAGTCACAACATTAAAACATGGATGCTACTTGATGCTGTTTTGAGATTGCTTTAGCTGAAGGGGGACTGGACAATTAATTGAATTAAGAGGAATAATGAAATCTGCAGACTATATAAAAATATGATGAAATAATGATCCCAAACATACGTCTAAATCAGTGACTGAGTGGCTTCATAAAAAAGAATATTACAGTTCTACCATGGCCTTCAATTTGTCTTTCTTCTATTGAAAATCTATGGCAAGAATTGAAAGTTCTATTAAATCGTCGGTTACAAAGAAAAAACCCGCCATTAATTAGAACATGTAACCATTGAAGAATGGAAGAAAACCCTATAAGACTTGGTCAAATCTCATCAAAAACTATAAAACGATCGCAGCAAGTTATAAAGATAAGAGGCCATGCTATTGACTATTAATATTGTGAGCATTTTTCAATTTTTTTTCTATTTTTCATACTGTATGAATAATTGGCGTCGTTAGAAACAGCAAAAAGAAACGTTGGACGTCTGAACTCTTGAATTTACTGCACACACATACACATGGTGCGGTCTTCGACTTATGACAGTTCCGTTTCTACAATGTATCGGAACGCGATTTTCCGTATAGGTCGGAACGAAAGCCGTGAATAAGCACTTAAATCACTATATATGCTAACGCAATAATAAAGTAATAATCTAGAACATAACAAAATCTTTCTATAACATAACTTAGCACATCGAGGACTAAAAAAACATGAAGGAAATAAGTACGAGACAAACTGCAGGTCGAAAGATTAATGGAGTACCACGAATCATCGTAGGTCAGGACTGTCGTAATCAGGTGACTTACTGTATATATATATATATATATATATATATATATTGCAATATGAACCCTGCAATAAGGTCGGTAGGGGAATTCTATATTGGTGATATACTGAACATAACCAGGGGATTATAGAAGATGGAATCTGAGTTATCTCCTCGTATCAGAATTTAAGTGATTTGATTGATTCAACATCTCTTATCTGATAAGGGATCACCATAAAGATGTATGTTGTATTTGTAGTAGAAATGAAAAGAGGATGGAACATGTGACACCAATATCCGAAAGCGCATAAGAATAAAAACGATGCCTTCAAAAGCTAAGCAAAGTATAAAGAAACAGGAAAAGTTCGTTCATGACAAAAGAGAACGTACTGAACTGCTATATAATATCTGGAGGTAACAGAAATTGAAAGGGTCTTAAGGAAAATGGAAACAAAAAAAAGACTCTTATACTCTTATAAAGAGACAGGTGAAATTTCTTGGACACATAATGAGGAAAGAGGGCTTTGAAAATTTAACACTCACAGGATATATCGAAGACAAAAGAGACAGTGAGAGGCAGCGGGCCACTTACATAATGAGTTTTTTGTGAATGGGTGGCGGAAAGTTGGGTGGGTGGTATGATAAAAAGGCATGTTGCTAAGAACTATAAGGGATAGAAGAGTCATGAGCGCTCACACTCTAAAGGGAGACATTAAATAGAATATTATCGTTAATATAAGAACTTGTATTTAAAAGGTGAATCTATTTGTAATACTTTCAAATGAAATTTAAGAATAAAACACGAACGAGTTTCAAGTGAAGATTTTATGTTTTATAAATGTTTGATATTTGTCCTACTATATGACAGTGAATGCTGGATAATCTCAAAGATCAAGAAGAGACTTGAAGCAACAGAAATTTGGTTTTACAGAAGGATGCTGAGGATATTAATATGTGAGCAACGACGAAGTTTTAGAGAAAATCTAAAAATTGATACTACTGACGCTATTATTACTGAAAACATGTCTGATGACAGTGTAGAAAACAAAACGGATGGCCGGGAACAACATATAGACAAAAACGTCCTTACCCAACCAACAATGAAAATAAAGAATTTACTTTTAAACGAAGCTTTAAAAACATGATTAAAAGCTGTGTTATGAACAGCAGTAAAATAACATTTCAAATATTCTCACACCAGAAAATATAGGTATACACAATATCGGTCCCCAAATGGGGGCGTTGTTTTGGAAGATTACATCATACAATACTCGTTAACTAGATGGATAAAGGAAAGTCTGTTCGAAGCAACGATCAACAACGCCACCAGAGTGAAATCTTTCAAATGGAAAACATGTGGTGATAGAAAAAAGACAAAATATACTAAGGGCTACAAAGAACAAGAAATTGTAAAGAGTCATTGAAGCCAACATCCTGAATGAACACGGTACATAGAAGAAGAATCAAGTCTTGATTTTTGCTGAAGTAGCATGATTATTCATATAAAGATAAAGAGTTTGATTCCCAATGAAGGCGATGTAAATTCAGTTTTATGAAAGATTTACTTTGGTCCCCGAAAAACAATGTGTGACGAGCAAATAAACAACTCAGTAATAAAATCAATTAAAATCAGCTTCAGGTTAGATTCTAAGGTCCAATATAGTGTAGTGTGTAGGAATTAGTTCGTGCTTTGAATACAGGTTCGTGTATTTATTTGGTTGCGGGAGAGAGAAAGTAAGAAAAAAAGAGAGGGAGAGAGAATGCGCGAAATATTGAATACATTTGCTGGGTCTGCTACAAGGAGAGTCAGTTCACCATGTCGTGTTAGACAATTTTTCTGGCCTTTATAAGTCTACCATTCGTCTGTGAATCGAATATCGCTGCTACCTCTGATCTGTTGCTTCTGCAATATATCTAGAGAGTCTTGACAAAATCCAAAGAAAAATCTGCAACGGTATCAGTCTTGACACAGTATCTCGTCTCCAGTCACTTTTCCTTTTCATTGCCTTTTATATAAATATTTTCACGGTGATTTTTCTGATGAGCTTCATGTTTGGTAACTCGATTTCCCGTACTTAAATTCATTACTAGATTGGCAAATAGGTCTCATAATGTCACTATTTACATTTCTAGATATAAGCGTAAGTTCTATGTTAACAATTTCTTCTTCCCACGCGGAACACTCTTTCAGGTTTTTACTTTCCTGTCAACTACGATCTTCAAAAATTTAAATGTCGCGTCAATCGACTTTTTCTGTTTCCTTGAACCCTGTTCTTTTATTGTCTCCTCTGTTTCTTTTACTGTCAGTAACCCCTTGCGTATTAGTGTCTTTTATCACCTTTCTTGGGATGAAAGGATTAAAAAAAGAAAGAGATAAACAGTGAGAGAACAAAAGAAAGAGAGGGAGAGATAGAGAGAGAGAAAGAGAGAGAGAGAGAAAGGCAGAGAGAGGGGGAGAAATAGCGAGTGAAACAAAGTGTGCGCGTGTGTATGAGAGGGAGAGAGAGAGAGAAGTAAGCATGCAAAAAAGGTAGATAAAGAGAGAAACTTTTCTTTATATTTCTCTCTCTCTTCCGTTCACACATACGCACGCACGCACACACACACACATATGCACACTGGATTATAGTGCACAGTAGAAAGAAAAAGAGAGGAAGAACAGGTGACAGAAAAAAAGAGAGATAGAAAGTAACAAAGAAAAAAAGGAGTGAAAAAAGAGAGAAAGTTACAGAAAAATGTAGACAGGGAAAGTGACAGAAAGGAAAGGAAAGTTAAAGAGAGAGAGGGAGAGAGAGAGAGAGAAAATGAAAGGGCAATGATGCCATATGTTATTAGACGCAAGCATCTTTTTCTGACATTTTTATCATCAAAGCTTTACAATATTTAAGGAAAATTTTTTACTGCTAATGATTTGTATGTCTTTTATGTTTTTATAGTTGTCTTAAAAAAGAGCTGTAATTATTTGTTTTGACAGAAAAGCGAAAGAGAATACCAACGATCGGTATTTGTGCATGAAACAATAAAACTAGAATATGCCAACACAACTGCGAAAATATCGAGAAAAACAACTCCTTGAATGATTTTCTATGAAAAAAACCCCAAAACAAACAAAAAGCGAAGCAAAATTGTCACTGAATATTATTTGTGGGCTTTAACCAATAGCGAAATGCTGAAAAAAAAAACCTTTATAAAAATGTAGAATATACGTTAAAACGGACAAAACAAATTCGCACAAAGTACACCATCTTGGATTTAGCAAGCAAAGTAAGAGAAAATGTTGTAAAGAACACGACTTCGTGATCGCCTAAAAGGTGATGATATAAAATGATATAGAGTTCATAGAATAAATGAATACTCGGATGAATGCACGTAAACGTATACAAGACTACATCTATTTATGAACTTTTGTGTGTATGTTCACGCGCGTGCGCAACAGTGAGCTCTTAAGATTGTGTATAATATTATATACTTCTGATGTAAATAGACAATGCTTCTTGTTTATCGACACTTAATGTTGGTTTACGGTCATGTTTATATACGTATGAGTTTTATACTTGCTCATCCATTAGTGGATCAATAAGTCCGCAGCCGGACATGTACAAATTAATTGAATTTTGATCAGTTTTTTTCTCTGATAAGGATTCTTCTATGTGTCGTATCATTTCAGGAAGTCGGCATTCATGTCTCTTTACAGATTCCTATGGATGGAAGCTCTTAAAAATATTAGTATCTTTACTATCACCCTCCTTCTTGTGGGCGTCAAAGCTCTCCTTTGGTTTGTAGCTCTTACCAGTGTATGTATTTTGCTATCTTCTGCCAACCATTTACATAAGCTCCTTATGTAGGCTATTCACTGCTTTCCACTGTCTATTTTGCCTTCAGCATGTCCTGTGAGTGTCAAATTTTCCAAACCTTCTTCTCTTAGTATTTGTCCAGAAGTTTCAATTGTCTCTTTCTGATTCTAAGTATAATACTTTTTGTTTGTATATAGTTCTTTTTCGTTCTCATTTTTCGTAAAACTTCATCGTTGCTCACATGTTTAGTTCATGGTATTCTCAGCATCCTACTGTAGAACTGCATCTCTCTTGCCTCAAGTTTTCTTGACTTACGACCACATCACGTTGACACACCGATTCCCGTACGATCATCGAAGTTAAGCAACACCTGGCCAGTGCCTAGATGGGTGACCGTTTGTGAATACCAGGCGCTGTAAGTTTGGATATGTGGGTGGTGTAATAGATAATGGCTAATGTTAACCGGATAGCCAAGATCCAACTTCCATTGAATACGTTATATTCACTTATGCGTAAATACATTTGAGAAAGGTATGAATCCATCTTTTCTCCCCCAGTTATGGGTTAAATAGTAAACTTTTATCACTAAACCATTATTATCTAAAAAATATTACGATCTAAAAATATTTCCTGGCTTTAAATAACCTGCAAAGAACCTTTCTTTTGCTTCAAGTTTCTTCATTGGGATTGTCCAGCATTCAGTGACATTTAGGAGGAATAAAATTACGTAAAATTTTAGTTACTAACGGCATTTTCCTGTTTCTTAATACTTATCTTTTCTCTTCGCTTATCTTGACAGTCTTACCAAAGTAATTGTTGTTGATGAAATGTGTTTTTCACTTAGAAGATACATCGTAAAATTATGGGATTGCATAGAAAATGGGCTATTCCACACTCGAGGAAATTCATGTTCGTTGCAGAAGCAAGCATTTCCTTTCTTGTGCTTGCTATGCAATTTAGCTTGTCATTGTAGGCTGAAGCTCTAAGGCTCACAAAAGACGTTGCTTACTAAATTCGCAATAAGTGCCCAAGGGTTTTAGATGTATCAAAGTAGAAAAAACAAACGGAGAACCAATTTTTCGCGAGAAACCTTTTTATTCACGGGATACATATTTTATTTTTTTGTGAAGGTGAATAAAAATTATGGAAAAAAAAGAAGGATAGGAATTAGAAAAACTGAACCAAAATAAAATTATGATTTTCTCTCTAATCCTGTCAAAATTGAACGTTTCTCTTGCGAATTTCTGTCTATTTCTGACTGCGCGTGTAATTTAAATAAGAGTACCTTTCAAAAGTACCTTGCACACATGAGTTCAATTATGACTGGGCATCACCCATTTTATCCCTGCGTTGAGATTGGTAAATATTTCAAGTATCTTTTAAATAGTAAGTTACGAGACATACTTTATAATAGAAAATAAAAAAAATATGCTGTTTATATTTCTGAGATGAGGTATTGTAATTATTTACACTATTTACATTGTTCGGACTGTTGTCTACATTTTCGTTGCCATATTCACAACACTTCGGCCGTTGTACGCTCCATCTCTTTTCAAGCGAATGGAATTTCGAACTGAACCCTTTATTTCGTTCACCGGGATAGATTGTTCTAGTTCCACGTGACATGCCTCTTCTGTGAGTTCAACACCTGGCTACAACAGAGGTGAACAAAAACATGGAGATTTGAATTAAACGGAGATAACTGATACTGCGACATCCGTTATAAAAGTGGATACTCGTATTTGAGTAGACGCTGCGTGGTTTTTATTAAACAGCATATTTTATTTATTTTTATCTACCGGTAAAAATATTTGAGAGATCTTATTAGAAAAAAAAAAAAAATTGCGCTCTTCGGTATGATACGAACCTGCGTCGCCCAGGGCAGAAGTAGCTATCGTTAACAAACTGGACCTTTAACCGAAATTCGTCTCGCCATAAATCTCCCGAAATTTTTTTTATATCTGCACATTTTCGTATCTAAACATAAGGAAAGACAATTTTACAATGAAATTTTTATTAATTCGACAAATGTTTTTATCACTTTAAACGTTGTTTTTAGTACATATTCGATTATTTGGTATGATTAGAGAATGATTCGTTAGGGGAATTATTTAGTTACGAAAAAAATAAGTATGTTGTGAAATATATAAGTATATTGTTTCTCCGCTAATTATCCCTTCCTGCTTCAAGCATGAAGCATGCTGGGACGAACAGAGGCGAACATTGATTTATGCAAATGACAGAAAGCCACAAATATGAGCAGTTAGCCTGAGAAGTTAATTATGAAGTAAATCAAAGAGGGGCGAGCGGCTAGAGAGGGGAGATAAGAGGGAAAAGAAAAAAAAATAAAGGCAGAACGAATTATGATTACAAATACGCCATGCTTTTCCCCCGAAGACTAATATGATTTATGGCATGAGAAGAATGTTAGTCAAATTTGTGAATTACGTCGACCTCAGTCGAGTCAGGTGTAAATGAGCCCTTGAGGAATATCAGAATGATGACAGCGGAATTCAGCTACGAGCGAAAAGTAACATGAATAGTACTTCGAGTAGATAAATAAGGGCTTACTGGAAATACGTCCGACAGGCTATTGCAGCTAAATTTGATTCCGAGCTCAAGCGTACGGCGTGGCATAGATAAAATGATGAAGTTGTCTGTTCGGTGCGAAATTTTACATGCTTCTTGAAAATGGAAAAAGAACGGAATTCGCTAAGCGGAAACGGAAAGACAAAAGAAATAATTCATGTAAAATTATAAAGATTGAAGGGGAGATATAACTCTGAGTAAATAATTATAAACCCCTTAACATTTATATATACAAAAAATATCCGTAAAAATGAAAAAAAAAAACAAAAAAAAAAACAGCAGGACGTGGGAACAACAAAACAAATATTATTTACTAGCTGATTGTTGTGTGGTGTTGGTGAAACGAGAGACAGTAATACTCAGTAAAATTGTGAGTTTGGGGTCAAATATAGATTAAATATGGTTCGTAATCCGACAGAATTATAAGATAGACAATAAGCAAAGTGTATACAGTCTTTATTGTATGCTTCATTTTATAGATGTGTGTAATAAGTGTCGAGATAATTTAGTTGGAAAATACTTGAAGTGTGTGGGGTTGTCTTAACTCGAATTTTTGTTGAGTGCTAAAAGATAAATGTTACTATGAAAAAAAAAACAAAAAAAAAACAAACTATGGTCTGAAAAGGCAATGAAATTTTCGTTGATGCACGTGTTATTTTTGACACTATAATAAATTTTTATTTCCTTTTATGGACACTACACCATGACAGTATAATTATTTTTATTTATTTATGTATTTCTTTATTGATGCGACACCCCCTTAACATTTATACATACAAAAATACTCATAGAAAAGGAGAAACAGAAAGACATGGAAACAACAAAACGAGTATTATTTTACGAGTATGAGTACGAGTTATGATCAAGAAGTATCGGGATTGATGCTATGGTAACAGAACTACAGTATGCAGAGAAAAGCCGTTTGGCACAGACTGACTTTGAACTCTGTCGAGCATGCTCAATAAGTTATAATTTTCTTGTTCACATTCATTGTTTATGGCAGTGCATAGAAAGGAAGTGTGTAGAGTGTGGTCGTCTCACTACACCACAGAGATTCCAACAGTTTTAGCTCCACAACAACATTCCTCATGTCCGATAACCACCATATTCTCCAGATCTTGCCCCTATTTCCTCTTCAAAAATCAAATCCCATATGAAAGGAACAAGATTTCATAACGCCGAGGAAATCCACGAGAATGCGACGAGGCAACTACTTGCTATCCCAAGGAAGGATTTCCAGGCAGGAGAAACAACGTTGGATAAAGTGTGTGGATTTAGAAAGGAATTAATTAGAAGGAGATTAAATTCCGAATTTATATGTATTGTAGTTTTCTTTTTATAACACCAGTCCCGATACTTTATGATAAGACATCGTATATTGTTATAATTGATAAATAGCATTAGAAAAAAAAAACTAAAGTATTAACAGTCATTGAAAATATATTTCAGCAAAAGATTAGATTTTAGGAATATAATGTCCACCAGCCTGGACAATTTGAATCATATGTAAGTGGACCTCATTGTCATTGCAAGAAGGAGGAAGACTGAGAACAGAACAATGAGGAAATAATCACTACAATAAACAAATATTTATTAATAACTCTTTCGAAATAATATTGAAATAATTAAAACATTAGTAGCAAATCTTATTTATCAATGGGCAAAATATTAATTATTATTACTGATGCTAGACACTTAATATTAAGGAAAAAAATATTTGAGGGTGATTAAACAACCCATGGGACTAACGAAGGGTGAAAGAAAAATGTTTAACTGCATTTTCGCTGATATTAGTAATAGAGATACGTAAATTCCATAATTGTTTTATCGCTTCGTAAAACAAGTAGACCCTTTCGTGTTGGAATACTGACACAACATAATCTTTTATCTCATGTACAATGGCATACTAAGCTAAGCTTAATAAATATCTGTTATAATGCATGAAAAATTACTTATGTTTTAGAAGCTTATCTAATTCTCCACAAACGATAGTATATTTTGATGAACTTCGCTTTTTTGAAAGTTTTTATGTCTCGATGTTTTCGTTGCCTACGTCTTAATGCAGAGTAGAACAGAGACTTGGTGACATAGTGAGGAGAAAAGCATTTACAAAGGATAGCATGTTGTAGAGAGTTACGATCGTTCATATCCTAACGGGACGGGACACACAAAAGAACAACAATATTGAATTGATGGTTTTATTTCAAGGGACAAGTCACAAATTTTACGACGCTTAAACCAATTTTACGTCGTACAGTCATTATTTCCTTCCACGTCTTGAATTCTGCAAGCACGTTTCGTAAATTTGAGGCCCCAATTTAAAGTAATGCCACAAAATTGCAAGAATTTCAATATTTGTACCCAATATCTGAAATAAAAAGTGCACTTGAACAGTTAAAAATCAAAATAAAATCACCCTTGATAATGGCTAAAGAATAGCCGAAAGCTTTTGGAGATTGAGAATATTCAGACAATTTGTAAATAATCAATCTTCAGAAACGAACAAAATTATATCAACACAAGAAAAATTAAACCAAACCTTAACCGCAATACCTTATCAGTCGTTGTTAACGAAAATTATATATATATATATATATATATATATATATATATATATATATATATATATATATATATATATATATATGTCACTTAAGCTATTTAGTGTTATTTTCAACATCTCAACTCTAGAGTTTCGTAGACATCCAGTAATACACTTGTCAGAAGATATCAACAATATATATAATCAGATTATGACCTTATCGGCTTCACCTCAGACAGGGTCGCACACAAATATGCCGGCACCAGTTTAGAATATTTATATTCGTGCGATATTTTCGCGACATTTATATAGCTTAAAATAATTAGTTCAATTACAATTTCCTTAAATAAATTGGAATAGCTATCTTTTTTTGCAATAAAGATATTCTTTAAGAAATAACACTATTTTACTATTTATTTCAAAACAAATTAGCATATATTTCATCACAACCGAAGTACAAAAAACAGATATTTATAACCAGCATTATAAACAAGCTTGCGGGACTCTAGGCTACAGCCTATACTAGTGTATAGGATAATCCAGATCAATATATATATATATATATATATATATATATATATATATATATATATATATATATATATTGAACTCTGCTTTCAAAAGCTGCGGAATATCTTTTGGGACCTAGTGACAGACTATATGAACTAGTTCTCTGTATTCGGTTCTTTCGAAAAGTGTGGTTGGTTTCTGTACAGATCTTTACCACTATAATACAAAATTATATGGTCGTGTAATCTGGTTCTTTGGTTCTAAGAAATGGACTGCTGGATCCTCATCGTGGCGCATGGAAGGGTGTCCCTGCAAGCGCCTCTGGTGGGCAACCCCAGCGCTTAACTATGTTGCAGTCTGCGTCAGTTCCCTTCCTGCACATATTACATTAAACGACCGACCGTTAATACTCAAAACTGCTGCATATTAGATAGTATTTCTGATAATATAGACAAGGCCATCTCCCTACACCCGTTTACAAACATCTTCGTGTTCGATGACTTTAATGCCCACCATACCAGGTGGCTTAAACACTGATTTCGCAGTCATCCAAATTCTTAACCTTTCAATCATTCAATCACTCATGCAAGTGATTGAATTGCCCACGCGTTTTCCCAGTAACCCTGAGGGTCACGTTTATCTTCTCAATCACTTTTTCTAACTCTATCCTTGACTCTTGTCGTATTATTGGGCCCTGCTCTCTTGCCAACTCTGATCCTGTGGCAACCCTGAGTCCTACGCTGTTTCTAATATTCACCAATGATCTTCCTGATATCATCAGTTCTCAAGTAGGCATCTATGCATATGACTACCATTTATTCTTGCCTCAATCGCAAATTTGTCAGAGCTGACAAAGTTAACCTAACTACTGCTCTATAAAAAGACCTGGAATCAGTGGTTAACTAGGGCAGGAAATGACTTGTAAATTTGAATGCATCAAAAACTAAACTGCTCTAATTAAACCATCATAGAGAAACTTCCCTGACCTTCATCAGCAGGGCTGATGCCCGACTCCAGGTAAGCGTCTCAATGCGCGTTCATGGCCTCACGTTTTCAACTGACTTGAAGTGAAACAACTATATTGAATCAATAGCTGCTTCTAAAGCAAGGAAACTTGGTTCATTGTATCGTGCTAGATTTATCTCGTTAGACTCCATCTCACACATTTACAAATGTACCATTCGTGCGAACATTGAATATTGTTGCCATATCTGGTCTGGTGTCTCTGTTGTTCATCTCGAGGTTCTTGACAAAATCCAAAGAAGGATTTGCAATGTAATCGATCCTGACTTGGTATCTCGGTATCGGTCACTTTCTCACAGGTGTGATGTGTCATCCCTGTGTCTTTTTGTGGTACCTGCACTGACGAACTTTTTCCCCTTGGTGCCCCGGCTACATGAAGTTAAGCGTGTTACTAGACTGGAATCTAGGTTCCACTCTTTTACTGTTGAAATAGTTAAATATAACCGCCACATCTACTCCAACAGTTTCTTTTCTCGCACTTCCAGTGGAACTCCCCGCCGTTTACATGCTTCCTTGATAACTACAATCTCCAAAAATTTAAATGTAACGTCAATCAGCATCTTCTGTTGACTTTACCCCAGTTATTCTTTTATCCTTTCCTAAATCTCCTTATCTTTTCTTTCACTTTCACTCTCTGTAATCCCTTGCCTACTATTAGCACTACCACCTTGCTTGTGGTGAAATGACACACACACACACACACACACACACACACATATATATATATATATATATATATATCAAAGTACAGGAGAACGAACAGTAGGATTACAGCGTTCAAAACATTAATTTAAAAATAGTGCTCAATACATAAAGTAGAGGCGTAAATATTTATTTATCTTATACAGTGTTACATTAGAACATGCACATACTCACTACAAAGTTGTACATTTTTGTTTTTACGCCAAAAAAGGGAAAACCTTTTTAGACGTCTCATCAGGTGGGGAATTACGGTGTTACTAAAAATTTTTTCTTCAGAAATACAGTTATCGAAGCAAATACCCCCACTTACGTTCTTTGGAAATGTTCATAAAATGTCTTCTAGAATTTATATATATATATATATATATATGGCGGTTGCATCTATTGAGTTCAAGAGTAAAATGGTGAGACCTAGTTGCCAATCTAGTAGCACGCTTAAATTCGCGGGACATGGGAAAAAGACTTATCAGAAAAGTTGTCCTGAAAATGTTTGACAGAGGAAAGCCACGTTACGTCGGTGAGAAAGTGACTGACGTCGAGATCGAGATCAGGTTCGATTATATTACATATCCTTCTCTGAAATTTGTCAAGAACCTTGAGATATACAGCAGGAACAAAAGACAATATATGGCAACAGTATTCAATGCACGGATAAATAGTAGCTTTATAAGTGTGCAAGATGAATTCTGACGAGAAAAAAATCTGGCACTACCCAGTAAACCGACCTTTCTAGTAGCAGACATATCAATTGATTCAATATATGCGCTCCCGGTCATGTCAGTGGAAAACTTGCGCCCAAGAAAGCTTAGAGTGTTGCTCGTCTGAAGTTTAGCATCAGCCATGATAATGGCAGGCAGAAAAATTTCTCTGTGGTGATTAAATGAAAGCAGTTTTATTTTGAAGGTGTTAAAATTTACAAGCCATTCCTTGCCCGAGTTAACAATTAATTTGAGGTCCTTTTCCAGAGACGTCTCCAGGGTTACTTTGTCGGATCTGTCAGGCTTGTGACTAAACAGGAGTCAATTTTGTAATGTTTGCAATTATTAACAGGATAGAAATAAAAAATATATATTCTTTTTATTAATTTCTGGACGTGGGCGATCATGGCTCTCTACAAGTTTCTGTATTTTGTTGCTCTAAGTAAATTTTGTCCTTTTGCCACCATTACCTATCCTTTATTACTTCTTTTAACATCAGTATGTTCTGTTTTAAATTCTTTTTACTGATAATACCACTCAGAAAATTCAGTCGTCTCTTTTTGATTTTAGCACTAGGTTCTTAGTAAATTATTATTCTCTTCCTTGTTACTCACATTGTGTGTCCATAGTATCCATAGTATTGGTCGGTAGAACCAGATCTGTATCTTTTTCTCTGAGGAGATTGTCCAGCATTCACAGACTTATAGCGACTAGGTATTATATATCAGTTTAGCACTCTTTCCTTTGTTTCTAAGTAGATTTTCCCATCACTTGATACTTTACTTAATTTATGAATTGCATCTCTCTCTATTCCTATAGTCTTTCAAATCGATGTGTCCCATTTTCCTTCGTCTGTTACTACCCATATAGTTAAATAGTTGTACCTTGCTTGTTTTGACATCCCTAGTACGGATTGGTTCTTTTGCTGATAGCCATGAATTCTGTCTTATAATAGTTAATCTTTTTTCGCCTTCCTTTACTGCTTTGCCTAATAGTGCTTTTTAGTTTTATTTATGAATTACCAATACAGCCATCTGCCTATCATATGTTAAAAACGATTATAACCGGCGATAATAAATCCATGTCGGTCATGTAGTTCTCTTAGGATTTTCTTGCTGTAAGCCTAAATAAATCCGCTGATAAAATAAAATAAAAACAACATTGTCTTATTTCTCTTTCTTTTTTTGTCTCTGATCACTCAACTCATTCTCTATCTGTGCGCAAGCTGCTGCTTCTCAGTAGAGTTTACGGACTACTCTAATATCACTACCGTGAAAATAAAGATTTAAACAATTTCAAGTACCCCCTTGCGTCGTAAAAGAGGGACTTGAAATATTAACCTATCAATTCCCATGAAACATAGATATTTATTCTGCATTTATATTGCGCGCTCTGATGAAAGAAAAATTCATTTATTTTTACAGTTTTTTGAATAAAAATCGCATTTCTTGTCCCAGTGTCACGCTGCTGTTGCTCTATTTCCAGATTAATTCTCACGGTTACAGTTTATCTTGAAACTGCATTTAAACTCGGCATATGTTTAAAAATTTGAACTGCAACCTCATTTCTTCACATATTTATTAATTTTTCTATGTAAGAATGGAAAAATGTGCTAATTAAGCACTGGATTTAATTATTTGTAACTT
>OZ010571.1:56807687-56867687 GCA_963932145.1 Acanthosepion lycidas | reverse complement strand
GTCCGGAAAAAAGCAAGGGAAAAGATTAGAGAAGAAAGGAAATTCGGAGCAGGAGTTGAAAACATCTAAAATGATGAGAAGAGTTCTTGTCCACGCTAACATTTATGGTGATATTAGTAATATGTTCATAATCTTTATTCGAAGTTATTTTTCTCGGAGCAATTCATTTTTATCTTTATGTGCTTTTGAACGGAGCAGACACTTCCTGCAGGTAACCCGTAATTTTTATTCGGTATCTAAAAACAAAATTCGACGTTGTACTGGGTTGTCCGAGAGTCTTGTCACCCCTATATAATATAATTTCCTATTTCAACGCTCTGTGGGGTATTATCAAAGATAGAGTTTCACATGAACGATACCAGTATAACCATCAGTTGAAGGACACGTTTTGGAGAGCTTTTGCAACAATCAACAAAGCACAGCTTCGTAAAATATCACACAGGACATGGTATCATTTTGTGCCACGAAAATAATGGTGTTCATACAGACCTTCTCGATGTGTGACTGAATCCAGTACATGTGATTTTCAAAATTAAGTAATTCATCGAGTCTAGAAGAAACTTCAACAGACTGCAGAAAGCACTGGACGGCCGTTTCATTCTATATTTGGGACTCGTCAGCAGTGCTCATCTACTACCGAGAAATGAAATCCGAACAGTTACGTTATCAGACAAACGTCATACCAAATGTACCAACGGGCCTCGGTTACAAAGTGGGGGTAGAGAATTAGACCCGAATTAGTTGATGCACACTGTTGATGAGTCCTAAATATAGGACGAAACGGCCGTCCAGTGATTTCTGCATTCTGTTGAGGTTTCTTCTAAACTCGATGAATTAATTATGATTATCTCAAATCCTCCTAATAATTTTTATTACATGTGATTTGTATTACTGTATTACTTCTTCTATTGCATCCATTACATTTTGGTAGGGGTGTCAAGATATTCGGACAACCCTGTACATTCGAATTGGAACAGTAGACGCTTTATCTGGTTTATTTGTCATAGTTCTTTATTTCTCGGTGAATGAATTGTTTACAGAATTATTTTTAGACAAAGATCTTTTTTAATCATTTCAACCCAAGCAAAGCCATAAAGCCACGAAGACGCAAGAGGTTACCGAGTGCAAAAAATATGAGAAGAAGAAATCATTAACGAAAGAGAACTATATAAAAAAAAGACGACCGATATCGACTATTGCATTTACATTTCTGAAGATCAAAGTTGACTGGAAATCAAGAAGCTTGAAGAGAGTTGCATAAGAGAGAAGTGCGTGTGAAGGAAATATTAGCATAGAACTTACGGTTGCATCTAGCCATTTAAACTGTAAAATGATGAGACCTTACCACCAATCTAGCACTGCGCTTAAATTCGTAAAGTCTAGTTACCAAAAAGGAAATCTCATCAGAGTAATTACCATGAAAATATTTATAGAAAAGGCACAGAGAAGCGAAGTTACTCCGGTGGGAAAGTGACTGAAGGCCTGATGCCAGGTCAAGACCAATAACATTTCAGATTTTTCATTTTATTTCATTAAGAATCTCTAAATGTCTTACAGATGTACCAAACCAGATGTTACACCAAAATTCGATACATAAACGTATAGTAGTCTTATAAATGTGTAAGATAGATTCTGGAGAGATAGAATTGTTTAGCACGACACAGTAAACAATATTTCCTAGCAGAAGACTTAGCAATTGATTCAATAGATGAACGCCTTTGTTTATTATTTTAATTGATATTCCAGAATGATTGATGGCCGTTTTAACATATTAGCCCTATTATTGAGACAGTAGCAATTAATGGTTTATATATATATTTTTTATTTTAATGTCACGACCCACATTGGCGATCAATACTCTCAGATTAGACCAAAAATAGAATATTGCTACCATATCTGGACTGGAGCTGCTCAACTCTCACCTTCCGTATTTGACAGATTTTAAAAATATTTACGTGGAGGTGTAGATTATTAAATATTTTCCAACCTACGACCACTTTACCGCAAACGATATATCGAATGCCTATTGCTATTCTATTACTATTTTTCATGAAAAATGCTTTGACGACTTACATTTCTTAGTCCCACCATTTTAGTTTTTCGTTTCAGGCTTTCTCTCCTTGATTTTTTTGTTTGCAATGTTTTCTATCGGCCTCTTAAATTCTCCATACAGGTTTTTTTTCCCGTCTTCCCTTTTTCTTTCATTCTGCGTTCATCCTTCGTTTATCGAATTTAAAAATAAGGAATACAAAAGTGAATTTCGCTGTTCGCGCAGATAACACACAAAAATTGAAAGAATGTTAAGAGTTGGAAAAATATCTCGATATCACAAGCGAACTGAAATAAAAGTGGAAAATCGTATTTGGAGCGTTTAGAACGATTAAAAAAATCCTTGAAGAACGGAAAATTCGGGAAAGAATCGAAACCATTCAGACGAGATAATTACTGATCATTACAAAGGAAAGTGCTACGTATTCAGGAGACTTTTTTCAATTAAACTTCATTGTAAGCCACCATATACTTCAATAGTGAGCACTCAATTAGTGAAAAATAAAAGTAATAATATAAATGTTGAAGATATAGAAAAATAACACAATTCTCTAACGTCTTTTATCTTTGGCCTTTGATTAATGTAGACTTATATTCCTTTTCCCCATATGCTATTAAATACAAGTATAATTTGCGCTTTGTGGTTGAATACAGTTTTTATTCAAGCCTGTTTTCAGTGGTTACTATGTTTAGACAGGGTTTTTACTTTCTAATCGGAGACTAGGACTACATTTTTAAGACTAATATCAAGGTGTTCATTCGCATGTATTCCCTCTACGGTTGGGATAAAGAATACACCGAGCGCATAATTATGCAAAGGGGTAATCATCTCTGTTTTCGGCTCTTATCTCTACCAGTTTGAGACACGTAGAAATCTGACGGATATCTGCATTTATTGACTCACCTGCGAATCGGATCTTTTTTTTTTAATCAATTCACTCCAGGCAAGGCGATAATGCCACTTTGACGCAAGAGGGCTACTAGAAGGGAAAGAGAATAAGATTTTATAAGGAACCTGAAACTCAAAACTAAACTGAAAACAAGGCATAAAAATCTACTCCTGTTCAAAAGACCGGGGAGGAGTGTGAATCAGGCTAAAGGTGAACCAATCTACTCCTGCTGAGGAGAAAAACAAAACAAAGCAAAACAAAAACAAATAATTAATAAATAAAATTTCAGAGTTTAAACAGAGACGTTTGAAGTATATTGTTGCATTTGATTTTAGCAGGAACCGGAAACCCAGTCCTAAAAAGAAACTCCTGTTCAAAAGACCTAGGAGGCGTGTGATGCCTAATTTTTTGACTTTCGTGTAAGCAGGAATTAAGTCTACCTTTTTTGATCGTCGTGAAAACCGGAACTTTGAAAGAATCTGCCGCAAAACAAACTAAATTGTCCGTATTTATTGCAGCATACCCAAAAGTATGTGGAACGAGCTGAATGTATTAGGTCGGTGCAAAAATAATGACGTAATAATGTCGTTTTTTGACGCATTTTTTAACGTCAAAAAACGACATTATTACGTCATTATTTTTGCACCAACCTAATAGTATAAAATTTTGCCGCTACCCTTTGTGAAGAGTACTGTTTTTGAGATTGTTGTATAAAAACCTAAGAAAGATACTTCGATGAAAACCGTGGAAGCTACGTACTGAATTAAGATTTTTTTTCAGGACCAAAATACTTTAGCGTTTTGTTAATACAGCGTAGACACTTTTAACATTCTGGAAAATTCCATAAAATCTTGTATGGAAACACTCATGGGAACTACAAATAGGAAATCGAAGTTTTTAATTAAAATACTTGGCTTTATATTTTATTTTATTTATTCATCTATTTAATCACGAAGTTCTTTCATAAGAATACTACACAGAAATCAAATAATTTTTTTCTTTTGACATTGCTAAATGCGACAGGCAAAGTCTGGAAACTGTACAACGACTGAAGCTATATGAAACCTCCCACCATCACAAAAATAA
Organism: Acanthosepion lycidas; assembly: GCA_963932145.1. Lineage (NCBI taxonomy): Eukaryota > Metazoa > Mollusca > Cephalopoda > Sepiida > Sepiidae > Acanthosepion > Acanthosepion lycidas. Next base: position 56,863,662 of record OZ010571.1, on the reverse strand, counting down.
TAAGTCGTTTAAAAGAACCACTATATAATATCAAAACGATTAATCGCCAATATGGCAGTGAATGATGGAAAAGATGAAGACCGGACTTCAAGCGGCAGTAATTTGGTTCTACCGATGAATGCTGACAATAACATGGACAGTACAGGAAAATTGGAACTAGATGGAAGCTTGTAATTAGAAAGAGACAACTGAAATGATTTAATGAGGGAAGACAAAATGGAGAATTTATACCTAAAGGAAGATGTTGAAGGCAAGAGTAGCAAGGGAAACATCGAGTGACATATTTATACTGAAGGTACAACTATTTACTCCGTGTTTACTAGTAAAATCCAATATGTCGGACAAAGTAACCTTTGTAATCATCATGGAGAACCATTTTTGCCTTTCATCAGTATGGCTGATTCTAACCTCCAGGAGAGAAATTCATAGCTCCTTCTTGGTCTCACGTTTTCCACTGACATTAAGTGGAGTGATTATATTGAATTAATTGTTACGTCTGTGTTAAGAAAGTGGGTTCACTGTGTCGTACCTGACGATTTTCCTGTCATTTTTTCATTTTTATGCATATTTATAAATCTACTATTCGTCAGTGCGTTGAATATTGCTGTCATATCTGGTTTGGTACTTACTATTGAAAAATTCAAAGAAGGGTATGTAATGTTATCGGTCCTGACCTGGCACCTCAATTTCAGTTACTATCCCACTGTCGTGATGCGGCATCCCGCTGTCTTTTCTATTAATATTTTAATGGCAGTTGTTCTAATGAGCTCTCCTCCTTGGTACGTCGACCGCATGAATTTAAGCGTACTACTAGATTGGCAAATAGGTTTCATCGTTTTATTATTGAAATTATTACATGTAACCTTAACTTCTATTCTAATAGTTTCTTTTCTTACATTTATCTCACGTGGAACTCTCTTCCGGTCTCTTGCTTCCTTGCTATCTACGTTCTTCAAGAATTTAAATGCAACGTCAATTTCTATCTTCTGTCTTTTTGAATTCTGTTCTGTTATTGTCCTTTCTCCGTACGAAGGTTTTCTCTTTCACTCACAGTAAGCTCCTGCGTATTAGGGGCACTATCGCTTTCTTGGTGTGAAATGATTATAAAAATATATCTGTTTAAATGGATAGCAAAATAGAGGACAGAGTGGGAGCTAAACGGTAAAAAAGATTCAATAATTTCTTAGATAAATAAAAGACTTAAGGCAACATATGTGTTTCTACAGAAGAATACCAAGAATATCATGGAAGGAACATGTGAGTAGTAAGGAAGATATAAATGTATAAACGGCAAGGAAACTGATGCCAACATTCAGAAAAAGAAAGTTGAAATAAGAAAAGGATGCCTGTAAAGTTTAGAGCATATTGAAAGCAAAGTAAACGGAGAAACGGCGATTTATCGACTAAACGGGTTTGAGTGCATGGATGGCGGAACAAGGGTAAAGAAAAGTGGTAAAGAGGCAAAGTTACTTAGAACAACAAAGATTGTGGAGAGCCATGATCGTTCACGCTCTGAAAGGAGATCGCAAATAGAAGAAGAAGAAGAAGAAGAAGAAGAAGAAGAATTTCAAAATGTACATGAAATTTATGGGAAAATCTTGCTGAGATGAACATATTGATCGATCTGTGCTAAGAATACACTGCATACATTTACATTTTTCAAATTTGCCCGCATCTGTATTTACTAAGCTCAGCTTAGTATGACATAAAACCACAAGCGTAGAGCATCCGTCAAAGAATGAAATCCTTACATAGTAGTCTGAGAAACTAGCTCGTTAAACACTGCCTACTATATGGATATTCATTAAGCTTTCTTTGAAGGTCAAAAGTTTTGGACACGCAGTTAGAATCGAACTCAATACTATAATCGTGAGTTCAAATTTTAGAGGTGAGGAGTGCCTCCTTAAGAAACAATGGCTTTCAAAATAGTCTCAGTGTTTCCTGATGAGGTAACCACGTTCTTGTGTCGTCCGTAGCCATAAATAAATATGCACTTTTAAAATTATTTGTTGTTATTTCCTATTTTTGAAATAGAAAATAGCATAAAAAGTTTCGTATTTTTTACGTTTTGGTCAGTCCTAAAATCTATATTCCAGAGCTTTGAATGAGCCGAAGCACAAATTGCACCGACATGCGAAAAATCACGGGGAGATGGGTGCCTAGAATCGTGTATAACAGTCCTTCTGAAATTAAATTCTGCCGAGCGAAGTTGAATTTTTGTAACGTTTTAATTTCTAGTTTTATGATAGTTATTTGCTTGTTATTGAGATATGCAAAAAAAAATAAAACTTTGAGATTGTACATTTGAAATGGAAACAAACCCACAAATTTATAATTTAATAATAACCGTCTCCCAAATATTAGCCATATTAAAATAATGGCATAGCTTTTTCTATTTTAATTTCACGTAATTGTGGAACAGCCATAGTCACAGCTACTTCCTGCCTTCAAATGATTTGAAATGACGGAACAAGCACTACCAATTCCTCAATCAACTCTCTCTGTTTAAAAGATTTCAAATAACAGAACCATTATAACACATCTCTGCTTCTGAACGATTTCAGTAAAGAAGGATATTATTTTTTTATTACAAAATTGACCTATTCTGGAATTCGTCGGACCCGGTCGCATTCGTCATCCTCTCTCCTTATTCCCTTTCTCCCCTCTGTTGGCGGTGAAGGAGATTGTTGTGAAGGCCCAGCCTACTCCTGAAGAGTCGTGAGCAGGTGTCACAGAGGAGTGTCGGTGGTGTATGCGGCTGGGTCAGTCGGGCCCTATCCTGACAGCACGTCACAGATCATCTGCATGTTGACGGTTGGACTCGAAAGTCTCTGCCCCCATCGCTACACAAGGGAGTCCGATTTGCAGTAACAGTTTTCCAGGTCTCAGAATCCATGTTGCCCTGTGTCAGGGATGTTTTCACTTGATCCTTGAAGCGTCGTTTTGGACACCCGCACAGCCTCTTGCCGCTGGCGATTCCCCAAACTAGATATATCTACATAATATATATAAGCATTATATCCGCGATATGGTGAATAATCGTTTGAGAGAGAACACTTCATCTGCATATTTACAGAATATCCATGCGGCAATAGTTTATTCAGGCAGCGAAACAGATGAAATTTAGCATATACGGATAAGAGCAGTGAAATAATGTCTTACTTTATAGCTGACTTGGCTGTATTGTGACTCGGTAGTTTTGCTTCGGTTGTATCAGGCAAGGGAAATGGAACTCTAGGGCAGGCGTGTGGTGGCTCTGATCAACTGACTTCAACTGGCCAGATATGCATAACTTATAGCTGATTCAAGGGTAGATAACCACTATTTTGACACTACACTGCCCGATTAATGGATTTTTATCGAAAGATATTTTAATGTGTTATTTAGTTATTATTAAATTTTAGTCTTTGAATCTTGGACACAGATGAAATAGTAGATAAGTATACCCTGTGAAGCCGGTTTGAGGTACTTACAAGGAAAAAACATTTATAAGACGTAACATGAAATTCCACTGCGTAAAATTTAGCGAAACAAAACAAAAGACTCGCTAGAACTATATCCTCTTTATCCTATTCTTATTTGAATTCTTGAGAAAAAAATTGACTAATGAAGTACATTTTTTAATCTATATGAATATTTTCCTTATATTCTGATTCAAAATTTCGCATGTAAAAACTATACCATTTAGTTCCACTCAAAGAATAAATACATACTTTTAGTACTTGTCTTAAAAGAAGAAGGAGTTATATCTTTTTTCCGAAGAGAGTAGATTCTTTATTACCAGTTTTCTAAAGTAGGCTTTTTATGCTTCTGGTCTTCCATAAAAGAAAATGCCAATTGCTGATTTTACCGGAAATGTTTGAGTTCCATCCATCAAAGAAAGACCCAAATTTCTTTTAATAAAAGGAGAATATTTGTAGGAGATTGCAATTCAAATTGTTTGGGAAACCTCTGAAGGAGACACTGTAGCCCAGCGACGGGCAGTAATCCGATTTCTCAAGTGATCGGGCGATACCCTCGAGAGATGTTGAGCCATAACGTCTCGACAGCTGCTCAACGATATTTGCAGGTACGAAATCTCTGCGTGCGAATAGCCTTCTTGACCACGTCTCATAAATGCCCAATTGGGTTCAGGTCGGGCGAACTTGGTAGTCATATCATTTGTCCAAAATCTCCAGCATGCTCCTTAAACCAATTCTGGACAACAGGCCGGATTGCAAGGTGCCATATCCTGCTTAAATGACCAATCGTTGCTGCGATACATGAAATCCATAAATGGCCTCAACCTCTGCAAAATTAACGTATCCCACACCATTATGGAAATAGGATCAGCTTACATGGTGCCTTATTAGAAAACATTGCCTATTGTCTTTTGGAGCCTGAACCACAGCTGAACCCTATAATAATCCCAAGACAAATAGAGCTGTGACTCACTGGGCTACGGCGCAAATTGCTAGTCCTCCATGGTTCAAGTAGTGTCGTTACGAGCCCAGGTTAGACACTGTGGTCGGTGTTGTTAACAAGAGCACTCTGATAGATTTTCTACTTCCATATACTATGGAAGTTAAAGAATTGACCTGCATTGGATGTGGTCGGGATTTGATCAAATATCACTTGTTTGTTACCACGGACAATTCTAGTCTCTGAACACAATTTATTAAAGATCTGTGACCGGCCACTGCGCTGCCCACGGTGACACCTTAGAACGAGGGGCATCAAATGTCTCCACAATTTCAAACATCCGTCTGGTGCCCACGATGCCCCGTCTTGCCTCTGATAATTCGCGTTACCTTGCCATGAGCGGCCTTACCGGTGTTCACAATTAGTCACCATATGTCAGAACGCAAATGGTATAACTTTGGGCATTTCTATGAAGTCAAAATATGGTGGCGATACCTACTATTACCTGTACATATTGTTGTCCTGTGACCATTAATGCTTTGAACGAAATCAACTTTTAGATATCGTTTTAGGGTGAGGACTAACAAAAATCGATCTTCACAAGGTGGATAATTACAACCGCAAAGTTTTTATTTTAATATTCTTTTATAGCCATTGAATTGGATTCCGATTCTTGATTAAATTTCGATTGGATTTCGACAAAATCGTTTCCGTTTAGAAACTGTTAAACTAAAAAGAAAAATACAAAAATAATAAAAGAAAACGACAAAGGAAATAAACTTTTCCGAATTACCATATTTATTAACTGATTATGGAGAAGGAAAAAAGCCTTTGATGTAAGTCATAACAAATTCAATGAACTGTGAAGTCAAAGTGGTGATAGCCTGAAAGGCGAAGTATCATTTTTTATTATCATTTAAACCTGGTATCTACAAAATCCAGCCTGAGAGCCAATTACGGCCTGCGGCCAAATTTCATATGGCCTTTCAATCTCTGTGATAGAATGTATCACTTACGACCGGCCAGTATTGTCTATCAAAGTATGTTCGGTACACACCTAAGAAATGCAATTTCACGTTTTAGCAAAAGATGGCTGCAAAACTGTGTGGTTGTCCTCTGGCAGTGTGAGCCTGACATTGGCCTTTTTCAGCCAATTTCTAAAATCACTGCCTTTTAACCAGGCCTGGCCTACATACAGCAGTCCAGATTTCACCCTTCACATTAGTGCAGGCAAGTTATTTGTTTTGGCCATCTCAGAAGTATAAATTCTAAAATCTTAGTGAATTAACTTTGATCTGTATCGGTCAAAATCAGTTATAAACAGATTTGGAGACTTAGACTTGTGTCACTTTATGGTTTTCCACTTCTTAATAAGATGAGTGTTGGTGTTATGGTCATATTCATCTGTTTTTAACTTAAAAGTTGACAGATAACATTAGTTACCAAGAATATATAATGTTTAAGATTAACCTGAGATAAATTATAACTTCCTGGATGTTTTTTTTTCAAACATATTTTACTTCATCTTAGTGGCTGAGTCATTTTAATAAAACCTGTTTAAATTTATTTGTCAGCTATGTGAAGAAATAAAAATATGCCATTTGCAATAAAATTTTCATAAGATAGCTCATTTGCATTTAATTTTAATGGTTCAAATAATGCCAAGTAGAATGGTTGGCCCTCCCGCATATTCACCTCATCATATCTGGCCCTCTTTGAAAAAGGTTTGGACACCTCCTGATTTAAACCAATATGCATAACAATATGAATATACAAAATTCATTTGCTAGGTTACCCTTTTTAAAAACAATTATTCGAAAAACTATATTGTTTCAGCTTATTTTCTTGTAAAATAGCACGGTCGATATATTTTTTTTAACTGTAATAATTAAATTTAAGATATTCCCTCCGAACAGGCGACTTCTTGGGAAAGACGTTGTTGGACACATCCTAGCCTGGCGACGGGCAGCGTTGAGTATATTATGGCATACACTGTCATTCTTAAAGTGTGTAGACTGAAATTTTATTTGAATACTACAGTCCATCTGAAGTTATTATGCAAATCACATAAACCTCAATAACATGAATTTGCTTTGAACAATTTTTAAACGATTAATTTAGTTGTTAAAACAAGGATTGATTTAATTTTGAAGTAGTTTTTACATGCTTTATTAAAGTTATTGAATTAATTATAGACTGCAGTCTGAAATTATTATGCAAAACCAGAAAATCACTTTTTACTTCAATAACAAGGTCATAAAATCATCAACAGTTGATCAACGTCTATAATAGAACGAATAACAAACATAGATGATAAAAAAAAATTGAAAAATTTACATCTTTTCTCAATAACAGCCATCTATCTATCATCCATTAATTTTGTTAATTTTTGTTTTACTTCAGCTGATTCAATTTACGATATGGCGGTTTTAATTGCTTCCCGTACATCTGCTTTGCCGTCATATTGTTTACCACCTTCATATAATTTCATTTTCACAATTGACCATAGATTTTCGATCGGATTCAGATCGGGACTTGATTGTAACCATTCTATTATCTTCTCTTCTTTTACGCTTAAAATATTCACGGATAACCTTAGATACATAAGAAGGGCCATTGTTGTACCTAAACAAACATTTCAATTTGAAACTGTGAGTTTAGGTCTTGTAACCTTCAAAGAACGTTTTGTATATAAAATCGCATTAGTTAGCATTGTTCAGTTTAACTTCTTCACCAACTTTGAATTGTTCAATAATAGTTTTGTTAAAATCTTCACACTGCCGTTCGCTTCCCCTTCACAGGCACATCCTTCGGCTCATCTATCAGGCCAATTAAGTGCCATCCGAGATTTGCCAGTGAAAAATTACTTTAGAAAAATCAATTTTTATGTATTTCTTGACTCAATTTTGATGCTTTAAATTATTTGCTTTATTGAGATGAGTTTGCCTAGGGCATTTCTTGACAGATCCCAATTTGCAAAGTATTTTACATCTTTTGTCCTTCTTGATTCCCTCAATTCCAGCCTGTTCAAAGATCTGAACACTGGTGAATGTAGTTATTTCGCTATAACCCCCTTTAGTTTACGTTCTCTCTGGGAAGACACGTTCTTAAAACCTTTTCCTTTTTCTTCTTCTCAACATTTTTAACCGCCCTTTTTATCGTTTGCATATCTCTAAAAGGCTCCTTTGATATGTCCAATGTTGACATTCCCTTACTCAATAACTTTGTTATTTTCTGTATTTCAGCATTTGTTAGATCCTTTCCATTACCCATGATTCAAAATATATTATGGAAAAAAATATCAGCTTCAGATTATAGTTTTTATAATAAATCCAATAGCTTTAATAAAATATGTTGAAACTATCTAAAAGTTTAACTCAAGCTTTGTTTCGACATATAAATTAATCGTTTAAATTTTGAGGACAATTGTTCAAAGCAAGTTCGAATTATTGAAGTTTATGTGAGTTGCATAACAACTTCAGACAGGCTGGAAGTAACGCATGTCGTAAAAAGAAGAAAAAACGTGTACAATCATTTAAGTTTTTGTGATAAGCACATAGCATAGGAATTACAAAATTGCTATTCATTTATCTGTGAGCTAAAATAATTTGTGTACACAAACCATTTTAAGATATTAATAAATTATGTCGTTTTATTCGTCAAGTTTTAAACAAGAAAAAATGTTCCACAATGTCATCATAAGAGTAGAATACATGGCCTTATATATATATATATATATATATATATATATATATATATATATATATATATATATATATACATACATACATATATATATATATATTGAACAATAAAAAATATTAAAAAATTAAAATCTTCAGACACACTGGGTTGTAGATTAATATTCTTTCGTTTTTTTTATTATTATTATTTCATTTAGATTCCTCGACTAGTTTCGGCCAAAATGGCCATCATCAGAAGAAGAAATATTTCTGCTTGCTGGTAGCAGTGAACTACAGAAATGAATGTCTTGATGGAGAAAAAAAAGTCTATAGACTCATTAAATTGTTGAAATCTTTAGTAAAAGGCGAAAGATTTATCCGCAATTCCTGACCGGAAACCAGAGTTGGATAAAAAAATTAAAACTGTTCAGTAATATTCATTAATATTCATTGCCTCGTTTTTAGGACGGTGTGTTAATGTGTTATTGGTAGAGAATTATAATTAATACCTGATTTTTATAAATATATAATTAGTAACGTATTTTGTTTCAAAAAGCAATAAGTACCGGATTATAATTTTAATTTTTGCAATTAATAACGGATTTTACGGTGGATATTAATGGATTATAGGCAGAAATTATAATTAATATCAGATTTTAATTTTAATTATTACAATTAATACCGAATTTTACGGTAATTATTAATGATTTATAGGTAGAAACTTGTAATTATTACCGGATTTTCACTTTAACTTTTATAATATCGAATTTTACGGTTAGTACTAATGCGTTTCAGAGAGAATCCTATAATTAATACCAGATTTTCATTTCAATTGTTGCATTTTACGGTGGGTTTTAATGGGTTATAGAGGGAAATCTATAATTAATATCGTCTTTTACATTGCGAAGTAAATTTATTAATTTAAATATTTTGCCTTTGTTTATAGACAGCAGGTTAGATTTTCACGAAAAGAAAATAAGAAAGTTGTTTTATGCTAATGAAATTTATTATGAAAATGAAACGTTATATAAAGCCAGTTGCGGGTGGACTAGGACTTAAAAAAACTTCGTACTTTAATATCAAATTATAGTTTACGCTTGCAAAGCGAAAGAGATAATTAACATTTTCATTTGTTTTTCTCTTGCTCAGGCAAGAGAATTTGCACAAATATTTATGGCTATCAAAGAAGAGTTGCAAGAAAGAAGCCCTTGATTTCAGAGGTTAACAGGAACAGGTATATAGATTGGGTGAGAGAATTCGAGATCAAAGTATATGAAATTTGGCGGTCTGTAAATTGTTCAGATGAAAGTGAATTCTGCTAATATTCGAATTCGAGACAGGTTTATGTTTGGAGAATGAGACGTGGAACACTGAATGTCTGCAGGCGACCGTGAAAGATGGTGTGGGGCGTTGTCTGGTTTGGAGGGAAATCTGAATTAATTCTTGTTGACGAGCGGTTGAATGGTCTAAAATACTGTCAAATATTAGAGAAAGGATTACTCCCACTATTTGAAACCAATCAGATTGACAAGAATATCTACTTTCTTCCTGACATGAATCCAATAGAGCACGTTTGGGAGCACCTTGACTGAAAACTTCGAGAGCGTGCAACCAAATTTACGTCTGTAGCAACACTTAAAGATACATTGCCAAAGGAGGGACAAAATATGGATCATACGATTGTTGATAACTTGATCAAATCCACGAAAAATCGAATACAAGCACTGAAACTAGCAAATAGAGGACCTACTCCATACTATTTCCAAATACTCTTTATTTATGTTGAGTTGAGATTACGTAATTAAATTTTGAAATTGGATGTACTTTATTTTTTCTGGCTAAAACATTTGCCACTGTACAGTTCTGCTATCCAGTTACAAGGTTATTAGGCGTTTACGTTAAAACTATAATAGTTTAGACGGTAAGAAATATTTGAATGCAGTTGCTTTATCTTCTGTGAAACGGAATATCTTTAGGATTAATAATTGTCAAGATGCTTGAAACAGTGATAATCAGAAGGTAGGCAATATTGTGGATGTGACAAAGTCTTGTCTCTCAAGTCGATGAGCTTCTACAGTGTTATTCTGGCAACATGTCGCCGAGCATTGTCATGAAGCAGAATTGGCGACGAATGCTGGTCGCATTTTGCTTAAAGGAATGTGCATTTTATCTTTAGTTGCTGGCAGTAAACTTCCACAGTGATGCTCTGGTTTTAATTCCAAAAATGTTGAACGGCCAGTCAACATCAGGTGGTGGAATTTCAATTCGTTATGATCAAACCATTGACACAGCACATAAGATAAGCAAACAAGGTTTTGCTCTTTACGGTTTCAGTTATCTACGCTTAATATACAATATGTTTTACTTTATAATGATCTGAAAGCATGAGTAGTGATGTTAACAATTACGATGTACCAAAGAGAAACGGTAAAATATTTCTTTCAAATGAAAAGGCACAAGATAACGATTTTAAGACTATATTGCTATAACTGCTCTATTTTAGTATTATTATTTGTCATCCCTTATTGAATATATTTTATAAATTAAACTATATCGTATGCATGTATCTGTAATAGAAAATATAGCATATTTTAGGCTCTCTACTATTCGGGGTTTCAGGCATTTCATAGTGATTATGGAAAAGATCCGCTATCGATAAGGAATGGCTGCTGTCTATAGACGATAGTAGAGAGTTACGTTTTTTTTTGTAAATAAAAAAACAGAATTTTATTTTTTTGTCCAAAAGTCAATAAAGAAAAAAAAGTATTTTAACTTTCACATACTACGTTAGGAAAATCTCCGCTTTCTCGGTACAAATATGTATCCTGTAACTTGACATATACATACTTATCTATTCATCTATCTATCTATCTATCTATCTATCTATCTATCTATCTATCTATCTATCTATCTATCTATATATATATATATATATATATATATATATATACACACACACACACGGATGTATGTGGATATATTTCTAAATAAATAAGGGATGTTTATTTATTAAGCTGACATAATTTTGTGACTTTAAACGTTATTTTTAGTGGATATGCATATTTGAGTAGACGGTCCCTTTATTTTAAACAGTATTTGATTTCCGGCAGGAGGGTGCATTTTTCATAAATTAGATTCCTCGAATATTAAAGACGGTAGAGCAAATATTGTTTCGAATAAACTGAGCGTCTACTGTACTGAAAGGTTAGTTTCCACTAAAAATAACGTTTAAAGTGATATATATATATATATACACACACACACACACACACACATATATATATATATATATATATATATGTGTGTGTGTGTTTGTTTGTGTGTGTGTTTGTGCGTGTGTGTGAAGGCAAAAGGAAAAGGAAACACATTAGTAAAGAATAGTTTGACTTTTCTCTATACAATATTTGGCGCTGGTTTCTCACACCAAAACAATGACAAAAATGTTTGTAAAAGTATTTTTGATATATATATATATATATATATATATATATATATATATATATATATATATATATATGGTGGACTCTCCCGTCGTATTCGACGCATGAGTCAAGCAGCTCCATTCCTAGGAACCGACAGCCCAGATGCCAGCACATAGAATTTGATTATAGTGGTGAAGGCTTTGTGCAGAGCCAACCACACTTTTTGAAGGGCTGTATACAGAGATCTGATGAACTACGTGCCATAAGGTCCCCAAACGGCCCTCCGCAAGATTTGAATTCTCTTAGATTATTTGCCACCCAAGGCTATAGAATCCAGTCTGTTCTGCTATTTACCCATAGCTGGAGGGAGAAGAGGATTAATACCTTTCTCAAGGGTATTAGCACGTAAGTGAATGTAATGGATCAGACTGGAATATATATATTGGTTCGGAGAAAATCTCATAACAATTTTCAATTTTTCCATTCTTTAACAATGAAAAGATGTATGTATTTTGCTCAACAAATATTTATTTTCCATCTTAATCATCTTCTTTGTTAATGCACTTTGGTGGTAAAAATGAATCGCATTGATCGATTATTATACTGGCAATATTTCCGATAAAAGTTCAGTTAACAATCTTGCCGGGTAACGGATTTATTGCTGCCCTCTTGTATACTTTGGTAAATTTACCATTTATTTTATTGAAATATTTTGTTTCTTTATCTCGCTTTGATTACCGACTGTCGCCTGACGACACTTATAAAAAATCAATTGACATTCGTCTGCCGCAGACGTCGTAAGTCAATAATTTTTGTTCAAAACAGAAAATTCCACACAAATTAGTAGTAATTATATTCAACATTATGTAGCACAGTCTGATAGCTCTCTTGCATCCGCATTATAAAATAAAAGATAAATTTCATTATAGACGACTGAGAAGTTACTGAGGTTAAACTTTTTTATTTTCTTATTTTTACACACTTTATGTCCATAAAAGAAATAAACTTATAACACAAAAAAATTAAATAACAAGCTTAACCTCAGTATTTTGTCAGTCGTCTTTAATGGAAGTTGTATTAAAAAGAGATTGCTGCCTAACACACACACACACACACATACATTTATATATAATACCAACTGGTAATTGGTAGGGATGATTGCAAGGAGGACATTAATCAAAAGAGAGCTCAATGATAGTAACAAAGCAATATAATAATAACAAGTCAAGAAAATTCTTAAAAATCCATCTCGATTATAATTTATTTCATGAATATATTTAAATATTTCAGACCGAAGGTTTTTTCGGTCTGAATAGATGAGCATATATATATATATATATATATATATATATATATATGTCACACATTACGAAATGGACACAGACCGACAATTATTTTAAGACATTTTTATGTTTATACATTCTTTTTATAGATACAAATATTTAAGTTAATGTTCTGTTTATAATAAACAGAATTAAACAACATTTACCGGCCTGAATGTCCGAGAAATTTTCACAGAAAATATTCGTCCTCCTTACTTAAATATTTGTATCTATAAAAAGGAGGTATAGATATAAAAATGTCTTAATATATATATATATATATATATATATATATATATATATATATATATATATATATATATATATATATATATATATATATATATATATATATATATATATATATATATATAAGGTGTATTTATTTAGGCAGCAAGAATTCTTTTAACATGTTTTCTTGAATTAGACCAACAAGTTCTGTCTATCCAATTTTTTATTAACTTTTTAAAATTTACGAATGAATTGTTTTATATAATCAATAAATTTATTAAAATTTGATTTTAGCTGTTGTTTTAAAAAAAATAAGTCACTCAAGGTGAGGTTATTTAAGACAGTCAAACTGGATTTCTACGTGTATTTTTTTCATACACACACTTCAATATACGATCACCGATGGGAAATGATGGCTTATTTAATGTTTTTTTTTTCCTTGTATTAATTCAGAATTTTTTCCACTTTTTTCCCTTGTATTAGTTTCAGAATTTCAAATCTTTCATTGAATTGAGTCCCGTGTAATATTTTAGTGTTATCTACTGAAATTTATATGATGTTAATGTTCTTTTTTATATTTATTATATGAAGATCTATATGCGTGTGAATTGTGCGAAATTTGCGAGTGTGGTGTATGTGTCATCCATGTTAAATTGACCGTTATAAATGACATTCTCCTTCAGTGATTTGAAACTGGTTCCAGTAAACGAGGGTACACCGGATTTAGTCAAAAACAGTTAGATAAACACACGGAAAACGAATGTAACAAAATTCGAAAGTACTCGAAAAAAAATAACATTGGTAAATTTACAGATTCTTTAAAACTATTAATTCGGAAATTTGAAAAAGTTAATAAAAAATTGGATAGACAGAACTTGTCGATATTATTAAAGAACATGAGTGATATATATATATATATATATATATATATATATATATATATATATATATATATATATATATATATATATATATATATATACACCTTGTGCCCGAGGAACTGCAAAAACAGCGAAACGCCCGCCAAAATGTAGGTATACGTATACGTGTATTTATATATATATATATATATATATATATATATATATATATATATATATATATATATATATATATATATATATATATATATCTTTGCTATGTCTAACCAGATCGAGCACTATTATGTTTACACCTCATGAATAAATTTAATGATTATTTATTTGCTTGCTTGTGTATGCACGCGAGTATCCGGTTGCTTATATCTGTTTTTTTGATTTTTATATATATATATATATATATATATATATATATATATATATATATATCATTAAAAAATCAAACTTCTGCTGAAAAATATTTTTCAAAAAAAAAAATACGGTTAAATTAAATATAATTAAATATTCAATATAATTTTCGAAATCTCGAAAATTTAGAGCAGTTTAAGACAAAATATTTATTACCAACCTTTCTGTTTCAGCGGTTTCCGCCAATTTTGTATCGTCAGGCAGTAAATCGAATCTTCCATCCCATGACACTCTTATAAACATGCTGTCGACAACAGATTCGGTAGAATCCATGTTAAGAGAAAGGTTGGTTTTCTAAATATCACACACACACACATATATATGTGTGTGGGTGTGTGTGGGTGTGTGTGCGTGTGTGCGTGGTTGCGTCAATGTTTGTGTTAATGCATTTATATATGTGTGTGTTAATTGTAGGCCATGTATTTCTATCTAGAAATCGGCAATTTAGCATCTTCATGATGCAGGTCATACGCTATGTAACCTTTTCTGACTTCGTATGTAAGAGGTTAACATATTTATTCTTAAAACTTAACCATTTTTGGGGCAAAGAACTGCGATTCTGTTCTTTATTTGAAAACCGTCCTGGGTATGATGATAAACTACATCCGGTAGCAAGGTTGTGATGGGGAGGTTTGTGGGGCCGGGGAGGTTTGTGGGGCC
Source organism: Acanthosepion lycidas (assembly GCA_963932145.1). NCBI lineage: Eukaryota > Metazoa > Mollusca > Cephalopoda > Sepiida > Sepiidae > Acanthosepion > Acanthosepion lycidas. The sequence goes on along the minus strand of OZ010571.1, from coordinate 56,848,657 downwards.
GGGGAGCCACCTCTTAATTGTTGTTGTTCCCAGGTCCATCCGGGCCCGGGGTGGTAGCAGCTGTTAGGGTCTAAATTATGGGTAAAATAGTTAAGTGACAAACTAGGGCCAAAACACTATGAAAGTAAAAAAAATGATTTTTATAGTGGAAATACTAGCAATACATTTTTGAAAAAAAACAAAACAATTACCAGCAATATATTTAACTCTCGACAGACAACCTCTTTACGAAAATACGTCAATGAATACATATTCTATTCATACGACTCTATCCCCAAAATGTTGGCATTAAATAACCCATTGAGGTTGATATGCCGTCAAAGAAAATAAACCAAACCAAATCAAACTTTATTTGTAGAAAATGGTAACTCTGTATTACCATCTAGTATTTTAACGACAAAAAAATCTGATCGTTAATTGGAATTTAGTTTTTCCCCAGTTGGAAACAACTGAAAATTTGTTCATTTTTACTTCCTGACATAAAGTGAATACCAACAAGCGCCGCAACAGACACTGGAAAAAAGTAAAGATTAGAAAAAGAATTCAAGCACAGAAAACGAATAAAATAAAACAATATTTTTTGAGGTATGTGCATGAAGAAGTTGGAATTTATGTATTTTTATTGTCAACTTTCAACCCTAAATTTATGGTGTAACCTCGCTCGGCGTTTATAGACTTTTTTTTTTATTCTCAGACATTTATTTGCTTTTTTAATGTTGACAATTTGTACGAAGTTTTATTTAACGGTATAATAATAGTGTTTTTTGCATTTACAGATTTGTGGCAATTCTGACCGAATCAACATTCCCAGACCAGTGAAGATTGTCAGTATCTTTTGGAAGTTATTGCTACAAAGTATAATAATGTTTTCAGCATCTCGACTGTAGGGTTTCGTAGACGGACACCACAACATTTGCTCAGCAATATATATATATATATATATTATATTATATTAGCTCCTGAATTAATTCCAGTTGAGCACTCTCGGGCTGAGGTATGGGTTTGTAAACAGTGACTATTATAGCTATATAGCGAGACTCTTCGCAAGCCGAATTGAGTCACTGTCGGTCACTGGGCGTGTTTCCTAAAATAAATACGCCAAAAATCCACCTTCATCCCAACCGTGCGCCGACAGCTTAGTGGTAGAATATCCTAGGTTTCGATCCTAGCTAGAGGCAACCGGATGTCTAGCCGCACTGATGAGCTGTGATACAGCGAAACAGTCTGTCTGTGGATGACATTATATATATATATAAAGAATTTAGTTTTAAGATGTGCTATATTTATGGAATAAAGTGCTTAATATCCGGGATAAAGCGTATGTAAATATAAAATACTAAAATAAAGGTACATAAAGTATATGAATATAAAAGCGAACATTGGTCAACATTCAGAGGCTATATATATGTGTGTGTGTGTGTGTGTCAACACCGAGCGTCGATGATAGTCTGTTTCCTGCTGGAATGCAATCTTCAGGCCTGCGTTCAAGCATTGTATTTATTTAAGATATATATAAAGAAGGAAACGTCTACTGATATAAATAATACGCATGAAAATGGTTTTGAAATATTGTAAATATAATAAAAAGTTAAAATAACACACAGAAAAGAAGAAACGAAATAAAAAAAGACTTTCATCAAATCAATTTCGGGATTTAAAATGATAATATTTGAAAGTACTAATTAATTCGATATATTTAATTTAAAAACTAATTACATTTGTATACTAATTAAATGTTTATTAATTACAAATCATCGCCATCTCCAGTTTAATGATCGGGTGTGGTCGTAGGGTCGCTGCTTCAGTTTCATGACCGGGTAGGGTCGCCGTTACGGTGGACGGACAGTTGCCTACTGGATAGGTACGCGATTATCCAGGGAAGAAAATGTCTAGAAACGCAGTTGTCTGGTACGTAGTTTATCCGGGATGCAAATGTCCGGGAAACGCAGCTGCCCTAGAACCCTCAATTACATGCCAAGGTCTGAGTCTTAGGAAAATGATCTTTTAGTACACTCAGTGATGTTCGAATTCCTTTTTTCTTCTGTCTACCTCTTCTTCCTTTGCCTAAAGTGGTACCTTGTAGGATGACGGAAAGACTGTTGGCTCTTATGACCTAACATAATTTACTTGAATGTGGTTATGAAGTCTTCCAACGGGCCGCTTTCTTGTTTGATGGCGTTTTGCACTCCGGCATTTGCGTTGTTGTCAATTACACATATAAAATAATAAATATATTATTTATTCAAAATAATTCATATAACATATTAAAACAAATAAAATATATCCAAATACGATAAAAGAAGCATTTATTAGTCATATATGGCTTACATCTAGCAATTATTACATGACTTTGTAATTTTTTATATTAAATAATTATAGTTCTATCCTATTTTAGCTATGCGATTTACAAGACATGACATTTGTTTGACTATTATAAGAGCCAATATTAATATTACATTTTAAAGAATACGGCCACTATAGTAACCATCACTTGCAAGAAGACAGAATGCGTTGTCATTAACAAGAGAATCAGATAAGAACTATGAACTGTAGATGTCAGAAACAAGCAAGCACATAAATTTATCGGTGGGAAGTGTTTTAATAGACGATAGAGAATATGACACACACACACACACAATCGAAGATGCTTTGGAATAGTAGAAGATATATTCCAAAAATTAAGTATTAAAAGACAGGAAAATTTTGTTAGAAACAAAGAAAAGAGTGCTCAACTGCTATAAACAATTTCCCTACAGATAAAAAGGAGACTTGAGGTAACAGAATTTTGGTTCTACAAAAAGAAGCTGAGAAATACCATGGACGGAACATCTGAGCAACAAGGAAATTTTAAAGAAAATAGAAACGAAAAGAATACTCATACATAGAATCAGAAAGAAATAATTGACATTTCTAGGACATATAATTTAAAAAAGCGGGCTTGGAGAATTTGACACCCACAGGACGTATTGAAGTCAAGAAGAGCAGAGAGAAACAACGAGTGATCGATTTACCGATCTTGTGTAAATGGCAAATAGAACAGGGAGTGGGGTGCGTAGTAAGGCGACAAACATTGCTTAGAGCTACAAAATGTAGGAAGTTGTGGAGAGTTATGATCGCATGAAGAGACACGGAAAATAGTCGATTTCGACTGGATATTTAATTGTAACATAAACCCTGTGCTATTTGAACTGTATCAATATTTTGGTAACCGGACTCCTACATGTGTGTATCTAGTTTTATGTTTTTATTCCTTTTGGTTCCATCGGGGAAGTTGTCATCCAAAATGTCCGATCGGCGTAGCTGGCTTTGTTGTTGGTAGTAAATTAAATCAGGCGAGAAGAAGAGAGAATTAAACCAAACTTTTGCGTTTCTCCGTTTACTTCGCTACTACTGACATTCATACCTGTATAATAACGACACTTATAGAGAATGAAAGACCTTTTTTAACGTATTATTCTAAAGATGTTTGATAAGAAGATATGAGTAATATAAAGTGAAAATTACAAGAATAAGAACGATTAATATCTATTGACTTGAAAAGGACGAGATTGAAGAGCCTGTTTCATAAAGTGGAAGTTCTTGGGAAAAATCTCTCTCTCTGTGGAACTTTCTTCATACATTTAGAATATGGAGGAAATGAATTTAATTCAGCTTAAATCTTTAAAAATCTTCCCCTATTAAAAAGTTGCCATTTTTCGAACACTAACGTGTGTTGTTGTTTCTATTTTCTGCGCTGTGAAAATTTCCCTTCTTCTAACACTCACTGATTTCTGCCAACATCATCCCACAACTGCTTCCAGTGATTTCACAGAACACCCACTGGCGTGGTGAAATATCTGTTCGTTTATATTGTAATGTTAAACAAAGGGTGATATTCATTATCTCAAATTATTAATTGACATAAACGTGCGATTATTAACGCTAGTTTGTAAAATGATGTGACCTGAAGAGAAAAGAGTGAGAGGTCGTATCATGACTTCAAACTTGATGGAATCCTCAAAGTTAGACAATTACGTTGCTTTTAGTCTTTTTGTAATGAAAATGAAATCACAAGCAAAACGTTTTGGACATGTTAAAGATTTTTGTAAAATATATCGCTTAAAAAGAGCCTATCATGATATATTGAGTGTGTATTTCTTCTTATTTTGTTCATTTAAGACATCCTTTTTAAATTATTTATTTGGGACGCTAATTCTTATCAATTCATTGAAATGAGATATTAGTAAGTTTTTGGTTCAAAAGACACAGAGAGAGAGAGAGAGAGAGATAAGAGAGAGATAAGAGAGAGAGAGATAAGAGAGAGATAAGAGAGAGAGAGATAAGAGAGAGATGAGAGAGAGAAAAAAAAAGCGGGAGAAAGAGAGTTATAGAAAGAGAGAGAGAAAGAGAGAGAAAGGGAGAGACAAAGAGAAAGAGAGAGATAGAAAGAGAGAGAGAGAAAGACAGAAAGAAACACTAACATATACAAGGAAAACAAAGTTTTAGTTTCCATTAAAAAATAAAGGTAACATGTTGACATTTGATAATGTTTTATCAATATGATTTTGACCATCCCGAATAGAATAACTTGTATTCAGATATGTTTTTTGAGTAAATATCAGCTTTTGAAAAATCAGGTGCCTCATGAAAAGAACAAAAAATACTTCGGAACCAGTTATGAAAAATAAATCTTCTTGCAAAATAATCAAATTAAAATAAATCTTATAATCAAAGTTTGCTTTTGATATCAACATTTAAAAAAATGAAAATACAAACTATAATTTTACGGGGTACTTCCAGTTGTTGACTCTTTATCGTGAAGCGTTCGTGAATATTTTACAACCAAACTGTTCTCAGAATCAATAATTAGCTGATTACCTGAAGACCATATCATAACAGCAAAAACTGTTGCTAATTGATCCTGAGACATCTTCAGTCGTGAAACTCAAAGTTGATGTTTTCACTCTTAATTGGAAGTAACGAACTTTTGGTTGCACAACGTTTTGTAAGCTAATTCTAAACTGACATATAATACACAGAAAACCTGAAATAAAAAAGACTCTTTCATAAAAGAAAATATAATTGAAATATTGATTCATAAAAGTCATGATTTTTAAACGAACGAGATTATTCATTGGATGACAGACCACAAGGCAATATTAAAAAGAAGAATGCATTTTATCGTAGTGGCATTTCTTTTACGTTGAGAATTTTGTTCGAAGCATTATTTTATTTTGTACCTTATGTTTTTTTTTATTAAGAATTTGTTTAATCAATCTTTTTCTTGGTAAAAATATTATGGAAAAGGCAAAATAATAAAACAGAACGAACAAAGAACTCAAAGCAAATTAGAAACTCATATTATATAAGAACAATAGAGAAATGAATTAAATAAAAGATAATATAAAAGAGCTGATAAAAAAGCACATCACATTTACTTACAAACGCCGCCTCACTTCAACGGTTAATTCGTGCGATGTATTTTAGGCTGTTGTGTAGTTTTAAAAAAATAAAAAGAACAAACCGATAAGATATTGTTTTCTATTCTTTACGTATTTTTTCTTATTACAACAATTTTAGAAATCAGTGTACCTTAGGTGAATAACGAATAGTAACTTCTAGGAGAAAAGCGTTTCCATATTAATTACTATTAAGAAAACAATGATGACCATAAGCAATATAGTAAATGATTAAAATGTGTGCATACACAGAAAGAAGTATCGAGGTCCGGTGAGTCCTTCAGTTGTTTATCCTCTTGCTATATTTGAGTAGGTGATATGATACGGTAATGATTTAAATGCAATGTCAATCGTTATCTTCTGTCTTCTTAATAATTGTTCTTTTATTGTACTCTCTCCTAAATAGTATATTTTTCTCATATTCTCTAACCCCTTATTCAGTAACCCTTTACGTTTTAGTGGCTTCATTGACTTGCTTGGTGTGAAATGATTAAAAAAAATATATTTGTTGATTAGAATTGATTTTGGTACAAGGACAGATTCACAGTAGAAAAATCAGGATTCTCTTCATGGATTGCGATACGATAACATTTATTAGATGGACAACGCAGCTCCTGGATTTAATAATTAGTAAGTTTCATGCCTTCTTTGGCTTACTTACCTCGTACTTAGCTAGGGTGCTAAAACTAATCCATACGTGCATAACGTTCAAGTTTTTAGAGAGTGGAGTACATAAAATTTAAAATCTGCCAACCCCAAGATTTCCATTGGCCAGCAAGGTAGATTAGGTAAAAAGAGCTGAAGTTAGATGGAAACTTTATCCTGTGATAGGTTAAGTGTGTAAATTACTCTCTCGAGTAGGTTGTAACACATTATTTATCATCTGTCAGTTGTGTCTCTGTCCTTGGGCAGCCTGCACTCAGGAGCGACTCCGCCACTGAGGAAAATTATACTGGCCCTGGGGCCGCGCCTCTCATTGTACTAGAGAGAGGGATCGGTGCAACCACCGAGGCCAGCGCAACCGACGTTTGCGGGGGCTCGGGAATTTTTGTTCCTAGCCCGGGTGTACACGCTCGGGCTCCCCATATTAAACCGACCTTGTGTCATAACCTGATTTTGTGGGGGTTGGGTAAATGCAAATAGGTTAATTATTATTATGCTAAAATTCTTCATAAAAAGAAATTTTCTCTGGCCTGTAAGTGAGCTTTGAAAAGAGGCATGAAACTTTCAATTTTTAGGAGATTCTTCAAAATCCAGTGGGTGGTCCCAAATTTTTTTTATGCAGTCTATGTATATTAGAGTTTGTATTGAGCCTGTATGGATTCTCTTTCCCGCAAATTTCGACGTATGAGGATTCAAAAGTTCAGGTGAGAACAAGACCGCTAGACTATCCACACAGAGGATTTGGTTATAGTGAAGGCTTGAGAAGAACCAACTACGTTTTTTCGGAAGATCTGATAACACAGTGTGCCATGAAGTCCCCAAATACGCCTTTTCAAGTTTGGATTCAGAGTTTACTTTCACCTATACTGGATGCTTTTAAAGGCCGAACTGTTTAACCCATAGTTGGAGGAAAATGGATTCATGTGTCTTCCAAGTGTCTTAGTGCAAAGTGAACGAAACGAATTCGAGTAATATTTGTGGTACAGCAGTCGACAAATTCAAAAACAAACAACGCGCATGCGTGAAATTAAATATATATATATATATAAATATAAAAGTGAACATAGAAGTCAACACTTAGAGGCGACAGTCTGTTTCATGCTATATGCAATCGTCAGGCCACATATGCGGCCTGACGATTGCATATAGCATGAAACAGAATGTCGCCTCTAAGTGTTGACTTCTATGTTCCCTTTTATATTTACACACGCTCTATCTCTGATATTGAGCACTTTATTCCATAAATATAGCACACCTTAAGACCATATTTCTTTATATATATATATATATATATATATATATATATATATATATATATATATATATATATATATAATATGTAATTTTAAGGTATACTATATGTATGGGCAAATGTACTCAATATCAGAAATAGAGCGGATGAAAATATAAAAGTGGACACTGAATGCCTGAAGATTACGCTATCGCCTGTCGGTGTTGAACTAGCCGTTGGATACACTTACATATATATATATATATATATATATGTGTGTGTGTGTGTGTGTGTGTTTATACGCGTGTCTGTGTGAGCGTGTTTATGTGTGTTTATTAGGCACAGAATGACAAAAATGATAATCAAAATTAAACAAAGGACAAAACAAAATAAAGATCGCAACAATTTTATGCAATAATTTTTCCACATATTTGTAGATTTTCTTATTTTTAAAACCAATACCATCGTTTAATGTATAATTGTTAACAATATCATCAATGTTTTTAACCACATTTTATTATCATTAATAATGTTATAATTTTTTCTTTAAAAAAAGTCATTTCGCTTCATTCATCATACTCTTACAGTGTCCAGGGCCTCATAAGGCCGGAAATGACGTGCAATGTGAGAATGAGAACGAGGCTCCCAGATTGCTGGCCATGACACCAATCGGCCATCTTTGTTGCTGTCATTTGTAATCTCGAACAGTCTCGCATTTGAATCAATGTTAAATGTATGCAAAATATTTGTGTATGTGTATGCATTTCGCCATCAGCACTGAACCCTGCTTTGCTTTTAAAGTATTGCTTTATTGCATGTAATGCAACTTTCGGTTCATTTCCTTTATTTTTCAAAGATTCTGTTTCGGTATTTTTTATATTAATGCTTCATTTACCGTTTGGTAATCTCCAAAATCAAATTATATTAATAACAATAATGAGGACAGTAAATATATATATATATATATATATATATATATATATATATATATATATATATATATATATATATATAAATATATATATATATATATATATATATATATATGTATATATATATATGTGTGTGTAAATATATATATATATGTGTGTGTAAATATATATATATATGTATGTGTAAATATATATATATATATATATATATATATATATATGTGTATATATATATATATATATTGTACATACATTTAGGATTTCACTATGTATACAAAAATACGTAAACAAACCCGTTAATGTAATAATGTATGTATGTATGTATCATATGTATGTATTTATGTATATTTAATTGTATATACTCATATACATATATACGCATACGCACACACATAAGCACACACACACACATATTTCACATGTTTCTATATGTATGCAAGTATACGTGTAAAATACGTGTAAATATGTCTTTGCATATATATGTACGTGCGTGTATGTAAAAGTATATATATATATATATATATATATGTATATATGCACACGCATTTGTATATTACGCTTACAAACACATACGCACATGCACGCACATATTTCATTCATATATTTCTATATGTAAACTAGTAAACATATGAAATACATTTAAATTAAATATGCCTATGTATATATCATTTGTGTGTATGTACATAGACATACATACATACAATTATATATGTATGTATTTATATATGATCATTTGAAGCGTTGTCTTGATTCGTTCCAATTTGGCAAAACGTACTCATGAAAAGCAACCTTATTGGTAGATAAATTAATATAAGACACTAAATCTAAATAAATAAATAAAAAATCTGGAAGTTGATAACAGGGAAAGTGGCAAGAAAATCATTGTTAATATCTAAGTTTTGTGAATAAACTTTATAATGTCACCAAACCTTGGCATTGTTGATTATTAGTCGAACAACAGTAAAGTAACAGTAATAATAGATTGCATCAGACCATTCTTTCGTTCGTGTATAACGTTTAAGTCTATAGATGATTCTGTGAAAAGGATGACTGACTCTCCCTCCCTCTCTCTCTCTCTCTATTTATCTATCTCTTTCACACACCCTCTCTCACATATGTATATGAATACATACTTATTAATATATTTACGTATGTATACATGTACAGGTAAAGTCAAGCTTATTTAAATGTACTTAATATCTATTTATATATACATACATATACATGAATATATATTCGTATATATATGTGTATATATACCTGCAAATACATACATACATACATACATACATACATATATATATATATATATATATATATATATATATATATATATATATCTGCAAACGCACAGACATATTTACATAATATTCACCGCATATATATATATATATATATATATATATATATATGTGTGTGTATCCACGCATGCGCATTCAAACAATTATGCCCTTTCACACCCACATATATATATATTGATGCAGACATATATTTCAGCTGCACTATTCATATATGTATATTGTTTCTGTAAGTATACATATGGAATGTACAAAATGGAGTAATAAAAAATCATGATTGTAATCTCGTAACAATATTATATATTTTGATGTCGAGATGTCGCAAATGTAAACTTCCGTTTCCTGTTTGCGCATTTACTTTGTAATCTTTTCATTGTTCAGCTGCAGGGTTTTTTTTTAAATGTTCTTATTTTTGTATACATATTCCAAAATTATAAATTTCATATATTTTTTCCAGTTGTTTCACAAACACACAAATACACGCACCCTCACATGTATATGCAATTGTTTACTTGTGTATGCGGCATGTATCAGGGTGTTTGTGTGAGTGTGTATGTGTATGTGTATGTGTGTGTGTGTGTGTGTGTTTGTGATGCCAAATCTCTGCTTTCTTCTTTCGATTTTAAATCCTGTAAGCTGGAAGTGGGTTTAAGTACTTCCGGGTCAAGTCACCCGCTGTAAAATCCGCCATGTTTTCTTGTTGCTTTTCTTTCGGAATCAAATGATTGTGTCTTATAAACTTTCTGGTTTCCTTGTCCTTGATGATACGATTTTATTTTTATTTCTTTTTTTTTTTTACCGATATGATTTGTTTCACACTTTCCTTCACAAAATAATTTTTGAAAGGGAACGATGTTTTAAGGAATCAAATAGGATAAAGATATGTGAACAAGTCCTACTGCGCCGATAAAATCATGTCTGTTTTTCCAGATATGGCTATAGAGAAATGTTTGTTTCCCTTATGCTGTGTTTTAACACAAGACCTAGAAAATAAGTCTTTGTCATGAAAATTGGAAAAAAAATCCTTTACTGTTTCACATTCTCTCAGAATGAATTTTCTATCATTTGTATTTTCTTACTATTAAATTTGTAATAAAGAAATTTAGTAAATGATAAAAAACAGAACGAATTCTGTTATATATAATATGAGGATGTACATGAACGAAATTAGAGAGTAAATAAAACAACTTAAAACTCCACAGAAATAAATGCTTATTGATTTTCTATCAGAAATATATCGAACAATCTCAAATAAACTCTTAAATGTATGAAAATAAACTGAAATAATTAATGTTCATTAATAATCTTCTGGTAAAGCTGCAAATGACTTTTATTTTTGTTCTTTGATTTAAGTTTTAACTCGTTGTCATTGTAGATATTTGAATTGTTTTATCATGCATGTTTGTTTGTATCTTGTCTTGGGTTGGGATAAAATAGGGCATGCCCCAGTATCGAAAGATTATTTAAAAAATTTTTTTTCTTTAATTCTTCTTCTTTTTTTTTTATCTTTCTTTACCATTTTTCTAATATCCCTTATTGATTATTCGCGTTCTTGACAAGTCTGTTGATTCCAGAAACTGGGATAATTGTTTTTTTTTAATTACTTGTTTCAGTCATCGAATTCATTGTCGGACCAAAGAAATGTGTCTTTCGGTCCGGCTGTTCGTATCCCCGTTCAAGACGCTTCCCCAGCTCGCACAGATCTGGAGTTAGGAACATATTTCAAGGCCACGTATTATCTACGCATCACTTGTTCCCTATTTTATAGGTGAACGAGGGCGCAGACGACACAATGGAGGAGGAACAGGAGGAGAAAACAAGGCAGCTGTGGCGTAAACTGGGTACATGATATCTGTCCGTTGCTTGTCTCTGTGGGATCTATTCCTGAAATGACACAAAATCGGTAAAAAATTAAGAAAAAGAATATCTGAACACACAAACACACACACATATATATATATATATATATATATATATATATATCTTTCGTTGAAGAAGTCTGACAAGGTACTTTTTGCTTAGTTATGTTTAACAAGAAACCAATCTTTAATAACATTTATTATGAACACCACGACCACAATGAACTAGCCGTATTTGAAAACTAAGAATATGTATTCTTTCAGAAACCTTTATGCCATTTACAATAGCACATATTCGACATTTATTAAAGTATTGTTACTAAAAGTACGGCTATAGAGAAATGTTTTTATTTTGTTTCCCTTATGCCGTGTTTTAACACAACACCTAGAAAGTAATCTTTGAAAATAGCTAACAGTTTAACAGAAACGTTTAAGTCTATAAACAAGTTTGAAGTCAACAAATCTTTGGATAATTATGATATTCATTAAGCCGCAAATAGAAGACACTTGTACACATATAAGAAAAACACAATAAAAATAAGCAAATGTACCTTGTCTGTCTTGTTCAGTGAAAGATATATTAAATCGTGAATGCTAGCAAAATACACAACTATATAGGTAGATATATCAATAAATCAGTAGCCTAATGATGTAAAAAGCATTTATTTATTTATTTTGCACAACAAGTTATATATATATATATATATATATATATATATATATATATATATATATATATATTAAACATAATGCTCTTCATTGACAAAATACTTTATTCATGGATTGATATTAATCCCATTGATCGAATATTATACAGTGATACTTTCAAATCCAAATTCAGTTAACGACTACCTGCTCAGCTGTAAACATGATTCACAAACGCAGACAGGATCATGTGTGTTTTTGTTTAAAACATGTAATTTAAAAACGGAAATTAAATCAGGATAAAAAAATAAAAAGATCAGACATTGAATAAAAGAGAAAAGTAATATTTTTATGCAAGAAACAAAGAATTCACGACAACCACTGAAGCTGCAAACAAGAAAAAATATACAACAAAAAATACAACAAAAACAAAAGCAAATACAACAGCAGCATCAAGAGGAATTATAGTGTATCACTATGCTAACAATAAAGAGTTTTGCGAGAGAAAAAGATGAAAATAAATGAAGACATTTCAATAAAATATGTGTAAAAAGATTGCTTCAGTTAATATTGTGAACGTAAAAAGGAAAAAAAAACCGACAGAAATAGACCATCGATCAAAAGAGAGTTTATTTTATTCTGAATGGATTCATCAAACAAGAAACCTTCATAGATACATGCATAAAAGCAACAAAAATTACGAGACAAAAGAAAGAGAATACTCTATATTTTCATAAACAAAAACAAAGCAAAAGAACAAAAGCGAAGATGTACATATGCTATAGGCAAACTTTTGGGGGTCACACTCGAAGAAACGCCTAAAAAATCACTGTTGCATGCCTTTCTCAAAAGTAATTTACTGGCTCACTATGGGTCAAAAGAACTTCTTCCTGAAAAGTTTTATCATATATTCAATAACAATAATAATAGTTATAACAATAATGACGATGTAGACAAATCCTATACTCATCAGTGTGTACTTAGTACATGATTAAAAGCGGAAATTGAAGGTTTTATTTTTGCTGCAATGTTCGCCATCTAAGCAAACTTACTGAAAAATTGTGTTGACTTCAAATGCAGATTCTGTGATGAATAACTAGAAACAATTGACCATCTTGTATCAGGTTGCACGATATTGGCATCCACCGAATATAAATCTCGACATGACAGAGTGGGCCAATATCTGCACTGGAAAATATGCAACTTTTACGGGAAGAAAACTGCAAGAAATTGGAATGAACAGCATCCAGACCCGCTTACGGAGGTAGGACCTGTAACAATTTTATGGTACTTTACAATACACACAGACAAAACAATCAAAGCAAATCACTCAGACGTCATGATTAGAGACCGCAAAGACAAAATGTGTTTTCTTATTGACATGGCAGTTCCTGCAGATTGTCATATATCTTTAAAAAAACTATCAAAATGCAAGGACCTTGAATTCGAAATCTCGAGAATGTGGCGCATGAGGAAATCAACAATTTTAGTTGTAGTTGAAGCCCTCGGATTGATAGGAAAAAATTCAATAGACTCATTGAAGGGATTCCTGGTAGCCTATGCCTTAAAGAAATGCAAAAAAAAAAACGTTCTCACAAGTACAGCCCACATTTTACGAAGGGCCTTATCTGTGTAAAATATGTGTGATTTTTATATTATTTTATTTATTTATTCTTTTCAAAAATGCTCAATGGAAAATGTTATGATGCCATTTCTGACCTTAGGTCTCTACCCGGGAACCGGAGAGATATGAGTATACACCAAAAATCAAAGGAAATAATAATAATAATAATAATAATAATAATAATAATAATAAGAAGAAGAAGAAGAAGAAGAAGAAGAAGAACGAAATAAACCTATTTCTGCATAAGGAATACTTAAACTTTTAGCGCTTTTTGCATAATTTACTTTGTTGGCTAATGGTAATATTGACGGTGGCAGATTTTAAATTTTACGTAACCTTTCCAAGAAACTGGACACCATGAACTAATGGATTAAATAGTTTCAGCATCTTAACTTAATATTTAATTAAATCAAAGAAGGTATGCAACCTACTAATTATTACACCCAGAAGCTAGCCCCGACCTTTTGACCAATAAAATACTCATGAATAAGAAGCAGATGATTGTCTACATTTGAACGGGAGTAAATTTTCTTTCAAAAGAATATTACAGAAGTATGCCAGTATTCACCCTCCTACCAAGATCCCTTGGGTAGAAGCTGGCACAAGGTCGGTATAATGTATGGCACTCAAATGTGTATATATGAGTGAAGGACAAAAATAGCCCAATCCTTGCAATATCCACCGTGCAATGAGCGAGGTGCTGCTGCAGAGGACTTCTTACTTGGTACCTGTGAGATAAAAGCGAAATCCATAACAAAAAAGAATAAAAATAACTCTAATTGAAGAAAATAATACAAAAATCAGCAGAAAATATAGGGTCGATACTATTCCTTAACTATAATGAATACCATCTGTCGAGGAAAAGAAAAGAAAACTCCAATATAAAAACAGTATTGTGAGAGTATAAATTACATCTTGGTATATGAAAGGAGGAAAGCCCTTTTTAAAAGCTTCTTGAATATATAAATCTTCCCAACTTTGGTGTTGGGTATGATACATTTTCCTAAACTGTCCTAAGCCAGCATGGAAATATAAGTGGGTTAAACTGACATCAGCTATATGTTATGCGTGATACACGTTTAGGCGATCATGTATCTTTCGATGCATGACTGACGAGGTAGATTTTTTTCCCGTAGTAGGCTGCCATTTCTTTCTGCGTTAGACCAGTTGACATTCAAGGCTATAGAACCCGGTCTCTCCTGCTATTTATTCATAGCTGGTGAGAGAAGAAGAGGATTCATACCTTTCCCAAGAGTATTAGCACGCAAGTGAATGTAATGGATTCGACTGAATTTGAACTCGGTTCTCCGATTCTTCAGTTCCGAACCGCTATCCATTACTACACCGTGCCTCCTTCTGACATAGGGATGTCAAAACAAAGATTTCCGAACCAGAGTGGCTATTTCCGGGCCCTTACCATGTGATCAGGAGAGCGGATCAGCAGTCCTGCACTGATGTAACTGATGCTGACTAGGGGGTAACTCCAGAAGATTAGATAAAAAATAAATACGGTTACTCAAAACTGAGCTCTGAGAGAACCATCTAATCTCAGTACGCATTACCCTAAGGCAGAAGTGGTGAAAAGATGGGCCTACCGAAAACCTGTGTAATTTAGGCAATTAATAATATAGAATATTATTTAGTTTAAACATAATATGTAATGTAAAAATATGTGAGGGGAATTTTAAATATAAGATTTTCATTGAGTTACCAGTAGAAGTAATATGTCGGCTGATATTTGAAATATATTTTTATAAAGATATTCAGTTGTCAATCACTTATATCGATGCTCCACCAGTTATATGTTAAATAGCAGAGTAGACTGGACTCTATAGCCTTGGGCTGTATTCAGTCTAAGAGAAAGAAATTTTGAATTTAAAATAGCAGGGAAGTCAACGGGAGATCACATCACTATCTCTCCAAAAAATTCTGGCTAATTACAAATATTAAGGAAAAGGGCCGTGGAAAGCCATGATCGCTTACGTCCTAAAGACACGTATTATTTAAAGTAAACTTGCAAACCTATATGCAGGTAAAACATTCAAACACAAACAAGCATTTACACATCAAACACTCAAACGCGAATAAACACATAAATACAGCATGCATGCTCAAACACATACGCGCGTATGCATTAGACAACCACAAATGCACACGTTTACACACATAAGTCATTTAAGTACTATACTCGATACACGGATGGGCGATCTTGTTTCTTTCGATTCATGACTGACTAGGCAGAAGATTTTCCCGCAGTATGTTGCCATTACTTTCTGCGGTATACTAGCTGCCAACTAAGGCTATAGGATCCAATCTGCCCTGCTATTCAAACAAAAGCTGCGGGGAGAAGAGATGGATTATACCTTCCCCAAGGGTATTTGCGCGTAAGTTAATGTAACGAACCCGCCTGGTATTCGACCTCGGGTCTTCGATTTCTCATTGCGAACTGTTATCCATTAATCCGCATCGTTCTCTTCCAATTTCTTTAATTTCTGAGAATTGTCATTTCTTGGTTAAAATAAGTAGTTTCCAATTGCCTTTTTTCATGGCTTTGAATTCATAGTTTTCCTTTTCCTAGTCTGGCTACTACGCAATCCTAGATAGCCCAGTCTACACTATTGTTTTACCCATAGTTTGTGGGATGTAGTGGTAGATTCTTTTCCGAGGTCATTAGTGCGAATACGCACACATATGTACATAAAAGCGAGTGTAAAAAATAGATGACTCTTAAAAATTTCTTTAATGCCATGTCTTTTCATGAATTAAGTGGTCATGGCTCTCCTCATCTTCCTCTACCAAATCAGGCACGTTCTTTAAGAGATTAAAGGGCAATATTGTTTCACATTTAATTAAATAAAAAAAATGATAGGAAATATTTGAGAAATGCTGTACGGAAAACTGGTGAAAAGATTCATGTAATTTGGTTGAATTATATAAGATATCCGATTCATATTGAAGTTAAATATTTTTTGCCGCGAGGCACACATTTCTATTCGACGATCGAACAAAAATGCAATTTCTTAGCTGCTGCTGCCGTGTTACGATACAGACTTCCACATGCAGAAAGTAATGATAAAATAAGTCAATGAACCAGGAGAGCATGTCAAAGAAATTTAGATAGAATCAAAGCAATTATATTGAATGAACTTGTTAGATTTCACAACTCTTTTTGCAATGCGCATTAGTTGTACTATATTTTTCCTTTTAACTTGTCGCAATCTTACATCGTCGAGCGTTTATCACAGAAAACAGATTATTAATAAAAGGTCAAAAAGAAAATATGTAAATTGAATTACACTAAAAATCAAAACAACACAGGCGACAGAAATATTTTTTAAAATTGCCTGAAGTGATAGTAACTCACATGTTTGCCTCGGCATTAAAAGGTTTTACTACGTTTTGCTATGAATAGCTAAAAATCACTGTTTTCTCACACAAAATAAATGATGAAAGACGCTTTGAAATTTGTCGCTTGAAGCTGTTAACTTGAGTAATTAAGGATTTAATTATTAAAACATTGAAATGTTAGCTATAATGGACTGTAACCTGGTCAATTATACCAAACACACATAAACATACAAACACACATATACACACACACACACATATATACATATATATATATATATATATATATATATATATATATATATATATATATATATATATTACATGAATCATTCATACAAAAAACAGATATAGAAGTTAATGATATAAATGGCGAGAATACATGTAATGTAAATTGAACTGCTCCACATACTTGATATATATATTCAGTTATCTGTTTGGATTAATGCTTTTATGTCCATCGTCTTTTTCATGTTGAATTGAATATGGTCTAATGTTAATTATGTTTTATGAATATGTCCTGAAGATGGTCTATTAGACTGAAACGTCCGACGTTGACATCATTATTAACATTAAAACAGCATAATTGCATATTAGGATTTTTGTTTGTTTTTTCCGTATATTTTTCTTCATATATATATATATATATATATATATATATATATATATATATATATATATATATATATATAGTATTAAATATATAATATTAAATATACAAATCCAAATGTAAAAGAATGAAAAGGAATAGAAATTCAAACGTTCATAAAATTAATTTAAGAAAGGGCTCAGTACAAAACGAGAGCAATACCTATTTATTATAAACTGTTACATTGGATGATACAAATTACCACAACAAAATGCATATTTGTTTCGATGTCTAATTTAGACATCTCATCGGGTGGTTAACATTGGTGTTAAATATGCATTTTTGTTGTAGTAACGTGTATGTTCCAATCTAACAGTTTATTATATATATATATATATATATATATATATATATATATATATATATAGAGAGAGAGAGAGAGAGAGAGAGAGATAGATAGATAGATAGATAGATAGATAGATATCTATCTCCTAACGTTTGATGATCGTGTGTCAAATGCCGATCTTTTTGAGAAATGCAATCGAGATGCACTCACAACTACGTTGGGCTGGCCATGTGATGATCACATACCAAAAGTTTCTTTCTACACTGAACTCCATAGTGATCATAGCAATGTTAGTAGACCTTTTCTCAGTTATAAACATAAATTGAAGAGCAAACGTTCTTGCGTCAACATTCCATTCAAGAATTTTGAAGAGGCAGCTATGCAGAGATCAGAGTGTCGTTCTAGCTGCCATACAGGAATAATGCATCATTCGACCACCTGGAATACAAAAGCAAAATAAGACAGCTAACAGTGTTCCTGCTGCACTTGGATACAGTACATTCTCCTGTACTGTTTGTGGTCTTTTGTGCAATTCTCGAGTCGGTCTCAAAAATCATGTCCGTCATAGGCATGCAGATAATTAGTTCGTAGTCGTCGGAACTTCGGGAGACCCCATCATATATATCCAGGTTTAAGATAAGAATAAATAGAGTATAATTTCACTGTCCGTATCATTTAATATTATGATAAAAAATAAAGTTTTAATATATGCTATGAATAGTGCTCAATATCAGTGATAGAGCGTATGTAAATATAAATGTAAAAGTGCACATTGAGGTCAACACTCAGATGCGATAGTCTGTTTCATGTATAAACACAATCGCCAGGCTAATATGTAACATTACATATTAATATCATATATAGAATGTATACAGGATGCGGCAGAAATACCATCAACAAATACCTTCTAGAAATACCTCTCTCATAATGATAGATAAAGACACCTTTGCCACTCATGTCTTACGATTATGTGGGAGGTTTTTCTCGTATATATAGGAAGTAGTTCTGTCGCACCCTGCATAATATTGTAAAACTGGCAAAAATGTCAGGAATGCTCGCTTCAAAAAAATTATGAATGTTCTTGAAATGTAAAACACCTTCAATACGGATAGTTAATAAGCAAAACTGACTGAGCTTGTAAAAAGAATTTAATCCTCATTGGGCGTCACACAATTGCGGCTTTTTGAGAGACACAGCCAAGTTTATTAAACACTTACTCATTAAACGCTGAACAGCTTTTGGAACCGTGCGTAAATTCGACATTACCAGCATAAACAAATATTGATTCTGTATATCTGTATATTTATGTGTATGTGTCTGAGTGGAAACTTTTATATACGCGTATACGGCACATTCAGTCAAATTGTGTATTTATTAAAAGAACTTATTTTGTTATTTATCAGGATTATATTGCAGCAGATTAATAATAAAAGAAACAAAATAAAACTTAAGAGAAAATACAATTTAAAATGATAATATAATTTAGTTTCATCAAAATACTTATTTTCAAAGATATGGCAAAAGGAACAAATTTACTATATATTATACAGTTAGGTGCTCAATATCAAAGATATTGAACACTATTTATAGCATATCTTAAAACTATATTTTTATCATATTACCATAATATTAAATATTATATACAAATAATAATAATAAATATTATATATATATATATATATATATATATATATATATATATATATATAACCGAACGCGTAAATATAGGTAGGTATACAAATACATATAAATACTCTATAGTGTAAGACAAAAAAGTGCTCAGTGTTAAGTAACAGAATTATTTAATAGATATATTAAAAAATATACAAAATTGCACAACTCCGAATTTTCAAGTGCTTGAAATATATTTATTTTTATTTATATTTTGGTTTGACATCGGTTTAAAAAAAAAAAAAAATCCTGGTTCACACGAGATATATTATTGTGCGGGTTGAATATTATTGGAGTTAAAATATTTAAATGAATTATAGTTTAATTTTAAATTTGAATTTACGCTCAGATTGATATTTAAGATTTAAAATAAGGTTGGATGTAACAAATATGAATTCTAAATTACATAGACGCTGGTTTTGCAAACGAAAGTAAAACAAAAAAAAGGGGCGTTGTGAAATCAAGGGAGGCAACTATTTTTTTCCAAAAATCAAGAGATAATTGATAATATTACTAAACTCATACTGACGATATCAAGAACAAGTATGCCATGATAAAATAAAATAATATAAAGTAAAACAAAATAAAATAAAGTACTACTACTACTACTACCACTACTACTACTGCTAATAATAATAATAATAATAATAATAATAATAATAATAATAATACATATCTATGGAAAGGACATGATTTAAAATAAAATAAGAAAAATAAAGTAAAATAAAATAAGAGCCTTATATAGGGACATATAAATATGTACATAAACACGTTAAAATGTTTAAATGAATTGTAGTTGGTTTTGATTTGAATTTCGGCCTAGATCAACATTTAAGATTGAAAATAAGGTTGGAAATATAAATTCTAATTTAGAGCGACACTGGTTAACAAACAGAAATGGTGTTATAAAGTCACGGTTCGTAAGTCTATTTTTTCTGGGAATCAATATAGTAATTAATAATAATATTAATATTAATATACCTAAAAAAAAAGTAGTCATATCTGTAATTATAAAATATGCCGTGATATAGTAAGATAAGGTAAAATACAATGAAATGAAAGCCATAATATGGGAACTTGTAAATATACATATAAGTAAAGAAATAAATAACAACGAAAACTCCTTTGTAGACCAACGATTACAAATCTGATTTTAGTATGGGTGTGTTTGATTCAGTTTGCGAGATAGCTGGCATACTATTACTTTGGCTGCTCAGGTCTATTTTTGGTATTAAAAACACGACAGGATAATACTCCTACGCAAATCAAGCACACAAAAAGCTGACCGCCTAAGAGAAGATCTAATTAATTTCTTCAAAGACCAAGTCTGATCATTACCATCACCAGCAATGCTAAAACTATCAGTTTCCTGGATGTAACATTTGACCTCTTTAATGGGCTTCACAAGTCATACACCAAATATTTATACAACCGTAGATATATTAACAAACAGTTCAACCACCATCATAGAATACTTTAATAAATTACATAAGTCGGTCCAATTCAGAATGTCCACCAACTCTAGCACTTCATATGCATTATTATTATTATTATTAGTAGTAGTAGTACTTTATTTTATTTTGTTTTAATTTACATTATTTTGTATTATTTTATTTTATTTTATCACGACATACTTTGTTCTTGATGTCATTAGTTTTAGTTAGTATAGTATTAGGTTGGTGCAAAAATAATGTCGTTTTCTCACATGTGAGAAAACGACATTATTTTTGCACCAACCTAATAATATTGTCAATTACTCTAATGATTTTTTGTAAAAATAGAGTTGCCCCCCCTTGATTTCCCACCGCCCCATTTTTGTTTACTTAACTTTTCATAACCAGCGTCTCGCTAATTTAGAAGTTATATTTCTTATTTTCAACCTTATTTTAAATCTTAATCCGAGCTTAAATTTAAAATTAAAATAAAAAAAATCAAGAGGACAATTAAGATGAACATCTATAAACATTTTACTGTATCTAATAAAATATGAGAAGGATTAATTTACCGATAAATAAAATTTCCCATTATCTATTGCTACACCACTTTATATACTCAAGCGGTCCCCTATCTATTTACTGACCAGACTCGTCATTGCTTAACTTCGGTGATCAGACAGTAAGCGATGTTTCAACGCGATATGGCCGTAGGTAATAGCGAGATTTTCCATTTCCAAACAACTAGCATTCATTGACCGGACATTTAACCTTGTTGTCGGTTGGAATTTATAAAATCTTTCTCTTAAATTTTTTTTTTCATGAAAAGAAAGGTGCTCAAATCCACTGTTGTGATTCTTTCTAGTATTGATGGGAATTTCCTTCCTAGCCTTTTGTTTAATGTAGTGTAGAAATCAACACCTTATGTCATTATTTTCTTTTCTTTTCGTGTGCTATCAATTTTGGTTGTTTTGACGTTGAATGCGGTATTGTTATTTGGCAAATTTTTTTATGATTCTGTAGCGCCAGACGATGAGATCTGATGAAGAATTGTCTTTATAAGACCTAAAGGATTGAATCTACTTTTAATCATTGGTCTGGGAACGCGGCAGCTAAAATGATTTCTTAGATGAGTTAAGACTAACACAAAGCAACAATTGTGTGATACACAGAATCAATTTTATTTCAGGTTAAAAGAATCTGAAGAGTGTAATACCATGAAAAATGAAGAGAAAAACAAGGAATATAAAAAAACAAACAAACAGAATTTAAGAATAAAGTATATATATATATATATATATATATATATATATATATATATATATATATATATATACAAAGCAAGAATTGAAGAATTGAACAAAAAAATAGAAAAATAAGACCACTTGACAAGACAGACTTATAAGCTGACAGGCAGAAGGTGTGAATGTTTTAAAATGTTTGTTTTGTATTGAGGTTTTAAAAACGACTAACTCTCGGAGAGATATTTTATGTGTCAATTGTTGCTCCTCTTTCTGCTTGAGTTTTCTGTCTTAAAATGTCACGGTATTTTTATTAACTTTCATTGCTGAATACAATGCGCTAAAATTTAGTTTTCATCTATATTCTGCAAACGGTAAAAGATTCTTTCAAACGTTGTAAATAGTTATTTTTCTGTTTCGTCCCATTTTTATTTCAAACATTTTTCAACAGCTTCAGAATAATCAATATAAGATAAAACCCTTGCATTTTCTCAGAATTCTTTGAATTCTGATTTTTATATATTTTTTGTTACTAACATTACTGCAAACACTTAAGGGCTTACCCCACTTGTTTGCCAATGAACATCTGCTAACGATTATTAGTTAGCGTTGCCAAAATAAGTATATTAGGAGAACGAGTAAAAGTCTTATCCGGTTTCTCTCTCTTTTTACACACAAGATGCCTTAGAGCAGAACCCTTTGGGATTACCGCCCCCATGCTTACCAAAACACAACTCTAACGTCCTTCAAATGTATAGTAAACCTATGATTGGATTTTCTTGGTGCTAGTATTGCATGTCATATGGGCATCTTAGTATTTCATATGATAATTATTATCTAAATTAGATACACTGTAAAATGAAGGTAAAATACACTCCAGATAAAATGTGAATGTGTGTGTAGTGTATATTATTGTTCAGATGTGCTATTGCCACCATCTGGCTTCCCACTTTTCTTTTCACCTCCGCAGGTGGTTGTACCGCCGACTTTGGGAATCACTGCTTCAGGGAATGACTTGTTTCGTTTTTTTTCCCTTTGGTCTCCAACGAATCACATGTCGCATTGAAAACAATAGTAAACAGAATACGAATGGCCTAAAGTTAATTGAATATACACAGTGATATTTTATTACGTCATGCATTATTATACTGGATACTCATGTTTGAAATAGACGCCCTATTTTTACTCGTATTTTAAACAGTGTATATTACGTCTAATGGCCTGCGCATTTGAGAAATCTTAATAAAGATAATGTGCTCCCTGGCAGAGATCGAACCCGGGTCACCCTTTATATGAGAAATCACAAAAGAAGAAATCTGAAACGGTTGTGCGACAGATTGTTACGTTTTGTAGTAGTAGTAAAAACACAGCCCAGTTTTTTTATACTTGAATATCTGGAAAGCATTTTAACAGCGACTAGAAAATGTGACACCGAATACGCACTAGACTAGCGAAAGAGGAATTAAAAAAATTAAGCAAAGTGCTGAGAATTGAAGATTAAGCGTGCAACTGTCAGGTGAATTTGAATAGAGAAACTGGCAGATTCTAACAGACTATTTGAAAATGAGAATCATTTTTTCTCAAATATGTTGCTGTCACGAATTTTGACGATAAACTACATCCAACTGCAAGGCCTCTGTTCGGGAAGTTTTGAGGAGCGTGGAACCATATCTTAATTGCTGTTGTTCCCAGGTTCACCCTGACCCGGGGTACCAGTACCTTTTGGGGTCACAGCTATGGCCAAATAGTTAATCCCCTAAAACACTATTTGACTCTAGACAAAAAAGCTCTTTACAAAAATACATCAATAAAACCTGATCTACAAACTGATTTCTTACAAAGAATACATTCTATTCATACGAACCTATCCTAAAAATCATGTCGGTATTAAATAACGCATTGAGGTCGATATGCCGTAAAACAAAATAAATTGAATTAAAATGATGGTCAGAAACAACACCGACTTCACGTTTCGTTTGATATTGAATGGATAGTTCACTGAAAGTCATTACAGGCGATGAAACGTTATGTTTTCAGTACGACAAGACGTCATAGCATCTAATGAGAGAAAAAGAAATCACCTAGATATCTATAAAATGTCTTTATGATGTTTACATAATTCGCCAGTTCATGTATTTTATAAGAGTATTTCACTTTTAGGCGAAAATTGCCTTTAAAAAAGGATAAAAACGGAAAATTGAACTTAAATGTTTCTGAAAATATGAAAAGAAGTCCAAAACAAGTAAAGTGAGTATTTACTTCTTTTTCCCGCAAATTAGATATGTGAGTGTTCAGCAAGACAATCGATGATAATTCTATTAGAGAGGGGGGAAGTAAAAAAGAAAAAAAATCAGGATAAATGTATCGAAAACACTCTCGGTCAGCGTATATATGGAATATACGTCAGTATATATATATATATATATATATATATATATATATATATATATATATATATATATCCCTCACCGGTAACACGACTCGGAGTTTCATGCACAACAGAATCAGGTGTTGGGTATACTCAGAACCTGAATATTTTGTTGTACCTGAAATTCAGAGTTGTGCTACCCGTGAGGGATAATATGTATATTCATTAATATATTCTTAATAGCTCTGTTATATTACATCGAGCACTCTTTTATTACTATTAGTGCAATATATATATATATATATATATATATATATATATATATATATATATATATATGTGTGTGTGTGTGTGTGTGTGTATATAGATGCACACACATACAGAAGAATGAAAAAGTAATGAGAAATCAAACCGGCGCACAAAACGTATTGCTTATACAAACATCAATACTGACATAATACTTACTGTATATCTACTTTTGCAGCCCTTGCATAGACATGTATGTGTGTATATGTGTTTAAAATGATTTATAGACTTTTTATCTGTAAACAACTGAAGTCAAACTAATACGTTGAAAAACTCTGTCGTACCACTTGCATTTAGGAATAGAATGAATTTGTTGCTAATCCTGTCATTCCGCCGGATTCTAATCTATATATATATAGACAAAAACAATTTACTCACTACAAAGATGCAACTTCGTTTCGGATTATTTTGTTGCACCTCAATTGGTGAGAAGCAAAATGGTTATGATCAATTCTGTTTGTAAGCAAGTTGCATGTGAATGTCACTTCCTTTTTTCATTTGTTTGAAAAAAAAGTACATTTTAAGAGAGGACGTATAAGGATAAAGAAAAATAGGAAAGGTAAAAGGGTGACAGAGTTCTTGTTGATAGCAGTTTGATGAAGGATTGTTGATGTGTTATGTGTATGATGGCCCGACCTATACACACACACACACACACATATATATATATATATATATATATATATATATATATGTATATATATATATATATATATATATATATATGTATATATATATAGCCCTGTATTAAGCACCCAAGAGTAAGTCTATGATTGAACACACGTAGTTATTCGTTAAATGGTTGATTTGGAATGTCCACTGAGCTAAATTCTGAATTTAGCGCATTTACAAGAAAAGAGATTATGTTGAAAAATAGATATTTGTTGTCTATAATAAATTTTCCTTAACCTGCGGACTTCGTGATGTACCTACGCATTTTTCTTTTTTTACATAGTATAATACAGTCTATTATATTATATATAGTTAATATACAAAAATATTTTACATTAATGAAGATCAAAGTTGACTGCGAAGAAAGAGACCAGAAGTATGTTTCGCCAACGAGAATATGACAGAAAAAAACTGCTAGCATAGAACTTACCGTTAGATCTAACCATTTCAATTGTAAAATGATGGTACCTTGCCACCAATCTACTACTGCACTTAAGTTCATAAAGTTAAGGTGCCAAAGAGGAAGGCTCATCGTAATAGTTACCGTAAAAATATTTACAAAATTGGAAGATAGGTTACGGCGATGGGAGAGTCATTGGTGCCAGACAGGCATATCCAAGTATTTCACAAAGCTGCGGATTTAGTAGGACTTTCAAGCACAAACATCTCTAAACTTTAAAGAGGATGGCCAGTAAAAGTAAAAAAAAAAAAAGATTTTAGGGAGCGACACTTATGTGGGCTGAAATTCCTTGTTGATGAAATAGTTCGGAAGAGAATAGCCAAGCTGGATCAAGCTGACAGAAAGACAACTGTAGTCCCAATAATCACTGTTTACAACGGGGGTATAGAAAAGAGCATCTCTAAAAGAGCAACACGTCGAACCTTGAAGCAGATGGGCTACAGCAGGCAGCTATTCCTATCAGGTAAGAACAAGAAACCGTTGATACAGTTCGCTAAAGATAACGGACAATAGAAGACTGGAAAAAAATTTATGGTTTAATAAGTCTCGATTCCTGGTGGCACATTCGGATGGTAAGGTCAGAATTTGGCATAAATAAAGTATGAATTGCTCATGCCTTATATAAACGGTTGAAGCTGCAGCTGGCGGTGCAAAGCTATGGGGAATATTTTCTGAGCATCCATTGGGACCCTTGGTACTAATAAGTAATTTTTTAAATGCTGTAACCTTGATAGGTATTTTGATTGACTACGTTTCTCAATTTATGACTACGGTCAACCCATTCTTTGGCTGTCCGGTCTAGCAAGACAATGCACCGTCGCACGAATCAAAATTAGTGGCAGATTGGTTCATGGAATAGTGCAATGAGCTTTCGATTAAAGGGCTTTAAACCATCGGATCATAATCTCATAGAACACCTTTGGGATATGGAGGAAAGTGAGATTCAAATCTTGGATGTGCAGCCAACAAATATAGATAATTGCAGAATGCCATAATAACAGCATGAATCCAAATTCCTAAAGAGTTGTTCCAGAATATTCGAAGAAGTGACGCGGTTCTAAGGGTAAAGAGAAGAGTTTATCTAATAAAGTGTCCGATTTCTGTATATAAATAGTAAAACCGCATTTATTTGGTGTCAAAGTTTTATTTATTCATTTTTTAATCATTCCGCCCCAAGGAAAGCAATAAAGCCACTGAGGAGTTACTGTGTGTGAGAGAATATAAGAAAATAAACATTAAAAAGAATAGAAATATCACGATTTATATGTGCATCGTGACGTGGTGTAATTGTTAGCAAGCTTGTCTCGCTAAAACAATTACTATTGAGTAGTGAGTTCGGTCCTTACTGGGTGCCCCATACTTTCGGCCTTGTGCCACATCTCAGCTAGGCTTAGAAAATCACCATAACGATTGATATTGCATTTAATATATTTCAAGATCAATGTTGACTCTAAAGCAAGAGTTCCACAAGAGAGAAGTGCGAGATAAGATTATGTAATATTTGTGTATATAACCACATATGGAAAGACAACCAACTTTCTATATAGTTAAATTGCAGTGTTATGAGTGGACATGCGCACAAAATGTGAGCTTTATATATTAGAAAAAAAAACCCTAGTTAAAACGAATCCGATTCTAAATAGACAAAAGATATCCGGATGTTTATTCATTGAATGTGTACATTCACCTGTTCTGCTAAGATCAGTCTCGTTTCTGCATTTTTGTTTAGTTTTCCTTTTCTGACTTTGTATGACTTTTAATTGATTAGTCGTATAGATGCTCGGAAGAAGGTGTGCTTGTTCCTAGATTCTAAATGCGGGTCAGGATTGGTAGTTACAGCTAGAGTTGTTTCATCTTCATGCGGATGTATTTCTTGTAACGTCAAAGTTAAGTCAGTCACATCAAAGGAAAGTGAACATCACAAAACAGGAACAGGAAATAGATGACTAACTGCTTTAGAGTAACAATAAAAAAAAGATCGGAGAGAAAGAGATAGGTAGACAGACGAGCAAATAGAGAAAGGAAAGAGTGTGAGGAAAAATGCGGAAGAGGACATCATTAAAACAAAGAAAAACTAGATCTTACATTAACAGAGAGAGGAAAGAAAGAGAGATAGAGAGTAAAAGAAAGTGGAAGAAACAAGGAATGGAGAAGAAAAGACCACTTGAGAGGAAGAGAAATAGAAAGAGAGTGGAAGACAGAGAGAAAGTGTGTGTAAGAGAGAGAGAGAGAGAGAGAGAGAGAGAGAGAAAGAGATGATGGAACAGAACAGCATTAGAATAAAAAAAATACTGTCAAATCTTAAATTAAAAGAGCGTAAGAGAAAGAGAAAGTGAGGTAGAGAGAAAGAGAAAAAGAAAGTGAGAAAGAGAGAAAAGGAAAGAAGCTGTGACCGAAACGAGAAAGTAAGAAAGAAAAAGAGAGAAATAAAGAGAGAGATAGAGTAAAGCAAAGACAGTGGGAGAAACGAGGAATAAAGAAGAGAAGAGAACTTGAGAAGAAGAGAAATAGAAAGGGAAGTGGGAGAAAGAGAGAGAGAGAGTGAAAGAGAGAGAGAGAGAGAGAGAGGGAGAGAAAGAAAGAAAGAAAGAGAGAATGAGAAACATATGATGGCAGAGAACAGCATTAGAACAAAGAAAAAAGACTGTCAAATCTCAAATTAAAAGAGAGAAAGAGAAAGTGAAAATGAGATAGAGAGAAAAGGAAAGAAACAGTATCCAAAGCAGAAAGAAAGAAAGAAAGAAAGAAAGAAAGATAGATAGATAGATAGATAGATAGATAGAGATAAATAGATAGATAGATAGATAGATAGATAGAGAGAGAGAGAGAGAGAGAGAGAGAGGTGGAGAAGAAGTAAATGATGAAAACGAAGAAGTTAAAAAGTAGGAAATATTAGGATCGATATTCATAATGTCCTTTGATCATTTCCAGAGTAAAACGATCGAGGTGGAAAGCGGAGTCATGAAGCTTACATGACGATTGCATTAGCATTTGTAAGTAAGCGACAGACAGAAAGTTAGAGAAACAAACAACATGTGCAACTATAAGAAAATACAAAGTAAAAACTAATGAGAATTTTCACGAAAATGCGTCGAATCGAAAATTCTCTGACAAATTTTCTTTTTCTTTTTGCTTTTGACCGAAGCTACGATAGAAAGTCCATGGATGATTTGTCTAGGTAAGTAAAAACTGACAAAATATTAGAACTACATACCAGTAAGAATTGATCCATTTCCGCAAATGTCCAATATATCTTTAACCTAATAGTATTCTGACTGCTATAAGAACAAAAGTAGCTTAACTTTTTAAAAATGCAAATAATGGAAGATGTGATTCTGATCGCATCAACAAAATGTATTTTTAAAAAATCTTCATAACATTTTACACTGGAAATGACGTAATCTTATTAACAAGTTTGAGCATGTTCATTTTTTTTTATGGGGAAAAGTGTTCGCAAGAACTTTCATCTCTCTGTTGCGTGCACGAGCGTGTAAAGTTTCACAAAAATGCCTTTCCATAAAACCTTCTAAATTACATGATTCATTTCGATGCCAAGAATATATCAACTAAAACAAAGATTTTTTCCTTTTCAGATATACATCTATTATACCGATACAAAACTGAAGGCTTTTGGTACATCTACTTTTGATTGGCGAACAATTGAGTTCGTCTCAAGATTGATATACAAGGGCTAATGAAAAGTTCTCAGTCGGACCAACTTCCTAAATCTATCCAAATGTGCAAAAATATATTTTGTTTACTACTGGGTTGCTCCGAGTACAACATAGCATGTTGATTTTCATATCAGAAAGCCTAAACAAAAAATTAAAAAAATTATAAAACATATGCATTTCCATTTCTTGTTACAGTGATCACTATGTATAAGGCACAAGAGGCACTCGAGTTAGTAGGATACTATTTAAGAGGCATAGTTTATGTGGATATGTGGGGAAGACAACGTTTAACCCTAGACTTGAATATTTAAGATTATAGTAAACGGGGAAGCATCCTCCGTGGAGTCGGTTCCTAAAAACAGCGGCTCGTGTGAAGCTTAAAAGAGAATTTTACTATAAAGAAAAATATCTACGGTGGTCAATGGAAATAGAAAAAATGCTAAACTTAGAGAACTATCATCTGACAACAAGTCTCGCAAAACATGGTAACAATGGAAGAACGTACAGTGCTGTTCGATAAAAGTGACTGACCTGATTTTTTTTACTAAATGTTCTTTTCTCCGATGAAACAAAAGTTGAACTAAATTCAAAGGACAAGCGATCTAAAATCTGAAGAAGAAGCTTTGAAAGCTCTTTGAATTTAGCAGTAAGTACTGTCAAGTATCCGTTCAGTATAATGTTCTGGAGATGCTTTTCTTTTCATGGAACTGGTTTCTTAAAACCTATTGAAAAGACCGACGGGAGCGAGAAGTACAAGATAATTTTAGAGTCTTCTCTGCTCCCTTCTGCTGAAAGGGTGCAAATCGACTCCACCAAGCTCATTTTTATGCAGGATAATTCTCCCTGTCACAAATGAAAATTGATGAAGGAAAACTTATGGAGCATGTTGCTCAACTGCTTACTCCATAAGTTTTCTATGGGGTTGAGGTCAGTAAATTGGGGCGCCCATGTCATAACACTCATCTGCTTCTCATCAAAGTATTCCTTCATCAATTTTGATTTCACGCTGAGACCTTGTGCTATAAAAGGGAGTGTGTGGTTGATGTAACGGCTATCGGTGCAATCAATGGAACTGGAAAGCCCAGTTCAAATTGCGGGTCAATCTGTTGCGTCCACTTATGAACAGATATTTTTTTTAGGAAAGGCATGAATCCCTTTCTTTACCTTTCAGCTATGGGTTAAATAGCAGGCGGAACTGAGCTCTCTGTCCATAGGTAGCAACCAGTATATGAGAAGGAAAACTGAATTTCAAACTATGAAGAAGGTAACGGGACATTACCCGACTACATTTCCCGAGAAGGCATGGCAATTCACGGAACATTAAGAAATCTGTGCAGAGGCACAATCGTTTACGTTCTGAGGAGAGGATATTAAAATGTCATCAAAGATGTATGGAAGTCATCACAAGGAATGGATATTGCATTAAATAGCTTAAGTTTTTGCTTTTAAATGGTTTAAATTTTTATTCTATCATTATATAAACAGTTAAAATCTGTTATGGAATGAATCAATAGTGCATTTCATTTTTTAATATGGGGTTGAAATTTACCATATTTTTAAGTTATATTAGATGTATCAGGATGCAAGACGTACCATAAATTTTCGCATGAAATGTTAAGAAAAACAAAAACTGAAGGTATATTGCAATCGAAGGGGGAGATCTATCTATCTATCTATCTATTTTAGTTTATTTGACATCTGTCTATCTATATAACTCAGTCTGATAAATTTTACTAAAAATATAATTTTGTATTGATACTATAAACATCGGGTAGACATCCTTTTTTATTTTGTAAACAGTTTAATTGGCGCCTACTCCAACAGGTGTATTTACTGTTAACGTTTATAGCAGTAAAAAATAATGTCGGATTCAAAAATACATTAATTTCTTATATGTATCTTCTGTTACACGGCCCATAAATGCAACATCTTATTTTCCAATCATCAAAGTCCGTAGATACTTTTTAAAGGATTTCACCCCAGGCAAGGCGGGAGTGTGCCACTGGTTATAGAGCTACGTAGAATGAAAGTGAGAAAAAAAAACGTGTATAGGAGGAATGAGGAAAGGATAAAAGATAAATGGGGTTTAAGACATCAGAAGATGGTGATTGACGTTGCATCAAAATTTTTGAAGATTGTAGTTATCAGGGAAGCAAGTAAACGGAATGGAGTTCCACAGCCAGGAAGTGTAGGAAAAGAAGCTGTTGGAGCAGAAGTGGCGATTACGTTTAACTATTTCAACGGTAAAAGTGTGGGACCTAGATGACAGTCTAGTAGCACGCTTAAATTCATGTAGTCGGAGAATCATGGAAAAAAGCACGGCAGAACAGTTGCCATGAAACTAGTAGAAAGACAGAGGGAAGCCATATCACGTCTGTCAGAATGTGACTGGAGTCGAGATGCCAAGTCATGATCAATTACATTGCAGATCCTTACTCGGATTGAGTCGAGAACCTCAGCTGGGACACTAAACCAGATATCGTAATAGTATTCAATATACGGAAGAATGGCAGATTCGTAGATATGTAAGATCGACGAGAAAAACCTTCTGGCACGACATAGTGAGCCAACTTTCTTTGCAGAAGATGCAGCTATTGATTCAATGTAGTTGTTTCACTTCAAGTCATTCGAAAGCCTGAGGCCAAGAAGGCATAGTAAGACACTCTCCTGGAGTCTAGCATCAACCATGCTAATGGCAGACGTGGAATTATTTCTGTGGTAGCTAAATGATAGCAGTTTCGTTTTGAAGTCATTAGAATTTACAAGCCATTTCCTACCCCAGTTAACCTCTGATTGAAGGTCCTTTTCGAGAGAAGCGTCCAGGTTGACTTTTTCAGAGCTGCCGGGTTTACTATCGAGACAGGAGTAAATGGTAGTATCATCTGCATAGATGCCTACTTGGGAGCTGATAACACCAGGAAGATCATTGATGAAGATCAGAAACAGAATAGGAATCAGGATAGAATTTTGGGAGACCTGCGCATTCATAACAAAGTGTATGAAAGCCTTCACGTTCAGAACGACCTTCATTTCACGATTTGAAAGGAATGATTGGATTAAATCAAATCTTCGTCCTGTAATACTGTAGCCCTGAAGCTAACGCAGAAGACCAGCATACCAAATCCTGTCAAATGCCTTCGAGACATCTAGAACCACAGCTCGAGCTTCGCCGTTCTTATCATGATATATATATATTCAGTTATGGCCGTAAGCACATCAGCGGTAGAACGGGCAAAGCGTAATCCATATCGTTTGTTAGAGAGTAGGCCTTGAGAGGTAAGATGCTTAACCACTTTAGAATTGATTAAAGTCTCAAACACTTTGCCAACAAGCGGTAGGTGACTGAGACGCGGTAGTTACAGGGGTTAGAAGGTTCTTAAAAACAGGGACAACAAACGAAGGCTTACAACAAGCTGGAAAGCAGGAAGCATCGAGGTAATAGTTATAGAGTTTGGAGACGTATGGGGCCAGCTGAGGAGCACATTTCTTTAGTACAATGGCTGGTATTCCATCACCTCCACTTGCCTTATGGGGGTCTAATCTAGAAATGATGTCCGAGACCAGCGACGGGGTTATGAACATATTACTCGGTAGAATATCAGTTCTTTGGGGGAGGGGAATCAGGTATGGGTACTCTAGACGAGTCGAGTGTTGAGTTGGAGGAGAATTTCCGGACATAGCATTCAGCCTAATCTGCTGTCAAGATTTCGATTGATTAAATAGAGGAGGGATTGAGGATTTGCTGTTGTTCAGTATACTCTTGCAGAGCTGGCAATAATCTCTTGAACATTTTGTCAGAAAACAGTAATCTGGCTTCATTGAGGACACTCTTGCATTCATTACAAGCAGAGACAAAGAGACGTCTACTGCAATCTGACTTACCGCCCTGGTACAGTGGGAAGAAATTATTCTTGTGGGCTATATCTATATATTCATCTGTTCAGACCGAAATCTCTTAGTAGATAGAGACAATACCTCGGACTGATATATTAGATCGATAGGAAAAACAAGAGAGAAGAGAAGAGAGGAGAAGGGGAAGAAGAAAAATGACGGATGGTCAGGTTCTTTTAAAAAAAGTGAGGTAGAGAGAGGGAATGCAAAAGAAAGGGAAGAAGGAAGTAATGAATTAAATTAAAGACTGACCCGGCCAAGAATTTTCCCCTTAATGTGTAGAAATTTGTACATTGGGGTTATACAGCAAATTGACCGCATATGACACGTTATTTTAACCAATTCAAAACGAGTTAGTCTAATAAAAGGGTCATTAATACAAATAACAAATAAAAATGACGATAATGCTAATAATATCAAACATAAATGAAGGGAT
Organism: Acanthosepion lycidas; assembly: GCA_963932145.1. Lineage (NCBI taxonomy): Eukaryota > Metazoa > Mollusca > Cephalopoda > Sepiida > Sepiidae > Acanthosepion > Acanthosepion lycidas. The sequence goes on along the minus strand of OZ010571.1, from coordinate 56,814,532 downwards.
TTTTAATGCAGATAAATAATAAAAGTAAAATTAAATGTAGAAAACTAAAACTAAAAACTGAATAAGATGATTTATGGATAATGACACAAAAGATGTTATTAATCGAGTTCATTCCATCCAAAACAAAAAGCCAGTAAGACACAAAGGGTTACTGAGTGTGGAATAATTAGGAACAGGAACATTAATAATGCGCTGGAGGAGAAAAGAGTAATCAGGAGGACGGCAAATAGTGATTGACATTGCATTTAAATTTTTGCAGAATAAAGTTGGCTGGAAAACATGGAGCTGGAAGGGAGCTCCACAAGCGAGAAGTGCGAGAAAAGAAACTGTTAGCATAGAATTAACGGTTACATTTATCCAGATCATCTGTAAATTATGCTAATATTATCTGTTTTAATACAAGGAAACATTTTGCATTAATTGACCGAGCAGCCAGCATTGTTTTCGACTGAAATTTATAAAATCTTACTCTTAAATTTTTTTTTAGAAAAAAAGTAGCTGTAGTTACATCGTTATTAATTTTGGATTAAATTTTATTATTGAGAAAAAAATCGTGTGCATTTTCAACATAGCAAATATCTCACAATACACACAATACTACTATTACTACTACTATGACTACTTCTGATGATACTTTTATTTTTATGTACCATGAACTTTCAGGACGTAGGCGATCTTGTCTCTCCACCTCCCTGTATCCCTTGTAGCTCTCAACAAGTTCCTTCCCTCTACTTCCTCCACCCCCAGACCACGTTCTGTCATCCACTTGCTTAAGTCCGCCATGTTTTCCCTTGTCTCTTTTTCCTTCTATTCGACCCGTGAGTATCAGATTCTCTAGGTCCTCCTTCCTCATTATGTGTCCCAGAAACTTCAGCTGCCTCTTCCTGATGTTAAGTATAAGTCTCCTCCTTGTTTGCAGCCTCTCTAAGATCTCATCGTTGCTCACATGCTCGGTTCATGATATCCTCAGCATCCTTCTCTAGAACCACATCTCTGTCGCCTATCATCTCTATCATCCAACATTCGCTGCCGTAAAGAAGGACAGATGTCACGTAATGTTCAGTAATGTTTTCTTTGTTGCCAAAGATATCCTCCTGTCTCGCAGTACTCTGCCCAGCTTTCCTTGGACATCACAATACGCCTACGAATCTCAGTGTCGCACTTACCGTCCTCTGTCAAGACGTTTCCCAGATATTTAAACTTCTGCATCTGCTTGATTCCAGTGTTCCCGACCTTCAAAGAACTTTGTATTTTGACAGATTTTGAAGATCTTCAAAGATTATTATTATTATTATTATTAGTAGTAGTAGTAGTAGCAGCAACTGTTAACCAAATCATGGTTAACAACTGATACTACTACTACTTCAGATTTTCAAAAACTACCAAAATACAAAGATCTTGAAGTGGGAATCTAAAAAAATGTGACACATTAGGACATCAATACTTCCAGTTGTAGCTGGAACCTCTGGATTGATTGGAAAAGTTTCCAATAGACTAATTGAAGGGATTCCTGGTAGCTTATGTCTTAAAGAAATACAAAAAGCTGTACTCAAAAGTACAGCTCACATATTACAAAGAGCTTTATCTATGTAAAATGTGTGTGATCTTAGTTCCTTTTACAAAAATGATCGGTGTAAGATGTTATGTGCGCATTTCTGACCTTAGGTCTCTGATTGGGACGCGAAAGGAAATGGGTATACAACAGAAATCAAAAGAAATAATGTTTGAACTCTCGGATTGATTGGAAATGGTTCTTATATACACATTGAAGGGGCCCCTTGTAGCCTATACCTTAAAGAAATTAAAAAAAAAACTGTTCTCACATGTATAGCTCACACCTTACGAAGGGATTTAACTGTAAAATGTGTCTGCTCTTTATTTATTTTCTTTTACATATGTCTTCAGTGGATAACGTCATGACGTCATTTATGACCTTAGGTCTCAGGTTGGGCCCCGAAAGGCAATGCGCATAGAACAGAAATCCAAGGGAATAATAATAATAATAATAATAATAATAATAATAATAATAATAATAATAATAATGAGAATACAATTAAACCAGAAAACACAACCATACCCATCCTCACTACATACCAAATATTTCCCGATACACAGGGTTTTTTCCTCAGCAATAAAATGTACTTCAAAATTATATTTTGTGCAGTATTTTCAGTGGTATTTGTCCATAAAAATTTGTGTGTGCACAATATTTCTTTATTCATCCTTATATATAATATAGCCTAAATAGGAATTGTTTATTCTTTCATTGAATTATTTTGATTGAAAATATTTTCAATGTATCGACAAACATTTGTTTATATATCGTATTTCCTACGTCAAATTCAAGTTTGAGATTAGTAGCAATAAAAAATATTTTCTTAAGAAATAAAGTTTCCAGTAGATTTAGAATTCAGTTTTATTTATTTTAGACATACTGAGTTCGCATTTATTGACACATGTCTTTTTAGCAACGCTGAAGAGGTCTTCCAGCCATCCTATATTCTCCTTTCATTTTTGAATGATAGGTGTAATTCTACTAATGCTGATTATGAGTTAGTTGGTGATATTTTGATATGCTATACCACGATTATGTTAGTCAATCATTGAAAGATCTTTGTTTTAGCCATGGTGAAAACATTTGCACTTGTATGTCAAATCTTCAATGACAATTCAAAGTACACGAAGACATTGTAGGGTGTCAGTTATAGTAGGAATGTTCTGATTGACCGACAGAAAGTTACATATTAATAATTTGAATATAACTCAATCGCAAACCGAAGTTTTTTTTATCGTGTTTCATCTATATTTTGAAAGTGTTTCCATTTTTTTTTACGCATTACTTTCTGTTGTGTTAAATCTATGTCTAGTCAAACATTTCTTTATTTCTTCTTATGGGCAGGATATCTTCAGTAATTAGTATTAGGTTGGTGCAAAAATAATGACGTAATAATGTCGTTTTTTGACGTATTTTTTAACGTCAAAAACGACATTATTACGTCATTATTTTTGCACCAACCCAATATATACATCCCAGGTTTTAGGTTAGTGGAAATAACAGAGACTAGAAATAGCCGTTAAATTTTCAGTTTTGCTATTTGAATCTTCTAATGGATCATAGTTCTTAAGTTAATGATTGAATAAACTCCTAATTAATGATTGAATAAACTCCTAATTAATGATTGAATACATTACTAGTTAAGGACTGAATACATTACTAGTTAAGGACTGAATACATTACTAGTTAAGGACTGAATAAACGATTTCGACGATATAAAACACCCACGAAAATTTTCTTATTGTCTCGGTAAATTTCGAGCTTAATAATTTTATCAAAATATTGATATAAAAATCAAAGATATAAACTTCATCAAACTATTACAACAACAACCTTTACTCACTTTCGTTTATTAGACATTAAATTATATGACTTAGAATCTTCCATAATTTACCTTTACTTTTAGTTCGTCTGAAGTATATTTATAAGCGTTCTTAATTTTAAAATTTCTGAAAAACTAGTGACTTGTTGCTCGTGACATTTTCCATCAGAGGACGAAACACATCGACTAAGATAAGTTTTCATTTCCAAGTATAAATGCAGTTCATTATTGAGAGAAGAGTGTATAAATGAATAGATTTGAAATTGACAAGGTTTTACATTTTAATGAAGCGAGATCTTCTCTTTCTTTGTTTGTTTCTTTCTTTCATTGAAACGAAATAGAACCTTTGGTATGTCTTCTCCATCTTTCCTCGCAATCAAAACGAAATAATCCAGTTAGACATTTCTTTGATTCTTCCTTTCTTTCTTTCATTTTTCCATTGAAACCAAGTAGCGTCTCCGATATATCTTTGCCGTTTTTCCACTCGATCAAAACGGAACAATCCATTATTTATGAGATATTAACATCGCGTAACGTAACATACGTACTAAGTAGAAAACTAAGAGAGGGCGAATAGAACTATAATAAAATTATTTTCTTAAAAATATTGTGTATAATATTTTTGTGTGTCACTGTATATGTACGCATTTATATTTGTTTGTTTGTTTGTGCGTGTGTGTGTCTCTGTATGTGTTGTATCTCTATGTGTGAATGTGCGTGATTCTCTGGCAAGATCTATGCAATCATATATAGCATTTCATTGGGGATTTTAATTCTGAAAACCTACTGCTACCAGCGGGGCAGCGAAGCATCAGTCATTCCTGACTAAACGGTGTCAGTTTAAGTGATGGAAGAGGGATATATTAATCAGGGTGACGGATCGATTTTCAAATGATGCTCGGGAGAACAAAGAAAAGAAAGAGCAAGGGAGAAGATGATATACTGCTTTTCTGATTGATATCGATCCAGTTTTCATCTTCGCTCTTCACCAACCATTTGGAATATTTACCTTCTTTTACTTGGGTCCTTTCTAAAAGAGTTCATATTATAGAATTACCATAATAGGAATGAAAAACAAACAATCATACATACGCTTTTTTTTTCCTACGAATCAATCTTATTCCTAAGGAAAAATATCCGCGACTCATTGATAAACTAAGACGTTTTTTTAAAACCAAAATATAATAGAATCAGCAATGATTATATCATCTGACAAAGGTCGGTGTTTATGACATTGAATCATTTGGTTTATCTATACTCGATAATTCTTCTATGTGCTATGCCTCTTGAGTCCGTGAGAAATTATAGCTCTTCGCAACTTTCTATCCTTTACTCTCAAAACGCTAGGCGTTGCTGGTATAATTTTCCTAATAAGTAGAATTTTACATGATGGCGTTGCGAGCTGAACTAACCTGCTTTGATCACAGAGTTACCCTTCTCCTAAACTGGTTGTCATCCAAAGCTAAAGAGCCTAGTCTTCCCTATTATTTAACCCATAACCGGGTGGAGCAGAGATAGTTTCATACCTTAACCAAGGGTAATTGCGCGAAATGCATATAGTAAACTCGACTGAAATTCGAACTCGGCACTCCAATTTCTCGCACCGAGTCGCTAACCATGAAACCATCTGCGCATCCATACTTTATAGCTCTGTTTGTCTTCTTAATATCCATCCTAGTACTTGTTCTGTTATCCATTTATAGAAGCTCCTTAGGTAGGGTTCCCCCACTCGGCTTACTTACCTTCAATGTGTCCTGTGTGTATCAAATATTCCAAGCCTACTTTCATGAATTTGTGTCCCATAAACCTCACCTGATTTTTTTTCTCTTCCTAAGCACAAGAATCCTTTTCATTCTCTTTTTCCTTAAAACTTAATTGTTGCTGATGTTCCTTCCAGAGTATTCTCAGCATCCGTCTTTGGAATCACATCTGCTTTACCTCAAGTATCCGCTTTATTTGTGGATATATTATCCAGTATTCACTGCCATATATGAGGATTGATATTACACAGCAGTACAACACATTTTTCTTTGTTTCTATCAAAAATTTCTTGTTAACATTTTTATTAAAATAAAATTATACTGATAATACCTTGACTGCAATGATGAACTTTTAAGGAAAATGGAAAAAAGAAGACTGTTATTTAGAATAAAAAAGAGACAGTTGAGAGGGAAACATTATGAGGAAAGAGAGCTTGGAGACTATGACACTCTCAGGATATATGAAAAATAAAGAGGGTCAGAGGGTGACATCGAATGATATACCTGACAAGATTGTGCAGATGGGTGAGAGAACATAAACTGAGTGGGATAGTAAGAGAACAAGCATTGCTTAGAGCTACAAAGGATACGAAATTGTGGAGGGCCATGATCGTTCACGTTCTGAAGGGCTTTGGCACGTACAAGAAGTGGTATATATAGCTGCAGCCAAAAGAACTGAATAAAACATATATAAGGTTTTCAAAATATCCAAAAAGTGGTAAATACCAAAGCAACTCGTAATAAATTATTATCATCATAGGGGATTCTAATGCAAATATAGAAAAGAAAGAAGATTGTGTAATTATTGGAGATACCAAAATGAAGCAAGTACAATAATTTAAAAATCTGGTAAATGTTTTAATAGTGGGCGTAAAGTGTTAAGCCGAAAGCATTGGGATAGCTAAATGATGCCTTTCAAAATCAAAGGAAAGTATTAAGAAACAGGAAAATTTAATTAGAAACGAAGAAAAGAGTACTGAACTGTTATTTAATATTGGTCTTCCTACTGGACAATCTCATCACAGATTAAGAAAAGGCTCGAGACAAAAGAAATATAGTTTTACAGATGGGTGCTGAGAATACCATGGCCTGAACATGTGAGCTATGACGAAGTTTTAGAGAAAATGGAAACAAAAAAGACACTTATACATACCATCAGACATAGACAGTTGAAGTTTCTAGGGAAAATAATGCGGAAAGAGAGCCTGGAAAATTTGACACACACAAGACATATTAAATACAAGAGGGACAGAAAAGAACAGCGCATAACCTTCCTAACGAGCTTGTGTAAATGGATGACAGAACAGGATTTAGGAGAGATAGCAAAAAGTGAAAATTTACAAAGAGCTACAAAGGACAGAAAAATTATAGAGAGCCATGATCGCTAATGTCCTGAAGGGACATGATCCATAAAAGAAGAGGAAGAGCGAATGTAGAGAAAATGGATTCATTTGTGCTGAGTGAATACATGGTTTGAAAAACTACCTAAGACAAGTGGAGATATTGAATAATCTAACCATTAACAAATAATTCAAAAATGCAGTTTGCAATATATTAGGTTGGTGCAAAAATAATGACGTAATAATGTCGTTTTTTGACGTATTTTTAACGTCAAAAAACGGCATTATTACGTCATTATTTTTGCACCAACCTAATACTTATTCGCTGATTGTGAAAACGATCACTTCATTGATATGCAAACTAAGGG
>OZ010571.1:56780187-56802687 GCA_963932145.1 Acanthosepion lycidas | reverse complement strand
TTTTGTTATCCGACCGACAAGATTTATTTGTTGTAAAACTGTCGTCTATTCTTGTTTGTAAAACATCAAGATCATTTTGCATGAACTGTACTAGGCGTATGATACTTGAACATTTATTTATTGCATTTTAATGGGGCTTAATAGTCTTTTGAAAAGACTTTTGTCATTAAATAAATAGCCAGGAGCGACTACAAGGACTCTTTTTTAATCATTTCTTTCCAAGCAAGGCGAGATTGCCACTAGTATACAGAGATTGAAGGAGAGAGAAAAAACAAGGCATAGAGGGAAACAAGGATAAAAGCTGAACGGGGTTCAAGAAGATAAAAGATGGCGATGAAATTGCATTTAAATTTTTGAAGATTGTAGTTATCAGGGAAGCAAGGAAACGGAAGCACAGGCTGGAAGTGCGAGAAAATATTTGTAGAAAAGACAGAGGGAAGCCACGTCACGACAGTGAGAAAGGAATTGAAGTCATGATGCCAATTCAGGGTCGATTACATCAGAGATCCTCCTTTGGATTTTGTCAAGAACCTCTAGAGTAGGCCTGTGAACGAAATGACAGTCTTTTGTTCCATTTCGTATTCAGTTGAAGTGGAAGTAATATTAGGTTGGTGAAAAAATAATGACGTAATAATGTCGTTTTTTGACGTTAAAAATACGTCAAAAAACGACATTATTATGTCATTATTTTTGCACCAACCTAATACAATTTGGCTTCGTGTCACGCAAAGTCAAATCGAAGGGATTAAAGTAAAAAGAATGTATTGCGCCAATTTTTCAAACGAGGCGAGCCTGTTTGTTTTGAAGATAAACGAACTGCTACTTTTCTTACTTGAGCTCAGTTCAAACTATCCCAGACGTCAGAAAGGCGACTAGGTATAAGCAAATTGATTACTCAAGTATTGAAGCTCATTTCTAAATGGACGTTTTTTTTTTAATCCGGTATTATTTATTGTTACAATAAATGTTATGTTTCGTGGGTACACATGTTTAAGTTGACAGTCTCCTGTTTTTTTTTTAATTCTATGTTTAAAAAGTGAAATTAATGTCAACCTGCCTAGATCAAGGAGTCTTACAAAATAATCTTTACCATTAACACTGTCACCTGCGTATCTTATGTTGTCAATATTATGTCCACTAATGATAAATCTTAGTTGAACGCTTAGTTCCCTTATAATTGTTTGGCTGTATATGTTGAATAGATCCAGTGAGATAATGCATCCTTGTTTTACACCTTTTTCGATTTTTGCGTATTTGCTCGATCCATGTTCTATACTTATGCAAGCAGTTTGTTTCTAGTAAATGTTACGGACTAGTCTAATATTATTTTCCAAATATGTAGTTTTCCTGAAGTTTACCAACCGATTTCTTAGGAACATCCTGAATATCAGGTGGCCGGAAGTCGTCTCCAACGACCAACTGTGGGACAGGACCAGACAAGCCCCAATCAAGATTGACATCAAGAAATGGAAATGGGATGGATCGGCCACACATTCCACAAGCCTACTTCTAGTGTCACCAGACAGGGGCTTGAGTGGAATCCACAAGGGAAACGAAAAGTAACTAAAACAGATTTAGCGCAGAAGTGTTGAAGCAGAGGTGAAGGCAGCCGACACGACATGGGCAAAGCTGAAGAGGTTCGCCTAGAACCGCGTCCATTGGAGAGGTATTATTGTGACCTTATGTTCCCCAAGGAATCAAGAGGTATAAAGCAAAAGTAGTTTTTCTAGTAGTCCAAACAGATATTTTATGTGACCTCACTTCTTATTGCCAGAAATTTGTTTTGAAAATATATAATAATTCAAGTGAATAGAAATGTTGTCGCATTTGATTTTTTTAAGTGTTATCATAAGTTCTATAAGAACTCGTTATTTGACATTTGTTTTAGAACAAAGGCGGGATTTTTCTCTCTGTCTAAACAGCAGCAAAGAAATCAAATATACAACAGTAAGCAAAAAAAAAAAAAAAATACAAACCTGTTTGATAGCTTTAACAAATTAATCTTAAATAATCTTAAGAAAGCTAACAATGACAATAATAGCTACAGTAATAAATTGAAGAACTCACAACATCTAAGAGGTAAACCACGATAACAAGTATTTTAACGAGGTAGCCTTCACACTGCTTTTAAAGCAAATATTTTTCTTACTGAATAAAAGTATAGAATGACAAAATCAAAATAAGGTATATAAATAATAATAATGCTTGAGAAGGATAATAACTAGAAGGATGTGAAGACTAATGATTATTATAATTAGAAAGAACCGTGAAAATTCTACGAATTTCCTATTTGAATTTTCTGGAGAATGTTTATTCTTAAGTTAATGATTGAATAAGCTCATGGCGACTTCTACGACGATACATTTTCTATAGAAATTCCCCTATCGCATCGTTAGATGTTTGAGCTAACAACTTTAACAAAATATTTCAAAAGCAACCATAAACATGAATGCTGGTCGTTGTTTTAAAAGTAAGGGTTTACAAATGAAAAGATTTGAAATTGACAGCTTTTTTTCATTTCACTGAAACAGACGTTAAACACTTCTATCTTTCCTCTCTTCCTTTGTTTTTCTCACCGAAACCTAGTAGCGTCTCTGATATATCTTTTCTGTCATTCCACGCGATCAAAACGGAATAGTCCATTACGTTTTTGATATTGGCAGGGTGTAACGGTCGAGCTAAGTAAGGGTCGGCCAAACAGAATTATGATAAAGTAATACGAGCTGACACGTATTGTAAAAATGATGGGATATCATATTACAATTATGTTCCTTCTTCCGTAAGTTAGTTTCGCGTATTACGCCCTGCAACTCTTCTACTATATGCCGCGTCTCTTCACGACATCGCTATCGACAACTTCTTATCTCGTGTGGCTCATAGTAGTGTTTTATCCTTTGCTACTAACGCCCCCCACTCCCGTTCCGCTATCCATTCGCACAAGCTCGTCAGATAAGTTGCTCACCACTTTCCTCTATCTCTCATGCCTGTTTTCCAAGCCTTTTTTCCTCATTATGTATACAAGAAATTTCGTCTGTCTTTTCTTGATTCTAAGTGTTCTTTCTGTTGCCATTTTCTTTAAGACATCCTTGTTGCTTACTCGCTCTAGAATTTTCAGTATTCTCAGATAGAACCACATTTCTACTACCTCTAGATTTTTCCTCGTTCGTGGGGAGATTATCCAGCATTCACTGGCATATAAGTGGATGGCTATCACATAGCAATCCAGCACACTTTTCTTTATTTTTCCCTTTCTTAGCACTTTGCTTAGCGTTTGGGATTCTTCTTCCGCTAGCCGAATGCGTGTTCGGATCTCTGTGTCGAACTTTCCATCCTATGTTAAAAAGCTCCCCAGATATTTAAACTTTTACAGCTGCTTGATGTTTATATCTTCAATTTGTAAGTTGCATCTTGGGCTTTTTCTCTTTTTGATTACGAGGGAAGATGGAAGAAAAAGGTATATCAGAGATGCGGAATGATTTTAATGAAAGAGAAAGAATTTAAAGTGGATTTAATGGCAATATCGGGACAAGAAAAAGATTGCTCAAGCCCCCTCAGTACTTCCTCTTTTGGGGATGCTCCAGGCACTGCGTTATCACCATAGCCATCCCGCGAAGGGCATGTGCTTAATATTATTTTGAAACTCCCGAGCCGAAGACAGGTAAGTTATTATTTTGTTAAAGTTAAGCTCAAATATTGAACAATCTAATAGGGGAATTTCTACGAGTGTTTTATGGTTGTAGAACTCACACGGAGCTTATTAGATTATTAACTTAAGATTTATGATTCGTCAGAAAATTCCCAGAGGAAAAACACAAATTTTTCACAGGTACTTCTAGTTAAAGTAATTTTACATCTGTATTATACATATAAAAATTCAGTTGCTCTACATTTTCTTGTTTGTGTTTAATACTTTCGGAATATTAATCTAAAATAAAGATACAATTAAATAAAAATCGATAACAATTGCCCCTCTGTCATTTGATCTTGCTATAAATGAAAACAACAGCAATAATAATAATAGTAATAATAATAATAATAAAGAAAGCCCACATGTTCTAAATAGAGTTTCAAATGGTTGATGAAATGCAAGTAAATCATGATACACCGACTGCAGCTGTAAAAATACTTAAAAAAGATAGCAAAGTCAAATGCAACCGACCTGATACAGAAACGATTCCAAGATAAACGGCTTCACGGTCAATAATTTGCCTGTACCAAACACGCTAATGTAGACAAACCCCGTACTCATCAGTGGCTACGTAGTGTAGAGTTAAAAGCCGAAACGGAAGGTTTTATTCTTACTGCACAGGACTAATGCTTGCTAACTAGAACTTACCAAGCACATATACTGAAAAAACTATGTTAGCCCAAAATGCAGATTCTGTGATACATATCTAAAAAAAAAAAGAAAAAAGAAAGACCATCTTAGATCAGGTTCCACTGAATATAAAACACGGTATGACAGAGTGTGGCAATATCTGAATTTGAAAATCTGCAACTTTTATGGAAAGTAAACTGCAAGAAATTGGTATGAACACCACCCAGACCCGCTACGGAGATAGGACCTAGAACAATTTTATGGGACTTTACAATACATACAGAACAATGAAAGCATATCGACCCTACATCATGATTAAAGACAGCAAAGACAAAATGTGCCTTATTATTGATATTGCAGTCCGTGCAGATTTTATATATATCTTAAAATTAGATATACATGCGCATACAATGTAAATAATAAAAATGTTCTTAAAATTTCCTCTTTTCTGTTGAAGACAGTTATTGATTTTATTATTTATACCGTATGCGCATGTCTATCTAATTTTTAAAAGGGAAAATATATAACCTGGATACCATCATCAAGGTGATCATCATTTATATGCTGTGTCCATTCAGGACGTGTGCAGTTATGACGCCCCACAACTTCCAGTCCCTTGTAGCTCTAAGTGGCCCTTCACATATTACCCCCACCCCTCTTTTTTCCAACTCCACCATCTATTCTCACTCATTAAGTAGCTCACCTGATCCTACCTGTCCTTCCATCAATACGTCCTGTGAGTATTAATTTTTCCGTCCTTTTCATCATGTGTCACGCAAAATTTTAACTGGCTCTTTGATTCCATCGGAAGACCGCCCCGCCCCCAGGAGATGCCCCATCCCAGAAGACACCCCTGGGGGAGCCCCTTAGAGACCCCTCCCCCGGGAGAATCCTTGCCTTTGAGGAAGAATGTCGTCTTAACATACACACTGGCTGTAAACCTAGGTATTCCATTATGCTAGATGCCTATTGACACTACAAGAAGGTTTATACGCCTTTAGCTGGTTTTGTTTTGACTTATGCTGGCTGACTAGTTACTCCCTTTCATCCTAAAGCCCCGGTAGGGGAAATGACTTTGTCGCCGAGGACCCGACTATACGGGAGGTAATGCTGAGTTACATGGTAGAATGATCTCATATAAAAACCGATGAGAAATTATGGAAATATGAAACATAAAATAATAAATGAACATATTTTATATATATTTATATATTTTTATAGTTTTCGATGCGATTTTTCTTCATAAAATAAAAGGTTGAAATGTCTTATTGAGTAGAACAATTTGTAAGAAATATTGTCACTTCACGAGAAGTGTTATATTTTTCTCATGAATTACGAGCTAGAATTGGTGCAACTTTTCGCAATACTTGGGCAAGAAAGAAAGTTAATTTACTGCTTCAACAGGAGCTGAAACTGGCGGAAGTCATTTTGTATTCCTTTGGGACGCCATTAGAAAAGCTGAGAGGAAATATGGTAAACACTGTCAAGGAATATGAAGAGCAAGTTGCAATAACACAAACAAATGTTAGAGGGAAGATATTTAATTTACGTATTTGAAAGTCAGAGAGGGAGATAATTAGTTTGAAAGTAAAAAGTATCCTATCTGTCATGCTGGGTGAAAAGCTATATAAATAAATCTGTAAAAATCTGCTATTTGAGCATACGTGTAACTGAGTGCGTTGGTGCATTTGTCGAAGAAAAGTGGACGTCGTGATAATGCATAACAGGGTATAAGAGTGTGAAAATGATTGTGTCTGAGAAACAAGATTGGGAGTGAGAGAAGGATAAAGAGAAACAAACAAACAGAGAACCTGCGTGGGTAACGCATAAAAGAAATTCCTTGTGTAACAGAAACTTTGATAGAAAGAAAACGACACGGTTTACTGTATCCACCAAAATATACCCCCAAAATTATAATGTTTAAGGATAGTGGGTTATAATTAAACTACAATAATAACATATCAGGTCATTCTACTATTTAACCCAGTACTATCTCCCATATATTTGGATCATCAGCGCCAAAACCCTTTCACCCAACAGGTAAGGGGGAGTGGCTAGACACTAAGCAGAAATAAAAAAAAACAAAACCTGCCAACGTCGGATGAACCTTCTTGTAGGGTCCACAGCCATCTAGCATAATGGAATAGACTGGACTTCAGAGCTAGGTTTGCATCCACTGATGTGATGAGACGGCATCTGGGGTGGGGACATATGATGAGAAAGGACAGCTCGGAAAGCTTAATATTAACAGGACGTATCGAGTATAGTAGCTGAAAATGCAAGGTTCTAAAGCTTAAATATCAAGATAGGCAAAAATCTTAACTTAAAAATTCACAGAATAATAATATGTAAATTCAAATTAAATTTCCCCAAGTGTTCAAGTATTTTTAATTCTTTTTCGCTAGTAAAACGGGACGTTGTCACAGACTTTTTTACGGTGGGATTTTCAAACATCGCATTTAAAATATAAGAATTAGTTCTTAATTTTCCTGTTATATATTGTCTAAAGTTTTTATTCTGGGTTTTTATAGCATAAATAAAAATGAAAAATATGAAAGGCTTTATTTGGAAAAATCCAATTCAAAAACCAGTATTAAAAAATAGATTTGTAAATTTCAAAAACTCAAATATGAAAAAAAAAGGTTTCATTCTCTTTTCAGCAAACAAATGAAAACTGCTTGTAATTCACAAAAGAAAATGACTAAAACCAGAAACTACTTCAATAAGCTTTATTATTTAATCATTCCACTCAAGCAAGGCAATAAAGCCACTAAGACGCAATGGGTTACTGAGATTGAAGGAAACCGAGATAACTTTGCTGAGAAGGGGGGAAATGAAAGAACGGAATTCAAGGAAACAGATGAAAATTGATGTTGCATTTAAAATTTTGAATATCGTAATTGACAGGAAACTTGATTTGCTAATTACTAAATATTAAGGATAAACATTTTTTGGAATATTCAAAAAGACTATGATACTAACGGAGAGTTACACTGCAATGTAAATTTTGTTATAAGAGCAAACGATATAACAGCCTATGAGAATAAACAATATAACAGCGCATAGTATACAGAAAATCAAGAGTATCCCCGCGGCAAGGCTGCTTTATAGCCAGGTTGTAAGTTACTCTGTATCAGTTTATAAACCGGGTATGAATATACCCACTGGACCCGAATACACAGCATCTTTTCCCACGTAGTAATGTAATGTTATTGTATCCTCAGGAATACTATAGATTGTTCGGTGTCAGAAGAAATTTATTGCGTGCATTGTATAGCCCTCACTCTTATTCGGATTCCTTTGTTTGTTTAGTTCAACAAGATTTGTTATTTTTTAGAAATAAGGATGCCGGATTTTTTATAATGTTGTTCATTCTGTACAAAACCTGAGAGCCACTCGAGGTAGAGGGTTACAGAATAAGAGGTTCAATTTATGCTGATATTAGGTTGGTGCAAAAATAATGACGTAATAATGTCGTTTTTTTGACGTATTTTTTAACGTCAAAAAACGACATTATTACGTCATTATTTTTGCACCAACCTAATATATTGGGAAGATAACGGTTAACTCTAGACTTGAATACGTTAAGACTGTTGTGATCGGAGAAACATCCTCTTGGGAATCGGTTCTACAAATCAGCGGTTCATGGGAAGAAGCTGATCGTGTGAAACTTACATCTCACCAATGGAATAGTAAAGCAATGAGGACAGTTCGGTACAGTGTGCATAGCCAATCCTAGTTGTGAAGGTTAGAACTGGTGAAACTAAGGAATGAAGTTCATCTGAGCATTTTCCATGGAAATAGCTCTACATAAACACATTATCATACCTTTTTGGAATCAGGTTGATCCCGAGATTAAAAATTTGCCCCTCATTTGAAGCTCGAGAATCCAGCATTGTGATTTGTGTCCTAATGACGACGGAACATTTAAAAATTCAAATTTTCAAAATAACTAAAAAAAATGAGAAATTTTAAAGGTTTTTATTATATATTGAGTTTAAAGTAACACAAAAACTTTGTGAATTTAAATTTTTTGTTTTAAATTCAGTTTAAAACATCTCCAAAACTTTGTGAGTCAAGGAATTCACTTTTATTTCTTCAAAATTTCAACGAATCAGACTTAAAGTGAGAGGTTTCATGACGTGAGGTTTTGAAGTTCCGCAGAGATTGTGATTTGAAGAACTTAATTCAATTGAAGTTCCATTGAGTTTGTAATCTGAAGAACTCAATTTTCGGCCTGAATTGGAATTTTGGCACAAATCCGCGTTTCAGCACAAATCAGACTTTTGGTTTGAATCAGTCTTTTGGTAGGAATTGGATTTATAGCGCGAATCAGAGTTAAAATGAGGTTTTAATGTTCCATGGAGTGAATTGAGAAATTTAAAATTATTTCTGAAAAATTATTATTGCTGTTTTCTAAGCTGGGCCAGAGGTTCCTTTAGTTTTTGGCCGGATGCCGTGTTAGCCCTCCACAGGACTTGGCTTAAAATCCACACAGTGTGCAGCTTTTAAGCTAGTGAGCAAATAAAAAGAAGTAATAAAATGTTGGAATGAATGACAAATAAAGAGGCCGTGTTTATTTGAACGGAAGTGTGGCCAAAACAGAAAAAGAGAGATTCGCTTGTTCACAGAGAAAGCCTAGTAATTATCTCCTCTACACGCACATAGACAAAATGACTTAATAATCTTTCTCTTTCGATAGATTTATTTTTTTGCTAGCCGCAGGTACCATTCATGTTTTAAAAATAAAGGAAACCAGCTTGATACAGAGAATAATACGAAGGCTTCAGTATTTTAAAAAAAATTGTGTTTGCGTTTTTATTTTATTAAGAAAGAAAGCGGCAAGAACAGATTAAACATCAACCATAATGTCTGCTTGTCAGCAGGAGGAAAAGCCCAAGATGCGAGTTACTAATAGAAGATTTTAAAGTCAAACAGGTACAAAAGTTAAAGTATCCGGGAAGTATTTGATTTGACGCCAGAAAATGTGAAACCGAAATCTCTAAATTTTAAGAATAGATAACGAAGTATCCCTTAATTTTAAGATCAGAGAATATATGGTCATTAACTAAGTGAAGAGGCTAAGATGCGAGTTACGAATTGGTGATGTCAAAATCATACAAGGACAGAAGTTTAAATATTTCGAACGTGTCTTAAGAAAAAACGAAAAATGTGACAGCGAAATTCGAAGCTGAACTGAACTAGCAAAATATGCCTTACAAAAGCTAAGCTAAGTATTAAGAATCAGGAATCTATACTAACGGCTATGAAGATATGGAACAAAACCAAATATAATCTTAAATCCCTACATGGGACTCGACAAGTTTGGTCAATGATTCAGTTGCGGAATTCATGTGGAGAAAACAGTTAAACAGAGAAGCTTTTATCAATTTTTTGTTCCAGATTACCTAAAGTCAATATCTATTATTGCATGATGCGGGCTACTTGTTGGATTTTGACGTTCTTCAAGTGCAGAAATTGAATTATTTGGGAAGTTTTTAAATTAATGTAGAACAATGAGAAACAAAAATCCCACCATTTAAGAATACAGAACGGAGTATCCTTTAATTTTAAGGAATACAGAACGGATTATCCCGCAATTTAAGAATGCAGAACAGATTATCCCGCAATTTAAGAATGCAGAACGGATTATCCCGCAATTTAAGAATGCAGAACGGATTATCCCGCAATTTAAGAATGCAGAACGGATTATCCTGCAATTTAAGTATACAGAACGGATTATCTCTCAATTTTAATAATACAGAACGGATTATTATTGTCGTTAACAAGGGAAGGTAGAGATAAATATACGAGCTACTAATTGGAGAACGTCAAAATCAAATACGTACAAAATTTTAAATATCTGGGAAGTGTTTTGACAAAGGATGGAAATGTGACACCGAAATCCGAAGTTAGAATAGCGGAAGATACCTTCCAAAACTAAACAGAGTATTTAAAAACAGGAAAATTATTGAGTGCTGAACGGCGATTAGTCATCCTATATGGCAGTGAATGACAATTTCATCACAGGCGAAGAGAAACTTGCGGCAAGAGAAATTAGGTTTCACAGAAGGAGGTTGAGAATAACATGGACGGAGTATGTAAGCAACGAAGAAGTTTTAAGAAGAAGGGAAACAAAAAAAGACAATTATAAAGTAAGAAAGAGTCATTTGAAAATTCTGTCATACGTAATGAGAAAAGAACCTGAAAAATTTGACATTCACGAAAATATTAAAAGCAAGAGGGACAGGGGAAGGTTGCGAGTAAACTACTTAATCCGATTGCATAAATGGATGGCAGAACAGGGATAGTAAAAAGACAAATATTGCTAACAGCTACGAAGGATAGGTTAGTTGTGGAGAACCATGGGTATTTACCAACCTCCATACAAGGCAGGATGTGGCAAAAGGCCGATTTTTATGTGGGGCGTTCCCGAGCCCATAGGCTCGGACAAAAATTCCCCGTAGACCCCGCATACATGAGGTCGGGTTTGTCGACGTTTCCTTGCCTGTAGGCAAAGCCTCGTCTAGGTTCCTCTCTGAAAGCAGAGAGTACAAGTCTGCAGCGAGCCTGGCAGCGAACTGGCTGATTCTAACGGATTTCTTTGTGCAGAGCCATGATATCAACGTCATGAAGGGACTCGGTACACAAAATAAGGGTTATCAAAAGTCAAACATACAGTGCCCAATGTTTTTCTCTGCTCATTTTAAACCACCTGAATCAGTGTTATGTTTAATGATTAAAGCACACGCGTATCTCAGTGACTCGATTATCGACACATCACCGACCCGTCTCTAGAAGAAGTACCGCCCCGAATGCGATGATTCATCATTTGATTTGATGCCATGGAAACACTACTAAATAAAAAAACAATTGAATTCTATTTTGCTAGTATGATGTTTTCTTATTAATATTTAGTACCTTATGAAGGAGGATGGCGCTCAACGAGTTAGGATTATTGGGGTTACGGACAGATTGAAAAACTGTGTTTATGAATTGTTAAGTGGAGAACAGAATCATGATGGTTCACTTGTTATATCCACTTGAGATATAACATTGTCCTTGAAGGCGAGCAGTTGGTCCGAGAATACGCAGTAAAGATCCATTTTGAATATAGCGTTGTCCTTGATAAAAAAAAACTGGTCCGAGGATATGTAGAAGATCTACTTGCGTTATAAAGATGTCCTTGAAGGCGAAGAACCTGAACTGAGAATATGTAAAAAAGATCGAGTTGAAATATAACTATGATTACGAAGAAAGTTGGTTAGAGAATATATTGAAAAACCGTTTAAAATATAGCTTGTTCCCAAAAAGAAGTTGGTCTGAGAATGTGTGGAAAAGAGCCATTTAAATATAGCTTTGTCTCTGAAATGAAAAAGTTGACCCGAGAACATACAGAAAGCATCAACATGTCTCAGTATATGTAGAAAAATTCATTTGAAATATAGCGCTATCCTTGAAATGAAAAAAATAAAGTTAGTTCGAGAATATGTAGAAAAGACCCATTTGAAACAGAGCGTTGTTTTTGAAAATGGATGGACCGAGAATACGTAGACAAGATCTGTTTGAGATATAACGCTGAACCCCAACCCACAAAAAAAAAACAAAAACAAAAAAAAAACAAAACAAAAAAAACAAAAAAAGAACGAAACAACAAAAATATTGGTCCAAGAATATGTAAAGATCCACTTTTAGCATATAGCTGTCCTTGAAAAAAAATCTCGGTCTGTGAATATATAAAAATGATTCACTTGAGATAGAGTGCTGTCTTTGAATGAGAGGATATTGGCCCTAGTATACGGGAAAAGATCTACTTTAGATATAGCGTTGTCACTGAATAAAGAAAATGGCGGTCCGAGAATATATACAAAGGATTTTCTTCAGATATAGCGTTGAATTAAAAGAAAGGAAAATTTTTCGTCCTAAAATATGTAAAGCAAATCTATTTCATGTATAGCGTTGCCATGGAAAGAAAAACATTGGTCCGATAATATTTCTAAAAGAGTTTTTTTTTTAAGATATAGCGTGTCAGACAAAAAAAAAAAAAAAAAAAAATGACGTAATCAGTAAATAATAATAAAAAAAAAATATTTTTTTTTATTGCACTTCTCACTTGTGGAACTCACTTCTGGCTTCTTGCGTTCCTCTCACCTACGATCTTTGATAAAGTTTAAAAGCAACATCAATCGCCGTCTTCCTTTATCCTAAATCCTGATCTTTTCTACTCATTAACGTATTCTCATCTTCTTTCGCTCTTAGTAAACGACTTGCGTCTGAGTAGAATTATTGCCTTTCTTGGGGAGAAGTGATTAAAAACTTTGTAAAAATTCATACAAATTTAGTAACTACTATGAAATCATACTAATCCAAGTATAGTCCTGGGTATGACGATAAACTACATCTAGCAGCAAACCTCTGATTGGGTGATTGGAAATTTTGAGGAGCGTGGTACCACCTCTGAATTGTTGCTTATTCATAAAATATAACAGTTATAACTAATACAAACACATATAAACATACACACACACATACATAGTGTAATGGGTAAATTGGCGCCGTTTTATATTTTTAATTTCGAGCATGCGCGTTGTTTAGTTTTGATTTTGTCGACTGCACAGTATAGTATGGTCAGTTGGGCAACGTCTGTGAGAAGAGCACCATGACGCAATTCACACCACTAGAATTTTGGAAACGGCATGCTATAATGCTTGGCATTCGTGCTGGAAGCTCCAATACAAACATTTCAGGGTGTTTCGGAGTCAATCTGAGGACAGTGCAGAGGATTTGAAAACAGCTGGATGAGTCACATAGTCATTTCGAAGGTGTTTGGAGTGATCACTAGTGATTGCGACGTTTTACCACAGGGCCTCAGACTCAACACGGAGAGTTATATCAAGTACCTTAAGGAGGTAATGCTCTCTAGGTCAATAAGGTGGCTGCAGGAAGACCCTGTGTCTGGCAACAGGACTCTGTACCATGCCACACAAGCAGAAAAACCCAGTCATAGCAGTTCAACAATATCTGCGACCACATCACCTCTTACATCTGTCCACCTAACTACTCAGACTGCGACCCCTTTGATTATTATGTGTTGGGCACAGTCGAGCGAGAGACCAACAAAAATACTTTTAACACCAAAGATGAACTGAAGGTAAGCGTTATGTCAGCATTCACCTACTTAAACAAGGTAACCATCCAGAATGTTGCGGGAGATTCCGAAGTCATCTGGAGGCTGTGGTGCAAACTAAAGGAAATTTTATTGAATAAATTTACTCTTTAGTATTTCAAGATATTTTTGTGTAATTTTGGTACATACATTTGTTAAAATAAGATGTCAGTGTTATTTTCACTTTTCATAATTTAGACGACAATTTATAAATTGCACCCTATATATATATATATATATATATATATATATATATATATATATATATATATATATATATATATGTTTATATATATTATTAAATATAACCGACAATGAATGTCTATTATGTCTGATCATGAGCCGTTCTAAAGTTCGTATGTTTGCTTTAATTTCTGGTGAAAATAAAGACAAAAACATTTGGATATTTTTTTTTTATTAATTTGGTCCTAAGCTTTTTGGCTCACATAAGCCATCTTCAGAGTGGTTATACGGACATTGAAACAAAGATATCTACCGTCAAAGATGATATTTTCTTATGCTGACATAGAAGATTGTTATGCGCCGATAACAATCACGGAATAGCAGACGCAGTTATAACAAAACATAACACTATAACACTTATACCATTGTAAGCAAATGCATAATAATGAAAAACATGAGGAATAAATAGTCAAAAACATAATAGGTAGAAATGTTAAACCCATTAATAATAATAAACAAGTTAAGCTCATCAAAAATTGACCTAATAGTCTCTAATAACTCCACAACCACACAACTAAACCCTCTACAAAAAACCAATGTAGCGTATCAATTTACATGCCAGTTCAGAGATTGTATCGCTGATACTAATAATAAACCCGTTACATATAGTGGTTTCATTACAACCACGCTCCCCCGTAGACTTACCTATCACATTTCTGGTCTAAGTTCTATTAGACAACATTTCTTAGAAAAACATATTATTGTGTTATCAGTTGTGTTGTCTAATATTATGATATTAGGTAGATATTAGTTGATAACACACATACACACAGTAAAAAGAACCTTCAGATATTGGAGGCCATCTACATTAAAACGTATCAACCCACACTTAACACAATTACATTTCAAACTAGTCACAACACATCACATTACATCTAGACATATGGTTCTGTTGTAATATTTCGGTCATAGAAACGCATCTTGAACTTATGACCCGAATAAAGGTCCTCGCTAATAAGGTAAAGTCTTTATTCGCTCGAAGCTATTTTTAACCAATGATCCGAGAGAACGTTTTTACACTGCTGACAGTTTAGATATTCCTAAATGGTTGGGCGCCATGCCTGACATCCATATGAGTCTGGACCTAACATGACTCAATTTTTTAGGTTAGTCTTTTGATTTTTGAGAAAGACTAATTTTAGTTCATAGAAATAAAGTCTCCAATTCATGTACTCCTTGCCCAAGATTGCAATTATGGTTTGTCTCGTACTGGAGATTAAGAGAAAATACTATGGTAATATACTTTGTAAGCTACTGTCTTTTGATATGAAATGAAGAAGATACGATATAGTAATTATCCAGCACATTACTATTTCTGTTGATATTTTCTTCAGTCTGTCTCCTGTGTATACTACATTGGTTGGTATACTGTTAGTTGGTATACTGCATTGGTTGCTATCCTGATGTTACTTCGTACTTTTCTATTTTCCATTTTAATCTCCCCGATTGGAGCATTACAATATAAGTGTAAGGAAACAAGTGCCAAAATTTCATGCCTGCAAGAGGACTATCTGGCGAGACACATCTATTTTAATCAGAGACGTCGATCTCTGATGTGAGAGGCCTTAAAGGTATGAAAGTTCTTGGCACTGACCCTCGATGATGTTAAAATCTATACTCGCTTGGCTTATATATTCTTTTACTCTGGCAAACATATGTGCGGTTTCTTTCACCTTACGGACTTTCCAGAATGCTTCGTTGTCTGTTATTTCTACCTGATTCCACAAAAGTACGCTCACGAGCAGGATACTTTGATAGTCGGTTCCGTAAAACTTGTTAAACTGTGAGGTTCTTATTAAGGAGAGAGACAAAAAAATAGAAACGTTATTCAATTACTATCTGATGTAATCTATACGCAAGCAAAGCCAAAGAAGATATCGTTTAAAACGTTACTGTAAAAATAACAAAGGTGAAGGTTTTGGTTGGAATTCATGTAGATTAGAAAATATTTTATCACAGAACTTCAAACAACACAACAATTGCAGTTCATACTATGAAGATTAACATAAAATTATATCGACACAATTTTTCATAACAAGCTACAAAGTTAAGCACCCTTCATTGCTGTATTAAAACAGTATCTTAAATATTTAATAAAGAAGCATTTAACAAAAGAAAGAGCATGCGCGAATAGACAAATAACATAAATATGAGAATTTGAAATTATTAAAATAAAGAGTAAAATTCCTCCAATACTCCGTATTAAAAGTCTTCATTAACAAGTAACATATATTAATTTATATTATACCTCCTGTACTAATAACATTAAAATAATTAAATTTTGGTATCTTGGTAGCAATTGGTTTTGTAAATATGTCTGATAAAAGAGAATAGGCATTTTATCTCTATTGATTTATTGATCACTTTTTGTAGTATGCGATTGAAGTTTCATAAATGTGGCTGTTGTGGATATAAAAAAAAAACAAAAAAACTCTGCTGACGATGACTCATGTGAGTCAAAAGTTTAGACCTAATATGAATTTTGGCTATTTTTTAACACACACACACACACACATATATATATGTGTGTGTGTGTTATTTATTATAAGTTATTAAATTTGGACATGCAATTTTATGTAATATATATACATGTAATGTATGTAGAAGAATAATGAATGTAATGCCATGTCGCTTCGGAATGTAGGCGAACATGACTCTTCACATCTTCCTCTTCTTTAATATACTTGATAAATGTAGAGGAGTGATTTGTCATTTAAAAGCTTGGACCTAATATGAACTGTATCTATTTTTACATTAAAAAAGCCATACAGGCGAAGTATTATTCATTTAAAAATGATCAATGCATTCAGTAGATATAAAATGTATATTTCTTTTAATAAAATTAAATGAGCAATTGTGTTTTGCTTAAAGTTTATATTACATTACAGTGCAGGCATATTTTTGCATCAAAGTATTTGATCATATTAGATTGTATTAAAAATATGAATTATAAAAATTACGATGGCAGTGGTTATTATTTGTAGGAAGTATCAAAAACAATTTCTAAAGAAACTGTACTCGTAAGACATTGAAAATAATATTTAATCAAATAAATAATGCATTCCATCAAAAAACATTAACGATATTTCACCAGTTTCCATTACATGAACACAATATATACATATAGCATCCTTACACTTAATGACAACAATTATAAAACCTAATTAAGAACATAATTAATGCTTATATTTTGATATGCATAATATTGATATATTTGAATAATTGAAGCGTGAGAAATGACAAAAGGGTAGTGAACCCCCCCCCCCAAAAAAAAAATTTGATCTTGGTACATAGAGTGTTCTGAGTAGTATTGTATTAACACTTTCCGTTTTTGTCCATCGAGTATCGTTACCAGCGCATTGCTAGTGGGCGTAAAAAAAGGAAAGGGACATTGCTGCAAATAATCTTTTCACAATGACTCACTTGTTGAAAGGTTATCAGGTAAACTCATGAATTTGTGTGACAATCGGGCTAATCGTAACGATACATTCGTAGACTGTCGTGCAACAAGAAAAAGCACACGGAATAAAGAATTCACTGGAAATTACAGCGGTAGGTCAACAAATCCGTAGCAAAAGGATAAAAAACATTACACAGAATCTCCATTTTTTCAATGGATCTAATTCATTGATTATTCATAACAACATAGAATAAATATTATACAGGAAATATTTCGCTTTAATGTTCAGCTATCAACCATGAACTTATTCATCCAACCACGCAAATGGAAATATTGGCATAATTTCTAAACTCTGGGGTTGGGATGCTGAAGGCAACATCAATCAGCTATGTGACAAACTTTTTCTGTTTGCATTATATATATATATATATATATATATATACAAATGTAAAAAGAGAAGAATAAAATTAAAACGTTCAAAACATTAATTTAAAACAGGGCTCAATACAAAAGTAGAGCATTTAATATTTATTATACACTGTAACATCACAAGATGTAAATATTCACTATAAAATTGTACATTTTGTTTCAACGTTAAAATCAAACGTTTCTTCAGGTGGCTAACAATGATGGTACTAAACGATTTTATTCAAAACTGCGATTAATGAAACACTACTTCACTTTCAGTTTTTAGAAAATTTTCCATAAAAGCTAAAAAGGATATATATAAAGAAAAAGAAAAGATAAGAAATCAATAAATTGACTTTCTTTTCTTTTTCTTGTTTTCTTGATATTTTTCTTCCCTCTTTCATTTATTGATTTCTTATCCTCTTTCCTTTTTCTTTACATAAATCTTTTTTACCTTTTATGGAAAATTATCTAACGACTGAATATATATATATATATATATATATATATATATATATATATATATATATATAGTAGGTTGGTGCAAAAATAATGACGTAATAATGTCGTTTTTGACGTTAAAAAATACGGCAAAAAACGACATTATTACGTCATTATTTTTGCACCAACCTAATATATATATATATATATATATATATATATATACATATATATATTAGGTTGGTGCAAAAATAATGACGTAATAATGTCGTTTTTTATATATGCAGGTAAGTCAATTTGCCTTTAGCATTATGATGAAAAATATTAACTATGCACCATAAATTTAGTTTTGG
This sequence comes from Acanthosepion lycidas, assembly GCA_963932145.1. NCBI lineage: Eukaryota > Metazoa > Mollusca > Cephalopoda > Sepiida > Sepiidae > Acanthosepion > Acanthosepion lycidas. The sequence goes on along the minus strand of OZ010571.1, from coordinate 56,784,358 downwards.
GACAATATCATTTTTCTCGTCTGTTAACTTAACCATAATACGCTTCCCTAGATTTAGCATTCATCATTCAAAATATCTGATCAAAACTTAGCTAATAACATTCAGTGTCAGACTACGCACTTCTTGATTCAGTCTCGCTATTTTCACAGATTCTATACGTCATTGTTTCTCGGAAATGATATTAAATGACAATATACTTATACCATTTTAAACAAAGAGCGCACTGCACAGATATCCGATTTATTTAAAGTTCTACTTTTTCAGTAAGCAACTGAAGTCCCGAAGTAAGATATTTTTTATTTTCGCATTGCAACTTAGATTAGCACATTTGTATATGTACACACCTTTAGCCTGGTGGTATCATTCAAGAATTTTGAATGGGTCTCTTCTTGTGTAAGCAAAGGGAAGTGCATGGAGCAAACAACAATAATTTGAAGATGAAAATCCATTTATTAAAAGCGGCTCAATAGCTATATCTTCATTAAATAATTTAGTTAGCCTGTAGTTGTATATTACAACGCTAAAGGTATGAAATTAAACCAATTATGCTGTTTTGTTTGCTTAATCAAATAATGATTACTTACAAGTATGTTTTTCTGAATTACTTTTTATCATTTAAATTTTAAACTTATCAGTAAAAGGTGTAAGGGCACTAAGAAATAGTGACCTCTAAACCAAGTTAAAAGTATTTGATTAACTTTAAAGGTGAGTGGGGGTTAAAAGTCAAAAAAATTCACGGAATTGTGATTGGTGGCATCGGGTCAGGAGATTTTGCAAAATACCAACCATAGTTAGATTATTTACTGCTGAAATCTGTTGTTTTCTCATATAGGTAAATATTTGTCGGATTTATACTTGAGTCTATTCGTTGTTTTTATACTTGAGTCTATGAGTAATAATTATTCAGATATATACTTGAGTCTATAGGTAAACTGATTTGGATTTATACTTTAGTCTATTGGTAAACCTTGGTCGGATATGTACTTGCGTCTATAGATAAACATTGGTTGGGATTATACTTCGATTTGCCAGCATCCAAACGGTGACAGATTTTGAAGGTCTTGAGCCTTCTACAGAGAATGCATTCAACGCATTCTAAGATCCGCTTTCATGGCAAATCATTCATTAATCAAAGTCACTTATGACCGCCAGATCACAATGTTACCAGGAAATATAAACGAAAATTATTAGGTTGGTGCAAAAATAAGGACGTAATAATGTCGTTTTTTGACGTTATTACGTCCTTATTTTTGCACCAACCTAATACTAAATATCTTCATTATAAATGGCTTACTAGATTAATAATTGCTCTCCTTTAATGTGGAAATTTTTCAGTATTTAGCACTGGTTTTATAACTATAGGTAGTCTATTATGCAATTTGAGTGAAAATTCAAACTTACTTAAGCATTAACATCTAATACTAATAATAACAGAAGCCACATTGATTTCATTAGACATTTCGAATTTCATAATATTCGCATAATTAACGATTGTAAAATTATTATTAAGATTATGCATGTCTTTATTTACTTAAGTTACACATCGACTGTTCTTCGCATCTTCGTCGTTATTATATGCTATTGTCCCGTGAGTAAAATTTGCAGCCTTAAACCTGATGCTGCTACATACTATCTAAATATTAGGTTGGTGCAAAAATAATGTCGTTTTTGACGTTCATCTTTATGTGAGAAAACAACATTATTTTTACACCAACCTAATAGTAAGCAGCATAGTCGGTTAAAACATTGGTTTAATTTTGTTACCGAATTTTGTGTTCAATCCCCGGCCCGACTCAGTGGAAACAGGGTGAGAAATAACAGACTCATACTAAATAAGAATAAGACGAGATATCCTGAGACATGGACAGAGGAACGAGAAAAATATACCCCCGTAGATTAAATAAAGGTTTTAGTTCGAAATACCCTGTAGTTTATCCGGATCGATAAACATTTGATGGAGGCCGGAGGGCACCACGGCCGAAACGTTATGATAATAACAGCAAAGATAAGATCAATAGTCCGCATGTTCATAATGAGAACTGGTCATCCCAAAAATTCAGACTCCAGGATTCAGAAATTCGGAAATTTTCTATCTTTACAGGAGATATTAAAGCAATTTAGAACGCAGCTTCTATAAGTGTGACATTTTAAGTTATAGGTTATTTAATTCACATGTTTTACGCCGAATAAACGAGTCGCCGAGAAGGAAGGCATTTTGATAGTATTTTTAGTCTAACGACTGCAAGACAGTCTTTGTATTTAAAGGCGTACATACGTTTGCTTCAGTTAAGAATATAGATGCGGCTAAAACAGATAAAATAAAGAAGAATTTTAATCCGAGAAATATTGTTTGAAATATCTTGGCAGTTATAAAAACCGATTCAAAATGCCTATAAAATGTGTTGAATGTCCCTTAAGAGGTAACCTCACCTCGTAAAAAATAAGCTTACTACAGAAACCACAAGGAGATATCAATCTGATCAGTAAGTGTAGAGTGGAGGCGCCAGTACTTGATGAGATAAGAAAAAAGAATTATCAAACTGATTCAAGGATCCGCGATTTGCCGAAGATCGATCTGTGGAGGTAAACTGTGACCCTTTGCTGAGCGACAGCTGGAGGAACAAGGTAGCATGGTAGGTAGTTATAATGATGAAAGGCTTTAACTTGATTAAAAGAATGAACGTAGCATGAAGAAAGTAAACAAAAATGCCAGCTGCTATATCCCTTTTTACTAATTATTTTCATAAACATTTAATCTATGACAATGAATAATTATTATTATTATTTTTTTTTTAAGTTATTTTTTACGCTTGTTTGTTTTGAGCATGTTGGGGAAGTGCAGACACATGATGGGAAATATAAAGAAATGCAAAGTGATTAGGGTAGACGTTGAAGAAGATAGATGGATAGAGAAAAGAAGAATGAGAAAGACAACAGGAAGGGATTTGGATGGGCATGTATAGAGGATCTAGCGGCGAATTCAGATAGAAGTAAGCGTGGTGTGTCATGCAGTGATTTCTAGCAACATTTGGACTACAAAAATCAACCACTTACGCTCGGAAACGTCACCCCTGTAAGCCTGCTCAGAGCCGGCTTTGTGTTCTGCAATGGAAATGTTAGACATTTTACGATCAAATATTTTGGATGTTAATTATAGGGATGTGCAGTATGGTAAGGTACCTCGAAACACGAGTAGGTGGGCGTTTTATGACATACATTACGCATTCATATTAAGTCTTTCTCTTTTTTACTCTGTCATTCTTTGTCTTCCTTTTTTAACAGACGCACACACACGCACGCGCACACACACACATAATGGCACACATGCTTATATATATATATACACACACACACACACACACATATATATATATATATACACAAATATATAAGGACACAGGAACTAGAAATCAATATATAGACAGGTACACATACTAGAAAAACGCACGCACACACACATACACACATACATAATGGCATACATGCTCATATATATATATATATATATATATATATATATATATATATATATACATACACACACACAAATATATAAGGACACAGGAACTAGAAATCAATATATAGACAGGTACACATACTAGAAAAACGCTCGCTCACAGACACATACAGATATACACATACAGAGGTACACAGGAATATATATATATATATATATATATATATATATATATATATATATATATATATATAATGAAATGCACAAAGTCCGACAATTATTTTAAGACATTTTTATGTTTATACATACTTTTTATATTTAAATATTTGTATCTATAAAAAGAATGTATAAACATACAAAAATGTTTTAATATATATATATTAAAAAGAAGAGAGAAACCGCAAACGTTTTTGGTTGTAATGTGGATTTAAATATATATATATATATGCTTTATTTTCCATAATTTTGCAACATGGGTTTCAGATCTCGCGATCTTCTTCACGCAATTAATTAATTAATTAATTTGTGCATTTACCTACAAATACAAGAAAAAAACTTCATAAACAAATTAAAATCAGCACTAAATAAATCATAACCCCACGCGCAAAACACATAACATGCACACATATTGGCCAAATACAGTGTTCGAACCACTCACATGTATACGCACACACTCACACGCGGGTATCTATGGAGCAGGAATATATATACACA
>OZ010571.1:56755187-56775187 GCA_963932145.1 Acanthosepion lycidas | reverse complement strand
CTAAATGAAGTATTGGAATAGAAAAAAGACTTTTTTCCCTCGGCAATAAAACTGCTTTCGCTCAGATCAAACATGATTCGATGAAAATTACAGATCAAAATGCAGGTACTGAAAGTGTGAGGCCACGGACCTATTGATCTACTTTGTACATATAAGAAATATTTACACACACAGACACTCACTCTCCCCCACCCCCACGTAAATAAATAAACAGCGTAAGCATAGAAATTTAACACAGCATAGTGACTGACAGTTCGATACCTCAAGTAATCCTTAAATTAAAGCTTGGTCTCACTTTTGGCATAAAACTGATAGTCATCCAGGTTTCAATGTTTAAACTCTTTATATACATACATTCTCTCTCCGATCTTGAACACCGGTTCTCATACTATCACCGAAGTTAAGCAATCATCGAGCCTGGTCAGTAACTAGATGGGTGAAGTGCTTGGGAATGCCAGGTGCTTTAAGTTTGGATGTGTGGGTGGTGTAATGGATAATGGCTCAGAATTGGAAATCGGAGAGCCGAGTTCCGATTTTAGTCCGGTTCGTTATATACACTTACGCGCAGATGCCCTTAGGAAAGGTATGAATCCAGCTCTTCTCTCTCTCACCAATGGGTTAATTAATAAGACTTGTATCAGTAAATCAGTATTAACGTCGAAAAATTTTTACAATCTAAAAATATTTTCTAGCTTTAAATAACCTGTGTTTTCTGGCTTTAAATAACCCTAATGTTCCCTTCTGAGTATAGTAAGTTGTAAAAAATACATATATGTGTGTGTATGATTACTTGTAGAGATGGGTGCAGGACAACTCAACATCGCCGACTCAACACTGCCGAGTGAGCATCGGGGCAACTCCGGATCGAGAAATTTATTTTTTAATAAAGTAAACTGACATATAAAAAATAATTCAATAAAACACATTTGTTTTTTAATTATTGTTTAAAATAGAAAATCGAAAAAGAATTAAACATTTTTTGGTTTTAATTATTTTTAATAAAATAAATCGCAGTGTAATTTATTTTTTAATAAAGTAAATTGACATTCTAAAAAAATATAAAGAATAATTTAACAATTTACGATTTACTTTATTAAAAATTATTAAAAGCAAAAAAAAATGGTTCATATTTTACATAATGTCTTTTCAAATGCCTTTTTGAAGAAAAATATTCACTAATTAAGGTTTAATCCTTAATAAAATACTTTTATTCGGTTATAAAAAAAGTTATATTTTTTTCTGGTGCTGAGTTGTCTCCGTCTTGAGTTGTCCCGGTGCTGTGTCTACAGTGTTGAGTCAGTGGTGTTGAGTTGTCCCTTCCCGTGTAGAGATAGTAATGTTATACATTCTTGATATCTGTACAGTATTTTATTTCAGGTTTATATTGGCTTAAACCCTGGACGTTTTCTTTAAGCCGTAAATTATTCAACGGACACACACACACATATATATATTATTTTTTCTAACAATAAATAATTGTGTCAAAGACACGAACGCCACAAAACACAGTGCTCAATGCAAAATAAAGAAAATACAAAGCAATAATATATATATATATATATATATATATATATATATATATATATAGGATAGGATAGGATATATATATATATATATATATATATATATATATATATATATATATATATATATATGATTATTTATTTAAAAATATGTTTCCAACACGCTACAGACTAGACTAAATCATCTTCCATTTTAAATTTAGACACCCCAAACTTACCCTGACTTGACACCTAGAAATGTAACTCTTTATTGATACAAATTATTAACACCATGCGCCCCTTTCTATATGAAAAATCGCGCTGGCCGTTACCATGGAAATTTTGATTTCAATAATGAATCTGCTATTAAAACACGTAAATTTCAGAAATAAGTTATTCCAAAAAAAATTTTGCTCGAAGATAGAACAGAGCTTACTTTAATTCAATTTAATTCAAATAATTATATTGAAGTTTTCGGCTCTTGTTTTGAAACATGAGAACTCTTATGTAGCGTGTTGGAATCATATTTTTAAATATTAGGTTGGTGCAAAAATAATGACGTAATAATGTCGTTTTTTGACGTAACGTCAAAAAACGACATTATTACGTCATTATTTTTGCACCAACCTAATAAATAATTGTATTTATGCTCTACTTTTGTATCGAGCACTATTTTTAAAAAATAATAACAAAAATACTAAAGAACTTTGGATTATTTACCTAAACAGTTCTTTCCTATTTTCTATATATTTTCATATATATATATATATATATATATATATATATATATATATATATATATATATATATATATATATATATATATATGTAATGTAAAGAGAGACAGATAAACGAATGCATGTTTTAGAATATAAGTACCACAGTTTAGGTTTTGTCTTAAATTTAATTTAATACCTTTATAATTAAGAATAACTCTTTAGCAAAGAACTGATATAATTAGAAAAGATGGCTTGAAAAATATCACATTAAACGGATCACATTAAACGCAAGATGACTAAAGGCATGCACAGAATAGCGAACTTGTGTAAATGGATAGCAGCACAGGGACTGTGAAGGATATCAAGGGACTGTGAAGGATATCAAGAGACTGCTAAGGATATCAAGATGGCAAATATTGCTTCGAGCTACAAAGGATAGGAAGTTGAGGAGATCCATGGTTACCCATATCTTAAAAAGGTCAACACACAGAAGCAGAAGAAAAATATTTTTGTTTAAATGCAGTAGCTTATTTGATAAAATATGACTACATGTTTGAATCTTTATCTCTTTTTTACGTCTCTCTATATAAAGAGAGAAAAACAGAGAATTAGTGTCCATTTGCTGAACGCCATATCTCTTCGTCTTTCTTATAAAGAGAGAAACAGAACAAAATGCGTGAGCTTGAGGAGTATTACTTTAGATCACTCGACAGGAAATGCCAGATTTTACGCACTAGCAGCTGTGGTGATAGATATAGACAGAAATTCGTAAAGACGAACTTGTTAAGTCCAGACAGGTAACCCTCTACGTATTCACAAGTACGCAGACGTACACATGCTAACTTCTCAGACAGAAACACTCATTTAATACAGACACAAAGTCTTCAGAATTAGCGCTGACCGCAAAGTACTCATCGATTTAAGACCCACGGCAGCTTCACAAAAGCGGTTTCTCATCTTTGTCGATGAATGCACCAAGATGTCACAATCAGACAATAAATTCAGCCGAGCAGCCAAAATTCTAATTTCACTTGCCACACCCACAGAAGGATAGACAATTTCCTTAAGCTTATTGGTTACATCTAGACTTTATTCCTTCGACCCCACCCGGATTATGCACTCGGACACGCAAATGAACTGAGGTTTTATAGTCTGTACATAACTTTTGACTGGTGATCACGCACAAAAGAAATGTCACAAAGCTCGTGCATTTCTAGAAAAAAAAAAAAAAAACGTCCCGTGAAGAAAAAAAAAAAAAAAAAATTGTGTAGGCAAATAAGCAAAACGTTTGAATTTTCTATTAGACTGATTAAGTTGACTTTATTTTTTTTTTTTACATTTTCCATGCAGATTTATTTCTTTAAAAACGATTTCTAATATAAATACATAAATAATATATTCATATATACGGGAAGAAAGATAATTCAATATTAACGCACACAAACTGACACATATATAGACTGAATGAATAAATTTCCCGATAGGTTTGCGGATATTAGCTGAATATTGATCTGAAATTTTCATTGCATAGTGTTTGATTTATAGAACTAAAACAGGAGAATAAGGTCAAGCGTAATGACAATGACGATTATATTTAAAAGTAAAATGTTGTGTAAGACGAGGCTACAGATACACACACACACACACACACACACACACACACACACACACACACACTATATATATATATATATATATATATATATATATATATATATATATATAACACTTGGAACATAGCGCTAGAAGTACCATCGACGGCTTCCGAATAGATCTTTTACCCAATTTCACTCACAATGCTTTGATTAATGGTTTTGAGGTACTCTTCAAAAATGTCGCATGCTGGGATTGCCTCTCTCCAGATTGATAATATCAAGAAGTGAGGAATTAGAACCCGGGTATCATTGCCAACAGAAACAGAACGTTGCGATAAATGGATAGATAGATAATGAACAGATTGCGATAGATAGATAGATAGCTAGATAGATAGATAATGAACGAATTGCGATAGATAGACGAAATCAGTCAATAAGTGGCAGATTAAAGTAAAGGCAATCTTTTGCTCAGCCGTGGTATCGAGCGTCAGCGCCTCTCTTGCTTGTACAACGTAATTTCAAAATCGCCTTTATTTCTGATTTATCCTATTATGCATATATATATATATATATATATATATATATATATATATATATATATATATATATATATGTAAATTCATGAATCATTCATACAAAAAACAAATATAGAGGTTAATGATTGAAATGGCGAGAATACATCTTCGCAAACAATATCAATAAGATACATCAACCCCATCAATGTATCTCATTTATATTGTTTGTGAAGATGTATTCTCGCCATTTAAATCATTAACCTCTATATTTGTTTTTTGTATGAATGATTCATGAATTTATAAATTATAATTGCACCTTTTAATTGAAATATATATATATATATATATATATATATATATATATATATATATATAGAGAGAGAGAGAGAGAGAGAGAGAGAGAGAGATAGATAGATAGATAGATAAATAGATAGATAGATAAACCTAGTGAGCCAGACAAACCTATCCTTTCCCTGACGATCCGTTAGGTGAAACCTGGGTAGATTTGTCTGGCTCACTAGGTTTATCTAGGTCTGCTCTACGGTTGTATCGAGCTGTTTTGTTAGTTAGTTGTTTACTCGTGTCGTTACTTTTTTCTTTGGGCTTCGAACCTGTATCTGTGCGATGTGCGATTTTTTTTTCGACAGACTTTCATGTTTCTAGCTCTTTCTTTTTTTTAAATCTTTTTTTCCTTCGATATTGATTTGATTATTGGCAAATCAAAAATTCGAAGTTTTTTCGAAACAAGTATAGTTACCTATATATATATATATATATATATATATATATATATATATATATATATATATATAAACCCAGGGTTTAATATATATATATATATATATATATATAAACCCAGGGTTTAATATATATATATATATATATATATATATATATATATATATATATATATAAACCCAGGGTTTAATATATATATATATATATATATATATATATATATATATATATATATATATATATATATATATTGACATAAAGCAATGTAAACATATACTAACAAAACATGTTTATGTTACTTATTCTTGTCACGTGACGATCGAGTTGGGAGAAATTCAGAGTAGCTATTTGAACTGAGTATTTTTTTGTACATTGTCTTTGGTCAGGGTTACTATTCTGTCTATGGTTATCGATTTCTGTTTTTTAATTTCCTTTCGTCGTTTTAAGTTTTTTTTTTTTTTTTTTTTGCTCGGGCAACGTTTGTGTTGACGGTACCACCTTTGCATGTTCTACCAATACTTTGGGTTGTCATGTACATACATACATACAAACATGCATATAGACACACACGCACAAACACACACATATATGCGTATGATAAAAATATAGTTTTAAGGTATGCTAAATTTATGACTTAAAGTGCTGTATAACTGGAATATAGCGTATATAAATATAAAAGTGGACATTGTGGCGACAGTATGTTTCATGCTTAATCCTGTTGTTTTAAGCATAAAACAAACTGTCTTCGCTGGAGAGTGAACTCAATGTACACTTTTGTATATATATATATATATATATATATATATATATATATATATGTGTGTGTGTGTGTGTGTGTGTGTGTGTGTGTGAAAATATATAGAAAATAGGAAAGAACTGGTTCGGTAAATAATCCAAAGTTCTTTAGTATTTTTGTTATTATTTTAAAAAAATAGTGCTCGATACAAAAGTAGACCATAAATATAATTATTTATTTAAAAATATGATTCCAACACGCTACATAAGAGGTCTCATGTTTCAAAACAAGAGCCGAAAACTTCAATATAATTATTTGAATTAAATTGTGTTAAAGTAAGCTCTGTTCCATCTTCAAGCGAAATTTTTTTGGGAATCAAAAAAAAATTCGCTTGAAGATGGAACAGGTAAACCTAAGGAGGATAAAATATATATATATTGTGTATTTTTGTAGCAATGCCTCTTTTATATAAGCTTCGCTAAAAAACGAGTGACAAAGTACTGCGGTTAAGTTTTATATTTAATTTTTCATGTGTTCTTATAATTGCTGATCGTGTTTGGAAAATGAAACATTTCTATAATTCTAGATACATATATAAACGAATCCATACATTCAGTTAAAATGGTTAAAAGTATAGCCGAAAAGCGCTCGTATATACAAAACATTCCAACAATTTCTACATAATTTATGTCCAGAAAAGAAGAGACTTATAAGAACACGAGAAAGTTTAAATATAAAATTTAGCCACAGTATCATGCCAGTCATTTGTAACGAATACACACACACACACACACACACACATATATATATATTGGTTGGTAAAGTATTCCTCATCTACCATACTCTTCCGACCTTGCTGCTTCAGGCTACCATTTGTTCCGTAGTTTACAGAATAATTTGGATGTATTAAGTCTCAAAAGCCATTAGGAGGTCGAAACTGACATTTCAGAGCTCTTTATTAGTTGGATTAATCAGATGGAAGGGAGAAAGTCATAGATAATCATGGAAAGTACATTGATGAATAAATTTCAATAAAACGTAAAATTTGATAACTCGATCTTTATTATTCAAATTCCGGACAGAACTTATGGGATGACCTGATATATATATATATATATATATATATATATATATATATATATATATATATATATATATATATATATATATATACAAACACACACCTCCCTTGCAGACACAGACACTCGCACATACAAACACACATATACGTACAATTTTATGCACTCACGTACATATGTATATACATATAGATAAATATATCTTCATATTTTCTTTCACAGATAGCCATATCTCTCTCTCTTTCTTTATATATATATATATATATATATATATATATATATATATATATATATATATATATACGAATATATATATGGTCACACACAGACATCTATAAATCTGTCTATAAATATACATGTAAATAAATATATATTCGCGCACAGACACATATATACCAGTGAAATTACTATTGTTTCTATTACGACAGTAGAATTCAGTGAAATTGATTAGATTAAATCTGCTTGAAGGCGCCTAATATCCTAATGTTTAGTCAATGTATAATACAATTAATCACCGATTCCCGCTAAATGAAAGGTTCTGTTTAAAAATCTTTAAAATCAAAAGCAATCTGCACTTCGTTTTTTTTAAAATAATAAAATTTAGTTTTAAATGCATCGATCAACCAATCCATTTATCCTTTCATTCATCCATCCATCTCTCCATCCATTGATTGACCCATCTCTCCATCTACCCTTCCAATACATCCATCCATTCACCCCCCCCCCCATTCATCCCGCCTTTCGTTCATCTATCCAATCCACCCAATCATCCAATCCATCCATCGATTTACCCATCCATTCATCTATTCATCTATCCATTCATTCATTAATCCATTCACCCGCATATCTATCCATCTTCCCATTCATCTAGCCATACACCCTCAACCCCCACCCATCCATTCAACCATACATGTATCCATCCAGACAACTCACCCACCCATCCATCTGTGCAAAATGAAGCGTGATAAATATGCATAAGCATTAAACGAATGTATGTGTGCCGGTAGCTTGACGGTTTTCGGTGTGTCGATTTCAAAATCGAGACTACACAATTTTACACTATTGGCCAGGGGAAAGGAAGGAAACCATCTTTTATTCATTAAACAGCAGAGTAGGCCAGATTCTCTAACTTCGAATAGCAGCCAGTCTGAGCGAAGCGATTCAAGACAACGGAAAACTATTTCTCTATCTTTGTCTTCCATAAGAAAGTATCGCAATTCAAAGATGACAGAAGCAAAATAAAATATGGAGAACTATGAATGTTTACAACGTAAAGGGATATGGTATTCCGAAAAATATGTGCATTATATGTGCACAGATGCACACACGCACACACACACACACACACACACATATATATATATATATATGTTTAAATGCATCTGTACACATATGTAATATAATATGTAGATATTATATATATATATATATATATATATATATATATATATATATATATGTTTGATATTCTGAAAAATATGTGGATTATATGTGCACACACGCACACACATATATATATGTTTAAATACAATATATATATATATATATATATATATATATATATATATATATATATATATATATATATATAAGTTTGGTTGAACAATTTAAACATTATGTCTATTTTTATTTTAATCCGCTCAAATTAACGGATCAATTTCTTAGTGCTGTTACAAAACTGAGTAAGAAAGGCGCCGTAGTTTTGGTTATTTCTTTTATTTTCCCAAGTACTTTCATGGCTCTATATAAAAATAATGCAGCCAACACTAAATAAGATTAATTATGAGTATAGCAACAATGTTTTAAAATGAAAAGTAGTTTTTTTAAGTTGAGTTATGTTTTTTATTTATTATTAACGCTTCTCTTATTTTTAACCGTTTTTTGCGTGTAGATGTTTATATATCGCACAAGAATGTTGCGAATATACTTGTGGAAAATACAAATATCTTTGTCTGCATATAGTATTCCAATCCTATAATCTATCTATCTATCTATCTATCTATCTATCTATCTATCTATCTATCTATCTATCTATCTCAGTCTTTATGTCTATCTTAAAATTATTCCCTGATGGCGGTTCACTGTCAAGGATTTATAATACTTCTTGTTAGTAACATATAGGATCAATGCTTTATATATCTATCTGTGTAGGTAAATATAGATTTAGGCGTGATTTGTACAATTCATGGAGATTCCGTGCTTTTGTATCTTCTTTTGATCTATGATATTGAACCAATAACTGTGAAGGCAAAAGCAAAATTAATAGGCATGTAATGTGCGTCTTTGAAAGTTGAACATCAACCGAGTATTTGAGTGAACGTAAGACTTACTGTGTTTGAAAAAGGAAACTGGTTATACACAGTGGGGCCAGGGCTTGAAGTAGGTGGCGCGAACAAACCGAGGGAAATGAAAGAAATAAATAGCTTCCTATGTTAAGTGACAAAAGCCGGCTTTCCAAAACATGAATCAGGCGCATTATAAAAGCCGATGACTTGAAATTATGCTTGTCTTACGACTCTACTAGAGTTAGGTTCATTTTAAGGTCTATTAATGGCGAGTTGCCCTCTAGAGTTGATATAGAGATTGCGGGCTGTTTAACAAAGAAGTGTACCCATTTTGAGGGGTTGCTTGGGAACTTTATTATTCCGCATAAAGCGAAGCTTGTCTAAAGAAGATTCACACGCCAGTAGAACGTGTTACTGAAAGGAATTGTAACAATATTAAACGAATTTGTCATTACAGACAAAGGTGGCGACTATACATGAACTATTACAAATTGAAATTCTAGATACATTTGTAAGTGAAATACATGAATTTCAACCAACAGAACGTGACAACACTAGAAATTGGTGTATGCATGCAGACAGCAGCTTTTTGAATTCATTTCGATTTCTGAGAATAGAATGATATTCGCTTGTTATCAGATGACGTCATTGTAACGAATGAAAAAAATTATCCCGATAAAATTGAATATATAAAGTGGTGAAAAGACGCGGACTTAGTTATTAATTTGAAAGGACGTTATCTGAAAGCTTTTAGAGTAGATGTTTCAGATATAGGTAGGTAAATCAGTAAGTCCGTAGCCTATTTATGAAAAAGAGTATTGATTTTATCCAACAAATAGTTCTTTTTAATATGATCACCTTCTATGTTAATGACTTTCACTCGACCCTTCGATCTTAATTATATAGAATATTTTAAAATGAAATTTTCAGATCAATCCTCCTCCTCTTTTTTTCTTCTGTGTACAATGTTTCTTTCAAAACATGGACAATCATAGCTCTTTACAGCTTCCTATGCTTCGTAGCTCTGCCGCCTTACTATTCCTCCCACCACCTGTTCTAATTTATCTGATCAATTTACACAAGGTCGTTAGGCAGGTTACTCTCCTACCTTCAATGAGTCCTGTGAATGTCAAATTACTCAAGCCTTCTTTTCTCATTATGCGACTCAGAACTTTCAAAACCCATTTCCTTTATAAATATACTTTTGCTTTCCATTTTCCTTAATACTTGGTATTCTCAGCACCCTTCTGTAGGACCAGATCTTTGTTTCTTCAAATGTCCTATTCAACTGTCTAGGGTTCACTGCCATATCGGAGAAGTTCAGTATTCGTTCTTTTTTGGCGTCATAAAATCGGTCTTTATAGGAAAAGTTATTTCCATTTTCATTGAGACAAACGAAAAGATACAGAATAAAATGCTGATATCTTTAGAATATCAATCGACTTACAGTACCAATATTTTATTCCGATGTTATTTTATTGATGTTATGAAAATGGGAACATCGATTCGCAAAAATATCTAGTTTTTGACGAGAGCGGGCCTCTCAAATGTAGCTAAGTTTTAAGGAAGAAAGCCATTTTCATGGAAGGTAGTTTTAAAATTTCACTCTGAATTTGTTTATTAATTTATATTCGTAAGATGATCATAGCAGTAGCCTATAGATACCCTGGTACTACATACACATGATTGTATCGGTGTACATTGTTTTTTTTGCAATTGCCGAGAAGGGTTTATTTGTTTAGCGGCATATCAACTCATGTAAGGTCGAAATTTAATTTTTTGGGAGCATTAGTAATTTCATTCGCAAAAATGTATTTTTTTCTTCAAAAATGTATTGCTGGCACTTTTACTTGTATTTTTATACTTTCATATTCTTTTGGACCCAGTTTGGGTTTAACTATTCGCCAATAGTTGGGACCCTAACAGGTACTACCGCCCTGAGTTAGTGTGGACCTGGAAACAACAGCAATTATGAGATGGTTCCACACTCCTCGAAAACTTCCGATCAGAGGCCTTGCTACTGGATGTAGTTTATTGTCATACCCAGGACGGTCGGTGTCCAATTTTGCACTCTTTATGATATATGTTTGTGTTGACTGTCTGCATGCTAAGTATTATGCACCATGGAAAGTAGTATTCTTATGGGTACGCGTGTAATTAAGATTGATTAAATCATATAAGAAGTGACTACTGAGACATTGTATAAAATGTTACAAATAAACTAATATAAATGTAGAAAGCATAATCATAAATCAACAACTGACTGGTGTCAATAATAAAGCACATCACTGATTTTGTTTAATTGAAATTGAGCCATGATATAGGCAGGTTTAATAGGTACAAGTGTTGATACGTGTTTCAGTTGTTAATTGACGTTCTTGAATAAGGTCAGCTGTGAGAGAGACTTTGACATCAGGATCAAAGCGGCTCATACTACGTACAAAACTCTCTTACATCGGGTCTTCAGCAATCACGCACGGCCTCACTATATAAAAAAAACAAACCCAAATCATGGTGTTCCGGATCGTGGTCCTCTCCACCCTTCTATAAGCTTGCGGAGCCTAAATTTTGTATCGATGGAACATCAAACGTCTAGAATGGTTCTAGCAAACGAAACTCCGAAGAATCCTTTGTATCATTTGGGAGGACAGCATCACCAACAACGGGGTTCTCTTTCAGACATCTCTCCCCAAATATCGAGGCTACAATCCTTCGACATCGCCTCCGCTGGTTCGACTTCCACTTATCATCCTGTTTGGAGAACTCACCAGCGACAAGACGCTACGCGGAGGCACCAAACAAGGCTTCACGGATCCTTTGAAAACATCCCTGACAGGTAAACATCGACCCTGCGACCTAGGAAACAGTTGCTATAAATCGGCCTTCCTGTTGTAGGGCCATCCGAGTCGGGGGAGTAGGGAGGCTTTTGAATCCAACCGTCAACATGAAGAGGATCTGCGACATGCTGTTAGGAGGACCCGACGCGTCCAGCCGCATCCACCACCCTCTTTGACTCCTGCTCACGAGTAGGCTGTGCCATCACAACAATCTCCGTCACCGCCACTGGCACGGAGAAAAGGAATAAGGAGAGAAGATGGCGCCAACGACGACGTCGACGATGTTACAGCTCAATTATTAAAATCTCGTTTATTGAAAAAATACACACTTCTGCTGTCACCCTGAGTTAAACATTGTACAAGACGGAAAAAAAAAAAAAATGGTATGATACGTTTTTCACATAGCAGTAAGATTTAATAAACGTTGTTTTTGAGAGTTTAGTTAATAGTAAATTTCTGTTATCGACAGCTTTAGAATTTTCCACAACTATGGTTCATTCAAACAATGACATCATTAACGTTCGATTCGCAAGTTTTCAAAATCAGTTAAACAATCGTAAATAAAATAAATATGGCGCATAAAATAAATATGGCGCATAAAATAAATATGGTGCATAATAGTATCCCAAATTTTTGTCAAATTTATAGGCAGTGAACGTTGTATTTTTCGATTAAAATGTCAAACCGACTTACGGCCACATCACGGTGAAACACTGGTTCGCGTAGGATCACCGATGTTAAGCAACGTTGAGACCGATCATGAGTAACTAGATGGATGACCACTTGAGAATGAGGTTCTACCAGGAGTTAGTATTAGTGAAAGAAAACCTTAAGAACATGATACACAGACGAGAGAGACACAAAGAAAAGTTAGTAAGGGACAGGGGGAAAGAAAGGTCTAAACATATATTGTAAGACAGCGTATATTAGCAAAAGGGACAGCTCAATATACGAGCTACGAATTGGTAATGTAAAAATCATGCAAGTACAAAAATTTAGCATCAAGGGAAGATTTTTGAACAGGTGGAAGAAATTTGACACAGAGACTGGGTTAGCGAATTATCCCTTTCCAAAAGCTAAACAAAGTATTAAGAAAAAAAGAAAAGAGTGCTGAACTGCGATGTAATATCAATCTCCCTATATGGCACTGAATACTGGACAAGTTCCTTACAGATGAAAAGATGACTTGAAACAACAAAGATATGGTCCTACAGAAGGATACTGATACTGAAAATACTATGGATGGAAGATGTGAGTAATGAGGACGTCTTAAGTAAAGAAAAAATAAAAAAGTACATTTTTGCTTAGAATTTGAAATAGTTGAAATTTCTAACACACAGTAAGGAAAGATGACCTGGAGAATTTGGCACTCACAAGACATACCAAAAACAAAATGTGTAGATAGGAACAGAGAGTAACCTACCCAACGAGCTTGTACAAATGCATGGCAGAATAGGAAAATAGGCGGGATAGTAAGGAGACAAATATTGCTTATAACTACGAACGATAGGAATTTGTGGAGAGTCATAATCGCCCACGTCCTGATGAGTCCCGGCCGATAAAAAAAAATCTATAACCATATTCATGTTCATTTTTCTAAAATTCTTTTGACTCGGTTCATTCGACAAACTATAGAAATATAGCTAACTTGTTAATCTGTTGTTTTATCGAATGAGGTCAGCCGGTCAGATGTTGGGTCGGTCGACAGAACACATTGCCAAAATATGAGATGAACAGGTTGGTCGTATTTCGCCACAGAGGCAATCTCATCTCTCCCACTGGAGAGAAATATGATTCGTCTGCGCCTCCTGTCACAATAGTTTGCCAGAAACAGGAGCAGTTGCTGATCGTTCAAGCCTTTCTGCCAGAGAGTTTGAAATTCTACACCCATCATCATCATTGCCAACATAAACTTTACAATTACTGTTACTTGTTCACTATCATTATTGCCATTAATTCAATTGGTGATATGATTTGCTTATAGGTTATAATAGATATAGTGGAATAGTCAACGTTGTAATTTATTTTCCTGGCGCCACGGAGAATTGCTATGAGAGAAACTGTCTTCAAGTAGCCCCCGGGCCTTGTAAAAGGTGAACCTTACCGTAAAAAAACAAAAACAAAACAAAAAGTACATAAAATTCTATGACTTCCGTTAGTTCGTCTGTCACACCCTCTAAAATAGCCATACAGTGACCGATCGAAACCAAATTTCGGGGAGAAATGCAAACTGGTAAACGGGTACAAAGTACTGGTGGTTTTACTAGGGTGAGTAGCTTAGCACAATAAATTTTCATTATTTTTTTCTTTTTGGAAAAATGAAAAATTTTATTACTTTACATACAAATACTCCCACTATTCAAAAGTAATTTAATGATAAAAAACAAATACTTATTTAATTAAAATGCAATATTTTTTAAAGTTTTTATATACAAGAATCTAGTTTCTTGTTCGCCCTGCGTTTGCGAGAACTATAAACAAATCACAAGGCCAAACGCTTCAAAAAGTTGGAATTTGGCTCCAGAAAGAAATATTTACGCATTGCCAGTTGTATGTTGCATGCTCAAGAGTAAGAAATCCCAAGTAATTTTCTTAAAAATATTGTTTACTATGAAGTAGGCTTTTTGTCAAAGTATTTTTTCAAACAAATAAACTTATTCCAGAATTCCTTTATGCTACAGCAATAACTTGTAAATTTTGCCAGTAAAAGTAATTTGTTTGGTTATAGAAACTTTCCAAGCGTAGCTTAGATGTAGCACAAGGCCGAAAGTATGGGGCACCTAGTGAGGATCGAACTCACTATTCTGTCGTAACTGTTTTAGCGAGACAAGCTTGTTGACCATTACATCTCGCCGAGGTGCCCGATTCGTTTGGTTATATGCACGAATTTTGCTTTGTTCTAGGCAAGGGTCTGTTGGTTTTAAAAATACACGCTCATGAAATTGTTGATTTCATGTCATTACGTAGTTTAGCTTCAACTAATTTATTAGGTTGAGTCATAAGCAATTTCCATTTTTTTTGGGGGGGAGGGGGGTGACCAATTGTCCCCACAATACGTAAGCGATCATTTCTCTCCACACTTTCCTGTCCTTTGTAGGTCATAATAAATTTTGTCCTTTTGTTATTTTTCTTAAAACCTGTTCCGACATGCATTTACTTGAGCTCACTAAGTATGTTATGCGTTGTTTTCCTCTGTCCCTCTTGCCTTCAATCTGTCCTATGAGTGTCAGATTTTCCATACCCTCTTTCCTCATTATGTGACTCATATATTTCAACTGTTTTTCCCTGATGTTAAGTATGAGTCTCCTTTTTGTTACCATTTTCTCTAAAAATTCGTCGTTGCTCCCATCTGGTATCCTCAGCATCCTTCTGTAGAACCATATTTCTGTTGCTTCAAGTCTATTCTTCTATCTTTGAGAAGAGAAGGTTGTCCACTCCCATATAGGATGACAGATATCGCTTAACAGTTCAGTATTCTTTTCTTTGTTTTTAACGATGTTTCCGTACATTACATGTCATAACAGATAATAAAAAGTGGGTTACGTACAACAATGCTCCAAGCAAAAGTCAGTGGATTAACAAGGATAACTCTCCATTGTTCTGGTGTATTATCAGTATTATTATTATTATTATTATTATTATTATTATTTTGATCTCGTACATTGAAGTAGTCCGTGGAAATTCTATTCTTGAGACATGGGGTTAACAATATTCCTCACAACTCAAGAACGTCTCGATGAATCCTCGTAGAGTAAATTATATTTACGATCACATCACATTGAAACACCGACCACACATCCAGCCTGGAGAACAGCTAAGGAATACCAGGTGCTGTAAGCTTGGATGTGCGGGTGGTGTAATGAATAACGGCTCCGAATTGGAAATCCGAGAGCCGTGTTCCAATTCAATTTGGGCTCGTTATGTTCATTTACGCACAAATACACTCGGGAAAGGATTGAACCCACTTCTTCCCTTCAGCCCATGTGTTAATTAGTAAGATTTGTCTAACTAAATCATTGTTATCTCCAAAAACAAAAATATTCTTACAATCTAAAATGATATTTTTGCTTTAAATTAACTGCAACGGGTTGATAAACCGTAGAAAACGAATCAGTCAATTATCCGTTGAGTAAATTGCGACATTTTTGGTCTCAATGTCAATTTTCCTTAATCGCTTCTTCAAGCTTCCAGATGTTGTTCCAAACGCATCCATTACTTCAGGAATTACTTGAACAGTCATGTTCAATATCTTCTTCAACTCCCTCGCCTCATTTTTCAATCTTTTCAGTTAGTTTGGAGTCTACTCTAGTATCGTATGTCACACGAAAATCAATAAGGGCAGGTCTTCGTGCTTCAGTGACATGATCTGTCTGGACGAAAGAAATCCCATAATATCTGGCGACTGTCATTTTCTACTACAGTCTCTGGCTGATATCCATACCATTTTTCATTCACATTAAAGGCAAATTTACGACATACTTCCAAATGGATTATCTTACAATCCAATCATGTCGTCGCTATTGCCAACTTGGGGCATTCACCGAGTAATTGTCTCATCAGCTTGTTCACGCATCATGCATTATTATTATTATTATTATTATTATTATTATTATTATTATTAGTAGTATTATTTCTTCTTTCCGTTGATCTCTATCGTTTACACATATCCTACCAGGTCCCAACTAGAAACCTAAGGTCAGAAATGACTTCATGAAATTTTACTCTGAGCATTTTTGCAAAAATAAATAACAAAAAAACTAAGGCCACACACATTTTACATAGATAAAGCTCTTCGTAATGCGTGAGCTTTACTTGCGAATAGGATTTTTTGTATTTCTTTAAGGCATGGGTTACTAGGAATCCATTTAAAGACTCAATCGGAACCTTTTCTCATCAATCCGAGTGCTCCACCTATAATTGGAATTATTGATGTCCTCATGTGCCACATTTTTTAGATTTCCACTTCAAGAGTCTTGTATTTTGATATATTTTTGAAAATTTTCAAAGATACATTACAATCTACAAGGACTACCATGTCAATAAGAAAGTACATTCTGTTTTTGTGGTATTTGAATATGATGTCTGGGCGATTAGATCTGATTCTGTCTGTGTATGTTGTAACGTACCATAAATTGTCACAGGTCCTATCTCTGTAACCAGATCTGGGTGATTTACATACCAGTTTCTTGCAGTTTCCTTTCCGTAGAAGTTGCATATTTTTCCACTTCAGATATTGGCCCACTCTATCACACCGAGTTTTATTTTCAGTTGGTGCTAACACCACGCAACCTTACAGAAGGTGGTTTCTGGATATATTGCATTTCGGATTAACAGTTTTTCAGTATGTCCACTTGGTAATTTCTAATTAGGAAGGATTGGTCCTGTGCAGCAAGAATAAAACTTTTGGTTTCATCTTTTTAACCAACACTCCATAAACACTGATGGGTACGGAGTTTGTGTACATCATCTTGTTTGGTACGGGTTGAATATTGACCATGAAGAGGCTTATTTTGCCATCGTTTCTGCATTTGGTACATTGCATTTGCTTTCGTTTTTAGGTTTTTGTCACTGCATTAGATGTATTATAGTTTTTTTCACGTCTTCATCCACTAGAAATTTAATTTTGAATTCGTTGTTTTCCTTTATTACTGAATAAACTTTCTTATTTCTTTCGTGTTCTTTGACACAGATCCTCACACAGTCTTCTGTAGTTTCCAAGTATCTTTGAAGACCGATTGTTGTGGTTTTGTAAGGTTCTAGTTGAACTAATCCTCTGCCTCCTTTGGATCTGGACACATATAGGGACAGCCAAAGTGTTTATGGCTGATATTCTGTTTTGTGAATTAAACTCTGTATTTAACACTAGACGCAGATGCCTGTAATATTCTTTTCTTATTTTCTCCTTCATTTGGGTATGCTGCATCCCATCTCTTTCACCAACTCCTAATTATTTATAGGCTTCTTCTTGTTCCAGTTGCCCAATCTACAAAATATAGATCTATTGAGTGTATTTCATGTAATTTCTTTCTCATCAAATCCGAAACCCATAACGATATCATCACTGAGATATTTTATAGTATTGAGGATACCTTTCAACTCATCGTCGTCTTTGGCAAAGAGTTTGATATCATCTATGTAGAATAGGTGATTAAATAATGTTTGTTTTCATTTTTATCCATAGTTATGACTGTTTCGTTTACGCGAAATGAAAATTAAAGACATAGAACAGA
Source organism: Acanthosepion lycidas (assembly GCA_963932145.1). Lineage (NCBI taxonomy): Eukaryota > Metazoa > Mollusca > Cephalopoda > Sepiida > Sepiidae > Acanthosepion > Acanthosepion lycidas. The sequence goes on along the minus strand of OZ010571.1, from coordinate 56,756,951 downwards.
AGGGGCGACAGGGAGTTTCCTTGAAAGATTCCTCGTCGGATATTCAAACAATTAGATGTGGCAGTGGCATTGGTGTGATTTAGACATAATGTCGTTTTCTACATTTCCAGGATACATTTAAGGAGATTTACTAACACCGAGAGAACTTTGTATATTTCCAAAGCCTTAAGGACCCAAGAGTGTGGCGCACCATCAAAGGCTTTACGATGATCTATCCAAGCTGAGATTTCTACTTTTTTTTTCTGCAATTTTCCAGGATCATTTTAATTATTATTTTGCAACCATATGAATCTCTTTGACTTCTCTTCTGCCCCAGGTGATCAATTTATATTTGGTGGACAGACATGCCTATAATTTTTGCATAATCTCTTTCACCTGTTTTTGGTAGGAGATATTTAAATCCTTCAGTGATTCATTCTGGAATTTCGTTGGAGTTATTAATTAGCATTGAAAACATTCCTGCAAGAATTTTATGGATTGATGGCAGATGATAGAGCCAAAGGTTGAGTACCTTGAGATTTCCTTGGAATTTTCATTTTTGTGATATTGTTAGATCTTGCCTAACATTATTATCATTATTATTATTATTCTGCTAGTTTCTTAGTTTGCATATAGGTTGCACTCTGCCATTTTAATCGCGAGGAAAGACGGCAAAGACATATCAGAGTCGCTGTTCTTTCCCCGTGTTTTGAACAGAAGTAGAGGCTTGCCCGTGTTTTCTTTTTAGGATTGGTTTTCCGGTTTCTTCTCCTAAAGTATTCTTATAGTCTTTCACACCCAGTAACTCCTTGCACCGTTGTGACATTATCGTCCAACACGGGGTGAAATGATTAAAAACCAAAGTTCTTTTGTAGAAAAGAATTAAATCAAAGTATGTGATACATAGTAATTTACTAAGCGAAGCTTAGATGTGGCACAAGGCCGAAAGTAGGGAGAACCTATTGAGGATCGAACTCACTACTAATTGGTATGGCGAGACAGGATTGTTAACCATTACACTATGTCGAAGTGCTTAAAAAGGTATGTGATATATAACCTGCTATGGATTAAAAAGAAAATGGAATGATTTAGATGACGACAGTGAAACTATGCAAAAGAAAAATTATGATGAAAAACAGAAAAATGTCTTTAGGATGGTCCGTTGAAGAATTCTTAGCACGAGCCACCCCTCCGAAAATCTGAGCAAATGACAAAACGAAATACTTTGGAAGGGCTTCCTGGTTTGGCTGGGAACATTTCAGAACATTTTTATAGGCGCCAGTAGGAAAAAAATGTTATCTGAGAAATAATTAAGTGATCCTGCAATTTGTCTTTCGGAATCGTTTTATTTAGCATAAAAAACCCCAACAAACAAACAAAAAACAAAAACAAAAAAACAAAAAAAAAAACACGTACAAGAAAAGAAAATATGGAGGAACGTAAGAGAATGGACCCCATTCTCTTACGTTCCTCCATATTTTCTTTTCTTTTCTTTAAAGATTCCAGGGGAAAGGAAAAAAGGGATAAAAACTGAAAAAATTACAGTATTACAATCCTTTGGGCTTGAAAAATTGTGTTTAATATTAAGACTTCAATTAGAAATATTTTTTTTACTTTATTTTAATCTGCTACTTATTGACTATCTATCTATCTATCTATCTATCTATCTATCTATCTAAAGTAAAGTAAGTGAAATATAAAAATGTATTAAATATACATTTTTATTTGATTTATGTTTACAGATACAGTGAAAATGATGCGCAGGCTACAACTGCAAAAATGTAT
>OZ010571.1:56715187-56750187 GCA_963932145.1 Acanthosepion lycidas | reverse complement strand
ACTCACACGAACTCACGTCAAATACTTCCACGAATACCTATAAAACACATCCACAAATAGACACCCACAAATACACATCCAACATTCCCATGAACACACATCAATAAACCGACGAATATCCATCAAATAGTCCTATGGACACGCATCAATACGCCCACGGATATCCATCAGATATTCCTAGGACCACACATCCAATACTCCAACGAATACTAACTACTCTCACGAGCACACATCCAATTCAATAGATGCATGCATTTAAAAAAAGATATAAAGTGCGTCTATGCTTTCCAGATTTTATTTGGCTATTTAAACCATTTTTGCCTGAACCAAAATTTAAATGTTAATGATTATTCTCAAAGTTATTGAGAATATATATATTTGCTTAAATTTAATTAAATTTTTTAATTGATCCATTCAATCGTTCCTTCGTTTTTGTATTTTCTTTATAATATTTTTTGTTGTTAAGTGTTTTATCGCGTTTTCTTTTTTCTTCATTTTTCTTCTCTCTTCCTGAATTTCCTTCGAATATATATTTTCTTCTCTTTCTTCACGCATTATATTCTTTCCCTTGCATTTTCCCATCTCAACATTAGTAATTTTTTTTATCTAATTTCACACTTGGTCTCCGCTACTGCAGTAGTTATTCTTCATCTGTATATCTATGATGATTTAAAAAATGTTGACACTTCTATGGGTGTACCTGTTTTTCTATTAAAGTTACAACATAGATGTGTCACCGTTTTTTTTTAACCAACTTTGAAAGTTTCATAGTTCATAGTGTATCGACAAAAATGCTGAAAAGGTGAAGACTGTTTGAAATCATAATATCAGTATGATCTTCTAATGAATGCACTTCCACAGAGGTGTTAAAAGCTTTATATATATATATATATATATATATATATATATATATATCAATAAACCGACGAATATCCATGACTAATAGCTCTCACTATATATATATATATATATATATATATATATATATATATATATATATATAGCTCTCACTATATATATATATATATATATATATATATATATATATATATATATATATATATATATATATATATATATATATATATATATATATATATATATATATATATATATATATATATATAGTGAGAGCTATTAGTCAGTCATTGGTGTGTTTATTCACAGAGTAAGTACGTAAAAATTCGCCATTCCTTCAACGGTGCGCCGAATGGGGGAAAATCGACTGCCGAATCAGTCGGGTTTCGATTCCGGATTGAAGCAGTCGGATGTCTAGCCACTGATGAGCTGTGAAACAGCGAAACAGTCTGTCTGTGGATGACAATATATATATATATATATATATATATATATATATATATATATATATATATATATATATATATATATATATATATAGAGAGAGAGAGAGAGAGAGAGAGAGATAGGTGTGTGTGTGTGTGTGTGTAAAAGTGATTAGAACGTTCGCTTTCCGACCATGAGACCTGTGTTCGAATCTCACCATGGTTGATTTATCAGGAACGTGACTACTTAATGTTATCGGTCTGGGGATCTAGCCTAGGATTCGGCATATATATTTGAAATTGCTTGAAAATCATACCATGGATTGACCAAGGCAGTGTGAGCCAAATTGGGCAAACAGAACTGTTCGGAAACAAAGTTACAGTCACATAGCAGGTGCGGACTGTGGGTGTGGAACAAGCACCACACGCGACAAGTATTGGTTAGCCATCTGACCAGATGCGCATGCTCGGAATGCTAGATTTCCTGCTCATATATATATATATATATATATATATATATATATATATATATATTAGTTGAATGAATATGAGTGTGTGAGCGTCAGTTTCACGCTTATGCTATCCTCAAACTGATTTTTTTTTTTAAATTTGAAACTATTTATGTCAGTTTTTGTTTGATTATGTTTGGTGTTGATGTCTATTCGACTAAATATGATAGCTCGATTACTGATATTGAGCGTATATATATATATATATATATATATATATATATATATATATATATATATATATGTATGTATATATATATATATATTATATCATTATATATATATATATAATGATTTGTATATATAATGTTATATATATTTATATATATATATTTATATATATATTTAGACACACACACACACATAATTATATATATATACATTTAAATATAATTTTGTTGACAAAAACTGTTTTTATTAAATGTTGATACATTTTTCAGGAGTTTTATTTCTCTTATTTTAACATATTCAATTAAAAATATGGATTTGTTGACATGTTTTGAATCATCATAGATAAATGAAGAATAAATGTTGCAGTGGCGAAACCAAGCAGGGGTGGGGGACACTAATAATATAAAAAGAATAAATTTCTCCAAAGATGCAAAGTCTCTATTGGGAAACTATTTCACGACAAGATAAAAAGAAAGCTGCAACACGCAAAAGTACTGATGGACTGAATTAAGACCAGCTTTGGAGAAGATGATCAGGAACTAAACTGCAGGACCGGATGGGATTGTAATAAAAATTCTCTCAGCAATAGACGATTTTGGCATCGACTAGATTACGGAAATAAATGACATATACAACAGTGTCGTCCTACCGGAAACCCTTAATAGATTCATTATGGCAGAGCTATCAATGTGCAAATAATTGCGAGCTACATCGTTCAATGAGGCACAAAACCAGGTTTGTAATCTGAATTCTGATGAATAGAGCCCGAATCAAAATTAGACCGGAGATATGACAAGAACAGTATGGTTTCCTCAAATATATTAATACCAGGCTACAGCAGCGGTGAATCAAAAAACTTGGAAAATAAAGTTCAAGGGAAATATCTGAGACACTGGGAAGAGGCATGGCACGTAGAACTAGAACAATCTACCACGGTGGGTTCGGTTTGAAATTCCAATCACCTGAAGAAGGCCGGAATGTACAATGGTCGAAACGTTGTGAATATGGCAATGAAGATGAGGATAACAGTCCAAACATCGTAAATAATGAAAATGATTTAACTTGTTTATATAAGTAAGGCTCCCTTTTAACTTTTTTCCATTTTTTTCTTTTTCTTCTTTTTTTAAGAATTTTCTCCAGCGTCCTCAACCTTTTTGTGCCACTGACGGGGTGTCATGCAAGACAATTTTTCCACAGACCTTCGATCACGTGCATAACAAAACGCAATAAACAAGACAATAAAAGTGGTAAAATATAAGTTTTCTATTCTTTCTGTGTAGCCCGGTACAAAACAGTCAACGGCCCGGTACAAAACAGTCAACGGCCCGGTACAAAACAGTCAACGGCCCGGTAGCAAATGATCCACAGACCGGTACCAAATTATCCACGGTCCAGTAACAAATGGTCCACGGCCCGATATCGGTCCGCAGCTCAGTGGTTGGGGACCGCATGAAAATCTCTATTTTAGTTTTGCATTTATACTTAAAATTTAAATTAATGTAAATCTTTGGTTGACGATGGGAAAAAAGCCCTGAAACATGTACCAAAATCTATTAACAGATATACAGTTTTTTCCCACCCAAACTGACATTATTTTGTAGCCTAATAACATAGACTATTCTCACTGAAATGATCTCAAAATTTAACAAAATCTGTAAAAACTAAGTTGACTGTACGGACTTATCTCAATGAGAATCTACCAGGAAGATGGATCGGGCGTGCCAGTGATAAGGACAATGTGCTGTTGAAATGGCCACCTCGTTCACCTGATGTGACAACTTGTGATTTTTTTCCTATGGGGTTACGTGAAAGGACAGGACTATATTCGCCTTCTTACAAGCCTAAAGGAACATAAGCAGAAAATCACTAAGGCACTGGAGAATGTTAGACAAGACATGCTACAGCCTGTTTGGCAAGAGCTGGACTACAGACTTGACCTGTGTCTTGTCCATGGTGGTGCGCATATTGAACATTGATGAAACTTTGTGAAATCAGTTATAAAATCTACATCCCTTTGAATATCGTTTTCGAATTTTAATAGATAAAACCTTTATTGTCCAACATGAAGCCTATTTAATTTCGTTTGCCTAGGACATGTAGTTACTCAGATATTCCCATTTTAAATAATATCAATATATATATATATATTAAAATATAGTTTTACTGTATGTGATATATTTTAGGCATTCCTCAGATCATTGATTAAACATGGCTTTTGAGTGAATGAAGCCTGTGTGCCTTGGCGAAGAACACACTTCTTCGAACCATGTGGATTGGCACTACAAAGTAACAAAGGAGTCTAATGATATTACTTGACCACTTTAAACAGCAACAACGGTCAAAATGGATATCACATGTAACTGGCGGAGACAATAATGACATAATCAAGATGTTGATATTTTACACTACTTCAAATCAAAAGTTAGGAAGAAAACCCACGTCAATACTTGAAAGAGCGATAATAGCTACAGGACCAGAAGCCTATTTTCCTGGAAAAATGTTTTTTTTTTTAGAAAAATTTTATGCGTTTAAACTGACAGCGCTACTGGCTGCTCGATCAATGAATGAAACACCGGTTTTCATCCGATAACAAAAGTTAAGTAACGTCGAGGCTGGTTAGTATCTAGATGGGTGACCGTTTGGGAATACTGGAGACTGTAAGCTTGAATGTGCGGGTGATATAATATAAAACGGTTCGAAGTTAGAAATCGTAGATCGTAGCCGTGTTCCAATTCCAGTCAGGTTCGTTATATTTAAGTACGCGTAAATACTACTAGGAAAGATATGAATTCATCTCTTCTACCACCAGCTATGGGTTAATTAGTAGGATTTGTATTAGTAGATCATTATAATCTTAAAAAAATTATTTCAGTCTAAAAATATTTTCTGTTTTAAATGACCTACAAAGTGTTGATAAGCCATAAAATCAACTAAATAAATCAATATACTGGCGTCTGGAGTAAATATTGTATGTTTATACATGTCATGATAGGTAAACAGTAGGGTTTATATAAGGTGGCATTGATAGGATTTATGTTAGAGTCTCTATGTAAACCTTAGTTGTTAATACCAGAGTTTCTACAGTATGCAGTCAGTGTATTCTAGGCTACTCCGTCAGGTCGTTGATATCGTGGAAGGATACTCTCTTATGAAGGTGGATTTCCGTCAGTGTCGAATATTAAAATGATCAATGAACCTGAGGAAATTAGTGTCTATATATCCTATAGGATTTTGAAATAAAATAGATAAAACAGATTGCACCTGAGACATTAAATTTAGAATTTTTGTTCCGTTTGGCAGAATTGATTTATTGTTTTAACAAACAAAATTACGGGGGGTAATTGATGAGGCTAGTGAATTACAAGACAGTAGGTTTGACATATGATCACAAATGACCTCGAGCCCAGCACGTGTAATTTACCGATGATACTAGTAATTGTGTCATTGCCACGGAACTTTGTTTTTTTTTTTGGGGGGGGGGGACGCCTCTATGAACACTGACACTTTGAAGTTTAAATGTAATAGGTAAGGTACAGCCTGGGTGTATGTGCTAAACTTTGGTTATTTTTCGCCCAGCGATTGAGCAGTTGATTAAATTTGAAGAAAAGAAATACAGTCAAGGGAAGAAATGACACAATCAGCTGTAACAGAGATAAAGGTAAAAGAGAATTCTGGCAATTAATGACTTAATGGTAATGGTAATATTAACCGTTTCCTTACTGACCGAACAGCCGGTGCCACTGTCGGTTGAAATTTATAAAACCTTTATCTTAAAACAATTTTTCAGACAAATAGGTTTCTCACTTCCAGTAGTTGCTATCGCTCTTGCCAGTATTGATGAGTGTTTCCTTCCAGCATTTTATTCGAAGTAGTGTGAAGAATCAACATTTTGGTTATGTCATTATCTTCTCTTCGAGTTACATGTGCTAACCATTTTAGCTGTTACAGCGCTTGAAAGTTCCCTAGTGATGTCCTTTCTGTTAATTGGTACTGTTCTTTGTTTCTGATTCTGTAGAGCCAGTCCACAAACCACAAAGAATTATGGTCCTAACTGAGACCTACCGTTTTCATTCGCCCAAAGCCATTTTTAACCATTGATCCGAGAAAGATGTTGTATAACGCTGATAGTTTAGATATTTCTAAATAGGTTTGGAGCCATACTTGAAATCTATAAGGAAGTCTCAATCTGACGAGGCTATTTATGAAATTAACTCAAGTCTTCAGGTTCATATTTTGGTTTTGTAGCAACTTGCGGTGTTGAGCAAAACTATCTCTAGTGCAGAAAATTCTCTATTTAATTCGTTTTTACTATGGTAAATTTGTTATAACTGATCCATAGACGGAGGTATTTAATGTGATTGCTACTTACTAATTCCAAGTCCTAGGAAATAACAGGGAATGACATAGGATAGAAATCTATTAAGAAATTCTAAAGATAAAAATTCTATTAAAAGTAAAGAGAAAGAGAATGAAAGAGCAAAAGGGATGAGTGTATGGGTAAAGAAGGTTATAAGTGATGAAAACATTAAAATGTATTAGGATGAAAGATGGATAAAAAATGATTTTGAAATACTAAGAAAAAATGTCATAGGCACAAGAAAAACTTAGATCGGTGAAAGAAAAATATAATGAATATCATTTATTGAAGCATAAACATGAGAAGTAAGAGCTAATTTGGCTAGAAGCAACACTTTGGAATCATTAAAGCAATGCTATTTAAAAAAAGGAACATTCAAAGTTAGAGAGAGACAAGAATAAAAAAAAAGAATTAGATAAATGATTGAAAGACGTAAGCTTTCAAAGTATCTTTTAATTTTTCTCATACGAATTATCTTCTCTACAATAATCGCCTGCTTAGTTTTGAATGCTGCTATTATCCTTATGATAATTATTATTATCATTTACTTGTTTCAATATTAAAAACATTCTAAAGCCTTTATTATTATTATATTACGATTATTATTATTAACTTTTAACATTCAACCATTTTAAAGCTGTCATTATTATATTACAATTATTATTGTTTCAATATTAAAAATATTTTAAAGTATTATTATTATTATATATTACGATTATTATTATGTACTTGTTTTAACATTCAACCAATTTAAATCTTTTATTACATTACGATTGTTATTATTTATTTGTTTCAATATTAAAATATTTAAAGCCTTTATTATTATTATTATTATTAGTATTATAATACGATTATTATTATTTACTTTTAACATTAAACCATTTTAAAGCCTTTATTATTATAATTATAATTATTATTATTATTATTATTATCACTGTTATAAGATATCTTGGTATATGGGTCAATTATAGCAAATTTAGTATAGGATATAAAGAAAATGAACATAGAATGGCTAGTTTTACTTAACACTACATGCTGTGAAAATAACAAAATCTTAAACTAAGAGCTAGATCGATACTTTTATATGGATGGCCTTCATGGCATCCAAAACGTTTAGAAATATCTAAACTACCAACTATATACAACCGTTTTCTCGGAACAATGGTTAAAATGGTTTCAAGCAAATGAACTCTGTAGGTATTAAAGAAAACAATTGTTCATCAGATCTCATAGACTCTGACAAAAGAATCAGAAACAAAGAACCTTACCAAATGACAAAACCCGCATCAACTGAAGATTTCCAACAGCAGCAACAAATAAAATGAGTAACTAGAAGAGGAAAAATAATGGCATAATGAAGATGCTGATTCCTCGCACTATTTCGAATAAAAGATTGGGAAGGAAATCCCTGTCAGTACTAGAAAGAGAAATAACTATGGTCTAGAGAAATCTATTTTTGTTTTTTTAGACAATTTTTCTCGCCAGAATCTATATTATATATTTATTAATCTATCGTTTGTTCTTGCTTTGAATATTGTTGCCACATCTGTTCTGGTGCTACTTCTATATATTTAGGGGTTCTTGATAAAATCCAAAGAAGAATTTGCAAAGTCATTGGTACTGACCTGGCATCTCAGCTTCAATCCTTTTCCTGCCACCATATCGTAGTTTCCTGTATCTTTTCTTTAAATACTTTCATGGTAATTGTCCTGATGAAATTTCCTTTATGAATTTAAGTGCAGTACTAGATTGGCGGCAAGGTCTAATCAATTTACAGTTGAAATGGCTAGATGCAACCGTACGTTATATGATAAACGTTTTTTTTTCTATCGATTTCTCGCTTGTGGAACTTTCTTTCAACTTTTTGCTTCCCCAGTCAACTTTGATCTTCAAAAGTTTAAATACAATGCCAATCATTATCTTCTGTCTTATTAATTCTTATTCTTTTATTATCCTCTCTCCTTAATAGTAGCTTTTCTCATATTCTCTAGCACTCAGTAACCTCCTGCGTGCTAATGCTAATTGCCTTGTTTGGGGTGAAATGGTTAAAAATGGTGATTGCCAATAAGCTATAATATCCTTCAGAGGCAACGCAATATATAAGTAGGAAAAACAACAGGGGAAGCGGAAAAAGGGTGTGCTGTGAAGAGAAAGATGCTGTCTCATTAACTTAATGTTGCTCTCAATTTTGTAATCATTTTGTCAATGGACAGGTAGTGTAACTGCTATCGGCGCTGAAAATTCAATCGACGTTCAAATTCCAACCTAGTCTGTTTCATTTACTTTTGCATTAATACCTGTGAGAAAGACATAGATCCGTCCAGCCTAACAGCCAGCTGTGCGTTAACAGTAAACTGGATTATCTAAACACCGCTAATCGCTAATCTAGAAGAACTGCATTGAATTCAAAATCGTGGAGGAAGCAACTAATTCTCTTTCTCAAGAAATCAATTTACAGAAAATAAAGAAAAAGGAGTCGATGGAGAGTCATAACGCCATGATCCAGAAAGTGTAAGGTATTTAAAAATATCAATGTAAAAACAATTAAATTAATAAATACAAAAGACATGTATCACACGATATTACACAGAGAAGTGTATCCTAAAATACCAAAAGAGTTATATTATTTTCCTGATCTTTGCTGTTGTTATCACAACGTTTCGACCTTTGTGTTTTCCACCTTTCATTAGGTGCTTGCCGATCTAGGTAACCTTCAGGGAATTTCGAATAGAATCCTCTATTTAGACAATAGGGCTAGATTGTTCTCGTTTTGCTTTTAATCTCTTATGATGTTTTGTATAGTGCTACTCAGTAAAACGAGCAATAACTGAGCAGTTCGATATTCTCTGAATGTTACCCTGGTTGATAGACACCTGAAGAAGGCCGGAGGGCACATAGGTTGAAACGTTGTGATAACAACAACAAATATGGGGTTATTAATCTGAATTTAAATAATGTAAATAATGATAATTTCTCGTCTAAGGAAATTAAGACAGAAATTACAATGTTATTAACTCAGCATCGTAACATACAAAGCCACACCGGAAGAAATAGGAAGAGGAAGATTATGTTGCGCATAACTTCCAAAAGAGGAGGGATATTTTGCATGAAAAAATCAGCATACAAAAAAAACTAAAAAAAACTACATTTTTGCAAATTCTGTTTTTGATTTTTTCGAGAAAAAAATACTGTAACAGAAATAACTTAATCCACAAAAACTTAATAACTTAAAACTTAAAACTTAAATAACTTAATCGACAAAAAGAAGAAGAGTGTCCGGTTCCAGCCGTTAGGGATCGTCGCGCCGCAGCGCCGCAGCATGGAGTATCCAGTCGAGAGAAGATGCCGAGATCTCGGAGGGAAGCAATAGTAGTATTGGCAGCAATCAGAAACGCTACGTGAGATAGATCTCTATTGGCTCCCGTCACCACCGCAGCAATCAACGCATCTCCTACGTTTCAGCAAATCGTTTCCTCAGTCAGCGATAGTGTATAGTGAAGAGGAGAAAGGGAAAACACCCAATTCGGAACTACTCCAAAACGAAATCCGGCCTGAGGAAATCGGGTTTGAGCCACAAAAAATCAGAAAAAAAGCGGTGGAATTTATACCAATTTGCTTTAGAGGCAAAGTTCGAATCAAAGTTCGAATCAACTACTTCTTTGATATTTTTTCAAACATATTTATATCGGCTGGAACGTGTTCAGACACATTACGACTAACGAGTCTATTGAATTTATGGTTAAGCCTCGATTGATTCAACTAAATAAATATCAGTCAATGAAGCATGTGTTGAGTGAGAGTGATGAAACGTTCACTAAAACCACTAATCATTCAGCAATCCTTAAATTCTGAATACAGTGAAACAAAATTATATTTAAAGTAAATTACTTTTTACGATGGATCTACACTGATTGGAAGGCAAAGATTATGGCAACATTCACCAACTTAAACAAGGAGACCGTCCAGAAGAGTTACAGGAGATCCTGAAGTCGCCTGGAGGCCGTCGTTGACGTCAACGGTGATTCTATTGAATAAATTTACTCTAGTATTTCAAGATATTTTTATGTAATTTTGGTAAATATATTTGTTAAAATGTGACGTCGGTGTTATTTTCATTTTTGTTTAATTTAGACGATAATTTATCCATCGTATTATCTTAATATTAGATATTTAATAACAAAACTGATGAAAATATAAACAAAAAATAAAATTGGGTAGATTATATACCCAATCACATATAGAAAAATAAATTTAAAAGTTTGAAATAAAATTTCAGCGACGCCATTTTGCACGCATGTGCAGGTACATTGACATAGACTTGATTTTAGTCCATCGCACCCGAGCATACCGTATTTTTTTAAAATCATTTTATCCCAAGTAAGATGGAAATGCCATTAGTACGCAGATGGTTACAGTGAGTGAAAGTGAGAGGAAAGACTAAGACTTGTCCTTATTTAAAAAGATAGATGTCGATTGACGTTGCATTTATTTTTAGAAGATTGTATTTATCAGGGAAACAAGTAAACGGAAGGGATTTCCACTGGCGGGAAGTGCAAAAAAGAAAAAAAGAAAAAAGAAAAAGAAACTGTTTGAGTAGAAGTGCCTCTTACATATTAACTATTTCAACAGTAAACGGGTGGGACCTAAATGCCAATCTAGAAGAAGGTTTAAATTCATGTAGTCAGAGCACCAGGGGAAACAAACCTTGTCAGAGCAGTTGCCATGAAAATATTTGTAGAAAAGACAGAGGGACGCTACTGAAGTCGAGATGCCAAGTCAGGATCGATTACATTACCGATCAATTTCAAAAACCTTGAGATGAATAGTAGGTGTACCAGACAAGATATAGCAGCAGTATTCAATGAACGGACGAATGGTAGATTTGTGCACACACACACACACACACACACACACACACACACATATATATATATATATGTATGTATATATAAAATTTTAGGCTTTAAGATGTAAGAAAATTTAATGTATTCTAACAGAGAATCCAAGAAAATCTTGTAAGGTCAATATTATTATTTATGCTTTTAAAAGTGTGGATAAAGAATATAGATAGATACATAGATAGATGGCGAACACACTGACATAAATACATAGATAGATTGTGTGTGAGTTAGTGAGTGGGTGATTGAAAGAGAAAGAGAGAAAAGAAGAAATAATAAAATATTAGATAATACGCTGCAAAAGTTAATAAGTGTCAACAAAAATGTTTCTCTTCCTTTGCACATCCCTAGTAAAAATTAATTCATCCATAAATATAAGAAGGAAAATATGAAATAATGTAAGAAGAAAGAACATAAATATTCTGACAGGAGAAGCCTGTGGTCAATAAGTGGAATTTCCCCTAGCAACAATGCAAAGCAAGGACCAAGTGCTTCTGGATAGGTCAAAAGTTGCACAGCGAAATCTATAAATCGGCTTAACGCTGTTCATTTGTGGCTTAGTCCGATTTCGGAATAAATCAACCGGTGCCAGCAGTGAAATGACAAAGATTCGGTGCGATGTGAATTGGGGTAAATCTATGGATTTGACAGAAAAAACGGAAAAAGAAGATAAGCGATTCTGCGAGGAAGAAAGGAAGGGAAAATTTACCGAAGAAGACATGAAAAAGCAGCCATAGAAAAGCAACAATACCACATCTAATTGTGTTTAATGGTCAATCCCTCAAATATTGCTTAACCGACTCATTATTATAATTCGAAATCATGTTTAAGCAAGAGGGGATGCTGAAAAGTTCGCAACTTGACTACGAAGTGAATCTTCCCAAATCTTATGAGGTTTGGTCAGATTTTGTGTTGGGCCAAATCTTATGCGGTTTGGTCAGATGTTGTGTCGAGTCAAATATTATGATGTCTGGTCAGATTTTGTGTTGGGCCAAATCCTATGATGTTTGGTCTGATTTTATGTCGGGCCAAATATTGTGATGTTTTGGTCAGATTTTGTGTCGGGCCAAATCTTATGATGTTTGGTCAGATTTTGTGTCGTGTCAAATCCTATGATGTTTGGTCTGATTTTGTGTCGGGCCAAATATTGTGATGTTTTGGTCAGATTTTGTGTTGGACCAAATCCTATGATGTCAGGCCAGATTTTGTTCCGGGCCAAATCTTATGATATTTGATCAGATTTTGTTATGTGCCAAATTTTATGATGTTTGATCAGATTCTGTGTCTAGCCGACTGTTCTACATGTAAACCTTTATATATAGTTACCATTAACTCATTAACGAGCGAGAAAGTTATCCTATTTTTTAAACTAAAGTCTGCTAATATCCCCAAGAGACACTCAAGATAGAGAATTTCAGAATGTGTATGATATGAGGAAGTAGGAAATGAAAATCTGGAGGATAGATGGCTATTGATCATAAACATGAAGAGGTCGATTTTGTAGTATTCTGGGAAGCATCCACGCAGGAGTGTTCTATCAATAGAAGAAGCTTCCGAAGTGGAAGGCGCTCTTATCAAAGGAATGTGTAATTATAGAAATTAGATTATCTGGGTAGTGTAGCAATAAACGACGAAAACTCTGATATAGAAATCCGAAGATGTATCAGAATAATGAAACATGCCTTTCAGAAACTAGGTAAAGTACTATGATATAGGAAAATATCGCTACAGCAAAGAAAGAATGGAGAAATGCAATGCAATATCTGATCTCCTTTATGGCTGTGAATATATGAACAATTTACAAGGAAGTGGTTCTACCGAACTCTAAGAATACTCTAAGAATGGAGAGAACACGTGGGTAGTGGGGATAGTTCTAAGGAAATTTATAAACATAAAGAAACCACTGAAATTTCTAGGGAACATTAATAAGGAAAGGAGGCCTAGAGAATTTGACACTCATAGAACATACTGAACAAAAGACTATATCAACGATAAAAGGCATATCAACTCATTATGGGTCATTTAACGTCAAAATTTAATTTTCTTGGGAGCTTTGAAGTAATAAAAATATGATATATTTTATTCTGCTTTCACAATTGAATACATGGTAGATTATACTCAGTTTTTGTGCATATACATGTCTGTGTGGACATTATTACTAGAGACAGTGATATGTGTGTTAGATTTCTTTAAGAAATTGTAGGATATTATATGGATTAATGTCATAAAATTATTCTTTCATGTTGGTTGTTTGGCTGATTTTGTTTAGTGGCATATCAAAGTCTATAATGCCGAAATCTAAATATTTTGAACACAATTTTATGGCCTCCATTAAATATATTTTGAACGCAATTGCATGCGCTCTCAATTACAGATAAAATGTAATTCTGCTCATTTTACTTTAATGTATTGTTGGTATTTTTACTATAAATATGTATTGCCCGAGTGCTGTGACTCTAACAAGTGCTAAGGGTGGACCTGAGAACAACAGCGATTAAGAGGTGGTTCCACGCTCCTCAAAACCTGTAATCTCCCGATCAGTGACCTTGTAGTCAAATATAGTTTATTGCCATACCGAGGACACAATGAAGCAAAGACAAGCAAGAGAAAAAAGAGTAATCTACTTACAGAGTTAGTGTGCATTGATAATAGAACAAGTTGAAATAGTGGTGTTTTAGGGTAGAAATTATTAGAGCAACAAAAGACTGGATGATGTGGAGAGCCATGATAGTCTCCATTCTAAAAGGAATTGGCACACAAAAGAAGTGTATTATTGAATTTAACTTCGGTAAATTCTAGCTTTTTGGCAGTTTAGAAATGGACACAGAAAATACATTTCTTGAATCTTTTCCAATAAAAAGAACCAGGCTTTCGAGAAACGTTGATTATCGCTAGCCACTTTAGTTTAAATTGAAGATTGTGTTTATGTTCACGACTCAAGTTTCTCTTTATTTGACCTTAGTGCAGCTGCTCATCATTCAAAGGCTGTCTGGTATTAAGTGTTCAAGCTTCCAAGACGTTGATGTCGTCGACCGAACTTGTCAATCCCATTTATTGCCATTCGAATTACGATATCAGCCTTCAATTAAACTTCACCTGGCTTATATTGTGTGAGAAAGCGTACAAGGCTTATCTTCTTGACCCTGATGGCATACTTATTCAAAGACCTTGATCAAAGAGTCTACTCCACAAAATGTTTAAATTGCTCCGAGCCACTAAGAATATGATATTGCTGCCAGCAACTTTGCCACGAACTTTGTGGCTTCTGTACAGCATGTTGCTATATATTTTCACTTTGTGTTTACTGTGCTGTTTTAGACAACCGCTGGTATAATAGCGTGAACACAATGACACATATTCTATATAGAGATAGATGTTTTTATATTTTAATACGGTGACGTCTAGCCTACTTTGGGCTTGAAACAATTATGTGTTTTCTATTTGTGTCAGATAGAAGTAGTCGGGGTTAAGTACGAAGTTTCGAACGCTGACAATTATTTTCTTCTCATAATCAAAAGCATTATATCTTACAGGAATATTCTCTTAATTTTATTACATATTCACCTGAAGATATATATATATATATATATATATATATATATATATATATATATATATATATATATATATATTTGACATAGCTAGCCATGTTTTTATTTGTCATGTCTAAGGATTATCAGCACGCCACATCCATTAACAAAAGCCATAGCAAAAACCTTATCTCTCCTTTCTCGGAACAATCAGCTCATTACACCTTACAAATTCTGTCGACCTCATCAACAGATTAAAATCCTTAGATAGGGCAAATAAAAACATACCCAGCTTAGATATCAAATGTCTATATACAGACATACCGGTCACCCAATGTCTAAGCCGTTTAGAAAGACATTTAAAAACGTATAAAAAACATATATATATATATATATATATATATATATATATATATATATATATATATATATATATATATATATGTATGTATATGTATGTATGTATATATATATATATATTCATATATATATATATATATATATATACATACATATATATATACATATATATATATACACATATATATATATATACACACATATATATATATACACACACACACACACATATATATATATATATATATATATATATATATATATAAGCATTGCTGTTATCAGTTTCAGGCTTAAAACGATCATCATATCATAACATGGAGACTTGATTTCTATGGTCATATTGTTTATATCTACAAATACTCCGATTTTGAAAAAATTCTGCATTAAGCATGACAAATTTATATATATATATATATATATATATATATATACATATATATATATATATATATATATATATATATAAAGGATAAAAAGAAGACCGAAGTAGGATAAAAAGAAGAACGGGTTTTAAGGCAACAAAAAATGTTAATTGACATTAGATTTAAATTTTTGAAGATTATATTTATTAGCGAAGTGCGAGAGAAGAAGCTGTTGGAGTAGAAAATGCGGATACATTTAACTGTTTCGACAGTAAAAGGGTGGGGCCGAGATGCCAAACTAGTAGCACGCTTAAATTTCATGCAGTCGGGGCACCAGTAAAAATAGCTCGTTAGAGCAGATGCCATGAAAATATTTATAGAAAAGACAGAGGGAAGCCACATTACGTCGGTGAGAAAGTGACTTAAAGAGACACCAAGTCAGGACCGATCACATTCCATATCTGTCTTTGTATTTTGTCAAAAAGCTCGAGATGAGCTCCGCGGGCATCAGAACATATATAGCAATCTATGCGTGGATGAATGGTGTATATATATATATATATATATATATATATATATATATATATATATATATATATATACTGAATCAGTGGTTATTTGATAGAGTAGTTATCAAAGTTTGATTGGGTGTCAGTTTCACCGCTGTCCTTAGTATAACTTCCGGTGCAGCAGAATTGTGGGAAGATCAATCAAAATGGCGACTCCTCAGTAGAAGGCTTTTTGCGTGCTTGAGTTTGCGGAAGCAAACGCCATTGTCACGATGCAGCGTGCTTTCAGAACAGAATTCGGCATTGATCCGCCCCATCGTGAGAGCATTCGACGGTGGGTTAGACAGTTTAAAGAGAGTGGGTGCCTGGGCAAAGGAAAGAGTCCTGGAAGACAACGTATTACAGAGGAGCAAGTGGAGAGGATTCATGATGCATTTGAGAGCAGCCCACGTAAGTCCGGACGTCGAGCTTGCCATCCCTCATACCACTGTCTGGCGTGTGCTAAAGAGACAATTGCACATGAAACCATACAAACTAAGCCTCGTCCAAGCACTTACTAATGATGACAAGGTGATGCGGAGGACATTCTGTGAGTCAATGCTGGAGATGGAGGAAGGTGATGAAACACTCTTTTCACGTTTAGTTTTCAGTGACGAAGCAATTTCCATTTGAGAGGTACAGTAAATCGTCACAATGTGCGCATTTGGGGAACAGAGCACCCACCTGAAACTGTTGAGCATGAAAGAGATTCCCCTAAAGTGAACGTCATCTGTGCTGTGTCTCAAGACAAGGTCTATGGCCCCTTTTTCTTTGTAGGAAACACCGTTACAGGACAAACCTATTTCAAAATGCTCCAAAAATGGCTATTCACTTTACTGCAAGCAGATTCGAATGACTTCATTTTTCAGCAGGATGGAGCACCACCCCATTGGCATCTCGGGGTTAGAGCTTATTTGAATGAAAACATGCCTCAGCGATGGATTGGGAGGAGAGGTGCTAAAGACCCTTGCTCTCTGTGCTTGGCCTGCCAGATCCCCAGACCTCACTGTGTGTGACTTTTTCTTGTGGGGGTATGTTAAAGACCAAGTTTATGTTCCAGCACTTCCAGCAAGTATTGATGACTTGAAAGATTGAATAGCAGCTGCAATTAACACGGTAGACCGTGACATGCTGAGGCGCGTTTGGGAGGAATTCTCATATCGGCTTGATGTTGTCCGCACTGCCGGTGGTGGCCACATTGAGCACTTATAAAACATGAAATGAAACTTGAATGTATATACAACACATGTGTTCATACTAGAGGTTTGTAATTTTTTTCGTTATTGACACATCACGTGATGATTTTGGCGTATTCTTTTTGAAACACCCTGTATATATATATATATATATATATATAATGTCGTTTTATCACATATGTTACTATGTGAGAAAACGATATTATTTTTGCACCAACCTAATATATATACACACACACACACACATATATATATATATATATATATATATATATATATATATATATATATATATATATATATATATATTCTCAAATATACAGTCCGATTATTTGAATTATTTACATTACTTGGGCTGTTATCCTCATCTCAATTGTCATATTCACATTTCTATCGTAGTACGCTCCGGCCTTCTTCAGTTGATTGGAATTTCGAACCGAACCGTTTATTTGGTTCAAGCGTTCATCGTTTAGTTTGTGAATATGACAATAAAGATGAGGATAACAGTGTGTGTAATGTAAATAATGCAAATATTCATAATACCTCATCTCAAAGATATAGACAGATGTCGATAGATGTAATAGATAATGTTTAAAAAGAAAAGAAAAAAAACGGGGAATATATTTCAAAGACGGATATCCACTAAAATAATATTTGAAGTAATAATAATACACACACACACACACACACACACACATATATATATATATATATATATATATATTAGTGAATATACATATATGCAACGTCGATAGTACGACTCGGAGTTTCATGGAGTTCTTGCAATCTTCAGGTGCAAATATAATCTGACCGTTATAAAGATTTTGTTCAACAACAATTAAATAAAGTTTTAACATATAATTTAGAATCATGACCACGAGAGCGCGAACTATATAAGATTGCAAGGAAGGCATGAACCTCCGAGTCGTGCTACCTACATTTTATATTATGTATATTCACTAATATATACTTATAGTTGTGTTTCACAACATTAAGCACTGTATTTATAACACTTGAAGAAGAAATATGTTTATACGTACGTACAAGTATATGTACATGTATGCACGTGTATGTAGATTTTTTATCCTACCCATTCTTATATATATATATATATATATATATATATATATATATATATATATATATATATATATATATGAGCCTGTGTATGCTTGAGCCCGTGTGTGCGCGCGCATTTTAGTAATATACATATATATAGGTACACGCACATAAACATGCATACACACACACACACACACACATATATATATGTATATATGTGTGTGTGTATGGGTTTTGCGCCGACGGGTTTGTTTTAAAACAATAGTTAAAACGCAGTTATCCATTTTGAAAATCGCACATCGTGTATCAGAGCTGTAAATGGGAGACTAAAATTGTAAAAGTTTATTTTTGTGCATTTCATACACACACAAACGCACTCACCTACACATACACAGAAATGCATATAGCAAATTCTTATCAACGCAGACATTAGCAATAAACGTTTTAATGCTTGTATTCAATTGGGCTTGATAAAAAAAAACAAAAAACAAACAAACAAAAAAACAAAAAAACAAACAAAGCAAGATGATCCTAAACGGTAAGAAGGGATATATTAAACTTTATAGACTATAGTACACTGGGTCAAATTTTATCGGTGAGCAGGAACACATTTGGAAGATTAAAAAATAAATTCCTTAATATTTTAACATTTAGGAATCGCTCTTGAAAAATGTTTTTTTTTTTAGAAATCTGGAAAGTTACTGTAGATTTATTCAAATTTTTATGCACGTTTCCAGTTAAATTTGGATAATTCTATCCTAAAATTAAATTTTCATCCAAATATTTTATAATGTAAACGAATTACAGATGTCACAGACTTGCTCATATTCCTACACGCAGCAAACTTGAGAAAATAATTAAATAGAAGGAAAAATATAAAAATTCTTATGTGGAAAAAAAGGTAGAAATAATTTTTAACGGATTTAATGCTAAGTAATGTCCTGTAGGCCGGCATAATATATTTTTAAACTCACAAAATGATGGCGCTTTCGTTAATCCTAGAGACATTAGGTAAGTTATCTCTCTCTCTCTTTATATATATATATATATATATATATATATATATATATATATATATATATATATATATATATATATTAAAAAGAAGATAAACCGCAAAGGTTTGGGGTTGAAATGTGGATTTTTTATCTTAAACTATATATTATACTCTATTTTTCCATAATTCTGCTACACGGGTTTCTGGTTTCGTGGCCTTTTTCAAGCAAAGAGTAGATATTTCCACATATAAAAATTAAATTTTTTGCGTTGGTATACATTTTATAACGCAGATAGATTAATAAAACATCTACTGCTAATAATACATATGTTTAAGCCTTTAGTCAAACAATCAGATATTTAATAATGCAAATATTTATAATACATTTATTAAATTATCTATTAATATTTCGTAACGTATTGCTAATTACTGCATGTAGGCGTTTAGATTTAGTCCCCTATGAATTTGTTGCATGTTTTTGGCTAATATTTTTCCATCCTTCACGACAAAATTTCTTTAGTTCATACAGATTTTGCGGATTCCTTCTTTGAATTCTCAGTTTCTGCTTTCTCCATAAACTTTGAATCGGATTGAGATCTGGCGGTTGACTTGGCCATTTTAAAACGTCTATTCTATTAGAACTTAACCATAATTTTGTAAGCTTTGCACGATATTTAGGATCGTTGTTTTGTTGGAATACCCAACCTTGTTTCAAGCCCAGTGAATGTGCACTCTGACGCAAATTTCTCTCCAAAATATCCCTATAATATCCTCCATTCATCCTCTCTTCTATTATTTCAATGTCCCCTACACCTTGGGCATTAAAGCAACGCCAGATCATGATTGGTCCGCCTCCAAATGTTACTGTTGTCATAGTGTTCTACGGTGAATATAGGGTACCCTTCTTTCTCCAGATCTTTGCCACAGCATTTCTGCCAAAAAGTTCAGTTTTTCTTCCGTCTGACCAAAGTACAATTTCCTAAAATGCTGCAGGTTTGATACAATGCGTGTTTGCAAAATCCAGTCTAGCAAGAATGTGTTTTCGCATAAGAAGTATTTTTTCCTTGGAGGCCTCAAAAAACATGTCATACCAATGGAGTGAACGACTAATTGTATCCGTACTCACTTTTACTCCACTTACTTCTAGTCCTCCCTGAAGTCCTTTAAGCGTAACTCTGGGTTCGTCGCCAAATTTTATCGCCAATAATCTTGCCGTACGTTTCGTTACCTTTCTAGGACAACCAGAGCTTTTGGGGAAACAAATGGAATAACACGTCTTTCAGTGACGAATTATCGTACCAACTGAACTCAATGGCACATTTAACTGAGTAGATATCTTCCAATAACCAAGTCCATTTGTATGAAGGTCAACAACGTTTACGGAGGTCTTGATCAATTATTTTGCTTTTCCCTATTTTGTCAATGGTTGACAGAAAAAAGAATGACGTGATACTTTTAATTATTTCTAAAAGTAATCATAAAATTAATCTGGAGCGTTCTAAAAACAACTCCATTCTAATTTGGAACATTCTAGTAAAATTTGAGCACTTTTATAAAAAAAAAGCTATTGTAAATAAAAACAATATGTTGTAAACTTTGGAGTTACTAAATGTTGATTTTTTTTTTGTGGGATACTATTTTTTAAAGGTTTTTCAATATTTGATTGTTTGACTGAATACTTGAATATACGTTCTACGAGCAGTAAAAATTTAATTAATGTAACAGTATTAGAAATACCTAAAAACATTTTTGTAATGTGTTGTAAACTTTTGCGTGGCACAGTATATTCATACAATTTACATTTAAAACGACTGACAAGGTACTGCGCTTACTTTCCTTGTTGGCTGCCTTATTATGTAATTTAATAATTGTTTATTTGGACAGCGACCCTTCTGTAATACACAATTATTAAATCACATGACCCGGTAGCCAACAGAGAAAGTTACTGCAGTACCTTGTCAGTCGTTTTTAATGAAACTTGTATAAAGGAAGGCTTGCTACCCAAATACACAATTATATATATATAATGCATAAAAGTTATCGAACAGTCCAAGAAAGTATAAAAATTCGATATTTTGTCATTTATCCAGAATTTGGTAAGTTGGGTGGTCCCAGAATTTTCAGTATACCCTCATATATATGTTGCCAGAAAATCCATATAAGTCAACTCTGGTTGTTTTCGTGTTGATCTACTTTTCAAACAGTGACCACGTTGTTATTTAGTATACGCACCAATGCAACAAAGTTAATACTAAAATTGAATCATACAAACTTTAATCACTCACATTGAGTTGCCTTGACGTTCGGTTCCTATATTATTTCTAAAAACTCTTTATTTTTACATCGAAGATATTTTGCCTTTTGCATACTACAGAAATGAAAGCCATCCGAAGTTCCAACTAAAGCTATTGAATCTTGTAATAATAATTCATAAAATTATAGCTAATCATTTTACACCCCAGACATTGTAGTTTCGTTTATTTCCTAAATGTCTCTCTCTCTCTCCTCTTCTCTTTTTCTTTCTCTAAATAAATTCACTTTAAAGCTAGTCGTAATTTTCTTTCGAATATAACGTTATCGTTGTAAAGCTTAAATCTATTACACGTAAAATGATTGTTTATTCACTTGTCTGTTAATATCTGCTTCAGGGTGTGTCGCTCTGGGTACTTTATTATAAGGTGAATTTCCTTCTTGCGCGTATTGAGACAATTTCTCTTTTGGCTCCTCGGGTGGAGCACTTATATAACTTCCTGTCATCCGGTTTCGCGTTGGCACATTCTAATATCTACTGTGTCGACCACCTGTTTACATATTTGGAGGCAGCCACTGATATCTTGTGAGGCCCGTTTCTGCACCTGGTATCTTTGAAACACCTTCCAGGTCAACTCTATGATTAACCTGGTTTCTCCGATGTTCTAGTGTGACGCCGACTGCAAAGCCTACTTTGCTGTCTTAGGGAGAATTTAATACATATCGGTGTTACTAAATATCATGGTCCCTTATTCGATTCATACAACTGGCATTTCAATGTACGAATCGCATTCTACACGAAGAAAATTACCTAGAAAGAAACAACTCTGTATGAAGGGCTTTGTCGGTTCGATGATATTTAATCGAAGTGTTTTATATAATGAAAACTGGGCAGTACAATTGGAGCATTACAGAAGGCGGGTAACTTGTGATTCACTCCTTTTATTATAAATTTTTGTTCCAAGAATTTAACGAGTCACTTGCTAAAAAGTAATGTTAGAGTTTTTCCTTAAGAAATTTTCATGTCATTCTAATCTTGTAGATAGTTTGCACATGCGCAAATTTTCTCGGGATTCTGAAAACACACGCACACATACACACACACGCGCGCGATACCACCCTGTTACATACAAACACTCATTAAAATATTTAAACATATAAGCGTGCAAATCAGAACCGAGGCAAAAATACAAACGCCGCATATAGAAAAAAATCAAAAATCAAATAGAACTGCAATCGTACAAAGCCATGCAGAAAAAAGAACAAAATGCAACTTCTTTATACATGCATATTATATATAAGTAAACGTGTACATATATATATATATATATATATATATATATATATATATATATATATATATATATATATATGGGATTTGACAATTTAATTCACTGAAAGATAAAGACCGCAGCGTGTAGTTGGAGTAATTAAGCAGGTAAACATTTGTATCCGAGCACGTCTGCACATGTTCGAACTTCTGCTTTCTGATTCCGGTGCATAACAAGTGGATCCTTTATTGCTGAGTGGTGAACAGTAGAGGAAGTTGTATGTGTTCATGTGATATTTTTGTCCGAAAACGAATGAAAAGAATCTGTAACAGCGGATTACCATCAACTTTTATGTGAACATTGGTAAAACGGTTTGGGAAATAAATAATATTAATATTAGCTTTATTAAAAATAACTTATGGTGAACGGTGCTGTCGTGTGTTCTTTGAATTGCATAGGCGTTTCAAGGGAGGCCTAAATATCCGCGTTTACGCAAATGGACAAATAAAAATACAAAGAAAAGATGCAAAAGAAGGCAGATGGGGAAGCTTGGCGCGCTTAGTTTGAAAATGATGTGTGCAACTGACAGCTGAAGAACTGAATAAGAAAAGTGAAATAGTGCTGATATACAACAACGTGTGACTACATTATTGATAGTTATTAGAGAAAGCGAATTCTAAGAATGTTTCCAGCAATGGTAGCAGCGTCTCACCAGAAACACAGCTTTACTAGGACAGCACTTTGAAGGAGACAACAACCAGTAGTGAGCATGTATACAAACTTGGCTTCACTGGGCCTTTTATAAAATTGAATCGACAAATCTCTCTCTCTCTTTCTCTCTCTCTCTCTTATATATATATATATATATATATATATATATATATATACCTCCTAGAACAAAATTAAATAGGGCGAATATTATTTATGAATTTAAATGCCCATTAAGGAATTGTATTCCTGATCGATCAAAATTCGTAAATAATTATATAGGCCACACTACACCATATTTAAAACGCAGACTCACTCTACACCTTTCTGACTATAGGTCAATTAGATCTCATTTAAATATTCCTGGAGACCTACTGGACACTATTCGTAACATACTTGTTGACAACACTAATATAATAGCATCATTTGCATACAAAAAAAAAGGCTAAAAATAATGGAAGCCTTATTAATAAAAACAAAAAAAAAACAACACTTAATAATATTAACTTTGAACATGGACATAATATCTTGACTGTGTTTTGAAAAATGAAAACATTTTATAAAACATATATACAACAATTTATTTCTTATTTTAACAGTTAAAAATATATTCCTTGAAAATGGCTAAATGTATAGTCGAAAGTGCTCGGATAAAAAGAAAATTTGCACAGTTTTTATATAATTTATCATCCGAAAAGAAAAAAAAAAAATAGATCGCACGAGAAATTGTATAAAAAAATAAATAAAAGCACCTTGTCTGTCGTTTTCAATGAAATGTACATGAAAGAAGGATTGTTGCCTAAACACACACACACACACACACACACACACACACACACACACACACACACACATATATATATATATATATATATATATATATATATATATATATATATCGCATATATATATCACATATATAAATATACCACATTCAATGCTGGTGTTAATACAATAGTGCTCGGTATAATATAACAGAGCTATTAAGTATATATTAATTAATATACATTTTTTTCCTCAACAGTAAACGAGTTTCCTCTACATCGCAATCATCAGGTGCTGAGTAGAGACTGGCCGTTACATAATTTAAATTTTAATAAAAATATCTGTTGAACACAATGTAGACGTAGTCTATATATTATACGAGGACTTACTGGGTGCAAAAAAAATTATTTAATATAGACGGGATTTATATTTAAAATAAACGAGGATTTTATTTTAAATTTAAATTAAACAGAGATTAATTTTAAAAACAATGTATAAAATAAACGGATATAAAACTATAAAATAAATAATATATGCCCCAAAGAAGATAATTAAAGAGAGGAAAATTAAAAAAAGAAAGGTTATAATCTACAATAGAAATTAAAGAAATTATTTTTTGGTCTACATGTGGCCATCAATTCTTTTCTCCTTTTTAATAAGTTAGGGTTATTTAAGTATATTATAACTAATTTTTCTACAAGCATAATTTCACCTACCGCATTTCCCATTGTAAGATTTTGCTTTAGCTACAATATTCCACGCAATATATATATATATATATATATAATGACGTCCAATGATGATGTCCAAGATTAGATCAATGACTACGTATTTCACTGCATCGCAAACACACACACACACACACACCTATATATATTATCGTGGCGTAAGGGGAAACAGATGAAGTTGAGGATTAGCTGTTGTATTGACTTCATTCTTTCGGGTAAAACTTTCATATTTCCTTTTTGTTCGTTTGCTGTTAATCTGATGCTTGTAAAATACATGAAAAAGAATTTTGGTAAAATAACCCTTAGGTGGATATGCGTTATTTAATTACTAAATGACAGATTAAAATTGTATTGATGAGACATTTGAAATTTTGCGGTGCTTTTTGGCCCATTGCTGAAAACATTTACACATACACTCACATATTCGCACCTTATATATGCTGTTTTAAGAGCATGAAAAATTGTTTATACTTTTATGTCTGCAAAATAACATTTTTAGAAATTTCCCTTTTTATAATACCGCTTTCTTTTGAACTTTTTAATAAATTACCAAAACACACTGTGTGAAAGAAAAAGCTGTTCATTAGTCTATAGAGACTTTCCTTTAAAAATCTTATAATGTTATTGCAGTGTTGAAAATACACAAGTCTTTGTTTTAGATTCTCGACTTAACATGCTCTTCATACTAGGCAATCTTGTATTTGAACTGTGTGAACTCAAACATCGTTTATGGAAACAGGAGTTCAACACTGTGGAATCATGACTTTTTATTAGATTTCTAAATCCTGACGGAAAACATACGCAGGAAGTATATTTAAGTTTATTTTCCTTGCATATACTTTTTATTCGATTGAAGAAAAGAAAAATAGATGGAATTTTTCATTGTTTTGGATTGTTCCCATCGCAGCCACCGTGGGGAAATGAACGCTTTGTCAATAATTATTTCCGAATGCTTTTATTTTATCAACATAACTCGGTCTATGGATTAGTTATAAGAAATTTAGTATAAGAGGTAAGGAAATTGAACATAGAATAGGATGTTACAAAACCAAAACATTCAACCCATAAATGACCTTTCTGATGTCATCAATTAACTCTACTCACCCCTGTCTTAATACTAAGTCTTATCGGTTCGATGAAGTGAAATTGAACTAAAAAATTACCTAAAATCTGTTGTTAAATGAGTCAAGGAGTGGCTTGTTAATTTTAACGCCCCCAAAATGAAACTGCTTTCTTTTAACCATCTGAAAGAACTATTTTTACCTTCCATCATCATAGCTGATGCTAACCTTCAGGAGAGTGACTCATTTCGTCTTCTTGGATTATTTTCAGCAAACATGTAATGGAAAAAATGCTTTGAATCAACTGCTAAGTTTGCAGCTAAGAAAGTTGTCGTGCTGGACATTTTTTTCTCGCTAGAATTTATCTTACTTATTTATAAGTCTATCATTCGTCCTTGCTTTAAATATTGCGGCCACATATGGTCGGGTGCTCCAGTTACACATATATTTAGAGATTCTTGATAAAATCAAAAGACAAATCAGCAACATTATTGATCCTGACCTGGCATCTAGTCCCTTTCCCACCACCCTGACTATTTTTCTATTAATACTTTCATGGTAAATGTTCTGATAAACTTTTCTCTATGAAACCTAGACTTTATGAATCTAAGTGCATTACTAGATTGTCGAAAAGCTCTCATCATTTTACACTTGAAATGGCCAGATAAAACCGTAAGTTTTCTGCTAACTGTTTATTCTATCGTATTTCTCGCTTGTGGAAATATTTTCCGGTTTCTTCCTTTCCAGTCAACTTTGATCTTCAAAAATTTAAATGCCATGGTAACCGTTATCTTCTGCTTTCGTAATTCTTACTCTTTTATAGTCCTCTCTCCTTAATAGTAGTTTTTCTCATATTCTTGGGGTCAAATAATTAAAAAAATATACTGTCTTCGTTCGTGTTAAAATTGTCATCGTCAAATGTTCGTACGTCATCAGACTTCTTACTTTTTAGAAGGATGATTTTAGAAAATATTTCCTGCCAATAACCTTTTTTTTTTTTTTAAATACATGCATAAAATGTATACGCCATTAACCCATCAGCGTCATTATATCATCCAGATAAAAATTGCCCTTATTTTTTAGCAACGGTTATTAGAAATGCACAAACCTATAGCATGTGCGGAAATAATAAAACTATATAAATATTTCTGTGTATGCTTTTGCATAGAGAAGATGTATTTACGCATGTGTCCAGCTTAGTACTTGACATATACTTAAAGTATTTGTTCACAAACCCTTTTTCAAATTAGTCTTTTACTGAAACCTAAACTTTATGAATCTAAGCGCAGTACTAATTAGGCGGCAAGGTTTCATCAATTTAAGGTTGAAATGACTAAAAGTAACAGTACATTTTGTGTGAAGTGTCTTCTATCGCATTTCTCGCTTGAGGAACTCTCTTCCGGCTTGTTGGTTCCCACTTAACTTTGGTCATCAAAACTTTAAATGCCATTTGATCGTTATATTCTATTTTCTTATTGTCCTCTCTAGTTAATAGTAGTTTTTCTCATATTCTCTAACACTCAGTTACTACTAGCGTCCCAGTGGCTTTATTAAATGGCTTGGGGTGAAATGATTAAAAAAAAAGAAAGCTCTAGATTCATATTCTTAAAGAACTTCGTCTGATCTCCTCTCTCATATGGATGTCATACATAGCATCCAACTCGTTCAGAAATTTAGAAACTATCAGATATGGACAACCGTTTTATCAAATCAATGATTAAAAATCAATTCAAGTGATTTAAGCTGTGGTTCATAAAGAGGGTGGTCGTTCGTCGGATCACGCAGACTGTTGTTATAACAAAAAACAGGGGTCACATCAATTAAGGACTTTCAACAGCAGTAAAATGGATGTTGATTTTCCAAACGACTTCGAACAAAAGGTTAAGAAAAAAAACCATCATTAATTGAAGGAGAAATAACAGTCAGGAGACTTAAAAAAACTATTTTCACGAAAACATTGTTTGAATAGAAATGTTTTATGAATTTCAACCGAAATTAGCACTCAGTGCTCGGTCAATGAATGCCGAATGTTTCCTTATAAAGAAACGGCTTATATTACTATTATCATTAAAATTCAAGTGACCTCTCGCTCCCATTTTATCTCTCTGTCAATACTCTGTAATTGTCAGTGTGTTCTATGTTCGACAGTATCAATTTCAGCCCGGTAAGAGCAACTGTTGATACAGTTCATTGAATGGTCTAGACTCTTTTAGAAAGTGCAAATGTGTAAGTTCGTAAATTTGAAAGTTTTTCGACAAGGCATTCTCTGTATTGTATTGCTTTGTCCGGACTAATTCAAATAACCCGAAAGCAGTGAAAGACAGCATAATTAGTTCGGACAAAAGAATACAATGAATTGTAACTTTGCGTTGATTGTAAGGTGAAGTTTCAGGTCATATTCAACATTTAAGAATAGACACGACTCTTGTTGCCGGTATAGACTGATTCAGCATACCCTCTTCTCAAGCCTTCTTGGTAGGCGAGATAGTTTGGTATACTGATTTTCACGACTCTCAACATTTGAAAGATGAGTGCATCACAACTTCCCTAACATCATTTCTTTCTGCTTGCCATAATGCAGTTCAGTTTAGTAAATATGAATGTATTTTTATAGCAATTTGATTTATGGCCTTATCAGGCTGAATGTTTGATCTCTGAAGTTAAGCAGGAGAGAGAGAGAGAGAGAGAGAGAGAGAGAGGGAGAGAGAGAGAGAGAGAGAGAGGGAGAGAGAGAGAGAGAGTTCCGTTTGGGAATACTAGGAAGTACAAACATTAAAAGAGTAAACCTTGGCAAAGATAAATGCCAACTTTGGAATGCGGAGAGGCGTTAAAAGACTATTGGTTCGGATCACAACTTCCTTTTACTTTATCGAGGAAGGTCATTCTCAATGGAAAGAAGTTACCGACCGACCACTAACTTTAATAAATGTAGAAACAACTTATTTTATAAAGTCACTTGGAATACAACTGAAATAAGATCCTGATCACCGACCGTTCGACATGACGTTTATTCAAGGGCCATTAAAGGAGGTGAACAACTAGAAAATACATTTTGTGAGCAAATTCATTTGTGTTTTTTAAACTAATATTCATCCACTACAAAGCCGTAGAGTCACTCAAGATAGAGAATTACTGGATGGGGTGTGGGATATGAATCTAAAAGGAAGAAATCGGAAGTGAAAATTATGGGATATAAAAGATAGATGACCATTTTATCTTGACCGAAGAGGCTTAGAGCGTAGCGATCGGGGAAACATTCATGCGAGACTTTGTTCCACTATAAAGCAGTAACTAGGAAAAACGCTGTCTGAGTGGAAATTTACCAACCCCCAGAGAGTGGTTCGACTTCGAGGAGGTAGTATGGAAATTTCTAGACATAAAGGGGTCTGAACTGGTGGAAATAAAGAGTGGAATTCATCTGAACATTTGCCATGGAAATAACGATACAGTAGTGATAGGTTTCCAAGGATTCATTTGGGAACGCTGCAAGTAGAAAATAAGTCACCGCCCACAAGGAGGGGTAAATGACCTATAGCGGGAAGTGTGGATTGGGTAACTCCAACCCGGATATTGCAGTAATACTCCATTTTTGTTCTAATGTGTCTTTTGTAAAAATAAAACATGCAGAAGACAAGTTGGCAGAAGTAAACACATTTTAAACTATCTAACAGAGATCTATAACTGGATGGTAGAATAGGGATTTTTAGGTATAGTAAGTTGACAATTAGTGTTTTAAGTTACGAAGGATAGGACATTTGTGCGGAACCATGATTGGCCACCTCCTTGAATGAATATGTCCCATAAAAGATGAAGATTGGCGAATCATAGACTATCCGGTGTGCTCGGACAGGATTTGTCTTTACTCACACGCATTGGGGTGGGTTCTTATATTACACTTGACCTTGCATTGCATTTACAGTTGGTGAGAAGCAATATATATATATATATATATATATATATATATGTGTGTGTGTGTGTGTGTGTGTGTGTGTGTGTGTGTATTGCAACTGGAAAGAGATCATATAATATATATAACATTTTATATAAACTATATTCTCTTTCTTTCTCTCTCTCTTTCTATATATATATATATATATATATATATATATATATATATATATATATATCGATCACCCCAAAAAATAATATATATATATATATATATATATATATATATATATTATGCAAATATATATTTATAGCTGTTAAGAATGTTGGTTCACTATATTGGGCCAGACAGTTTATCTCGCCATAATTTATCTTACATATTTATAAGTATACCATTCATTCTGGCTTTGAATATTACTGACATTTCTGTTCTTGCGCGCTTGCTATATATTTAGGGATTCTTGATAAAATCCAAAGAATCTGCCTTGCTATTGGTCCTGACCTGACATCTCGGCTTCAGCAATTTCCCACCGACCTTTGGTAGCTCCATGTGTCTTTTCTATAAATACTTTCTTGGTAATTGTTCTGATAAAATTGCTCCCATCGAACCTAGGTTTTATGAATCTAAGCGCAGTACTAGATTGGCGACAAGGCCTCATCATTTTCCACTTGAAATGGCTAGATAAAACCGTAAGTTCTATGCTGGCAGTTTCTTCTATCGCGTTTCTCTCCTGTGGTACACTTTTCCGGCTTCTTGCTTCACAGTCGAAGTTGATCTTCAGAAATTTAAATGAAATGTTAATCGATATCTTCTGCCTTCTTAATTTTTATTCTTTTATAGTCCTCTCTCCTTAATAGTAGTTTTTCTCATATTCTTGGGGTCAAATGATTAAAAAAATATACTGGCTTCGTTCGTGTTAAAATTGTCATCGTCAAATGTTCGTACGTCATCAGACTTCTTACTTTTTAGAAGAATGATTTTAGAAAATATTTCCTGCCAATAACCTTTTTTTTAAAATACATACATAAAATGTATACGCCATTAACCCAGCAGCGTCATTATATCATCCAGATAAAAATTGTTACTAGAAATACACAAACCTATAGCAAGTGCGGAAATAATAAAACTATATAAATATTTCTGTGTATGCTTTTGCATAGAGAAGATGTATTTACGCATGTGTCCAGCTTAGTACTTTACATATACTTAAAGTACTTGTTCCCAAATCCTCTTTCAAATGTCGTTCTTATAGATGACATATACACTATAAGTCATTTAGTCTTTTACTGAATCTATTTGTCTGCCTTCGATTTGTCTGCAGGAGACATCGGCATTAGTGTGGCCTCTGCCATCAGCAGTCGATATCCGTGTCCAGTTTTCGAATTTCAGAACCGATAAGAAAGATTAAAAGTGCAAAATCTATACTCTTAGTAATAAGTACATTCATATATTATTCGTCTGTCGATACATCTCAGTTAGTCAGTTTGTACGTGTGTATGTACGTGGCCGAGTGGTTAGAATATTTGCTTTCCGATCATGGGACCCCGGTTCGATTCTCACCATGATCGACTTGTCAGTAAGGCGACTTTATGTTATTGGCCTGTGGAAAGTACCTGGAAACCATACCACGGTTTAACCCAGGCTTTCTAAGTGAAAATTGGATAGACGGAACTCTTTGGAAGAAATACCAAGCTATCGTGACCAAGCGGTTTAGCGTACTGGCCTTGTCTAGACTGTTGATCATACTAGATAACGCTCTCTCCCAGGAACAGTAAGTAAGGTCCGCTCTTGCATAGTTGCAGTATAAACCACGGGTGGGCTCTGTGGGTATTGAACAAACACAAATGTGCCTGAGCAGACGTCTGCAACAAGGATTGGTTAGTCTTGCATTGGTCGAAAAATAGTAAAAAAAATTATCTACCAGACTTGCTTTAAAAATTTAATAATGGCTGGAAAATTACTATATAATACTAATAAAAAAAATAGTATATAATATTAAAAATCTGTGATTGCGTGCGTGCTTATTTGCTTGTGTCGTGCGCTCATCCGGCGCATAATGATTTAAGCTAATCTGATTTAAGTGATTAGAGTTAAAAATACGAGTTGTTCATACAGTAAGTATTTTTTATTTTAACTTTCTTCAAACAGATAAATTTTAATTAAAAGAGAAACAATGAAATCTCGTATTGCTGTTTCGTCCAGTTGTTTGTAGAGTAATTATATTTCAGCTTTCTTTAAGCTTTCTTTAAGCAAATAATATTTTAAACATTTAAAATTATTTTTTGCCATTTTCAAAAGAATATTTTCAAGTGAATATCATTTAAAAATATTTTTTGGCATATTAAAAATTATTTTTAAGCGAACCGGTTTTCAAAAGATACGAGTTGTTTATATTTTTATTTCATTTTTCTTCAAACAGACACTTTTTTTAAATTAAAATATTTTTAACTTAAAGTCAGACACAAACAGACTCCGCTTTTCTGTTTCGGCCAGCTTGTAGAATAATTACTTATATTTATGCTTTCTTTAAACAATCAGTGCCCCAACGGGTTACGGATAGTCTAGTCTTGAGTAAAAATCCTATAACCTACTTAAATCAGTATACATATTAATTATACATTTTTTGTTATAATGCCAAAGTCCTTTAGGGTATAGGTGATCATGGCTCTGTACCTCATCCTTTCTTTATGCAATGATTTCTGACTGAAGTTAGTGGAGTGGTTTCCCGTTGTCTTCTCCACAGTTTTGAAATCAGTGTTGTCCCTCTTCTAAACGTTTACTTGCGAGAGAGTCCATTCTTCCCTGTTATTTAATCCATAGCTCGGGAAAGGTTGGATGGATTTTCGCCCATTTTCCGCAAAGGTGTTACGACGAAAGTTAACGCAACATACGAAGACGAAATTTGAACTCGGTTTGCCGATTCCAATTTCCGCGCTGATAACAGTTAAAGTACTCGCATATCTCAGTTCTTCTTCTTCTAGATGTCATGCCCTTTCAGGACGTGAGCGATCTTGACTCTCCACAAATCCATGTCATTTGTAGCTCTTTGTCTTTTGATATCTCTTCTAATCCCTGTTCTGCCAGCCATTTACACATGTTCACAAGGTATGATATTTGCTGCTTTCCCCTCTCTCTTTTGCCTCATTATGTACAGTGTGTGTAAAATACTCAAGGCTCTCTTTCGTGCCCTAGAAATTTGAATTGCCTCTTTCCAATTTTAGGTATAACTTTCGTTTTTTCAATTTTCCATAAAACATTCTAGTTACTCACATGTTCAGTTCATATCATTCTCAGTATCCTTCTGTAGAACCATGTTTCTGTTGCCGCATGTCTCTTCTTCATTTGTGAGGATATTGTCCAGCATTCACTACCACATAGAAAGAATAGTTCGGTACTCTTTATATTGTTTCCAACGAAATATTCCCGTTTCTTAAGACTTACATTAAATTTTGGAAGCGGGAGGGGAATTTTCGTCAACGCCGACTCATCACCACCAACTCAACAACGGCCAACTAAACTTCAGGACAACTGACCACAAGCCTACTCAACGCTGGCGTCGAATCCATAGTTTCAGACCGGTTTTGGCTGTCATAATGTGCACATCTCTTAGATCGGCTTTAAGTCGTCGAGATTTTGAAAGTTTGGCTGCTTGTTTTAGCGATTTATTAGTCACAACAGGGAGGCACATTGGAGTAACAGATAGCGGCTCGATTTGAGGAATCGGAGAGCTGAGTTCGAATTCCACTCGAATCCATTATATTCATTTACGGGCTAATACCCTTGGGAAAGGCATGAATCCTCTTCCAGGACAGACTGAGTTCTATAGCCTTGGATGGCAATTGGTCTACCGCAGAAAGAAATGGTAACCTACTGCGGAAAAATCTGTCCTGTATCGAAAGATACATGATCGCCTACGCGTGTATCACACATGACACATGACTGAATGAGTCACAACAGTCTGTTTGGCTGACTAATAAACAAGATCAGACAAATAAACATGCTGAAGGAGTATGGAGTACCCCACAATATAGAGATTCATTACGGGGCTGAAAAAGGTGCAAGGAAACAGAGATGCATTTTTTGAGCAATTAATTGTAGGTCATCCCTCTACCCTTGAAGAAGTATATGAAGTTAGATGAAAGAATTTTGCAGATTGTTTCTTCTTTTTCACAACGATCTCCAACTGAATATTTGAAAGGAATTGAATACAATTTTCAATAATTTAAAAATAAAATCATGTATTAAAAAATGATCCTTAATAAATTACTTTTATTTGTTTATAAAAAGTCGATGAAAAAAATCATAATTTCCATGTCGTTGAGTTGCCCTCGCGCCGAGGAGACTGGTGGTGAGTTGTTCTGGAGATCAGTTGGCCAGTGTTGATAAGGCGATGTTGAGTCGGCAGTGATGAGTCGTCCTGCATCCGTTGGAAGGTTTCTTTTGCTATTTCAACATGCCTTCAGATTTCGTTGTCGCATTTTATGTTAATTTCTTAAATTTTTGCACTTGCTTGCTTTTGGGTTCTCCAATTTGTAGGTTTCAATGGCATATAATATGGAAAGAGCACTCGGAAAATCTGATACTCACGGGGCAGATAGAGAGCAAAAGGAAGAGAGGAAGACAATGCATGACATACTTGATGTGTTTAAGTAAATGAATGGCGGAATAGAGTTTGGGAGAAATAGAGGAAGGACAAGGTTTATTAAGAGCTACTGGGGACAGAGAGTTGTGAAAATCCATGATCGTCTACAACCTGAAAGGACACTGCATATAACGAAAAAATGCATTGTTCTCTTGCAATTGATGTTTAGTCATTTCTTCACGTTTTATGTTTGTATTGCGAATATCAAATATATATTTATCATAATATTTAAAAGCAAATTAAATTTTTAAATTAAAAGCATTTCATTTTTTCTCAGTAAACGATAGTGATTTTAATATCAACAATTTTCCATTCTGAGTTTTTACCATTACTTTTCTTTAAAAGTTTACGGAACTATCTGTAAAGATTACGCCGTCTTTTGAATTATTTTTCGACAGAAGTTAGTAATTACC